>OY293413.1:18082299-18827299 GCA_958502065.1 Chrysolina americana
TGCCTACTAAGGAGAATCTCCACAGTATTTATTGAGTCTGGAGACTCAATATTTCTCTATAAAAGATTTCCTCCACCTCCCAAAAAAAAGTTTGGAAATCGATAAAGGGAAAAATTCTCAGAACTTGATAACTCGTCACTTTTTAATGTATTTTGGAGGTATAATAGATAAATATTATTCTTAATAATCGAAAACAATAGTTGTTAGCCGCCGATTAATTGGACGTCACATACAATCGTAATTAATTGATGGATAAGTATTTGAGGATAACCCCCCATAGTTTAACTGAAAAAAATGTTAGAACAATTGTGGCATTTTTTTCAACAAAAAATGTGTGAAACTCAACATTACAGTTTTATTATAAACATATATATTTTATTTGTGGATTCTAAGCTTGTATGGATTTACATTTTTATCTTTCAGACTGTGGATGGTTAAGGCGCGATTTCATAATGAACTCAAAGTTTAATTTAAAAGGCTGTTAGACTGTGTCTACCAAAATTGAGTTGCAATTGGTAGTTTAAACTCACAGTCTAACAATTAATTAAACTAAATGACACTTCAAGTTCATTACGAAAACGGGCCTATATAACCAAATGACCATGTATTTTCCTTCCAGGGTGCGTCCAAAATAATGCATCTGGAGACACTGCTGCCAAAAATGACTATTATGCTACCCCTGATACTCAATACCGACCAGCCATATAGTTCTGGTTTATGGGACTCTCATAATATCGCAGGTCTACAGCGAAAAATATTACAATAATCTGACCTTAAACTCTTCCCATAAAAGTTGGTATTTCTTTTACTTCACGATAATTATATTCACGGAACCTAGTGTTTTCATTGTGCTTTCACTCCCTGAACTCCTAAGTCAACTCACAAATCCAGAAAAGTCAACCCACCAGTGCTAGTATCATTCTGCTTGGGTTTCTGTTTTTACCGAAAGCTACTTCATCTTCTATGACCAGAGGTCGGCTCGATGTCATGGCCCCCGTATCTGGTTGAGCTCAATCAATCCTGGGGTGGGATTCCGTTTATTATAGAATTCTATAGGCGACAAAATAAGTGAGATGACATTATGGTTGAATTCATGGCAAAGAAAGAGATATAACTGTTGACTATAGAATTCTATGGTACATAGAATACCACCCCTGACATTTTTAGAGTCATCAGGTACTACACAGGTGCTATATTTCACGATTTTCAAGATGTCTAGGTCATCCACAAGTCAACACAAAAGAAATATATTGAAATAGTACTCAAAATCATGATAAATGATCCGAAAATGAGTAAAACTACTGGAGATGTGAGATCTGCGTTGAACAGGTGCAGAACATTTCAACAACTCAGTTGGCTGTGAAAAAGCTTTCCACAAAACGGGTGCTGCCATTGGTCACATTATACCATAACCAATATCGACTGGCTCCACTTAAAAAGAATGTTTGGCGATACTCATCACAGCACACCAGTCTTGAGAATAGCCAAGACGGTGGGTAGTATATGTCCCCCGTCAACATCTCCACCCCCATCTTGGAGTTAGAAAGGAGTAAATTTTACTAAGGCTGTTTTTAGATTCCTTCCTTAGCTACAGTTTGAAACCTTGTTAGGGGGACACATGCACATGTTATTTCATGTAACTGAATAACCCAAAAAAATATCCAAAAAAAATAGCAGTTTTGTTTTCAATGTCGTCAGCTTTGCCTGATTTCTAATAGAAATGAGTGCCATTCTTGTAATGTCAATCGAAACAAAATGTCATAATCAAAGGCGATTTGGTTAGTGCATAAATTGAAAATATTAGAGAGATATTGCAATAACGCCTGCCAGTATTAAAGGCAACTTTATTTTAATAGTGACTGGCACTATTCTGTTATTGAGAACAGAGATATTGCAGTTTTATCTGTTCGTCCCTTATTTACACAGGCGTTCGTTATTCATAACCTATAAATGAAATCTAGTTTCTCAGATTTTTCATTCTACCATAACTTATTTTATACTATAATACAATTATTGTGATGATATAATTACCAAACGGTGCTTCATCGATATCGATTTTTGTTGAAAAAGTCATATAATTATCACCCGAAGTGAAAATAAAGAAACTTTAAATCCGGCCTTAATCGTCCTCGAATAAAGGCAGGCAGTATTTTTATAAAGTTGTCCTTATTCCAGATTCACATTGCGCGTGCGTATATGTCAAAATAAGGACAACTTTATTACTGACTGATGTTATTATGAACTGCAATATCTCTCTATATTCAGCGCTCCCGTCAATTTATTAGAGGAAAAAACTCAATTCCATGGAATAAAATATTTTGAGACAAGTTAATTTATACTTATGAGTACATTTTGTATTAAAATGTCTATGAATGCTATCAGCTAAAGTGTGCAAGTATATTTATTTAGTTTATCAAGTTCATTCACAATAAAAAAAATAAATAAACAGAAAAACTTTATTATAAAGATACAATGAATCATTGTTTCAGTCTTTTACAAAAACAGAAAAAATAAAAACTAGGTGGAGCTCAAATGATTTATACAAAAACATTTCTACAAAATAAATTAAACTGCGAAAACATAAAAAAGTCCCAAAAAAACTAAAAAGAAAAGATGGGTGAAAAAAAAGTATCAACCTAAATTATGGTTTATAAATATGAAGTGAATTTGGAGGCTTTAATTAGATTGTCATGAAAAACTTTTTAAATAAGTTGTACACAAAATTCATTTACATTGTTTATACATGGTCAGTGATTTGAGCTTGGCAGAATTGCTAAAAGTAACTGAAAAAATGTAAAGAATAAAAACGAAAATTTTAAAGATTTGATATTTACAGTAATTCAGAGGAAAATTTAAAAGATTTGTTATTTACAGTAATTCAGAGTAATTCAAATGTAACTATATCGGCGTTTTTTATTTCAATCAAACTTTTGTTTTTGTTCTAGTAAGAACGTACTTTGAGCATTTCTCTCAAGCTTTGAAGTTCTAACTAGACTACTCAGCAGAAAAAAATATTGAAAAATAATTGTGCATGGTAATGTGGAAATAATGTTTTATAAAAACGTAGATAATTAAATCACACCCTTGCATTAAACTGAAAAAATAAAAAATAAAACTCCACATGCATTGATACACATTATCCAGATAATATGAATACATCCTCACAAAGACAGGGGATCATAAATAAAAAAAAGTTCAACTTTTATGGAAGAACTATGATTGCATTTCTTGATTTTGCTACTTCCAGAGTTAATGATCATCTCATGATAATAAAAGTAACAAAGGTATATGACCAGAAAAAACATTTCATAAATTGAATCTAATGGCGAATTCTTTTTCTGTGTCATACACCAGACACTTCTGCTAGTTACCTACGTGTGATATTATCCAGGGCCACAGGAATGATGTTAGTATACCAGAAAATATTCCCGTTATCAAAGCGGCGGCTGCAAACATACCAGCTGTTGCAGCATATCTATCTTCAACCATCCTAAAAAAAATAAAACTTACTAAGCTTACACCAACATGAGTGTAGGTGTACTATCTGCAAATAGAGAATATGTAGTAACACAATCTTTACAAAACTATAATAATACTAATAATAATAATAATAATACTCCCTCATAAACACCCATAGAGTGTACCCAAAGGCATAGCCTGTGCGGGTAGACTCAATAGCAACATACAATGTTCGAGTATTCGTTGAATATTTTCTTATTGAATTGAAATGAACGTGACAAAATAAATATTTTTTTCAAGTTACACGATTTTATTAAAAAATTGCAATGAAAAGTAAAAAATAATTTGGCAGAGCTCTGTTTACTGCAGTCTAGATTTACTCGAATTGAATTTCGACGATTTGTACACCTACTTTTGAAGTGGCACACCTCTCGTAGCAATAATGGCGCATTATATATTTTCAAGTTCGATATAAAATCGTGGGGCAATTATTACCCATCAATTTTGTGTTCAATATAAAATTGTGGCGCATATACATCTCCATTTGATGGGCATCTTTAATAATCGAGGCACGATTTTATATCGAACTCAAAAATATATAATGTGCCATTAATGCTATTGTTTCTCGTATTGTTAAATCTAGACTGTAGAAAACAGAGATCTGCCAAATAATTTTTTACTTTTTAGTCTCAGTAAAAAAACAAATTTCAGGATGTATAATTAATGCTTTATTATTTCAAGGTTTCTTTCCTGTCAATTTTGTACAATCCAATTCCTCAATCCGAAGTCCACCAATAAAGCGATCTCCCACGACTCAATACAATTTTGTTTGAATCTGTTACTGGTTGGATATTAAAGGTCTGAATTATTTACCTCTTTTACACCACTCACTCACGCCCTACTTCTATTTTTTTTTCATAAAATTGTATTGTCACCAGAACAAATCATAAATCTGAAAACCGCATGCTTGTATCTGTTTTCATTTCAAAGATCTGAATTTAACTCTTTTATTTATAGTCCTCACCCACCTCCTACCTCCGATTTCTGTTCATAAAATTGTATTGTCACCAGATCAAATCATAAATCTGAAAGCTGTATATTTGTATCTACTTTCATTCCAAAGTTCTGAATTTACTCCCTTTACAGCCCTCACCCACACCCGTATTTGTTTTTTTATCTATAAAATTGTACTCACCACATCAAATCAAAAATCTGAAACCCTCATGTTCGTATCTGTTTTGGTTCCAAAGGTATGAATTTATTCCATTTACACCCCCAATCAAAACTACCCCCTACCCCTCAAATTTGTTCATAATATTGTATTCTCATCGGACCTACATTACTGTGCCAAATTTCATTAAAATCGGTTCACGGGAATTGTGTCAAAAATGAATCGTAAGATTTGATAGACAGAATATAGACAGCCAGGCTCTGTGAAGTTAAATAATATTATTTAATAAAAATGGTATAGTTTCAACACAAATCGATGCATTCTCTCCAAGAGTCTGCAGACAGGTTTCTTGGTTTTTGAGCCCTATCAGTGCTTAATCTACCGAGAGTTAGTCTAGAGGTGTCCACTAGTAAATAGTGGTCGCACGTTGTATTTAAGTAAATTTTGGAAAAAATTTTAAACAAGAATAAGTTTGATGATAATGTCTTTTGAGTCTAGTGTCAAAACAATTTTGAAAGTCTAGTGTCGTGCTATAGTACATCCACCATTCTTCTCAAACATATGTTTGCTAGATGGAATGTATGAGATAAGTCCATAGATATAAGCTAAGAAATGTCATTATTTGTGCTCTATTAAACCAATTTTTTAAAGAAGTTGTTGGGTGAACCTTGAACATAGCTCTTGGGATTTAGAATTTGAATTAAAGAAACATGTCATGATTTTGTGTTCAATTGATGATCTATTCATTTTATGGAAATTCCTGATGAATGTAGGAGAGAGAAAATAGTATCAATTTTTTTCTAATTTCCACCACGATTTTTGATTTCGGTTTGTTAAACCATTATCAAGTAAACTATATTCTTACATCAGGTCTTCATTATATATTGATAAAATAATTATGTTCGCTAAGTAGGATCAATGAAACCTTACCTGTGATAATAAAAATTGTTGTACCTGAAATATCATAAACAATCTATATCAAAACATTTCTGAGTAGAATCCAAAATAATTAGTGAAGTCTGTGGGATGGCTAATTACAAAAATTCACAAATTTTAAAGAGGAGAACAGTTCAGTTCTAGTGGGTCGTTGAGGGTTTTTAATCAATTTATTGATTTCCAATGCTTCCAACAAGTTCATTTTCCTTCCCTAACTGCATGTATGCAAGATTTTGATGTTTTCTTCATTTATTGTGTGATTTGTTTCTTGTAGATGTTCTTATATAGCTTTTTTGTTATCAGATTACACATGCTCACCGTACCTCATGCCATGCTGAAATGTCTTCCTGTCTGGACTGTAAAAGCTGCTGAACAATTCCCACATCCTGATCTATATATACCTTATATTTTCCATTCATCCTTTTTGGGTTTTGTGTTAAATAACATGTTCCCTAAATAATTTTGCTGGTAAATGATGTTATTATGTCAAATTTTGAAAGAGTTTTTAATGTTTTCGGAGAGTAGTTTATACTAGCATATTTCTTATTCACATTAGGTTCCACATAATTTGGATATAATTCAATCATGAAATTTTTTTTTCTTGGGGATGATTTTGTCAACTGAGTGTACTGGAATATGGTTATTTAGTGCTATTTGCTTTAAATTTTTAATTTCTTCTTGGAAGGCTTTCTCTGATAAAAGAAACATAACTGCCCTATGTATAATCCATCGGAATGATGCTAATTTATGTGAGAGTGGGCCGCACAAATCTATGGGAATTGGACAATCTGTAAAAGTGTTCATTCTATATATGTTGAACCGAAATTTATTATGGATTAATAGTAAGATCAAGAAAGTTAATACTATTGTTTTGTTCGATTTCGACCGTGAATTTTATTTTATCATAGAGAGTATTGCGGAAATTCAAAAATTGGTTTATCTATCTCGTTGAACAGTCAAATCCTACGGGGTGAATTTTGATAATTAGCCCTCCCACAGACACCTACTTCACTAATTATTTTGGATCCTACTCCGAAATGTTTTGATATAGATTGTTTATGATATTTCAGGTACAAAATTTTTTGTTATCACAGGTAAAGTTCTATTGTTCCTACCTAGCAAACATAATTATTTCATTTTATCTATATAATATAATGAAGAAAATCCCAGTGAAAATAAGACAAAAGTTATTACTATTTTCTCTATCCTTCATGATTTTGTGAAATCTACTAGCAAAAATCGTAAATTGAACAATTTTTGAACGTATGCTTTTATGTAATGAAGAAAGTGTAATTTACCTTGGAGTATACATCATTCCTAGAGAGCTGTAATATCCACTAGTCACTGCCATGATAACTGCTGCTACCCAATAAACCCAATCATTGGTAATCAATACCGGCAAAATCCTATCTTCTCCATCCACTTGATAGTTACTCAGTAAATAAAAGGGTATAAATACAAAACGCAATGCGACTGGTATCCACAAAAATCTTGGACTGGGCTGAAAACAGTTCGATAGAGGATCATTTGATTAAAAGTGATAAATCTGTCAACGTACCCATACAAAATAGCTTGGCAACCAGCTACCAATCATGGCAAAAACATTGAAAGTCACAAAGCAAGTTATACTAGTATAATATTCTGCAGAAACGAAGAAGTCTTTGTCATTCGCTTTGATTTCTGAAAAAAAAAATAATGACAAAATGAAAATTTATTAATTTAAAACTATATAGAGTGTTCACCTAAGAAGTTACTATCTGTAATAAAGTGAGTGGCCACATCAGTCATTACATTTGAGAAACTTGTTTTTAAATATAGAAATAGGCAGTGCAAAAATACCCAACATGATTTTTAGCGAAGTGGGTAAAATACAAATCAACTACATTTGATGATCTCTAATAAACAAATTTGAAAGCTATGAACATATTTTTAAAGAACTACACATCTCACAAAAATGCGAGCCTTGAGAAATGACAACATATTGCTAAACCTCCAAATCACTTAAAACAATTATTTTCGTCTTTAAACCATTTAGAGGAAAATAAAGTTATATGATAACTTCAACGCAAGAATATAGAACCCTGCACCCCTGGTATTCTGGAATTTCTCATGTACCCACTTAAAGTATTAAATTAATTAAATAACTCACCAGAATGCATTGCCGGAAAGATTGCTAAGGTTACAAAAAATACTAGGAACACGTTTAATAATTGGGGAAAACATTTTTTTAGAATATACATATATGGAGGTTTTTCCTTTATGCCCTTCGCAAAATGCCTCTGCTTTTCAATTTCTTTTTTCTCCTTCAGTTCAAAGTGCCTATAAAATCTCTGAAAAGAAACGAAAATTTCAAGTGACATGGCAAAATAAACCATCCAATTATATTATAAATGAAACTTTGTAGTTAAGTAACCACAGACACCTTTGTGCCAAAACTAAAAAACCAAAAAATCAGGGGTGGAACATGAAAAAAAAATTACTTCAATTTGGAAGAAAAATGGAGTTTTCTCGGAAATAAGGAAGGCTATCGGAAAACGGCTTCGATAGAATAAATGGTTCCATGAGAATAATGATTCATGTTTGTAGCAAATTCGACTCGTTGAGATCTGAAAACGGTGTTAAGCTAAGTTTTCACGCATCCGAATTTTTGTTTTTTCATAGGAAATTTGAAAGAAATGTTACTTTTTCGTATGAATGATATTTTGAGCGGTTTTCATTTGTGCGAAATGCCTTCACGGATTAAATGACATATTCAACTTCAACCCCCTAATTTACCGTCCACTTTCTCAAGTAAATTCCTCGGCTAGTTTATTAAGCTGTGGCAATTGCCACGTAATTTTCGTAGTTTGAAAATAGGTCTCACCTAAAAACGTTTGGGAGCCCTTTTCCTTTTTTCTTCTATTCAAAATTTCAACAAATTGGTAAAATATAAAATATTACGGCTGTTCTTTTACTTATATTAATAATCATGAGATTGCTCTCCATATTTAACATTAAATTTTCAATATGCCTGGAAACAAACATACTGTAACGATTTCGAGACCGGCCCCGAGACCGGCCCTGATCTTATTAATTATGCACCCTCGTTCAACTACAGCTGCATATCTTCTGGCGTACGCATCGCCGAGAACAAGCTGGAATAATCGATTGTTCGATACTATTCGAAGAGCCATCTAGACGAAAAGTTCTATACTCCTGAATATTCGAGAATCGTGAACGGAAACTGCTTGGGAGTATATAAGCGGGACAGTCAGAAGAAGAGTTAGTTACAGTTCCAGAGTTCGCTGATAGATAGCCACAGTAGAAATAAATTGAAATAGTAAACGTTTAGTGAATAATTGTTGTATATAGTGTTTTAAATAAATTAGGAAAATTAGTAAGTGCAGTTTTACTACATTTGTTGTCAGAAGTCGGATGTTTAAAATAAACAAGTGTTAAAGTGTTCGTCCCGTTGAAAAACTGATAGACGTTTATCGCGCCTAATAGACAGTTAGTGAGTGACCCGTTGAACATTTGAGTGCAAAGTGGACAGTTTTGCGCGTCGCGGGACAATAAACTGAAAACTGTGTATGAAATAAATAATAGACTGATATCTCGGTAAAGACAATAAGAGACAAAATGTTTCCAAGAAGAGTTCACCTAGTTGACCTTAAAGTTAGTGAATTAAAGCTAGAGTTAGAGGAGCGTGAGTTAGAAACAACTGGAAAGAAGGCCGTACTCCAGAAAAGACTTGCAGACGGACTGATTGAAGAAGGAGAAGACCCCGAAACATTTTTGTTCGAAGTTTCTGGAATCGATATGAGTGCTATAATGAACAAACTCGAGGAAACTACGAATAGTTTGAAGGAGGAACTTCTACAGAATTCCGTAAGTCTGGAAGATAAATTTCTTCAAAATTCCGTAAGTCTGGAAGATAAATTTCTTCAAAATTCAAAGAGTCTGGAGGAAAAGCTTCTAGAAAATTCTGTCAGTCTGAAAGAGGAACTTCTAGAAAATTCGAAAAATCTAGAAGAAAAGCTTCAAGAAAATTCGCAAAATCTAGAAATGAAGCTTCTAGAAAACTCTGAAGGCTTAAAAAAAGAAATTTGTGGTGTGGCGAATCGGTTGGAAGAAAGAATGGGAACTGTTGAAACAGAGATGGAGAAAATCAAAGATGAAATGGAAGAAGAAATGAAAAAAATTAAAGAAACGCTCCACGATGAGATAAAGGAAAAATTTAGTGAGCTAGAAAAGCGAATGGATTCTGTGCACATTCCAGAAATTTCCAACAGAAATTCAATGCCGGATCTGAGTACCAACTTGGAGGAAGTTCAAAAAGACATCAAAGATTTCAAGGTCAGTTCGGAAACAGGAAAGCTCTCATTGAAACCGCCTCAATTCGACGGAAATACTCCATGGTCAAACTACCACCGACAATTCGAAGCTGCTGCCAAAGCAAATGGATGGAATGCTGGGGAAAAAGCTTTAGCATTGACACTGGCATTGCGTGGCGAAGCAACAAATATTTTACAAACGCTCACCGCCCAACAACAGGAAGACTATGAACAGCTGGTAAAACACTTGGAACTTCGCTATGGCCAAGCCCACCTTGAACACGTATATCACTCACAGCTGAAGAATCGATGCCAGAAATCAAGCGAGTCGTTGCAAGAATTTGAAGCAGATATTGCACGCTTGGTTCGTCTTGCGTACCCAGCTACACCGGAAAATGTAATGGAGCGACTAGCGGTCCAAGCATTTTTGGATGGACTTCGTGACCAGGAAACCCGGCAAGCCCTAACACTAGCTCGCCCCGCACATCTCGTGGATGCATTGGCACGCGCTCTGGAATTCGAAGC
This sequence comes from Chrysolina americana, assembly GCA_958502065.1. Lineage (NCBI taxonomy): Eukaryota > Metazoa > Arthropoda > Insecta > Coleoptera > Chrysomelidae > Chrysolina > Chrysolina americana. Next base: position 18,092,704 of record OY293413.1, read on the forward strand.
AGCAAAGCAATCCTGCAAAAGCCAGAGTAGGGTGCGGATGATCGAGGAAGACCCACAGCCACAGGAGCCCGCTAATATCGAGGCTGTCATGAGAAAAGTGCTGAAGGAAGTTGTGCCTGAGAGAAGACTGATTCGATGCCAAAATTGTAGAGAACTTGGGCACGTGCGTAGCAAATGTCCAACATTGAAAAAATCGACATCAACGATGAAGATCAAGAAGGAGCATTCGTCAGCCCGTTTCCAACAAGCCCCAGTTAATAATGCATATGTCGCTGTACTTCAAAGACAAGACAAAGGGGTCTTTGTAGACGGTCTCATTAACAACGAGCCTCGCACCATGCTCCTTGATACGGGTGCGACTAGGACAATTCTTGGACCTACTTTTGCCAAAACACCGGCAAGAATTGAATCGTCGAATTGGAAGCTACGCACAGCAACTGGAGAGCCGGCAACTGTGTATGGTGAACTTCCAATTGAACTGACTTTGGGCAGCACTAAAGTGAAACACCGGGCTCTAGTAGCGGATATCGAGGACGAGGTAATAATTGGAATGGACATCATGAATTCCAGAGGATTCGAGCTGAATTTTAAAGACGGCGTCCTTCGTGTGAACGGAGAAGAGCTGATACTTCATGGGAGAAATGAAGAAATGGTTCGAGTTCTGCTGGCTGAAGACGTAAGCGTACCGGAGAGGGCTGAAACCATTTTAGAGGCTCGCCTGGATGGAGGTGCGAGCAGTGGAAATGTGGTGATGTTCGAGCCCAAGCTACATGATGAGAAAATTGGACGAGGAATTGCACTAGGAAAAACCTTGTTGCGTGCTGATAAATTTGTGCCAATAAGGGTAATGAATGTCAATTATTACCCGATGACCTTGAAGAAGGGAACGATTTTGGGGCACTGCTCGTCAATTTCCTCTGTAATCAGGAGTGTACGTGGCACTGTTAGCCAAGCCAGTAACATGCCAGCAGAATTGGAGAAGTTGGTTGCTATCTCGTCCAAGGACATGGGGCCAGCACAGAAGCCTAAACTGAGAGAACTAGTCAGGAAGTATCAGGACATCTTCGATACCGGAGTAGGCAGAGGCGGTAGAACAAAGGTGGTTCAGCACAAGATAGATACTGGAAATGCCCGACCAATCAGGCAATCAGCCAGAAGACTTCCTCTCGCCAAAAAGGAGGAGGCTGACAAAATAGTCTGCGACATGGAGAAAGACGGAGTCATCGAGCCATCCGACAGTCCCTGGTCCTCTCCAGTCGTGTTGGTGAAGAAGAAAGATGGATCAACACGGTTTTGCGTAGACTACCGTCAACTAAACAACGTGACGAAAAAGGACAGCTACCCTCTCCCAAGGATAGACGACACGCTAGACACGCTGGCTGGATCTACGATTTTCTCGACCTTAGATTTGAAGAGCGGATACTGGCAGGTAGAACTGGCCCAGGAAGATCGAGAAAAGACAGCTTTTACCATCGGCTCCGGATTATGGCAGTTTACAGTTATGCCATTCGGCCTCTGCAATGCTCCAGCCACGTTCGAAAGATTGATGGAGACGGTTTTGAAAGGACTATCATGGAAAACGTGTCTGGTGTATCTCGACGACATTATTGTGGTTGGCAGATCATTCGAGGACCATATAAAAAACTTGGAAGAGGTATTTCAGCGACTAAGAAGCTCCGGACTGAAACTGAGCCCCAAGAAATGTCATCTGTTTCAAAAAGAAGTACGTTATCTCGGCCACGTTGTCTCTAGGAAAGGAGTGGCAGTAGATGAGCAGAAGATCAAAGCTGTTAAGGAATGGCCCGTTCCGAAAGACATTCACCAGCTTCGAAGTTTTCTTGGCTTGTGCACTTACTATCGCCGATACGTGCTGGGATTTGCTAACATCGCAAAACCACTGACTAGACTCACGGAAGGACAAACAAAGTTCCAGTGGTCAGATGACTGCCAAGATTCATTCAGGAAGTTGAAAGGAGCTTTGATCAACGCACCAATCCTGAGCTACCCCCTTCCAGACGGGAAATTCATCCTGGACACGGACGCCAGTAACGTGGGACTTGGAGCTGTCCTGTCTCAGATCCAAGAAGGACAAGAGAAGGTCATCGGTTACTTCAGCAAGACCCTCAGTAAACCGGAGCGGAATTACTGTGTCACCAGGCGGGAACTGTTGGCTGTTGTCAAGGGAGTTGAGCACTTCTACAAGTACGTGTATGGACGAAGATTCCTACTGAGAACTGACCATGCAGCTCTCAAATGGCTCCTACAGTTTAAGAATCCCGAGGGTCAAGTGGCACGCTGGATTGAGAGGCTCCAGGAATTCGACTTTGAGATCGAACATCGGGCGGGGACCAGCCATAAGAATGCGGATGCCCTATCGCGAAGACCATGTCCAGACGACTGTTCGCACTGCCGACGAACAGAGGAAAAGGAGTCGACACTCTGCAGAACCACGGCGATCGATGATAACTGGAATGACCACAAGATCCACAAAGACCAAGAGAAAGATCCAGATCTTGGTTTAGTCATCGGCTGGAAGAAGAGCGATCGAAGACCGTCGTGGCAGGAAATAGCCAGTTGTTCTCCAGTCGTTAAAACTTACTGGGCCCAATGGAACTCTTTCACCTTAGACAATGGAGTCTTGAAGCGTGTGTTGGAGTCGGAGGATGGCGGGGAAGAAAGACGTCAGGTAGTAGTTCCCAGGAGCAGAAGACAGGAAGTGCTCCGAGAAATCCATGATGGGGTCACCGGAGGACATCTGGGAGTGACGAAGACCCTCCAGAAAGTTAGGCAACGGTTCTACTGGGCCAATTGTCAAGCTGACGTCAAGGACTGGTGCAGAAAATGTGCTGTATGCGCTGCCAGTAATGGGCCTCGAACAAGACCTAAGGCCCCGATGCGCCAGTACAATGTGGGCAGCCCATTCGAAAGGATCGCCATCGACATCGCTGGCCCGTTCCCACAATCTGAACACGGGAACAAGTACATCCTTGTGGCGATGGATTACTTCAGCAAGTGGGCCGAAGCCTATGCCCTGCCCAACCAAGAAGCCATCACCGTTGCCGACGTCTTGGTGAAGGAGTGGATTTGTCGATTCGGTGTCCCGTTAGAACTGCATTCGGATCAAGGCAGGAATTTCGAGTCAAACCTGTTCCAGGAGATGTGTCAGATGCTGAACATCCGGAAAACGAGGACCACAGCTCTACATCCGCAGTCCGATGGAATGGTGGAGCGGATGAATAAGACGATAAACCGCCACCTGTCCAAGGTAGTCTCTGACCACCAGAAGGATTGGGACCAGTACCTCCATCTGTTCCTGATGGCGTATCGTTCCGCAGTTCATGAGTCAACCGGCCAAACCCCTGCAAGTGTTATTATGGGCCGAGAGCTGCGACTTCCATGTGACCTGAAGTTTGGGACGCCACCAAGGCAAGACACTGCGGGAGATGACTACGTCAGCAAACTGCGACAGAGAATGGACGACATCCATGAACGGGTCCGTTTGAACATCCAGAGTGCCAGCGACAGAATGAAGGAGACCTACGACATCAAGGCGGATGCTGGTGGATATCAAACAGGTGACCTTGTCTGGCTATACAACCCTAAACGTCGCCGTGGACTATCACCGAAACTTCGGAACTCGTGGGAAGGTCCATATAAGATCATGAAAAGGATAAACGACCTCGTCTACCGCATATATAAGCCACCACGAGGAAAACCTAGGGTAGTCCACTTCAATAGGTTGTCCCCTTACGCCGGAAACCACGATCAAGTCCGCACCGTCAGATCACCGGAGGACGAAATGACGTTTCAGAGGTTCATGTCCCTGTACTCGAACGGACAGAAAGTTCAATATGGGGTAACCCGAGAGGAGTCACGAGATCTTTTCAAGGTGCCTGCCAATTACGCGTTAGCTCACTGTGTGGCAGAAGATCTCCAAATGTCCAGAGGCATTGCAGTGGTTTTCTCCAAGAAGTTCGGTCGAATCCAGGAACTGAGAGAACAGAACCCGGAAGTTGGAGGGGTGTTACAGCTGAGGAAAGGCCAGAGAAACATCTACTATCTGGTTACCAAGAAGCGTTCTCGTGGTAAGCCGTCTTATGAAGATGTTTGGAAGAGCCTCACGAGATTGAGAGACACGATGCTGGACCAGAATATTGTAGACCTGGCAATCCCAAAATTGGCCTGTGGGCTTGATCGGCTGGACTGGAGAGTTATAAGAAGCATGTTGGAGACAATATTCAGATCCAGCGGCATCAACATTCTGGTGTGCTCCAACCATCTTCCTCGACCCAAAATTAAGACTGTGGAGTGCTACTTCCATCGAACGTCCAGGTGCAGACATGGAGAATTTTGCAGATATCTTCACACTCCAAGAATGACGTTTCGGGGCGAAACGTCTTTAAGAAGGGGGCAATGTAACGATTTCGAGACCGGCCCCGAGACCGGCCCTGATCTTATTAATTATGCACCCTCGTTCAACTACAGCTGCATATCTTCTGGCGTACGCATCGCCGAGAACAAGCTGGAATAATCGATTGTTCGATACTATTCGAAGAGCCATCTAGACGAAAAGTTCTATACTCCTGAATATTCGAGAATCGTGAACGGAAACTGCTTGGGAGTATATAAGCGGGACAGTCAGAAGAAGAGTTAGTTACAGTTCCAGAGTTCGCTGATAGATAGCCACAGTAGAAATAAATTGAAATAGTAAACGTTTAGTGAATAATTGTTGTATATAGTGTTTTAAATAAATTAGGAAAATTAGTAAGTGCAGTTTTACTACAATACATAACCGCACAGATCATTGTTTCCCTTTAAAATTTCGGACAAGTTGACTTTATTTCAACTTCTTGAATTCATTCGTACCATCAGTTAAAATTTGCCGCCACGAAATATATTTGAACAGCTTTTGACAGATTTCGTACGAAAAACGAATAATTCGTTTACATGAAAACTTAGCTTCATTCGTCCTAATAATGTGATGAGGAATATCCGACATTATAGACAAGAGGTGAGAATGTTTTTTGAGGTTATGGGAAGGCCCCACATCTCATTCATGAATATTATGAATATTATGAAAATCAGGAGGATGGCTAGAGTACAACCGGTATTAAATGTAATGTGTAATGAGTTAGAACTGTCCCAATAATTTTTGTTTCAATACACGTCTTCATCTACTTGCTCTCCATGAATCAAAGTTTCGTTCGCCTGCCTCTTGTGCAGACCTTTCTGGGTCTAAAATCTTCCTCCTTCACGATAATATGAAGAGAGGGCGGCAAAAACCCATGGGCCTAGGAGCGTATTTTTTCACTTCAAATACCCATATGGAGAGAATATTCTTAAGATTTAGTAATCAACTCAATCCATTCAGTGCTATTATTCCGGATTAACTAAAATATCAATGATTTTTGCATGCTCCGTAAACAACGCAGTAGGATTATGTGACGTGGTAAAAAACATTTTAGATACTCAGATACCCATATGTTATATTTCATGAAAGTCTTCAGGACCAAAAAAAAAAACATTGTTTCATAAACTTCATTACTTATTTCCAAAATGACTACAAAATTGTTTTTAATATATTTTTTTGGGTTCCATCCCCAGATTTTTGGTAAACAATTTTTTTTTCATGTTCTTTACTAGAATGCCAAATTTGGTGTTGTTACAACAGATCCTCGTCTCAAAAACTAAGTGGACTGGATTATTGGAAGTTTCACAATTTATTCAATGTGTGTTCATACTCACATTCAATGGTAAGGCAAAATATGTATCAAAACATATTAACAGTACAAAAAGTGATGTGATGAAGTAGTATATTGCAGCCATTCTTATATTAGGCGTCATCAATTTAGAGAGTAAATTAACAACGGCGGTAAATGTGCCACTAATATTCGAACCCAATACCACAGCTCCTGTGTATTTTCCTGGTAGTTTGGCAGCCATTCCAAAAATAGTGTTCTGATAGATTCCGTTGGCAACTGAAATATTAAGAAAAAGTTATGTGGTGAATCAATATTCAACAAACAAGAATATTTTTTCTACAATGATCCTACAATGTGGTACACATGGGAGAAAGAGGGTTTAAATATTTTTCTTTACTAAACGATCTCCCATGAGAACTCTCGAGCTTTATGCTCAATTTTCCAAACAATTCTTTCAACACGGAGACTCGCATTGTTTCTTATTCTGCTCGCGAGGTGGAGCGGGTTCAACGCGTGGGAACAAAGTGATTAAATAGCCAGAGTGATGTGATGATTCAGGCGGGGAAAAGATGGCTTCAGAGCTGTCTGTATTGACCTAACCTAGCACTGAATAGAGGCAAAACCTCTAAACTGGTCTACAGGTGGTCCCTCTCTCCGATTCAAAACAATTCTGCTAGTTGGTTACAATGAACACTTGCAATTGTATCCGCTGATGTAGTGAGAATCACTGCATAAGTATCTGTTGTACCTAATTCAATAGCCTTCATGGCTTCAGCAAGAGGAATAGTTGTTTTGACAGGTGTTTTCCACAATAAGCCTACGATATAGGAATATATGGGAGAATAAGGGTTTAAGCATTTTTGATTGATAAACAATCCCCCATGAGAAATCTGAACTTTATGCTCAATTTTCTAAAGAAGATATTATGTACTGGGGGTTTTCTCCTGAAAATGAACTGCAACTGACCAAAGGGAAATGCAAAATCAGATCTATAAGATTAAAACAAACCCGTGAAAGTTAAATCACTCATTGACCTAAAGAGTAGACTTTAATATTAATGGGTCTTCAAAAGCAAAAAATGTTCAAAAGGAAAATATGCAAGTGGAAAAAACCAGGTTATATATGACACAAAAGTATTAGAGTATTATAAACAGTAAGGAATGAAAGATATAAAAATGTTAAAACATGGAATGGAATTAGAGTAAGAAGTGAAGATGCTATTATCATTTCTCCTTAGAGGCATAATTTTATTGTTATCATCATTTGACTGTCACAACCACAAAACAAGAAAATAGATTTCACACTGTGTGCTTCCTACAAGTATCAAACAAAGTTTGGGGATTTTTTAAATGTTAGGCGGCTTCATATTTTTGGATAAGAACGTAGTCGTTGCTCTATTCATGAGAAACCACTATCAAACTAGATATTATAATGTGTTACTTAGTGACAGGATGACTCTAATATTGTCCGACCTACTTTAGCACTGATGAGAGGCAGGAAGCTCGAAACACATCTGCAGGTAGTCATCTCCAGCAGAATGTAGCATAATATACAGTGGGAAACCATCCAAAGCAAACAAGAAATAGAGCACGAGATATCTACTTGAAATATCAAGTATTTAAGGTACACGGAAGATATATACCTGGAAACGATCAATTGGTATGACAGAACACTAAATCATCAGTCTAGCAGTCCAGTCTGGGGGACTAAAGCAGTGGCGGGAGCTCAAAAATGTAAAATTTTCTGTTTTTTCTTATAAACATTGTCATAACACGAAACTCTCTTAGTTTGAAATGGATAAAAAAGACAATCGGAAGTTGATGCAAGCAAATGTCAGTTGAAATATCAAGTTTTAACGACGTTTTGTGACATATTCACTCCATATTCAAAGTGAAAAAGGTTTTGAAAGTAAACTATGCTACTTCAAGTACAAATATACTTTTTTTATTGGATGCTGAGATAGAACCGGAACTCATCATGAGGTACGGAACTCATTCAATGTAAACTATCCAAAAAGACATCAATTGATTAACAGTTAGTAAGATTGAGAAACTAATCTTGTCAAACATTTTCCGAATGCTGAATGCCCTGAAATAGAAGAAAGCCTTATCTTGATGTTCTAATCCTCACAGTACTTCATGACAAATTGTAGCAGACCCTGCCATATCTCAGCGCGTATAACGTATTCAAAAAGCAGAAAACTATCTTCCATACAAAGTACAGCTACATCAACAGCCATATAAAGTTCTGCGAAATTATGGACGACTCATGTTCCATTGAAAAAAAAAATATGTCCGGTGAGTCAAATCTCACAGGAAAGCATTACTTCAGATGAAGTATCACCTCTTTTTAAGATTCAAAAAATTACCGATTACGTCACCACTGCAAAACCGGTGGCATAACCTCTTCAGAAAATACATTTAGAAATCGGCATTAAAAAATAGAAATGGACCAATTTAAGGACTTTTCTCAAAACATCGAATTGGTTCCATAATTCCGCCTCTCACTGTATATTTATTCTGTTACGAATCTAACAGGTTTCCAGAAAGAGGAAACCCCTCAGAAGCTCCTAGCAGCTTGTGCGAGCAAGGAAAAGATGCGGGACCGATGGCCATGCTGGGCTTTGAACCCACGACCTTATGATTGTAAGGCAAGCGCTATACCATCACGACCATCACGGATTACTTTCAGTGGTGTCCTCCTTTGGAAAGATACACAAATATCTCTCTCACGTAGTTCGTAGATGAAAGTAGTTGTTTTCCATTAGATATTTGCTAATTTTCCCCTAAGCAAGCTGACTGTGTATTTCATACTCACTGATAACAATTTCAGCGATGTTACTGTCCCAAATAGAACTTTTCAAAATGACCTCCAACTTTTTCATACTGTTACGTTTTTGCTAAATAATAGGCCGAGCACACTACTAAACTGTTTATTTTCTAACTTCACTATAAACAAACATACAATACTTCACTGACTAATAAAACACTTAGATATATACAACAACACAATTAGCCAAATATTCCAAACACTTCTGCTTATTATCACTTAATAAATTCTCTTCGTAAAAACTCTTTTTTCCCAGTCAAATGTCTCGTGTTTATATAGGTACTCAAGTGTAACCAGAATCTTCGCGACGCGACGGTTCGGTTATCCCGAATATTCATTACCGGCAGCTATCTGCCTTTTTCTCGGAAACCATATCGACGATACGCGTGCAAGTCTATCCAGCGGCGTAGCTAGGGGATTTTTATCGTCCCGATCAAACAATGTGTCGTCTCCATTATAACGTTTGAGTCTCTCTAGGTGAACGACCATCATTTTCGCTCTCGGGGTGTGTTGAATTCTATAGACCACGTCGTTTATTTTTTTCACTATCGTATATGGTCCTTCCCAAGATGGTGTTAATTTAGGAGAAAATCCTTTCTTACGACGAGGATTGTACAGCCACACTCGATCTCCTTCTTTGAATCCATCAGTATTGGCCTTAAGATCGTATCGAGCCTTCATTCTGTCACTAGTTATCTTCAATATTTTTCTTGCAAATTCGTGGATCCCATTCAAGCTATCTCGCAGTTCGTCTGCATAATCCTGTACATCTTTTTCTTCAGAACTTGGTGATCCGAACACCAAGTCACAGGGCAACCGAAGTTCTCTCCCGAAGATGATGCTGGCTGGAGTGAGCTTTGTGGAATCGTGCACAGAGGCCCTTTCAACCATGCCATCAGACTGTGGGTGGAGGGCCGTTGTTCTGGTCTTGCTAATTCCCAATAATTCACAAACTTCCTTGAATAAATTTGATTCAAAATGTTATCCACCAGAGCTCTTGCAACTTTGGATGCTACTTGATTAGGCAAGGCATAAGCTTCAACCCATTTGCTAAAGTAATCCATGGCAACGAGGATGTATTTGTTGCCATCATTCGTCATCGGAAACGGTCCTGCTACATCGATGGCGATCCGTTTGAAGGGAGTTTCATCTCTCCTCTCGATCTTGTCTTGGGACCTTTGCTTGCTTCACACTTCAGACATCTTCGGCACCATCTCTCTACATCTTCACGACATTGGACCCAGTAAAATCTCTGCCGTATTTTATCCATGGTCTTATTCACTCCAAAATGTCCACCTGATTTGCTGCGATGGATCTCCACCAAGACATCACTTATCCTCGACCTAGGCACAACCAATTGAGAAATCACTTTTCTGCCGTCGGCTGATTCCCAAGTTCTCTTCAATAGACCATTCTCGACAATCAGGGAATCCCATTGTGCCCACAATGCCTTGAAAGATGGTGATCGTAAGGAGATTTCCTTCCAGGAGGGTCTTTCCGCTCCGCCTTCCTTCTATCGTAGAAACTGTGCAATCTTTGGATCAATTTCTTGGTCCTGCCTCATTTTCGCTGTGGTCCAATTGTCGTCAACCATTGATCTCACTTGGTTGATTCTTTTGCGACGTTCAGTTCGCTCACAAGTATCCGAACCAGATTTTCTGGACATGGCATCTGCGATGTTGGGCAATTCAGTTGTTCTTAGCCTCTTAATTGGAATAGCCTCGGGGGCTTCATCATTGCTAGTCGGCATGCGCCCTGGCATCAATTCGGTTGTTCTTACCCTCTTCACAGGCATGGCCGTGGGAGTTATATCTTCGCTAGCCGGCATGCGCCCCGATATCAATTCGGTTGTACGTAGCCTCTTAACAGGGATGATCCTGGGGGTTCCATCATTGCTAACCGGCATGCGCCCCGATATGTTGGCTGATTCTAATTTTTCCTGTCGTCAATTTGAGGACTCGCTGGAAGACCTTGTCTACGCAGGTGATAGCGAACGTGGTGGCATTCTTACCCTGCAGTCTCTAATAAAATGTCCCAATTTTCCACATCGATAGCAAGCCCTGTTCTTCTGGGTGCTCATTCCGCTTATCAAAGATTTAATCTCTTTCAGAACCTTCTCGAATGAACTAGTAGCTGCGCTTGATCGTTGTTCGGGTTCTTCTATCGATACCGCTCGTACTTTCGGCCTCGAGGTGTTGAAGGCCGCCTCCACTTCTAAGGAACGTACCAAGGCATCGCTACTCCTCTTAAAGTGTGTCAATCGCAGAGTCCTTTGGATTTCGGTGTCTCTGAGTCCATCTATAAATAACTGCACCGCTAACTGTTCCTTGAAATATCCTGGTGCTTCTGGGTAAGTCAGCTGAATTAGGCGTCTCACATCCGATTCAAATTCCTGCAGACTCTCACCTGATTTCTGAGTGCGCGTTTTCATTTGAGCCCGATACAGCTGTTCTCGATGTTGATCGCCATACCGTAACTCTAATGCAGTAATCAGGTCTTTATATTTATTGTGCTGTTCGATAGGTATCGTCTGTAACATACCCAAAGCTGGCCCTCTCAAAGCTACTGTAAGGGCCGTATCGTTTTCTTCTTCACCCCATCCATTTGCAACTGCTGCAGCTTCAAATTGTCGGCGATACATGGACCAAGAGGACTGTCCATCAAAAGTCGGTGGTTTTACGGAAATTCTTGATGTGGCAACCCTGTCTCGATGATCTTGCTTCTTGAGGAGTGCTATCTGATTTTCGAGTCCTTTCACCTCCTCTCGCACTTTCTTATTAATCTCATTGTTGATTTTCTTGACGTCTTCCTCTATTTTTCTTTTCAGTTCCTCCATTTGTACTTCGGTTTTCTGTAGAACGTGTTGAAAGAACTTGTCTTGATGTTCTAGAACCTTCATTTGTTGTTCGAGAATTTTCTGGAGTGCTTCTTCTCGTTCTTGTTTTTCTTTTTCTCGTTCTTATTTTTCATCTTCTCTCTCTTTTCTCTGTTCTTCGAGAATTTTCTGGAGTTCTTATCGTTCTCGTTTTTCCTTTTCTCGTTCTTGTTTTTCATCTTCTCGCTCTTTTCTCTGTTCTTCGAGAATTTTCTGGAGTGCCTCTTCTCGTTCTTGTTTTTCTTTTTCTCGTTCTTGTTTTTCTTTTTCTCGTTCTTGTTTTTCATCCAACCGTCGCATTTCCTCTTCTCGTTTTTCGTCTTCTCGTTCTTTCCTTTCCTCCTGGCGCCGCTTTTCCTCTTCTTGTTTTTCCTTCTGGCGCCTTCTTTCCAAATCCGCAAACTGATTTTGGATAAATTTCACAATGTCCTCCATCGTATCGTACGATGTACTCCTCGTATTCACCATAAATAGTTTATAAATAGGTTGTTTCTGTTTTCACTAATATACTGCTTCGGACACCACTGTTACGATTTTGCTAAATAATAGGCCGAGCACACTACTAAACTGTTTATTTTCTAACTTCACTATAAACAAACATACAACACTTCACTGACTAATAAAACACTTAGATCTACACAACAACACAATTAGCTAAATATTCCAAACACTTCTGCTTATTATCACTTAATAAATTCTCTTCATAAAAACTCTTTTTTCCCAGTCAAATGTCTCGCGTTTATATAGGTACTCAAGTGTAATCAGAATCTTCGCGACGCGACGGTTCGGTTATCCCGAATATTTATTACCGGCAGCTATTTGCCTTTTTCTCGGAAACCATATCGACGATATGCGTGCAAGTCTATCCAGCGGCGTAGCTAGGGGATGTTTATCAATCTCGTAACAATACTGTAGATATATTGAATTCAATATATGGATTATTGATTGAATATATACTTACTATTTATCAGAACAACACATATCATTGTAATCCAAAAGAAGCCATATGGTATCGAACTTGTATCACACATAGCTAAAATAACTGTTACAATAAACATAACAACCTCCACACCAATACTCCAAACAATTCTGGTTGTGAGATTTCCCCTAAAACCAATAAAAACTCTTATTTAGCTACTCCTAAATGGAAAATTTTATTTTTGACTATATTAATATATATAATATATAAATTAAACTTTAGGTAACAACAAATTGAAATTTTTCCGAGTAAGAAAATTTGCTTTAATCACAAATGAAAACAAAACCTCAAGAATAAAATATACTCAATCAGAAATAACAATTCACATATGCTGAATTTTTCAAAAAATATTTGTATAAGTACCTACTTGTACTTTTTTTCGATTGCCAATTCATATAGTTGTCTGACATGAAGTCTAACCATTTATAAGTAAAAAATTAGGATTTTCGACCGAAGTGGAATTGTTTTAGGCCTAAAAATATTCTTCGAAGAAAATATTGACCACTCTTTGTATATCTAACAATGTTTTATATCAATTTTATTCATATAAACCATTTCATAGCTTCATCATTGAAAGAAAGTTTTGAAAATGTGTCATGGTCTTCCTTAGAAATCTTCATAAAAAGCCTTTTTTATTTGTACTTAACTAGGAAAGGCTAGTTTTAAGCTTTCAAGTTTGACATAGTGTATGTTTGGTAAACAAAAAACATAAATTTATATTTTTTGAACTTACCCAATTTGTACAAAAATATTCATCCAATTGAATAAAACGCTAGGAACTTGCGCTGAGAACGTTAATAGCTGCATAAAATTAGAGACGTATGGAAATGCAAATCCTATGTATTCCGTCGACAATTTATACTTCGTAAAATACTGAAAAGAAACAAATATGAGTTATCTTCAAATACATTTCATTTTCGATTTTATTTTTATTTTTTCATTGCGTGGATTTGTCAAACTATTTATAGGTGGAATAATTTGAAAAATGTTTTTGGTAAAGATTCGATTATGAGATGAAATCCCGTTCCTCAAAATACGAGGCTTCAAGTTGAACCAGCAGATTTTTCCCTCAAAGACTTCTTAAGGTTAGTTGGGTGCTGTAAGAGTGCGTGATTCACCCTATAACACTAAGAAATTTTGTTTGGTAAGTATATTTTAAATGAAATGATACCCAAATCACGATTAATTATGGAAATGTGTCTCTTCATATATTTTTTTTCTGAAGAATTTGCTCGACTCTTTTAGTAATATACTATAAGATCTTGTTAGATTTGGATGACATGGACAAGTTTTTCCCGAAACTTCATAGTACTTATGTTATCCTACTCGATTTACAACTTTTTCATTAGTAGTATTAGTGACCAAAAACGTGAGTTTGTGGGCGAGGCATCACCGACTCTGCAAAAGAAAGCACTCAGAAACATAATTGGAATGATATTTAAAGATGCCTGTGGAGACACATTTGTAGAATACAAAATTCCAACTGTATTATGTACATACATTTGGCGTCAAGTTTACATGAAAAGAAATATCGGTAAATGATATTACTAGAGAACAAACTTTCTCAGCAACCCATTTTACTCCATTGATGATTTCTCAAACACTGATACTTTTTATATGGAATTACATTTTATATGTTTCTTTTCAAACATTATAAGGCATATTTTGTATTTTGTTGACTTTTGTTAATAATAATGATATACGTTTTTATTATCATCATATAATAAAAACATCAAAATAAAATAAAATAATTTGAAGACAAAAGGCGAAGTTCAATAATTGACAGACCTATCAAATATTGTTCTTCCACGTAATACTACGTGAAAATGTAATATATGTACTTGAAATAAAGTTTAAAATAACTGAATGATAGTTCTCTTTTTGCAGAAAACGTAGACTTTTCGAAGACTATATATCTGTATATGTTAAGAAAACTGTTGAAAATTCTATTTGCAATACATTTAGAGATACAATTTGACGTTAGTGAAATTAAATCGTGTGTTGAAATAAAATAAGCACACAAGTGTAATGATGTTTCACGCCGGAAGTTTTTAACAGAATATAAAAAAATTGTAAGTCCTCGTTTTTCATACAATATATATTATTTTATAAGTTGTTTTCAAGTTTTTTTTTTATTTATTTCATATTGTACTTTTTACTGATAGCATTTGTTCTATATGCCTTGATAGGTGTGCCAGGTACCCAGTAGTTGATAAACTAGTGGAATGAGAATATATTTGCTACCCTGCGAAGTGCACCCGAGCAAATATCTTATTAAAAATTAGGTAAACCAAAAAACACAACGTCAAAGTTCTCTGAGTTCACTGAACAAGCATCAAAAAGTAGGTAGCATTTTTTCATACTTACATCAATGGCAGTGATAAACATATTCCAAGGCATCAATACTCCAATACCGTGTATTAGAAATGTGATATACACCAAATTGTATCTATCCGGTGGGGTATTCAATTGTAGGCTAGCTTCGTCCATGGTTAAATTTTTAAAATTTAGTTCGTCTTCCGGTAAATTATTTTCTTCCCAAGAAGGCTGTAATTTCACCGGCTGCTGCAATCGGGTTTTTTCGTTTGTTTCTTCGCCTTAAAAAAAGTATATATTTATACTCAATAAGAAAACCACATATTATATTCTTTTAATATTGTTGTCTCAGAAGAATCGACCATGTGAAATGCATATGGAAATGCGGACTCAACTTTATTCATCTAAATAACGAAACCAATGTTTCAGCAGTTTATTTTAAATAGGAATGCTTTGTACGCTCCAAACATCAGTTATTACTTTGACTATAGCGAATAAAAATTGGATGTAATGAAATTGATAATAATTTGACCCATAGGTCATAGCCACACGCCACACCGTGGATAAATAGTTATGTCATTGTCATAGTACTCATGAGGCTTATCAACTGAACTGTTTTGAAACATATACAGTGAGTTTAATCTTAAGAACAGACTCTTTCGTATGTTATGAAATATGAAACATTTATATTTTTTTTAATACGCAGTTTTCCACTACAGTGTGAAGGGCCTGCTACCTCTTATACTAACAGGTAATTCAAATTGTTGATATGCTAATTACATAATTTTGTGTTAAATATCATGTAATTAGTATATCAAACAATATAAATTACCTGGTAGTTAATAAGATAACATCGTAAAATTCATTTAATATTGAATAAATCAAGACGCAAACTCCTGTACGGATTATGAACTACATCCCAAAATTTGTCAATTATTTATGAGTTTCGGATATCATTGCTCACTTCCGAATCACCATGTATATCTCAAGTACATATTATATATGCCTGTCACGTTATCATTGGTTCGATGCCATTCAAACTTAATTTGCACCTGACAGTGTCACCTTTGAACATATTCGATTTTATCGTTTTTCGTTCCTTAACCTTACCAGAGGAAGTACCAGCTTGTCTGGAATCATTCAACCCGATTTTCCATTTTTTCGGCATGTATATGTATAATTATATGAACTTTCTGATTAACTGATTAATTACACTGAGAATACACAACTTGGGATATTCGTATTAGAGATTTGGTTCGAATTATTGAAAATTATTAACTAGTCAAGTACGCAGATAAAAAACTCGATTTAGTATCAACCTTGGTAGTGTCGGACACGTGACTGAAAAAATAGATACACAGTGTTCAAAATTGAAAATGGTGATCAAATTAAAGAAAAATGGAAAATTTAGTGAGTCAATTATTTTATTTTGCCTGTCTTTCAAAGAGATGCTTATAAATATTTGGATTGCACTATAGTGAAAAATTACGACGTTTCTGCAATGTTTCAACAGAAGTATTGCCGTCATAAATACAGGAATCTCGAGAGGAGTTTTGACCAGTTTACGATTGATTAGTAGGTTTGTTTTGGTTCTGAAAATTATCAGTCCTGCGACATCAGAATCATGCGCAGTTGACGAGAAGTGTGCTCTTCATATTCATGTTCATATTCCCTCACTTTTTCTCCACTGCACATAATCCTGACGACCCAGGACTAATAATTTTCAGAACCAGAACAAAGCTAGTTACAGAATTTGCAAATAGACAGAGTTGGCTTAGCAATAGTGTCTGCATTTTGTTAAAATAAATTGGAAGTTATATGTAACAAAAATAAATTTGCGGATTTTAGTTAAGTGCATTTTTATTACAATACGCGATTAACCAATAACATTTATTCCACAACGTACATAATCATTTTTATTTAATTAAAGAACATAATATGTCACACAACTTGTGAAATGTGTTGCATACATTCAGGCAACTGTCAAGAAGAACCATGCAGTTTATTCGCAAAAGAAACGAAGCGGGTTTATAAGCGAATAAATTTAGACAGATGAGGGAAATGATCAACATAAATTCAATACATCATTATGGGAGTAAAAAGTCGGATCTGTCAAGTTACCCTTGAAATAGCAGAACGAATAAACGCAAATGCACATTTTGCTTGTAGTTCTTTAGTTCTGATTTATTATGGAACTTCTACATATCAGTTGAAGAATTTCACAAATAAATTCTCTTCAAATATCTAACGATCAAAATCGCATTTTTGTTATGTAAAAGAAAACATCGAATTTCAATTCAGATAACATTCGATGATAAAATGAAGAAAACATTATATAAAACTTATATAAAAAAATTAAAAACACAATGTGCACTAAAAATAATCTCAAAAAAACATATTTAATGGTCATAATCGATCAAAAACAGACTTAAAAAAATGTTTTTATTACTTATCAATAAATTTATTTATTAAAAATATTATTAAAATTCTTCATTTATGTGGACTATGGAATGGGGGTGAGAAGCGGCAGAAACATCAAATTCCGTATAAAATTTTATA
This sequence comes from Chrysolina americana, assembly GCA_958502065.1. NCBI lineage: Eukaryota > Metazoa > Arthropoda > Insecta > Coleoptera > Chrysomelidae > Chrysolina > Chrysolina americana. The sequence goes on from OY293413.1 coordinate 18,109,964, forward strand.
GGTATATCTTGAAAAATTATTTCGAAATGTTTCAAGACTTACCTGGGTTCGTGTACGTTCCGACGCCATTGTTTTCATTGAACTCTCTTCTAGTGTAGCTCATCTTTTGTCTAAGTTCAAGCTAGTTTGTTTTTTCACTGGCACTATCTCATTTCTAACGTTTGCGTTCAACGATTCCTAGAACAAATACATAAACTGAAATTGAAGTAGAAGTTTAGTAACATCCTTCCCAATGTTCATTTTCTGTTTATCAAAGACTGAATTCTAATAAAGCTTATCGGATTAAAGAGAATTGTTTAGTATTGGAAGAATAAAGGGCCTAATTGAGTGGACAAACATTAGTTTTACCAAATGAGTCACTACAAAATAACTGATTCAGTTATAAAATAGATTAGATTATATTGTATATGTGGAGGACAACGCATCTTTGTTTGATGATTCGCCTAACATGGCTATCCATTAATCGATGCATCGTAGTGGTTAGATGAAAACTGAACGATACTGATTCTATTATTTCCTTTTTTAAGATCCCTTGCCCTTGAAGAGTCAAGTTGACATGTATTTAACCCATACAGCCCTGAAACTAATTTTTTCCGAAAATTCAAAGATTTTCTTGTGATTTTTGTTTTATGAAGGAGGTAGTTACTATATCATAAAAATAATTAAAAAAATTCAAAAGGTCACGACTGGCCTAAACAAGCTGTCCTTTTAAAAGGACGGTAGGTCTATCCACTGCAATGGAATAAAATTAATGTTAATGAAAATTATTTCATTTTATCATCATAGATACAATGCAAAATATTGATAATAATTAATTTGTATGATATATTACAAAACAATCCTTTGGATGTAAACCAACGTTACACTTTCGATAAATGAAATTAGATTTTTTGTGGCATACAGCGCATCGTCGCTGATTTGTACAGAACTAGGTGGTCTATTCTGTCATAACGAGAAAACTCATGAGAATTTTTAGGCGATTTTGAAGGACCCCTTTTTGTATTTTTTTGAGGATATCGAATAAAGGCCTCAGTTTGGAGTATTTATCTGCCTTATCTAGTTGTGTATTGTCGTTGCCATGAATATTACTCATAATATATTGAAATATGTCGCGCGCTATAGCTTCACATACTAATTTGTTATTGGTATCATCCCTATTTTGCCAATACATCTTTTTTCAACGATGAATGAAACAAAATATCTCATCTGGAGTAATATCCCCTGCACGATTTTTTTGTTGTGCATATGTATTCGTAAAATATACAATCAAATCTATCACTTCTTTATCAAAACTTCCCAACATGCAAAATCCGTCACGACCAAATCTTGTTTTTCGTAGTGAAAATCTTTTACTTTTTTTGGTCTCCTTTCCAAGAATGTTGATAGAGGTTTTTCGTCGTCACTATCCCATGCCTACCCAAGTTCTTCTTCTAATTCTGATGGCATTTGAACTTCAATTTCTGGTAGCAGTTGTGCTCCAGGTAAATTATTAGGTTCAACTACGTTCTCATCCCCTGAATCTTCATCAGTATCACAACCGTCGTTAGCATTTTCTGGAGGAAAAATCACTATTTGTTCTGAAAGCACAGCATCCTCGTCATTTTCCAATTCTGCCAGCAACTCTGAAAGGGTCAGCGGATTTTTTCAATAACTAGAAAGAAAGAAAGTCAATAGCAGTGGCTAGACCTACTGTCCTTTTAAAAGGACAGTGTAGTTTCTTGCCATTTATTTTGCAAAATTCAAATGGAAATTCGAGGTTATCATAATGAAAAGATTCATTTTTCATTAGTTTATTTAGAAATGAAATTTAACGATCGTAATTACTCTTATCAATAGCAATCACCTACCTGATTTACTCATCATAAATGGTCACTGAAATAACAAACAAACGCACGTGTCTAACTGTCGGCAATCTTACAGTTACTGGAAACTTCTACTCTAGGTGGCTTCTCAACACTTCATATCCTGTATTGATCAGCTGCCACCTGTACTCCAGTAGCAGAATTAACTGGAAAGAAATAGTTAGTAGTGCGTCCTTTTAAAAGGACGGTAGGGCTATCTGGGTTAAACAATGATGGATAGGTGCTATATATAGTTAACTTCAACAATTCAAAAGTATACTGAATTGTCCAAGATATCAACCTTATTGAAAATGCATGCATCAGTAAATATTATAAGATTACAAATGTAAATGAAATTAAATAAAAATAATCAGATATAAAATCACAATATTCACACAATATCACATGAGTATTCAAAAATTACAATCAATTTTGAAATAAAAATATTTTTAAAATATCTCCTACAAATAAAGAGCAATATTCACACAAAGTTCTATTGTCAAAATCACATAAAATTGAACTATTCAATGACGAAAACTTGGGGGACAGGACAGTACGTCATGGTATTGTAATACTCCTGCAGGTTATAATAAACCTTCCCTAAAAATGTTTATTTCACTGTGTTCCTGAACTTTTTTGGATAAGGTATATTTCTATAGGCTAATACTGGCAGATGGTTATATATTTGTTCGCTTTCTTGCATGATGAACTTCCTAGTTAGTGTAGGAATGTATGCTTTCACGACTGGCGTCAATATTTTGGTTGGTTTCCGGATTTTGCCGTGGTCTTCTTTGGTTTAAATCTCCAAACGTTTCGACTGCAACAGCGGCAGTCATCTTCAGTGGCGTGGTCGAAGTACTCTTCTAGACGTATCAACTGAAACTGAAGCTTTCGAGTTTGCCATGTTATTTATAGTGACGTTTTTTCGCGCACTTTCTGTAATAGTGGGTTCGCGCGCACTTTCCGCGCGATTCGGGTGACATGGCTTCGTTTTGGCCCCTTTCAATGCTGTGTGTCAGATCTTTGGTAAATATGTTCTCTCTTCTTTTCTGTTGAAGTTTTCTTGGTGTTTGTGTATTTCTATTGCTTCTAGATACATTCTTGTTGAATAATGATTCGACGTTGCTAGTCTCTCGGTATTTTCGAAAAGGATCTTGTGTTCTTCGTCAGACAATGTATGCTCAGCGACTGCGGGCTTCTCGGTTTGTTCCAAACGACAACTCCGCTTGTGCTCGACTAGGCGGGTCCAATGCTCCTTTTTGTTTGTCCGATATAGACCTTCCCACAGTTACATGGAATTCTGTAGACTCCCGCTGATTTGAGTCTTCCTTCCTCAAGATTTTCTCTGTTGGGTCTTTCTGTATTCTTCTGTACGTTTCTTGACTGACAAAGTTAATGAGTTTGATTCTTTAGTCCGAGGTGTTTAAGCCCACTGTTGCGTTTCCTTTGTCAGTAGGTAGAATGATTGAGACTTTTTATGGCAGCCTTTTCACCCCTTGAAATGTTGCATTTCGGAGGTTTAGCTTTTCTAGTTAGTTTAGATTTAGGTATAGGTAAGGTAATACAATATTTTTTTTGTCTCAAAGAAGTGAGATATTTCTTATAAATGAGGCATACAGTTTCGAGTAAGAATAAGCAAGACGGTCAGAATTTTTGGTTTGCAGTGATCACTGAATTGAACTCAACACTGGTTGAAAATTGTTCTTTTTTGTAATATAAATAATGATTCGAATAAATGATCACTGCATAATCATTAAAATCGAAGGCCATGCTTTAAGAAGAAATATAATAATAATAATGACAATCTTTATTTATCCAAGAAAATCATGATATAGGACGTCATAAAATATATATAAAAAGCACAGTACACAAATTACGTTAAATATAAATCGTCCATGCAAAAGAGCAAACAAAAAAATTGTATAAGATTTCGCAAAATATTCGCTATTTTCGAAAAGCAGGATTCCACTAAATATAAGAATCGAATTCCATTATAATTAGGATTGCTTTCATTAGCTGAAGTGCGGCTTCGTAACCCTAAATAAATCATCATACCTCGTAGGATTATAATGAGTCAGCATTTGTTGAGTAGGTGTTGATGTTGACTTCAACACATTTAGTAATTGTATAGATGTAAATTGATGATAGCGTCAGTGATTCAAACTTTTCAAAATGGTCCACACGTAACTCGATAATCAAATATTATGCGAATTATACCCCAAAGGACAAGTATGAGCAGAACTGTTAATTTGAACCGAACAGTGATTGGTAAACTAATCTTTATACATACTTTTGACTTTAATCTATAACTATAATTAAATACAATATTCTTGCCCCAGCCAGGAACCAATCCACGACGGACCCTTGGCCTATTAGTCAGATGCCCTAACCACAGTACCACCCCGCCACATCCTAATATTATACGAAATTTGTGAATATGAGAGAGCATACTATACATTTACTAAATGCTCTAGTGCAAATGACATTTTTAGCTGCAAAATATGAGTCTTCTACAAACCTGATCCACATCTGTGCATATCCGAGTTTATATTTATGTCCAAATCGTGCCCAGAAAAATTGAATGCGATAAAAAATAATTGTTGTTAACGTGAACAAAACAATCATTTGAAATCTGTGCACGGAAGTAAAGCTGTAGACATACCGTTTTGTAGGGATTGACAATTAAGTAGGTTATACTACACCAATCAGTAAATGCATTCGTCAAAATATTCATTTTCTGCACAAGATCTTCTGGGGTTTTAGCATCAGTGGCAGTTGTGTCATTTGCGTCCAAAAAATGTGTTCTGTGCTCATATATTTTGGTAAATCATTGATAAATGGAAGATAAATCAGAGAGTTCGAAACTAATCCTTGGGAAACCCCTTAATCAACATAATGTAGTTGAGATCTACAATCATCTACTTCAACACATATTTTCCTTTACTCAAGATAAGATACGAACCACGACAAAAAGGCCCTAAAATCCCAGTTCAGATAATTTACCTACAGCAATGTTAATATTAATATTGTCAAATTCCTCATACAAATTAAAGAATACCCCAACAAATATACCGCGGTCTAATGCAGCATGGACGTAATCAAGAAATGCCACTAAAGCACTCTCCGTCGATATTCCAGGGCGAAATCCATGTTGATAAATAGTTATAACATTATGTTTACCAAGAAAACCAAGCATTCTGGTATGTATGCATATCTCAAAACTTACATATGACAGTTGGTACAGTAATCGTCCTGACATTCTGTGACATTGTTCGTTCGCCTTTATTATAATATAATGGAGTAAAAATATCAGCCTTCAATTCTCTAGGATGTGCACCATAATCAACACTCATGTTAATCAAATCTGCAAGAGGACTTACAAAATGAGTCTTATAGTATATTAACTGCAAAAAAACTTCAGGATATCTTTTTATCTAGCTAATTTTAGAAACTTAGTGGTTGGTTTATTCGTGACTTTTTGTTTTTCCAAGAATAAATTATCAAAGCTGAAGTTAAACGAGACTAAATTTGTTTTGTTCAAATTGAAATCACATCATTGCTTCATTTTAGTGGGATCGAGAGTAATTACTTTTTTCAGATTATTTATGTCGTTTCGGTGCCATAAAATAGTAGTATCATCTGCATATAGGTGAACTTTTTCTCAATGTGAATACATGCAAAAGAAACAGGATTGGGCCCAAGACTGACCCCTGTGGAACGCCCGCTGATACTTTGCCTCTGACAGTGATTCTCTTTTATTTTAACAACTGACTTCTCTCTGATAAGTATGTAGGTTCATTCGTTTGCTGCGAGGTGTACTGTAATCTACACTACATTTTGAATCGAATGTAAGTATATAGTTGAGTGCAGAAACACACAGAAATGTGTGAATCCAAATAGCAAATGAAACGTAAAGTATTTGACCAAATATGGATTTTAATGGGACTCGGCACAACTTTATAATTACAAATATTGCTGAAATGCTAAAAATCTCGAAATCCATCAAAAAGGAAACGAGTTCAATAAGTGGGCCGGAAAAGTTGGTGATATACAAAAATATTTAGGGTGGACAAGGAGCAAAATTAACGTCGCATTGCACCACCTTCGACGTCACTTTCGTTTGGGAAACTAAATATTCTAGTAATTTTCTGTAAAGGGTAACTTATAGACAAATATTGGAACTATACATATCAGTATTCCTGAAACCAGATATCTCAAATGAAAATAATGAAGAAAGATATCTATTTTTGTAATTTTCAGGTAGTTTTTAGGATTTTGTTCACCAACTCAAGGTGAAATTATCTACATGGATATAATTTCTGTTGCTCAACTTATTCGGTGGTTTTGTCAAAAAAAAAAACGCGAAAGTTAAAGAAAACAACTTAAATTCAGATTATTTTTTGGCGCCCTCGGGTGAAGCACCTCATTTTTATTCCTGGTTCATTTTAAACAATTACTTGAAGTTATTTTGTTTCCGCCCACCGTCAATTTCATATAATACCCTCGGCAGTTCCATCCTTAAGAGGTTATTATTTTTCACATGAAAACCTCTACGTTATCATATTTTCAGCAGTGTTATTCGAAAACTATTGGTGAATTAATCAGGGGAACCTTCTGTATTAGTTTAGTATCCGAATTTTGAAACATATGAGGATTATGATGCAAAATAAATTGAAAACCACGCTCAAAACCAACTGAAAATATATTCGTCACACACGCAATCTGCACAGCAGAAGCGTGATCTAAGATCTAACGATCTGACCCTATTTTCGAGGGAAGGATGTGATCTAACGAAAATCCAAAGGTTTTATATTTGAACATAGCCAATCAATAATTATTCATTCATCGATCATATGTAGTATGATTTCCTTTTCAACAAAAAGACAATGGTAGAACCGAAGCGAAGATAAATCATAAACATAATGAAATACAAAGTTAGGCTATACTCACCCTGAGATTAATTCAATATTTGAATAAAACGATAAATCAGAATCAGATATAAATCAACCTACATAACCACGTAATATTTTTCAGAATTGTTATAAAGTGAGGTTAACTGCGAGTGTGGCGGAAAGCTCCAAATAGAATTATTTTAGTGTACTTATTTATAAATTTACAGGGTGGCACTAGGATGAATCAGCTCATCGTGATATCTATGAATGTATGAACAGAGTAAACCGTTACCTAAACCGGAAATCAGTTTAACTAGAACACCATTGAAACAAAACACAAACAAGAATAAAAAAGGAAAATTCAGTTGTTCATCGTGAACCGGGAAGTAAGGAAGGTGAGATTCAGTATTATTTTTGAATTTTGGTAGATGCAAGCTTCGATGAAACCCCAAATTCAAGAGGTTCCAAACAGGGCCGATATAAGCACTAGCAACACAAGCAGCCGCTTGGGGAACCAAGAAAAGCGAGCCGATGCCGCCCAAGATTTATTTACAACACAATCGAAGATAATGCTGCGACATAGGGTGTCTATTGAATACCGGGGAGAAGTTAGCAGCCACTTTCCAGCGGCCGTTTTTATCTAGCGGCCAAACGAACTCTGGCGACGGGTAAAATTCAACAATCTTCAGATGATGAAGAAGACACTTGCTGATTTGTAATAATGAGTGATGGTTTTCGAAAGTCAACAGTTCATAATATTCATTATTCAGTGAAAATACACTTAACTATAATCTAGTAATTTGTTCGAAACTCAATAACACAAATTTATCTTATATACTGGCGAGTAGAATTCTTTCGCCATTCTGGAACAGCCGTGACCTCACGGTGTCTCAGATGGCTCCCGTAAATTCTTGGCGCGGGTAGAACGTTGCGTCATGGAAGTACGGTTAACAATCAGAGGTGAGATCACCTGAGCAGGCTGACCGTGAATATTGCGACCAGGTTCGGCCTCAGGGTTGTTACATTGCCCCCTTCTTAAAGACGTTTCGCTCAGAAATGTCATTCTTGGAGTGTGGTCATACCTGCAGGATTCTTCATGTCAGCACCTTGAAGTTTGATGGAAGTAACACTCCACAGACTTCACGTTGGGTCGAGAGAACATTACAGCACACCAAAATCTTGACGCCGCTGGATCTGAATATCGTCTCCAACATGCTTCTTATAACTCTCTAGTCCAGCCCATCAGTTCCGCAGGACAAGTTTGGGATTGCCAGAATCACAAGATTCTGGTCCACCATCGTATCTCACAATCTGGTGAGGCTCTTCGAGACATCTTCATAGTTCGGTTTATCTCGAGAATGTTTCTTGGTAACCAGGTATAGTAACCAGATGCTTATCTGTCCCTTCTTCTATTGAAGCACTCTTTCAACTTCTGGATTCTGTCCTCGTTGTTCCTGGAGTCGGCCGAACTTCCTGAAGAATACCATACATACGGCAATGCCTCTGGACATTTGGAGATCTACCACACAGTGAGCTAACGCGCAATCGACAGATACCTTGAAGAGGTCTCGTGGCTCCTCTCGGGTTATCCCATGTAGAACTTTCTGTCCGTTTGAGTACAGGGACTTGAACCTCTGGCACGTCATTTTTTCCTCCGGTGGTCTGAGGGTGCGGACTTGATCGTGGTTTCCGGCGTAAGGGGACAACCTATTGAAGCCTGGATTTTCCTCGTGGTGGCTTATAGATTTGGTAGACGAGGTGGTTTATCTTCTTCATCACCTTCTCACGAGTTCCGCAACTTTGGTGATAGTCCACGACGACGTTCGAGGTTGTACAGCAAAACAAGGTCATCTGTCTGATATCCACCAGCATCGGCCTTGATGTCGTAGGTCTCCTTCAATCTGTCTCTGGCACTTTGGATGTAAACGGACTCGTTCATGGATGTCGCCCATTCTCTGTCGTAGTTTGCTGACATAGTCCTCTCCCGCAATGTCTTGTCCTGGTGGTGTTCCAAACTTCAGGTCACAGGGAAGTCGCAGCTCTCTACCCATTAAAATACTAGCAGGAGTTTGGCCGGTTGATTTGTGCACTGCGGAACGATAGGCCATCAAAAACAAACGGAGATAATGGTTCCAATCTTTCTGGTGGTCAAAGACTACCTTGGACAGGTGGCGGTTTATCGTCTTATACATCCGCTCCTCCATTCCATCTGACTGCAAATGTAGAGCCGTGCATGATTCTCGTCTTCCGGATGTTCAGCATCTGACACATTTCCTGGAACAGGTTTGCCTCAAAATGTTTGCCCTGGTCTAAATGCAATTCCAGCGGAATCGACATATCCACTTCTTCACGGCTGCAGGACAAGGCTTCGGCCCACTTGCTGAAGTAATCCATTGCCACAAGGATGTACTTATTCCCGTGGTCAGATTGTGGAAACGGACCAGCGATGTCAATGACGATCCTTATAAATAGGCTGCCTATACACGTTATAATGGCGCATCGGGGCCTTAAGTATTGTTTGAGGCCCATTGCTGGAAGCGCATACAGCACACAGTTTGTGGAAATGTGTGGAGAGGGGTATTTTCGACGGTAGTCGGAATTATTTCTTTTTATTTATACATTACTCACAAAACGGACAATTGTGAGTATAATTATGAGATAAACTGAGTTCCAAGATCCGCTTGGAAATATTCATCTAGAGAATAAAATCTCCTTTCAAGAAACAACTTCTTCACATCATTTTGATATCTCTCCGATACACACCGAAATTGTTTGATTAATTTCAGTTTACTTATGTTTTGTTATTTCTATATTACAATTTTTTTATACACCTAAATTTTATTACCATACGATTTTTATGCATGTATTGTCTGAGGAAATGCAGTAATTGTATTTGTATTGTAATGATACATCAAGATATGAATGATTTTGAGGCTGTCTATTGAATTGAATTGAATCTCGGAAAAATTTGTAAACACCTTCTGAAATATTTAATCAAATTGAATTTTGCTGCATATACTTACCGAAATAAGTTTTTAAATAAATCAGTTTGAATATAAACATCTGACATTTTCCAAATACTGTCAAGTTTAATCTTGTTGATCTGCTGTAATTAATTAGCTGAATCCTTGGCATGAAGAGATCAAGTGCACTTTTTCTGCATTATTAGGCTCCAAATTGCTGATAAGTTCATCAACGTCCTGGCACTTTGGGAAGTACCTCATTTATTATCTTGGCTGATAATTTCATAAAATTATTTTTTCTGCTATTATAATTCGATAGGTTTGTTTTCTTTTGTGGGTTTATTGTTTATCTTTCCAACCCTAAGTACCCTTCATATCGCTCAGCAATTTCTTTAGTTTGCCGTAACTTCCTCTCCAAGTTTTTTGTTTTTACTAATGACAGAGTCTTACATTTTTCAAGTACGTTTTACTGGAAGTTCTCTTACAAGTTCAACAAAGAGTGGCCTGTCTAAATACTCAATGTTATCGCTTTCATCGCTGGATGAAATATTTCTGTATAGACCGAATGCTTTATGCACTCCGGATGTACATAAAATTAAGAAGTATCACGAATCAAGCAGAGAGGAACAGAAACGTTGCAACCTGCAAGCCACAAACTTAGATACCCCTAGCAATCGCTAATACAAGAAATTGCTATATTATTCCTAGATACTTCTCAACCTAACATGGTTGTTTCTACTCAGAACTAGCATTTTTATGTAGCCAAATTTGTCAAAAAGCTACAACTACCTTTTAGATGCTGAGTTTGATTCACATCACGAATTGAAAGATTTTTGTTTGATGTAAGTTACTTCGAATTTTAGCCACGTGCACCTCGACATGTTTGAACGATATTGGTGTTAGTTCCTTCAAGCTCTTTGACGTCATTTTCTACAATTTTGGTGTATCTATCGATACTTCAAAATTCAGAATTTTACGGCAAAAATTACAAAAGTTACGGGGGTGTCTTCAAGAGAGTGAGTCACACTGTATACATTTTTTAATGTTGGTCATGCGTAAGTTCTTATTAGGTATATTTGATGCACTCGAAATTTCAAAACGTCAATTTAAAATGAGGAAGAAAAAAATTGTTGAAAACTCAATCGATCTCGGAACCTTCACGCAGCATTTATCGAAAATAGAATTTTTTCGTCATCATAAATGCATATTCAACTCGTTTAACTTCCTAAGCGCTCACGGACAAAATTAAAGCCAATCTAAAAACCCCGTCTCGTACCTAATTCGATTTTTATCGCAAATGTAGTCATTCCGTGAATCTGGTAGTAACATGCGACATGCGACTGCTGCGACATACGATTAATAATAATTTTCAAATCCGAACTCGTTTCCCATAAACTTTAGTTTCTAGTATTATTGTTTACTATATTCAAAGAGTGACAAAGTAGCTACCTACAACCTATCTTCCAGAGTTTTTGATTACAGTTAACTTCATCTATTTTGAATAATTATTTTGACCTAATAGTCCAGGGTAGATAATTTTTGAAACCAAAAAATTTTATAGTAGAATGAAACCCATTGGAAACGGAAGATAATATGGCAAGAATAAAAGGAAAAATAAATTACGGGCGATCTCTGGTCGGGGAAGTAGGAAGGGGTGAGTTTTCAAGGGTAAAATACGGTTTATCTCGATTTCCGGCCAAACTACAAGTTTTATGGAAAAAAGTTAAATAACAAAGTTGTAGGTAATAAAAAGAACTACAACTTTTGTATGAGCACTTTTTTCACATAACCTCAAAATGTACGTGAAAAATTCAAATAACCAAGTTTTTAGTTTTTAATTTTTATCTTAAAAAAAAAATTTTACCAAATATCGGAACAGCACCCTAATTTTCAATCGAAAAATCTCAACGTCAAAATATCGACTTTATTAAAAAAGTTGGTGGGCTTTTTGTTGTTGAAATCTCCACTTTCTGATGGTGTAAAAAAAGTATACACTACTTTAATTACTCAATATTTATAAGACATCTACAATATTTTGAGACAGTTGTAAAACCTTTTTTAAATTATATGCGTAGATGCCTATTTATTGCTATATTAAAATAATTTGATATATGGAAGAGATGCAAATAAAGAAGATATTGAAAAAAATGGATAATTATTAATCATATCTATTTATAAGTGCAAAAATGATAGTATAACACTGAATCAATTAAGATTTCAAAAATATCAATTGGCAAAAATTAAATAATATTTCATATTGGCAAATCTCCCACCCACAGAAGCAAAAGAACACTGTTACAGGGCATATTATCAGCTTCAAACTTGGCTGGGTAACGAACTGACGGCAACAGATTGGAGCTGGAAGCAGCATCAACGTGGTATTATGCCCAGATTTACAGAAAAGGAATGAATCCCGGAAATATTGCTTAAAACTATTTGCTGCAGCTGTGAAATTGGATGTAGGTGACTTTTTAAAATGTGGCTGCCGGAAACATGCGTTGAAATGTAAACATTTTTGCTCAAATTGTCGTGGTTTGGAAAAATGTACAAATGTGGAAGAAAAAACTATGAGGAAATTAATGATTCCGATGAAATTATGGATGTAGAACCAATGCAAAGTGGAAATAATATTAGAGACGAAGATGGTGATGGCCTTGAAGATTGCGAAGATCTACTAGAATCGGAAAGGTTATTCGAATCTATCGATGAAAAAATGCTATCACGACAAAAAATAATGAATAAGTGATGACATGTATATTTATATATTATGAGGTTTTCTATGACATAAATGTAATTAGAATTTCATAAATCAACTTTTTTACTGAAAAGAAATTGCAGTAGTAACATTTTTCAGATAAAATCCTTATTAAATCCTTTCTTTAATATTTAGAATAACTATTTTCGCATGTTTTTTGCAATCTTTATGTTTTATAGATTTGTAATTTTTTTGGTTATCAATGTAAAATGGAATATTACGTTTTTCGAGTAATTGAAGTATAAAATTTAATGAATAGCTGAAAATTGTACATGTATTAAAAAATTATTTCAGATTCGAATTTTTTTCGTTTATTGCATTTTCTAAGAAAATTTACCAGTAAAAAAAAATATACACTTTTTTTACACCATCGGAAAGTAAAGATTTCAACAAATAGAAAGCCCACCAACTTTTTTAAAAATTGAAAATTCGGGTGCGTTTTCGATATTTAGTCAAAATTATGTGAAGAAATAAATGTATCAATTCAAAAAAATTACAGGGAATTTGGAACATGAAAAGGTGAGTTTTCTTTTGTTAAAGATAAAAATAAAAAAACAAAAACTTGGTTATTTGAATTTTTCACATATTGAGGTTATGTGAAAAAAGTGTTCATACAAAAGTTGTAGATCTTTTCATTACTTACAACTTTGCCATTTAACTTTTTTCCATAGGACTTGTGGTTTTGCCGGAAATCGAGATAAACCCTATTTTACCCTTAAAAACTCACCCCCTCCTACTTCCCGACCTCAGATCGCCCGTAATTTATTTTTCCTTTCATTTCTGTCATATTATCTCCCGTTTCCAATTTAAACTTTTTACTATTTTTAAAGGCTTCTACCCTAGACTATAATACTCATAATCATAATTCAACACACTTTACCATTAATAACTATTACAAATACAGAATATTCCAACATGAGATGTATGTCTGAAAGAACTACATAATATAACCAATGGGGGTTTCCAGTATCGTAAAATATGCACTTTTTTTCACTTGACGTAATGGAGGGCAGTTTATAACATAGTCCTAACCATTTATTTACTCTAAATTTTGAAAAACTGATTTATTATTCAATATTAAATAAGTGATTTCAGTACGCATAAGTTCAAATGCTCCTCAGCTGTGACGACATTGTCTTCATGTAACACGATTGGCTGAATTTTGGGATTGTGCGGACAAAGCCGAGATTGACTGAACGGACGCCGCAGTTGCCAAGTCTTTGTAAAATCTAGAAAGTAATTACGTGTAGGTAATGGCAAATTGGACTTTATTGTCAGTAATTTATTAATGGCTATTCTCAAGTTACCGTGAACATGAAAATATTCGAAGATTAGGAACGATCATATAGGTATGCTGTCATGTTCCAGTCGAGCAGATACAACCACATAGTCTGTCAGAGAATATAGCAGCTTTTTTCAGTAACATCATAATAAATAAATTGAGTAATCGTTATATATTTCATGTGATAATTATTATTTATTAAAACACAGTGATCTGAATGTAATCTTGGTTGAAGTTAGTATTATACTCTCTCTGAAAATATAACTGCAGACGTGGCGATATGCCAACGCGAACATCACGAGTATAACCAGTCAAAATCTCTCGCGTAAGTACGTCACGTTCCCGCCTCTTCTGGACAAAAAATTTGAAAACTGAACACAAGGTATTTATGAATGCACTATATAGAAATATAATTTTTCTGTAAATGACTGGAAACCCCCATTGGCTCAGTTGGTAAAGCAATCTGATTTTTATAACTTACAATCGGTAGTACCTACCTTAGTACCCGCGATTGATTCTCATCGGTGTTGATTATTTTTTTATTGTGAATATGAACAAAAATACTCCTTTTTGTGTCCAAAAAAATTATGAATTTGACAGCTTGAAGCGGTAAATCTATACAGAAATTACTCATTTGACAGTATCCACATCCATGCGAAATCCACCTTTTTTGTGATCTTTAAACAAATAACAATATATTTTGTTATCAGGTAGAGATATTTTCGTAATTTTTTTTACCTTTAAGGAAAAGAACTGATGGACCTTTTTGGTGGCTCTTTAATGTACTAGTTATACTCATACCCAGTGAACACTGGGCAAACATCCACATCTCAGGGATGTCAATATCGTCAAAAATGGGATTTAGATGTCCTCGTGATATCATATCGTTGACAATCCTGCGATATTACACCGCGACATCCCTTAGATATCAAAATCAATAATAGCCGGATATAGATATCTCTGCGATATCATATTGTTGTCATTACTGCGATATCATACTGCGACATCCCTGTTATATCTAAATTAGTGATAGCTGGATTTAGATGTCCCTGCGATGTCAAATTGTTACTTGCCATAGACGTCATACTGTGACATCATTTAGACATCAAAATCTATACTTATATATCTCTGCTACTATATATTATTTTTATTGAGTCCAGATCAGGTGATAATAGGACTTTCACACACCTTCACTTGACTGCCGACCACAAGGACGCCATCTGTCCTCCACCACGGTGTTATGTTTATTTTGAAGTAACACGGTAAGTTGGCACGAAGTTGGCAACACAGATCGTAGGTAATGTTGGCCAACCTGAAAGCAGAAAGCGACCGCGTGACAGGCAGTTGCCGTATCGTATAAACATATTTAGTTCTAGTTCTTAGTTTTTTGTATCGATGCATTGATCGATGATCGAAGCTTTTTTCCTCTGAATGCTTTGAATACAGTTCATGTTCTGATATTTCCAACTGGAGCTGATCACATTTGCGAATTTTCGTGTCCATAAACTGAAAGTGAAAAGTGACTATCGTTATTGAGTATCAACAAAGTGAGATTCCATTATTTCTATTTTTCTTTAAAATAATTATGTCCAAACGTTTTTTTTTCGAGTTCATACCGACATAAAAGGCAGAACGCTTCTGGTATTTTGGACTGTGTTCTGGAAAACGATCAAGATATCATCAAAGACAGGAAAAGGAACCAAAGCAACTGACTTTCAATTTTTTTATTTGTTAGTTTTATACTTTGTTAATTTTATGTCAGAATGTTTTCATCTGAAGAATGTTTTTTATTTATAGTTTTGTTATTTTTTTTTTTCATATTGAATATACATATATATACACTGCCCGTCAAAAGTCCGTTCCCCCCCTACTAATTTTTTAACCACCTGGTATATCGCAACGAAATTTGGAAGGCTTAAATAGGAGATAAAAACCTACTTTTTCATGAAAAAATCATAGCTTAAAGTTTTGAAATGGCAGCTGAGCGCCATCTTCAATAATTTTTCTAAATAGAACACCCGGTATATCATTGCATGATCTGTTAGAGATGACATAAGGAATACAACAATACCAAGTTTGATGCTATTATCTCGAAAGACTACGAAGATATCGCATATTATTTTATCCATAAGCCAAATGAGTGGGAGAGAGAAACTTTTTCTGTTCGGAAAAATAAATTTTCTCTCACACTCATTTGGCTTATGGATAAAAGAATAGGCGATATCTCCGTAGGCTTTGGAGATAATAGCATCAAACTTGGTATTGTTGTATTCCTTATGATTATCCCTAACAGATCATGCAATGATATACCGGGTGTTCTATTTAAAAAAGTTATTGAAGATGGCGCTCAGCTGCCATTTCAAAACTTTAAGCTATGATTTTTTCATGGAAAAGTATGTTTTTATCTCCTATTTAGGCCTTTCAAATTTCGTTGCATTATACCAGGTGGTTCAAAAATTAGTAGGGGTGGAACGGACTTTAGACGGGCACTGTATATATATTTTCTATTTGTTGTTTCTGTCTGGAATATCGCATAGACTTTGACGCCTCTTGAATATAACAGTGAAGATATCGCTGCTATGTCGCTCTGTTACATCCCTGATACGTTATTAGGAGGCATCTTGGCGGCGTCCCAGAACTACATCGCAAAGAAGTCTCAGAACTACATCGCATAGACGTCGCCAGAATGCATCATGAGTGTGACAAAAGTGAGTCGCTGGGACGACTGTACGACGTAACGATGCAAGTCGCAGGTCACGAAGCGACATCGCAGCAACATCTTAGAGATGTATCTGTGTTGGCTATGGGTACTAGTATAAATACCTAGGTCCATCTGATGAAGAGCTAACTTCCCAACCGCAAAAATGGATTTTTTATGGAGTTTATTAATCATGTCGTCTTGAAGAAATGCATGTAAAAATGAAGTTGTCGAAATTTAAAAAATAAATCTTTAGATGTTTTCTTACCACGGTTCCGCCCGAACTATGCAGTCAGAGAACAAATATGGCTATAAAATGGTGTTGACTTCCGGCGCGATTCTTAATCAACAAACAAACAAATAAATAGTCTACCATATAATGAGATTATTAGGAGCGTTTATCGTATTCAAATAATGTCGAACCGGCATACCAGGCAGATAATAACGAGCACGAAATATCGTCGCGCTCTGCCAGAGAGGGAGTTCACTTAAGTGTGACATCGATGTCTTCGGCTTCGGCTTTGACATCGAAAAGGGGAGACGTGTATGGGGGATGTATATCGTTCTAGTTTACAGGTGTCCAATAATGTGGACACGGCTACACGGGTCACTGTCCTATACGGGGTGGGGTTTCATAGGTAGGACCCACATGAACTAAAGTATTACGTTTTTGTGGAGTTTTATCTAAAATAAAATGTCTTCGGGAGTTTATTGTTGAATTTTCTTTGGAGTTCATAGACAAATTTAACCGGGAATATAATCAAATTTCTTCAGGGGTTTATAAAATTTTCTCGGAAGTTAATTATCAGAATAACATATTTTGGAAACATTCTCATTTCCAAAATATGTGCGGTAATTCACATTTCATTAGAAATGTCATAGGTGATATTGGTCCATATTTGGTTAGGGATTGGACCCAGATACTTTTAACCTTCCAAATAGTGTCTAATCTTAGTCATACCGACAAGACACGCGACAGAGTTTTTGCTCATATGTACGGAGACGTATGACATAATTCCATCAACGTGGTTTCTGGTATCACCAGATAGTAAGATAATTTGCTTTTTCATTCAGGAATTCAACAGTCAGGCCTGGAGTCCCGACACATCTAGAGGGTGCACTGGTGTGCCATTAACCCCAGTAAACCCAACCAAAAATTACGGCCTTCTGCATTCGTCCGGCTAAGATTTCTGCCATAATACGGCAAGCCGGTATGATTTTTGAGTTTGAGAGCAGCGTATCCGTCATTCCACCAAGGACCCCTATTATCAGAACCACCATTTTGGAAAAATGATTTGGGTAAAAACTGCGGAGTTCGAAGAGTAAATCTCGATGTTTAGTCCGTTTTTCCTCCCCTTTTCGGACGATGTTCGTTTCGCCAGGAGCTGAAAACTCAATGACGAAAATCGTCCTACTTTGATGGTCGAGGAGGAATACATCAGGCTTATTCCACACCGTACGAGTGTCGCAGATAGTGGTACAACACTCGAAGGGCCGCGTTATGCCTGTGGATATAGACTGATAAGCTGGACTGGCTGACAGCAAAATAAATGCATTATGGTATCTGCTGCCCTACGACACGCTCTGCATCTAGTGTCAGGCACCTCTATACCCATCACGCGATTACGGTAGACGCGGGTGTTGAAGGAACCATCTTGGAAAGCCATTATGAATCCCTCGGTTTCCGACTTCACCCCACTTGACCTGAGAAAAGCAAAGGTCAGATTTTTGGATAAGCTAAGGTCTTCAATGTTCTTGAAATAGACCCCATGCATTGGCATATCCAGGCATATCCTTATAGGTTAAGTGGAAGAGCATGATATTAAGTGGAAGAGCAATCTGATGACGTTCGCGGAAACCAAATTGAACTTCGCCTATTGTTTTCTTGCAAATAAATTTAATAGCGATTATTATTTATACATGTAAAAAATGGAGAAACCAATAAAGTCGTTTATTATTATTATATAGCTGTAGGAGCCTCTACTCTCCGTAGCTTTGACGTGGGCTTTCTGCTGAACGGGTGACAGAGTTTGGGTTCGTTCGTTCAGTGTCGAATACGAGACCGAGTTCATCGGCTACACGGGTTGCTGCCGTGAAAAGAAATGCTCCAATCCCTGCTTTTTCACGATCACATACCAAGCAGAGAAGGGGATCTGAACTCCTGATGACTTTACAGGCTCCATCCTCCATCCAGTGCCATTCTGATGTGTAGACACTCCAAGCTCAATAGTCCACGGCCTCCCCGTTGTCTGAGGAAGTATAACCGTGGAACAAACGATTTAGGATGCAAGATCCTATAAATGTACATCATTTTGCGAGTATTTACGTCGAGTTGTCGCAGGTCTTCTTGAATACATTTTATTACTCCAAAAGAGTCAAGTAGAATCGGAACGGCAAGCATATTAGTTGCAGCAACTTTGTACTTCCCCGACAGTTCTGATGACCAGATCTGTCGGAACTTATGCTGATACTTGCCGCGGAGAGAGT
Source organism: Chrysolina americana (assembly GCA_958502065.1). NCBI lineage: Eukaryota > Metazoa > Arthropoda > Insecta > Coleoptera > Chrysomelidae > Chrysolina > Chrysolina americana. Next base: position 18,128,882 of record OY293413.1, read on the forward strand.
TTTCAACAGTAGTTACCTCTTGGGAGTGGCGTTGTTCCACCCCTAGGTAAGTATACGTCTCTCCGGCATCCAGATGATGTAAAATGCTTCCGTTTACGAGCTGAACGTCCTCTCCGTATTCCTCGTATCGTCCTCTTTTGAGATGAACCGTGGCACATTTGTCGATCCCAAACTCCATTCCGATAGGATGCGTGTACTCTTGCATATAATAGTCCAAGACCCAGAGCTTTTAACCTGACATTAAATCCCATGCTAATGATTTTTGGCACAAAGGTAGTGTAATGATAGTACTTTAAGAAAAAAAATTGTTCTGCACGCGGGCTGTTCCGGAAAGTGTCAAAAATTCCCGGAAAACACCCCAAAATGTATATTAATAACGTAATTCATAACGCGCAAAAATCTGGACAAAAAATGTATGCACATATATTTCCAGAAAATGCTTCCTGGACGAGATAATAAGCTTTCATCGTTGGTCCCAGATTTGCGCGCGAATTCCTCAAAAAATGAAAATAATTCAAACGGCATTTTAAAGGAAATTCCACAAACTTTCGAAATATTCAGCTAGCAAGTGCCGTAGAAGAGGTTTCTAGTTGATATTCGTGTATTAACAAACTAATTGTTAATAAATAAATGATGGAATCGTATGGATTTTTATAATTTTTCCGCTGATATATCTAAATCATTGAAGCCGTGTAACTATTAACCAGCTGAAAATGTACAAAATCACATATCCTGTTTTATTTCCTCCCCTCTTGGGCCAAAATGAAACCAATTTCTCAATTTCCCTTATTTTTGTCTCGAGCAATTTTTATGGCACTTATTCTTACAGTCGACATAATGATGATGATGATGATATATATGATTTGATAGCGAAGAAGCTGAACTTTCAGAATATGCACCGAAAAACGTCTTGTAATTGAGTTTTCATTCATGATTTAGTACATTTCTCGAAAAATCGTGAAAACCTATAAAAATTCTTTTGCTGAGTCGCGCAAGTTTATTCTTTAGTTCTGTAAATGTGAAAAATTATAGTTAAGGTTGTGCTCTATCTCCTGGTGTAATTTATTTTTGTCATGGATATCTCAGGCCATTTTAATATCAGAGACCAAGTCGGCACAAAAACGGCCGCTCGGCAGGGTGCGCGGCTGTCAACTCAATTAGCTGACGTTTACTCATGCCGGCGTATCGTACACAAAGCTTCGTTTTTTGTGCTGTTTTGTGAAAAATCAGTAAATAAGTATGGAAAAAGTTTAAAAAGAAAAATATTTCATCATGTGCGAGACTCTAATAATTGTAATATCTGTCACCAAAGTTTAGAAAATGGTGATGTAACCACAGTTTCATCAGGTATGAACACTCTTCGTAGTGTACCTCTTGAAAGAGATGATGGAAATTTTCATTCAGCCCAACAAGAAAGAAACTCAGGAAAAGTAAATCAGCGATGAACTACAGGTACTTCAATATCCTTTGTCCCACGACGATTATGACAAACGTCTGAAACGAGCAATTGCCAAATTATTTAAGTTCAGGGTCACCTTGTTATCTGAGCAGTCCTATAATTTTTGTGGTTATTAACAAGGTGAAATTATAATAATAATTCATATTTCATTAAGAAACGTAATCAAAATCGCCGTGGGATAAACGTTATTGAAGTACCTGTAGTTCTTAAATCGTTTTAGACCACAAGTGTGATGGTTTGTTGGAATTGTTTCATCAGAAGGAACATAAAAATGCCAAAATGTACAGGTTTTTCCATCAATAATTTTGAATTTGATGTCACGTGACCGAAAATGGAAAGCTCTTTTGGTAACGTAATGTCAAAAAAAGCTGCACCAATTGCTTCAATTCCCAGATATTCCCTGTCTTAATCGTCGTGGGACACCCTGTATATTTATACACATTTTTTGTCAAAATTTTTGCGTTTTACAACTTTTTCCATAACACTATAGCGATATTCTTAACTCATTTCACGTTATTAACAAAATATCGATTTTTGGGTGTTTTCCGGGAATTTTCGACACTTTCCGGAGCAGCCCGCGTGCAGAACAATTTTTTTTCTTAAAGTACTATCATTACTCTACCAAAAATCATTAGCATGGGATTTAATGTAAGGTTTTGGGAATATTTAGTCTCCTGCGTATCAAGGCAGTTAGATGTCGGCCTTCTAAACTTCCGCTCGCATTTGGCCACGTTCAAATCCAGGAAAACGAGAAAAAAATTCTCAATTTCATAGGAGTCGATAGGCAACGTAAGTTGTCTGGATGCCTATCCAGATCTTAATCTCGCAACCCAGGAACTCTAGACCATCAATATCTCAAATATTTTTAAATCAGATTTCATATAGAGCTAGATTTTTCGAAATACTTAGTTTCATATTCAAAAATTATTTACCTCTAAATTTTATGTATCGCATTAGGATTGTTTTCATAGTCCGCTCCTCTGTCAGTTCCCCCTTTGTTCCGACCTGGTACTCTTTTTAAGTGACCTACCAAAACACTAACTTCGCCAACTATTGAACCGACCGACCGCCACAGTAGACTATTTACTATCTAAATTATTACACGACACCATAAGCACTTTAGGTAGATCCCCTTCAGGAATGTTAACAGTGGTATTTACAGAATGCTACACGCGGGTTTGATCTTTCAACCAGCCTCCAGCTAATAGCAATAACTAACATTCCGGAGAAATGAAACCTCCAATTAATGAGTCAATTGACAGTACAAATCATTGTTAATCAGTTATAATGACCCGACCTAATCTAATTTTTGATTAGATGATCAGGATTACACTGAAAATACATTCTATCTATATTCATTTATTTCTACACTGAATATTTAGCTAATTATTTTCACACCATACTATATAATGCTCTTTTCGTTGAGGTAAACAGTCAGAGTTATCTACTTTGTATTGTCCCATAACTAAATGTGTTGAACTCAGTCTGCCGCGCGTATTTATATAGCTGCAGAGTTCTTTTCGAAGACTACCAATTCTTCTTTCAAAACGCCTTGAAGGTTCAGCGGCTCGAATTTAGATGGCTCTCGATGTTTCTGTTTCTGGATTCGACGCGATTATTCCTTCGATTCTCTACCGGTTTCTTCGGAAGATGCCGCGCGACAGACCCGGCTTCAAGTCCGTTACATTACTGATAAGAATATTTACACTAGTCGAATTTATATTGAGTAGGAAAGGTGGATGGTGCTTAGGCCGCCAGTAGGGTTATTTATTTATTTATTGACTCGATGCTATTTTCTAAAACAAGAAAAAGGTGATAGATAATTATTATCAAAGCGATTGTCAAACGAACAAAACCGAAAAATTTTATATTCAAAATATATATAAATTAAAATTCAAAATTTGATACTGACATGGTGTTGGATAAAATGGTGACCTACGTCAGAGAGAAAATTTGATTGAGAATCCCAGATAGAGTCTAAATTGATGATTTCCTTTTCCTGTTCTTATTTATCTTGAATTTTTTTTATCTAGAAACATTTTCACTTTATTTCACATAGGTATGTTGAACCACGTGCCATACTTATATACGTATGGTTCAGTGAAATCGAAGTATAATCAACAAACAAGTACACAGTGCCGGACTGGCATATCTTTGCCAAGTGAGATTTTGAAAAATTGGGGCCCCCAATTACCAGGTTCATTCTATTTCATGAGTCGCATACGGAAATTTCAACAAATTATTGGTTTTCGTACTATTAATGATTAAGGTGCAAGATAAGCTCTACACTGGTCTTAGAGTAAAAAATTAAATAAACATAACAAACTTTAAGCGACCCGATATATAGAGTTGTATTTACCTGGCCGCGTTTGCAACTACGCCAAATAAAATTATTTTTGGACACAGGCAGGCTTTAATCTCTGCTGTCTCAGTGTCTCGCATACGACTAATCAGTAATCCAGCGCGCCGCGCGCCAAAACCAAAACCGCCCACCGACCATACATACTCGCGCATCACTGTTGCAAGAGGTCCTCAAGAAATCCTACCAAATCGAAAGTGAATATTTGCGTTTGTCATGTTTCTGGCAATAACAAATTTCGACATTTGACCTTTTTTCTTAATTAATTTTAAATTATTGTTTCCATGTCTGTTTTCCTACGGGCCCCGAGACCCCAAATGGGGGGTGGGCCCCGTGAGATTTTTCTCACTATCTCACCAGTCCGGCACTGCAAGTACATTCCCATCTAACAAGAATTTGGGTAAAGAGTCATTAACAGCTTAAATTGGTCGGACAGTGATATTTATACCTATCTAATTATGTCACTTGACTTCCGTTCTATACTCAACTATTTTAGGGATAAAAACTGTCAGGGAACATGATGGATGGATATGTGAATTGTGTATTAGTGTATTGATGATAACTACCATTACTGTCACCAAATGATTAGATTCCCGAAATGAAAGATTTATCGGATATTTTCAGGGAATGCTCTATTCATTTTATGACCATGTATTCCAAAAACCTATTCATCTATTTTGATATTCCACAGATAAGGATCAATGGAAAATTAAAACACACAAAATAGGTGTAATAATCTGAAAATTTTACTGAAGACCATTTTGCTATAGGTGAATACCCATTTGAATAGTAATGCTTCGAAATATACTTTTACTGCAAACGGTTAATACTCCTGTCTGCATGATGGCTTTTATTGATAAAATGTTATATAGACAGACGATCAAAGTCACTGCCATACCACACAAGAAATCATTTGAGAACTCTACATGATCAAAATATTACTAAGACAGAATAACAGTTTTTTTGGTCCATGGTTTGAGACAATAAACTAATTGAACGACGATAAGCAGCAAATGTGAACATGCAACATATGTCCTACCACCACCAACTTCTACATCAATCTCCCAAATCTGCCAATTCCTACGAAAGCTCTTTTCCTTGGTTCATTAAGCTCTTTCCCTTGGTTCATTGCCGCGACGTTTGTCATTTTATATCACCCTCAGTTTTAACGACTGCCAACCAACCACACCCCTTTCACTTAGATACCTACCAACTCCTACTAAAGCGTCACATGTTATCCCGAGTCCCAGTTACCACCACCACATTACTACAATCCCAATGGACACCCCCAGCAAACCTTATAGAAAGTATCTCTCTGTGAAATTGCCCCAAAATTTAGGATACTATAGATACTGATGTCCTAATCAAATCTATCCCAAAAATTAACAGGTTTTGGGATAATCAATCAAACGTTGTCAAATTGACGTTCTGAGCTATCGGTGGTAGTTGCGTAAGATTGTTGGTCCACCCACCCAATAGTCCCAAAATATGATAAAAACTTCACCAAACGGTTTTTTCTGGGGTTGCTGATACCAAATCTGGGGTTAGCATTACGTCTGGGTTCCTGATAAAGAATTCATCCAGTTGACAATATTCCACAGGCTATCGGTGATCGTTTTTTTGCTGTCAGGTTGATAATGAATTTTGGGTTTTAATATTTGAAACACTGTATTTTGATATACTGACATGTGCCATGTGTCAGCAATGACAAATGTCTTATTGGCTGGAGATTGGTTATAATATTTTGACATTTGTCATTGCTGACACATGGCACATGTCAGTATATCAAAATACAGTGTTTCAAATATTAAAACCCAAAATTCATTATCAACCTGACAGCAAAAAAACGATCACCGATAGCCTGTGGAATATTGTCAATTCTGACCCCAGATTAGTTATCATAAAATCATTAGAACAATAATTGTACGTAACGACCACTGATAGCTGAAAACGTCAATTTGACACCGTTATCTCAAAAACTGTAAATTTTTTGAAATTGAAACCATATAATAGAAATTCAATCAGGACAGGGCATCGATGTCTACAATAGCCACTCCCCATAACGTTTGCTACGGAGTCCTTTCTGCAACCGTTACAAGTCTTTCCCGCCAATTTTCGATTCAGACACCATCTGTTAGCTCATTTCTCATGTTTTTCTTCTCTGGTTTTACTCTATTTTTTGACCAACCCCTACGAACTACATTTTTCCCATGAACCCATATACCGCCATTTTCACTAATGCCCATAACCCGATCGCCACGATCACCATTTCTCACGATATTCACTTATAAAGAAATTAAATTCCATTGTCCGTTGATGCTCACGATCTCTCATTTTCACACCACTTTTTTCAAGATCGACGGTTTCCCTGATCGTCAATTCATACGATACTTACCTCATTCCTACAAGAGCGATTTTCCATGACCACCACTTCCTACGACAACTATTTCCACAGCAACTATTTCCACGGCAACTACTTCCACGGCAACTACCTCACGGCCACCACTTTTCACTACACCATCTAATTTCTACTGCCGCCAATTCCAAGACCTGCCTTTTGCCTCTATGTGTTGGGGATAAGACTAGTTACTGCTGTCAGTCGTTAATAACGTTTATCGTTATAGCTATTCGGTTTACCTCCCCTATTTTTCCCTACTGCGCAGTCACAAAAGTTTGATAATGACAAAAGTTTATTATTTCAAGTGATCTGAAAAGTGGATAACTTCACACCTGTTATTATATGGTCGTAGTATTGGGTGATCATAGTATTGGATGATCGTGTGATTTGATGGCCTTGGAAATTGGTAGCAGTCTTTGGTGGCCTTGGAAATTAGTAGTAGTCTTTGGTGGTTGTGGGATTTTGTAGTGTACGGATTTGGGTATCAATTTGCGGAGTCGTGAGATTTGAAGGGTCGTTGGATGAGTTGGATGTGTCATGGAAATGAGTAGAAGTAAGAATTGGGGTGTCTAAATTTAGTGATTATACTATTCGGCGATTCATGGAATTGGGGAAGGATATGTTGTTGGAAGTTCCAGACGTGATATTAACCACTTTTTTTAATATAATGAAAACAACCCTGAAATAAAATTCTACTAATGCTACTGAAACACAAAGCAGCAGTAGGTAATTATTTTCTGTATGATGTTTTGTGACAGGTTATTATAGCTTGCTGTTGGCTGGGAAAAGGCTAAGAAAACTGAAATCACTATGGATCTGTTGCCGACAGTCAACCCAAGTCATCCTCAGAGCAATGGCCAGAACTTTTCTTGTGCTAAAATATTTGTTAAAGGGAAATTTAGATTCATAAATTCACTATGAATTTTTCTTGTCCTATAATATTATATTCGTTTTCCGAAAATAACAACTCTTATCATGTTTGTTGAAAGGGGCATTTACATAAATTCACTCATAATTGAATGTTTTAAGACTGCAATTTGTTATCAACGCTGACGTATCAATATAGCGAATGAAACCCGCTATTAAAATTACATTATCAAAGAGTAAACGGAAAATATGAATATTATCAATTAGTTCCCACGCAGAACCAGATACGTGAATATCAGTAGCATTCTTAGTAATTTTTATGGAAATTTCAGAGGAGATGAGAGGGGAAAAAGAAGAGTAAAGAAAGAGAGAGAAAGGGGAAAAGGGAAAGGTAAAAAAAGGATCAGAGAGAAAAAGATAAAAGGACCAGAAAGAAAAAGATTAACTGAGAATGAGGGAGGAAGAGAAATGAGATAAAGAGCTAAAAGATACAAGTAGGGCAGAAAAGAAAGGAAATAAATAAAGAGACAGAGAGGGACTGGATAGGATAGGATCAGGAAAACAAGAAAGGGGGAGAAAAAATGGAGAGGGAGAAAGAGAGTGGTACAAATAAGAGAAACGAGAGACAAAAACGTAACTGGTATAAAGAGGGAAAGAGAGACGAAGAGAAAACGAGAGACAAAGAGGGAATGAGTGAAAAAGAGAGGGAACCAGAGACAAAGAGAAAACAAGGGACAGAGAGGAAACGATAGACAAAGAGGAAACGAGAGACAAAGAGGAAACGAGAGACAAAGAGGAAACGAGGGACAAAGAGGGAAAGATGGAGAAAGAGGGGACGAGGGTGAAAAAGACAGTTAGAAAAATTGAGCGAGAGAGATATGTAATAACTTACTCTTCATAAATAATTATATTTAAAAGAGCTCGATTGAGGACCACTCGGACCTGAATACAAAAACGCCGCTGATCCGAGCGCTCGAACCCCAATACAAATGTCCAAAGTTTATATTGTAAGTGAACTGAAAAATACTACCCTTGTCGAATGTGTGAGAAGCAGGTTTTTCTTATAGTTGCACTAGTGATCCATGACTCTAGTCACCTACTTGATACATACAAATCCATTTATTTAACCTTATTCTGATTTACCAGTAGTATTGTTGATGCTTATTTGAATGAAATTTGATTGAAAACTACTATGCATTGTGACTGTTATTATGCAGTTATTAGTAATTCTTAATTCTCAATAGAAAAGGTTTGAATCTTTACATCCCCTTCCTTCCCCAATATTATTTCCCTCCTTTAACGCCCTCTGCCACATTCATGTATAGTTTCATATGAGTAAATACATGATATTGAAGATACTTACAATTTGACCATTTTTCTTCAACCAGGCCACCTCTTTAATTTCGATACAAAAACACACGTGCTCTATTTCCAAGCCACCAAAACAACCTAAACACAATCTAGAGACCAGCCATAACCACTATTTCGCTTTTCGTTTCGCTGTTATTTCTTATTTCATTTCCTTAACAACGTTGCCACACGTTGCCATTATCATAGAACACTTTATCTGCACAGAAGCGTTACTTAACAAAGACTCTTTGATCTTCCGAGGTAAAGTTTTCGTGACCTTAACTATATTACATAAGTTTGTAAAGTTACGTATTGTTGACATTTCATATCATAAAATTGGGTACTTGACGTTGTTACCTTGTGCATTTGATATCGATTATGATACAGGTATTATGAAATAGGTATTTAATCCATTAGTGTCTTGAATGATAAGGTGATTATTGATCGAGATATTTTAACGCGTGACCTCACTCTCCTTTAAATAAAGACATTCTTGATTAGAAGATAATATTTAACTAATAACGAAATGAACAATAGATATACAAACTCTATTGAACATTTTGATGATCATCTTTTAATAATTTGAATACATTTATATATTAACATTTGTAATAGTACAATTAGAGAAACTGAATGGGAACCAACGACAAAGTCCTTCTGTACAATTGGTTTTTACGGCTGTATTACAAAACTGAACATTAATAGGGAACATTTATAATGGTCGATTTCGAAACATTATGCATTAATGACAAATCGGCCATTCATGGGAGTCCGAAAAATATTAGGATTCAATTTTCTTCCTTCAGAACGAACCGCACACAGGCAGTTTATGTGTCACAAAAGACCAAATATAATCATATATCACTCAAATAAAGCTACCATTGAACAAAGCGTGCTAGAGAGGGGTCAATACTCGATCGGACCATTTCTTTTCTTGATACAGAGTGTCCGCCAAAAACTTGGAACCATGGGAAACTTTTTAACTAATGATTTTAAATTTCATTTCACATAAAAGTTGGTACATTCAATTAGACTAAATATGCGCATAGCCGTTTTTATCAGTGGCGTGCGGTTCAGCGGGAATCGGCCAATATTATAATTTCACCATGGAGTAAATAAGTGGCATTACTATACAAAATATCGAAAAATTTTATAGAAAAGAGTTGTTTGCAATTGAAAGATATTTTGAGTTAGTCAGTTTAGTCTGCCAATTACCAATTTCAATAACGTCTCAAAATGAGTTGGCTTCTATTTTTAATGGGAAATAATATATCGATAATAATTTTTGCGTAGCAGGGTTTCCATCTACGAACTATCTTTTAGAAGACAATATAGTTTATTTGCGTCTTCATTTAAGTGTGAAAAAGAGCCTCCATTTTTATCTATTGCTCATTAAGTAATTATTGAAATCATCAATTGGCAGACTAAACTGAAAAAATCTTTCAATTTGCAAACAACTTTTTTCAATAACATTTTTCAATGTTTTGTATATAGTAATGCCACTTTACTCCATAGTGAAATTAGATTATCCTCCGATTCCCGCTTTTAGAGCCGCAAAGCAACTGATAAAAACGGCTATGCGCATATTTAGTCTAATTGAATGTACCAACTTTTATGTGGAATGAATTTTTTTGAGAAACCATTATAGTTGAAAAAATTCCCATATGGCTCCAAGTTTTTGGCAGACACTGTATATGTGAATATGACCTATCAAAGATTTTTGTATCCTGGTAGTGTATTCCAGTTAGCTGTGACGATACTTTCATTTTATTGTCACAGGCAATACTATAACAGAACTCTCAACTAAATCCTCCACTGTCTCAGATAAAATGAATATACTGGTGTAAAATAATAAATTATCTTATACTAAATGCAACACAAACATAGGTCTTATTATCTTCAAGACAAATAACTATGAAGAATCCTTGTATGTCAAACTACAAAATAAATCAATCCTAAATATCAGATAACTTCAAATTATTGTGCGTAACGCTGGATGCAACACACTCAGCTGGGAAATTCATATAAACTCGTTAAATAACAGACTGAACTCAAATTGTGGAATAATTCGCCAAGGCTAAGGGTTCAAGTATCAACCAAATAGCCAATAGCTTAAGAACGCATATTACTTTTCTTACGTACAATCAATCATATCATAGGTTATAATTTTCTGGGGCTCATCAACAATAGCACAGAAAATATTCATAACCCACAAAAAAATTATTAGATGCATATTACAACTGGAACCACATTTTGCTGACAATAACTAACGCCTTCATTTTTATTTTCTAGGTCTTGTGTGCTCAGTGAAGAAATATTCTCACCTGTTTTCAAGGAACAGTGATCAATATTCTGTAAACATGAATGTGAGGACTAGATATTGCAATGAATTGACAATACCAAGACACAAATCGACTTACTATGAGAAAGGCTCATACTAGCAGGCAATCAAAGCGTACAATTCCCTTCCCCAAGAATTTTTAAGATATCATAATTAAGATATCTGAAACAAAAATGCTACTATCGTTTCAACTGTTGGTGACAATACAACATTTTTTCTACGCCCATGCCTGTACACGTCAAAAATCGCACTGCCAACATTCCTTGTAAATTACATTTAACAATAACATGCACGTAATGAGATTTCATAACATACATGTGCGTTTTAAGAAGAAAATTTAAACTTCTTGGTTTAATTAAATTACAATAAAATTTTCATTTACGTGAGACTTTATTTGGTCTATTTACACAAATTTAGTCAATTAAAAAACATAAAAACTTTTAGCATTAGCGAGATCACGTTAAGCAATTTCTTTAAAAATAGGACACGTTTTCTTAAAGTAGCATGGTATGAAAATAAATGTCGTGTCATTTATATTGTCAATTTCTTGAACAAAATATAATTGTATCCGAACATTTTCTCAACTTTATCTACGAATATGGAATGGAAGAAAATGAATGGGCGTAGAAAAAGTATAGTACGTTACACGAGTTGAAAGCACATTATGCACTCGCCGCTGCGCGGCTTCGTGCATAAACTTTTTCATTTTGTGCGTAATGGGTTACTTACAACTCTTGTTACGTAATATACTATTAATAAACCTTTTATTTTCATAACGTTTGCTGTGTCCTTAGTGTCGTACGCAATAAAGTATTATTATTATTGAATGAAGGCTTTTATACGATCGGAAGTATAATCAAGGAGTATGATTCTTCTTACTTCTTGATTATTATATTATTATTAATTTCATTTCTATAGTCAGTAATATAAAGAGTTATTATATGCCTCACACCTCACTCCCACCAAGAGTAGAAATCATATTTTATTTATTCTTATTTTTATAATTATTCATATAGTTTGATACTTTTTTTCCAGGAGTCAGGAGAAATCACAAAGTGATTGAAATGAAATTGTATATTACATACCTATTAATTATTGAAAACAAAATAAAGGAAAAAACAATAATTTTCTTAGTACTTACTTTTAAGCACTTATATTCAACCTCACTTGAGCTCACTACAACACATCACAACCTAAAAAGATTAATGGCCAACTTGGTTCGGTTCTACCTTTTCCAAATTCGAACTCGCTATTTTCAAAAAATGATAAAATAATTAATTTAACTATTGAAAATATCACAAACAAAATTCACATTGATTTATAACCATACAATAATTAACTCAAATGACGAATATATAAAACCAAATACTCCATTATATTGTTCACTCATACAATCAAAAAATAATAAGTATATATCTGAAATGAATTTTGGGTGAAAATATTCCCATCCCAGCAAATACATGTCGTATCAGAATTGAGTGAAATACTTATATGATTCGTTATACTATAAAGTTTTTATTGATTCTTATGAAACTCTGTTGATGGACACATTATGGACATCTACTGGACAGGTTTAAGTAGTTATCCATTGGACAATTATTCACAGCAATCCAATGGATATACGATTTTTGTCCAGGACATCTGGATCTTTTTTGGACACATTGTGGACAGTCATTCACAGCTATTCAATGGATGTACAATTTCTGCCTGTGGACATCCGGATCTTTTTTTAGACACTAAATTGTCCTGTGCTAACAGGGAAGTCATCAATTACACAAAAATGAGATATATTTCTATAAAATAAAATTACTACTATGACCAGCATTCAGTCTGATATCGACCACTTCTATCCATATTTTCTATAAAATGAGTTGCATCATCCAACGTCATATTGCCGCATTCTTTCACGACTTCAATAAAAGCCTGCCGTACTCCTTGAGGCATGTTTCTGGCATTTCCAGCCACAAAAATAAATGCTTTTTTTTGTAGAGTCTCCCAAACTAGTGATTTATTGTCAGTAATTTTGTCTTGAACGTACCTGTAAAAAATTAATTCTTCAATTTTTAACTTGGAATATTGATGGGTTTACAGCAATGAAAAGTGATTATTTTTCAATCAGAGTCTCTCCTCAGACCCCGCCACCTTCAGCATAATAAAAGTTGTCCCCTTTATTGTTACTGTATCAGTCAATAAAAACACTCTGGAGATACGTCATTTGTATAATTAATCAATAATAGGTAATTTGGCATGCACACCAGGATTTCGCAAAACAAAGTCACGTGAATTTTCAGTGTTTTTTTGCAACTTTCGTCATGCATGCCTCTATTTTGCGAAATCCTGTCCTGTCATGCAGTTTGGAATCACGTAAAGCCTGTATTAAATTTTTATTTTTCCCGCAATTTTCCACCGTTGGTCAGACGAGGGGCGCATACCAATTTTTCCAGAGTGTTTTCACCACTAAAATTTCAATTATTCACATCGGCATGCAATTTGAAAACAAGGAAGTCCCCTTTAAATTTTTTCAGATTTTCGTAACCCTTTGAGTCCTTTCTACCGCTGCAAATTGCATGCCATCAATTAGTAGCTTTTCAATTTGTTTGAACTTCCGCATATTACAACGGCAGGCAGTATAATATCGCGGAAGAACATGAAAATTCTTCACAAAAAGAAAAGCGCTGTTCCTTATGAAGTGCACACGTGCGGCGGCCAGGAATCCGTCTATTTTTCATAATTTAGGATTGATTATCAAGCCTTAAAATGGGAGAACGTCACCTGTCACCAGCTCCTGGTCTAATTGTCACTTCCCCTTGAAAAATGTAATGACTATTTATTTTCACTTTTAGCTTTGACAAATCAAAGTTTCAACCTTCAGAGTGATTCAAAAGTAAGATAGGATTTTTATCAAATGCAGAATCTTTCCTCCTGTATTTGGATAACATTTGTCTTGAATTTCCAATAGGGTACTTTTTAAATAATTGAATAATGTTTTCAAAATCAACCATTCGAGTTACTCACACTTTTCTGTCTTCTTCTCTGGAAAAGGCAGGTATGAATGTGAGCCTTTTCTCATTGCTTAAAAATTCAAAATCTTCCTTGCATAAAAAGTCGTGCGTCCTGTGGCGACAACCATAAAATAATATAAGATTATTCTGGTTGGAGTTATTTTCCTCGTATCGCTCAAATACATAATTTCGGAAGGGTGCAATACCAGTCCCAGGCCCTACCATTATAACTGGTATCTCCTGTCAAACAAAAAATAGGTAATGATTGAGTTTTGTGGTTAATGAACTGATGAACTTACAGGATTCTTTGGGAACTTGAAGGAACCTTGTTTAATCCAGGCAGTTACATCATCCCCATTTTTCAATGCAGCTAAATAGTTAGAACCTAATCCTAATCTCTCTTTCACTAATTTTGTTTTATATTTAACTACAGCAAGTAGTATATGAATCTCATTGTGATGTACATTTTTACTACTTGCAATAGAAAACTCTCTAGGTTTTATAGGAGGTATTATTTCCAAAAGCATATTAACAGTCAAGTTTTTTGTGGCATTAGGAAAGTCACTCATGACTTCAACGATATTTCTCCTAGGTCTGTATGTGTATGAATACAAATCGGTTTGGCCTTCTGCTGTGGTGAACTCCAAACATTTTTCTCGTTCTAATTCACTGTCAGTCAGTTGTGCTAATACATTAAATGTATGTCTTCTGGGTATTGCCATAAGATCAAAATACTCAGAACACAACTGTTCAAAAGTTACTTCATTTTTCAAAACTTCAGGTACAGGAACATCAAGTTCATTCTGACTTACTGCTATTACTGTTTCTGGTTGAATAATTACACCATTTGATGAAAGTACCTTTTTAAATTCATCTATCTGACACTCAAGGTTTTTGGGTCTTATGACAACTACATCTCCAGGACCATATTCTTTGTTTTCACTGGTAAATCTAATTAATCGGACATCCTGCAAATGTAGTTTGGTTAGCATCATTTATAGTCATGAATTGAATGACTGAACAGCTTTTATTACAGAATTCTCAAAAAATTTGTAAACTATGTCAGTATTTTATGTATGATTACCTAATATCGTTTTTCAGTAATTATATATAAAAACTTTATGTATGATCCTTAAAAAAATTTAAATTCAAGTCACAAATAATGATCTAAGAGAACTCAAATCTATGTATTACATATTACTTGGAAATGAAGAGGGGAAGTCATTCTTCTATTTTCCAAAACAACTGATGTGAAATCTATAGATTTTCTTGTAGAGTAGTACATTGATTGCTGACTGAACCTTTTATTACTGAGATAAGTAGTTGCATTCCATCTGAAAGTTATCAATAAATAAGAAATTTCAATACAGATAATTGAATATTTCAGTTTACCTAGGCACAATTGTAGAATTTCTTGGCAGTGGGTCAATATTGATAGGTAAAGGATATAAGAGTAACAAGTTTCTCCAGAGTTCATCAATCCAAGGATCAGCAGCTCCATCATACCCCAAATCATGCTGATCATCACCTAAACCCAATGGTATAACTGTCCTGGCTCCCAGTTGTAATAACCTTTTATGAAGTCGTTTTGCTACGAAATTAAATTTAGTATAGCTCGAATCACCAAGCCCAAAAACAGCATATCTAAAAACGAGTTTTGTAAAGAACCATTTCAGATTATATGCTAAAACTCACTTCAATTTACCTAAAACATTTGGGGATAAACTTTTTCTTAATAAAAATTTCCAGAATAATTTCATGTTATCTGGTTCTTCACCTTGTCCTGTTGTTGAACACACAAATACAACACATGTCTCATGAATCAATTCTAAAACATTATACTCATCTAAAGCCTTCACTGTGGTTTTGAAGAAAAAACGTTTCGATTCTCTCCAAATCCTCTCAGCCAAATCTTGGGCATTACCCGTTTGCGATCCATACAGAACTGATAATTTTTCATTCTCACAAACCATCCTCATTAAATATGTTTACATTAGTAAAATGAAACAATATTTGCCCACTTACTTTTCCACAAATTTTAAACTTGGCCCTTTTGTTTCTCTAACTCGAAAGATACAGGACCATCTGAGATTAGGGATCTGAAATCAGAGCAAAATAATAAAACCAGACTTGCAAAACGCATCAGTCTCTATGAGTCTACGTCCTACGTCTATGTCTACGATTACGATAATAATCTAATCTAGAAGGTAGAAGGTATCTCTATCATATTACTCGTGTTTTACTATTTTCAGGGTTACTGGTTACATAACCGTAAATTACAACGTGGACTAATAATCCTTGGAAAAAGACTGTGTCACTGTGTCCAAAGCTAGACAAGATTCTATAGCTATAAGTCAAAAGTCTGAGAGAATAGTGTTTCAAAGTTTCAAGTCCCAAGTCCCAAGAATTCCAAAGTCCCAAGATAGTAAGTAGTTCACAGTCCACATGTCTTTGCCAATATGCCAATAGACCAGTTTAGTGTGACGTCACGCCGAATGAGTGTCACGAACCATTATCCAATCAAACTGTATTTACCATTGAAAGAATATATATGTGGTATATTTTTTTTGTGTTTTTGTCGAAATTTGAGCGGAGAAATGTGTGAAATGATCAAAAACATTCCATTCTCTACCATTTTCAACCTACAAATGGAAGTTATATAAAATTATATTATGATTGAATTTTACCACAGGTACTTTGTTACAGTATTATTGACACATAAGATAATTACAATATCCGCTTTGAGACTTTTTGATAAATCATATATCCACAAAAGTCCAACAGCTTATATAAGAATCAAAAACAAAATAAGTTTGTTTGGATAATGCATATGAAATCACTCAACAAAATTGACAGCTCTGACGTCAGCACTAAAATGGTGTATATGCCAAATATGCCAATGGTAACAAAATTATTTTTAAACCAAATAATATGAA
Organism: Chrysolina americana; assembly: GCA_958502065.1. NCBI lineage: Eukaryota > Metazoa > Arthropoda > Insecta > Coleoptera > Chrysomelidae > Chrysolina > Chrysolina americana. Next base: position 18,145,594 of record OY293413.1, read on the forward strand.
CTTGTAGTGATAAAATTGATAAAAACGTGAATGTGATCCGTCGTGCAGTTTTCAGGCACAAGGAAAAAAAATGCATATGCGTGTAATGCTGGTTTTATGCTGAAGTTTAAGGTCGCAAGTCGTAAGAATATTCGTCAATGATTGGTTAGAATGAACTATACAACGAATATTCTTACGACTTACAACTTAAAATTTCAGCATAAATTGCACGTTCTTTAAAAACCCTGCATGCATGCAAATATCTGAGGGCGGGTTGTAACACGACAGGTTAACCTATGGTTTTCTTGACCACTGGTTATCTTCGATTGGAATTTCAGAAGTTCACCGACTGGTTAACCATTGAATTTCTTACCATCCGATTTCTAATGGTTAACTAGAGTTTTGTCCTCAGAACGTTGAATTTTTACTTGTTCCATGGTTTTGTTTTGATTTGGGTTGAGACATTAATATTTTATGTTAGGTTAGCTTTAGTTATGTGGTATCGGTGGTAATATATAATTAATAATATAACTCTAAACTCTTGCCTGCAATCCAGTTAGGAAGAGGCTGCGTTGTATTATTGTACAGAAAGTGAAAGTATTAATTCTGAATAGTATCATGGACATAAATATAATGAGGAGAGCTGCAAGAACTCACAGATGATGAAGACTTTCTGGAACTCCTTGAAGAACTGTTTCCTAAATTAAATAAATGATAAAGTTTCCACAAGCATAGTAATGCTTCGTCCAGAATTCTTGAAGATGCCAGTAGGAATAAGAAGTGCAAGCTGACTTTTATGCCACTAGCCAGGTGTATAAGCTCATTGGACTGCGCCCACATCAAAATACAGTCTCCTGGAGGAGATAATGCAAGGATTTTCAGAAACTGGGAAGGATTTTTTTCCTTGAATGTTCAAGTATTATGTAGAGCAGATTTAACCATCCAGGGTATAGTATGCAGGTGGACTGGATCAGTTCATGATTCTACCATTTTTGGCAATTCACGATTGAGGGCAAGAATGGAAAATAGGGAATTCAGAAACTAAGTACTTGTAGTTGGTGACAGTGGCTATGCTGTTCAACCATATCTCATTACACCTCTGACAAATCCCCAACTACATGTCGAGCATCTGTTCAATGAGGGTCAAATACGTATTAGTAATTCTATCGTAAGATGTTTTGGAGTCTCAAGAGACGATTTCCTGTATTAGCATTGGATACCTTTTTGTCTGAATATGAATAAGGTAGAAGCTAATGTTGTAAATTGTGTTGTACTACACAACATAGCATGTGAAAGAAATGATCCTGAGCTTCCTGTTGATGACGATATTGCAACAAGGATTGGGGATGCTATTAATATTAATTTATTTCGAATCTAACCAAATTTGTTTAAAGAAATTACGCAAGATTCATTCGTACACTTTCAAAAACAGGATGTCAAGAAATGTCAGTGTAAAATGGATAAAAAATGTGAAGTTATAAAATACAATCAAAACTTATGTAGAGAACTATCAAATAAATGAGCACATATTTATATACATACATGAAATTAACTGTGTTAAAATTCAGAAATATCTTCATTCTTTCTTAAAATTATTCAAATTCTTACAACTTCTGATCTAGTATCTTATTGTAAAACATACATCCCAGAGAAAAGATGGTTTACCACTCTCTTATTGAAGCTCATTTAAGATATGGAATTGCCTTCTGAGGATTCTGTAGCCAACAATTATTTCTATCAGTGTTTGTACAAAAAAGAGCACTGTACACTATTATTTATCAGCAAAGGAATTTCAACTCTCGCCTGCATTTTCATTCTAGAATCTGTGTGTTTAATACATAAAAAACATAATGCAGTTCATTCCCAAAAATCAAGCAAACAAATTAAATATGTATCAAGGCAAAGACCTGAAAATAAAATACCCCTCCCTATTCCAAATACAACTTTAAAAAGGATTCTCTGATCAATGAAACAAAAAAAAATATCCTCTGAAATAAGGAATTAGAAAATGTACTACAAATTTAGAAAAAGAATGAAAGAAGCTCTACTGACAAAGGCAAATCATACTCTTGAAGAATTTTACAGTGAAACTTTGCTATGATTTTACTTTACGTCTGATTTTAATTTCAGTACCTATTATTTATATTTGTTTTTAATCTGTTATCTTCATATGCACAAGTACATCAGTTTTTATCTATTCTTTGGATCTCTGCTATCAAGTATCAAGATCAAAATATTTTATTAGAGTAACAGAAAAGTAATCAATAAATATAAAACATCAAAAATTAAATGAAATGCCATAACATAATATCTTTTCTCGACAGGTTGAATATCGACCAATGGGAGCCAGATTCGCATTTCGCGAGTATATGAACTTACCTTAAGGAAAGGAAAAAGTAAAAAAACGCAGCTATTGTGAGTGAGGATGTGACATGACATGTGACTGTTGACAATTGACAGAATGGTTAATAAAATGTGTTATAATTATTTATTGAACTCATGTGTAGACAATTGATAAATTGATTTTTTCCCCCTCATCAACCATCTTCATCAGTTAATTGGTGACTGTTGTGGTGTGCGCTAATGCGTGGCCACCACTACCCGAGGCCCCAGCTGCCCAGCTCCCTGCACTACTGAACAATCGACTTCGACAACCTAAATCAAAAGATCTTGAAGGCTGTGGCCTTTTCTTTCGGAGTGGGTAACCTTCAATAAAGTTTAAAATTATTGTGCAACGACCAATCTGGTCTCCAAATAATAAAATGTATTTGTTACTATTGAGAACTCGCGTTGAAGAGAACGATAATGAATGTTTTCCAGATGTGTCGGAACGTTTTTAAAAAAACTATTTCATGTGTTACTTATGGTTATCACCAAAATGTGCAATAGTGTAGGCAATGACAGTGATAAATGCCTATACGCCTTTAAGGCTTTTCAATTCGAAAAGATTGCACCTAATCCCGGTTCCAAGGTCCCTTTTCCACGTAGTGGACACCGAATTGGAGCAGACTCGTCCAACTTTTATTCTTTTGGAGGTTATAACCCACTCGTGAGGGAAGAAGTTGAGCAAAATGAAGATGATGACTTCTGGGTACAATCTTTTCCTCTGTTTCAAGAGTTATGGAAATTCAACTTTGCTTCCAAGCAGTGGACTAGGTTTAGAAATAATGAATCCCTTCCAATGGAATTGGCATCGAATGCACTCATTCTGCATGGGAATATCTTGATGGTATATATTTGTGTAAGATTATTGGTTTTTGGAGATTTATCAACATTTTGATTAGCTTACAATGCTGAGACATTTTTGTGAAATCAACTATTTTATTTACATTTTAGTAATCCACAATTTATGATCTTTCTCTATTGATAACTTTGATTTTCAATTAATTTTTCTTGATGAAATTATATATACAGAATGTTTCTACCTTATCTTCTGTCTATGTAAAAATAGAGAAATTTTGGTAAATATATCAAGATCTAAAAATAATACTGACTTGCCAAACATCTGTTTTTTACTGAAGGCATAATCAAATTATTGCAAGAATCAAATACTGAGAATTCAAGTAAATCAAAAGAGCAAATTATCAATTGTATGATGGATAACTCAGATATTACAGACATCATTTTTGAACCCAAGGGACAACTCAATACACAGCATAACCTGAATTAAATTTCTGAATGCTAGATTTATTTCCATTCTCTCTAACCTTCCATACTTGCAAATATATAATTTGGGATATTACTCTTGATTATGATATTATAGTCAGAGCAGTCCTCATTACTTTTTGATAACTTCTCCAGTATACTGAATATGGTATAGTTCACGAATAACATCATAAGGAATCATAAAAAATGGTTGTGATATCTCCCTTGTTCGAGCATCAGCACTGTATTCCACTGATGATTGATTTGTATCATTAGAACAGTTCATTCCAAGTTCTCAATAACTAAATAGTTTTCGAGACATGTCAAGTCATTTCAATAATCGAATCATCCATTGTTCTGCATTCGAATTAGCACATCACTAGTGTTTTTGGAAATGCCAAAAATTGTACATTTCATTGATTGAAAATCAATTTTGTAAACATTGAAAAAAGTTAAGTTGATATCTTTGCCAAAAATTTTTGCTTTTAGTTATTACTACAGTTTATTGAGATTCACTATATTTGGTACTTAATTCAACTTTTGCTTTCACAATGAGAATTAAATCATTGTCTGATATATAAATTCTTCATATAGTCATTGTGCATGAGTATGTTTCTTGTCAAAAAGACAACAATACATCACATCAATATTCTTCACTCAATTTTTCATTTTTGATCTTTCGAATATCAGCTTTGATGGACGCTCACATGCTTTGTTCAAAGAGTATAATGTGAGTATACATTGATTACAGAGGTTTTTCAGATTTCCATATAGCCAATGTACAACCAAACATCGAAAAACTCTTTAAAGCATCACATCAAATAATAATAGCCTCATCTATACTGTACCTTTGGGTACACTTTTATGAGGTTATTAGAGGAGAGATTCATTTATTGATTGATTGATTCAAATAAACCTACCTCAAACTAAGCTTACCATAGAATAGAATAAAATAGAATTTATTATGTACTGCCACAACTATCATCAAAAGACAGCTTTGTTTTGACACACAGTGTCATCCTCAGAGTGATTTATGAACTAGTTAAAGTTTTTATTCCTCCCTAGCAGTTAAGATGAATTTACATATATTTATTTACATATTGAATGCCAAAACTTTTTATTTTAGGGTTTAGTTGTGTCATAAATTGTGTCATAAATTTGTGCTCACTACAAAAACAAAAGTATATTTACTAGATTAGGCTGGCTTGCAATTTATAAATGAATAAATATTCCTATTTATTAATCAGCCAGGACTCAATATTTGCAAATTTTGATCATATTATTTTGTCAGTTTCCGTGTAATAGCTGGAGAAATAATCCAAAGTTTAAGTAGAAAAGGTGAAGGCTGTCCCATTGAAAGGCAATATTCTTACTCACTCTCACCAGGTTCATCTAATTCTACAGATTGAGAAATAATTATGGAATTTCTGAATGAGGTACAAGGTCAGAATGATGTAATTTCAATATGGGTAGGATAAAAATTTTAACGTTAATAACTACAAACGACATTCTTAATTAACTTAATCTGATTCCCAAATGTTTTGATTTTTACATTTTCGTTGTTATAATAACAATAATAATAATAATGCATGCTCTGTGGTGTGAGATACACCCTGAGCATGCCGCTTTTTCCGCCCAAAACCTGAGGGATTATGTATCTCATCTTCGGGCACGAGGATATGTCAGAGCTCCTCCTCAGCCGATTAACGCAGTGGCAGATATGCCACGTGTCAACCTGGCTGTAGAGGAGCCTCGCATCATACCACCAACGGAAGGCATCAGAACCCGCAGGGCGCTTCATAACACGAAGCCCCTGAAGCCACAACAACTGGCACGGGTGGATGCAGATATTCACGATGTCCTCTCAGAAGAGGCTGACATCTGTCAGATCAATTCTGCCGTGTATGACGCCGCTCAGGCCCTGTCCCAAGCAGAGAGGAGGGATATCACCCCTCTGATTGGCAGCCATGAGCGACGCATACACAAGATGGAAGTTAAGATCAAGTCGGCGAGACAACACGCGTCCTGTATCGAGTGTGTGGCGGACTACGTGGCGGCCAATAGGCCCTTCACGCCCGCAGTGCGGCGAATTGCCGCAAATTTAAGACGAGCTCACCACACACTAAATCAAGGCGTGCTGTTTACCATCAAACAGCACTGTTTTGATAGGATACGAATGCTGGTGGCTGCTAAGAAGTCACTAGTGAGGCGGGCGAGAAGCATCGCGGAAAACATGAAGTTCCGCGATAAACCTTCGCGCCTATTCAAAGAGCCTCCACCAGTCGTGGATAACCCGCCGGCGGCTGATCAGGTCCGATAACCCCGGAAGAAGTTCGACAGGCCCTCAAAAGCTCAAAGAACGTTGCTGCTCCAGGTCCTTATGGACTAAATAACTATTGGTGGAAAAAAATTCCATGTACCCACCACCATCAAGCAAGAGTTTTCAACTCTTGGCTAGATGGGGAGCAACAGATTCCGGATTGGTTTGTTCAGGGGCGAACCGTGCTAATCCCCAAAAACGGAGATTTGTCTGATCCGAAGAACTACAGACCGATAACAAGCTTGAACGCATGCTATAAGATGTTTATTTATACATGCGAATACTCTCCGCAGTTGAGCCGGTTTATGAACGGATATATGAGCAAAGAGGGTCAAAGAAGGGGGTCGCTGGCTGCAAGGAGAACCTGCTGATCGACAGATGCATCATGCAGGACTCCGTGCAGTATAAGCGTAACCTTTCAATGGCCTGGATCGACTATCGCAAGGCATTTGATACAACATCGCATGAGCTCATCATGCATTTGTTCAGATGCCTTGCGGTACCCGATCAAATAGTGAGATGCATTGAACAGCTGATGCCGCTCTGGAGGACTAGCTTCACCATAACATCTGGTCCAGTCGAGTCCAAACAGAGCAGGTTATCTTTAGAAGGAGATTGTTTCAGGGAGACTCCCTTAGCCCTCTTCTCTTCTGCATCTCACTACTGCCATTGTCCGTTGCACTACGGAAAACCCGCGGATACAACTGTGGCACCCCCAGCAACCGGAGGCATAAGGTCACCCATCTGTTTTACATGGATGACCTTAAACTTTATGCCTTCGGAGAAAAGGATCTTCAGTCCTTAAGGTTGGTGCAAGAGGATACGCATGCTATCAGAATGGAGTTTGGGATCGACAAATGTGCCACGGTTCATCTCAAAAGAGGACGATGCGAGGAATACAGAGAGGACGTTCAGCTCGTAGACGGAAGCATCCTACATCATCTGGATGCCGGAGAGACGTATACCTACCTAGGGGTGGAACAACGCTACACACAAGAGGTAGCTACTGTTAAAAACTCTCTCCGCGGCAAGTATCAGCACAGATCTGGTCATCAGAACTGTCGGGGAAGAACAAAGTTGCTGCAACTAATATGCTTGCTGTTCCGAGTCTACTTTACTCATTTGGAGTAATGAAATTGACTCAAGGAGAACTGCGACAACTCGACGTAAAAACTCGCAAAATGATGCATCTCCATAGGAGCTTTCATCCCAAATCGTCCGTTCCACGATTATACTTCCCCAGACAACAGGGAGGCCGTGGACTTTTGAGTGTGGAATGTCTACATAACAGAATGGTACTGGATGGAGCCTGTAAAGTCATCAGGAGTTGTTCAGATTCCCTTCTCTGCTTGGTATGCGATCACGAAAAAGCAGGGATTGGAGCATTTCTCTTCAAGGCAGCAACCCGTGCAGCCGATGAACTCGGTCTCCTATTCGACACTGAACGGACGAACCCAAACTCTGTCACCGAGTTGGAACCCGTTCAGCAAAAAGACCACGTGAAAGCTGCGGAATGTGACAGGCTCCTACAGCTACATAAGGATAAGCCAATGCATGTGGTCTTCTTCAAGAACCTTGGCTTATCCAGAAACCTGACCTCGCAGGTCAAGTGGGCTGAAGTCGGAAACCGAGGGATTCATAATGTCCTACCAGGATGGTGTCTTCAACACCCTCGTCTACCGTAGTCGCGTGGTGGGTATAGAGGTCCTTGACACTAGATGCAGAGCGTGTCGTGGGGCAGCTGAGACCATAATGCATTTGCTGTCAGCTTGTCCAGCTTATGCGGTCTCAGCCTGTATCCAAAGGCATAACGCGGCGGAGTGTTGTACTACCATCTACTCGTACGGTGTAGACGAGACACCGGTGTTGCCTTATGCTCCGGGGGATATTGAATCCGTGATGGAGAATGAGAAGTGCCGAATCTATTGGAACTTCTCATTCCCCACCCTCAGGCAAATACAAGCAAATAAGCCTGATGTAGTCCTCCCCGACCATCAAAGTAGGACGATTTTCGTCATTGAGTTTTCAGCTCCTGGCGAAACGAACATCGTCCGAAAAGATGAGGAAAAACGGACTAAATATCGAGATCTACTCTTGAACTCCGCAGTCTTTATCCAAACCTTTCTGTCAATATGGTGGTTCTCACAATAGGGGTCCTTGATGGAATGATGGACACACTCATAGAGAAACGAAAAATAAAGAGAGTTGTCAAACCTGCAGTAAAAGTTTGCACCACGTTCAGCAGTGGCGACCTACCTTGCAGCTGGGTAAACTAACTTAGTGCGGTGGATAAAACAGATTTCTCTTCAGTTACCGATTGAAAAAGGGCGTTTTTTTTAACCGTATTGCTTTCATATGGTTGATAAGCTATATATTTTATCATTGATCAATTTGCCATTCCTGTATTTCATACGAATGGTTGTTTCATTTGAAATAGAGGAATGAAAAATCAAATCACTACTAAAATATATACTTACGTGATTAAAATGAAAGGGTTTAAAAAAATATTTATTTCATGAAAATAACTCAATTCAAGTATATATAGAACAAGAATAATAAGTTGAACGCTGTAATAACATTGTTTTGGGACTGGTAGGTAATAACTACACAGTAGGTAATAGAACTCTGAAGAACAAAAATGAAAATATTGTTTTCTTATATCATCAAATCCAAACCATAGATAAATAACCATCAAAATCAACCAAAATAAAAGCAAATTACATTTACAACAAACCTTCAATAATTTTGTACATTTATTAGCAAGAAGAACGAGTAGCTATAACACATACTCCACTTGAATAATATCTGTCAACCATATACTTTCTCCAATGTTGATAGAAAACGAAAACTGATGGATGGAAATAACTATCCGTTTGTAATCTTTCCAACTGACGGATGAAAATAAGTATCAGTTTGAGAAGACTAAGAGCAGCAGCAGCTTGTATTTTACCTTGTACAAGAATGATTTCAGGAATTTCAGCGTCAACTCGAATAACAAAACATTCCATTTCTGACGTTGGGTTCATGAATTCAAGTCCATAATAATACTGTTCGATACAATAACAGTAAAATTCTGAAATTATACCGTTATTTGTAATAATAAAAAATTCACATTTAAACAAAATGCTTTTGTATTTTGACAAATTCGAAATGAAAAAGTATCATTTTCATCACTCATCAGTCGTCTATCGATTGCGGGAAGCGTCTCCACGCGCAGCTGGGCTAAGTAAAATTTGATGGTCAAGATCGCTGGTGTTTCAAACAGTCTCTTTATTTTGTCTATGGACACACTGCTCTCAAACTTAAAAATCATACCGGCTTGCCGTGATATGGTAGAAATCTTAGCCGGACGAATTCCGTAGGAGTATCGCAGATGGAAGGTAGTACAATACTCATAGGGCCGCGTTATGCCTGTGGATATAGGCTGAGACCGCATAAGCTGGACAAGCTGACAGCAAAAGCATTACAAGAAATTACACGAGATAAGTGAGAATTGAAAATTTACAGATTTCTTAATTAAAATGTGAACATTTTTTCATTTTAAAGATTTGAACTGGTCTGATTCTAATGGTATTTCAGTTGAGAGTGATTCTGTTGGCTTTATTTTGAGGTTTATGTGTTGAATAGATTAAATTATTTATAATGTTGTTTCTATTTGCAGGTTTATGGAGGAACAGGATCTCCATTTGGAATCAGATCTAGCAACCAACTCTATGTGTGTAAAGTTACTGAACCAAATGGCTTGATGGTGGAGGTTCAAACTACAGGTCAGCTACCTTTACCGCTTTATGGACAAGCTGTAGTTTTTCACAGTGATTATTTGTATACCATTGGTGGTACAACAGGGTTGTCATATACTTGTGATATTCATAGGTGAGAAATTTTATATTTATTATTTAAAGAAATATTAAATCTGAGCCTTGAAAAACTGATCAAGTATCAGTAGTAAATTCCTTGATTTTATGAACCAATTCAAAAAACCATTTATTTGAAAAAAAAATCTACTAATGTGCGCATTAATGAAAAGTAATTATTATTCATTATTGTGTTTCAGGTTGAACATCAAAACAATGAACTGGGAAATAACTTACCTTTGTAATGGGCGAGGGGAGTATGAACCAAAAGGACGTTATAGGCATGAAGTTGGTTTTGATGGAAGTAATATTTATGTGTTGGGTGGTGGTACTACTGACAATGCCTATGGTTTTGAATGCATACCTGCTTTTGATATACATAAAACTATGTGGTTTAGACAGAAAACTTTACGGGATTGTAGAAATGGTGAGTCATCTTTCGATCTATTTAATTAAAGCAATCTTGTATGTTTAGAAAAATTTGCATTATTTTAAACTAGTTGTTACCGCAAATTTGTTTACTTGAGGAATCAGGTCGCTCAAGCCTAAGCTTACAGTCTTGTTAGTCGAAGGTAGATGTCGCCACTGGTACCATTATCTCACATTGTTCAGTTTTGAGCAAGGAATACTTGCATTTTCTGGGATTAAAGTATCCTAATTAAATGTTGACCAATTTTCATCAAAATCCAGTATTTTGCGTAAGTTGAGTGCACAGACTGGCAGATAAAATTTCCAATTATATATTTTTTTGTTTCAACTGGTTCCAAAGAGTCCTTGGATCATATTATTTCACATCAATGTTCATACTTGAACAACTTCTTCACTTTTATTATAGTATTCAGTTATACTACAACATACTCATACTGGTTGAGTGAAGGGCAGCATTAGCTGAACTCCGCCCTCCACCAGTTGAACGAAAGTAATTTATTATTAATATTATACAGAGTTACTCAAATATATGGACCCGCCTAATTTTCTCAGTTAATATGGGAGTTATGGATAAAAAGTTGGCATGAAAGTTAAATGGTATTTCATTCTGCATATTTCTGTGAATCCAAATATTTTTTTGATGTGCTATTGGTGGAGGAGTGACGTCATCGGTAGTTTTATTTGAATGGACCCATGTATCATGTTTATTTATCATCTTCATTATGCTGTACAAGAAGGGAATTATCTAGATGAGGCATATGAGAACAGATGACAATGTGGTACAATTGAAAGGCAAGCACAAAGTCCAGATCTTACACCACTCGACTTTTAAAGGGGTCATGTAAAATCTAAATGTCGACAGATTGTGCATTTGCTAAATAGTGTTCAGGGTATTATTCATAGATAAGCTTATTGTCAAAAAATAAATGGACTAAAATTCGATCAGTTGATGCACTAATTTTGTTTAAAAGCGAAATAAAATGATATTTCTCTTTTTATCAAATATTTCTTTAACTATGAATTGAATAATTCCAGTTTTTGATATCTACTTATGATAATCCCAATCATCATACTTACGTGAAATTTGTTAATGGAACAACTGGACATGTAGCATATAAAAAATATTCATTGAATCTACGTACACCACTGTCTGATTCAAATTGCCATATCGTCAAAATATCCGTCTGGCATTCCCCAACTGAGTAAATTTTTTAACAGATTAAGCGAAAGTAAATTACAGAGGTGAACACAAAAATAAGAAACACACTGTATCTATCGAGAGTGTTCAAATAGTATTAGTACTACTGAAATGAGAAACTAACAACCTTTATGATGATACTAAACATGACATATGGTTCCATTTGAAAAAATTGTCGATGACGTCACTCCTCCACCAATAGCACTTTTTTTCAATAACTCAATAAATATAGCCGAGTCCATACATTTGACTAAATCTTTATAAAAGATCAGCCATGTACTGTTAGAATCCAACATTAGGTATGGGATAGCATTCTGAAATTCATGCAGTCTTGAAAACTTCAACTCAGTGTTCATCCTACAAAAATGTGTCATCCAAAATCTATACAATGTAAGGCATCAAGGCTCATGCAAGTCTTTGTTCATAGTTATGTGATCAACTACACCTTTTTCAAATGTAATTCAGAAAGTGTAACTTGAAATTCAGATTAGTAAAATGTAATTCAGAAAATATGACATGTAATTCGGAATTGTTAATTGGATTTCAGAAACCGTAACATGTAATTCAGATTAGTAAATTGTATTTCAGAAAGTGTAACTTCAATTTCAGATTAGTGAATTGATATTCAGAAAGCGTCAGTTGTAATTCAGAAACCATCAGTTGCAATTCAGAAGCCGTCAAGACTTAATCAAGGAGTATGGTTTACGGGCTTTGGGGTCGTGGTCGGTTCACCTCCGTGGAGGCGGTTTCTATGGACGTTTTGCTCACAACTGCGGTGAGCGAAACGTCCACAGAAACCGCCTCCAAGGAGGTGAACCAAAGCTCGAAAACCATACTCCTTGATTATACTTCCGGCCGTGAAAGCCTTCATTATATGCTATGTCAAGGACTTGATAAGTAAGAATAGGAAATGGGAGAACAATAAACTACAGCTGGTACTCTCTGAATAACAACTTACGCTTTCTGAATTACAAGTTACACTCTCTGATTATCAATTCACTGATCTGAATTACAAATTACACATTCTGAAAAACAGTTCACTAATCTGAATTAAAAGTTATACCTAGTTTCTGAATATCATTTCACCAATCTGATTTTCATTTAATGTTTTCTGAATTACAATTTATTATTCTGAATTACAAATTATACTATCTGAAATACATATTACACTTTCTGAATTTCAACTGAAAAAGGTGCAGTGTATTAATGAAGGGGATTAATGATCGAGATATTCCAACGCGTGAGCGAAGCGAGCGCGTTAATGTTCGAGATCATTAATCGTGTTCTAATATACGAGTTGATTACAATATTTTTCTGTTGACTTATCTTGTTGAAATAAAGGAATTCTTGATAAAATATATATTCAACGAAATGAACATAACGTACAAAGAGCTATGTGTATGTATGAAGGTGATAATTGTCAAGGGAGTAAGGTCGCGTTTATACTTCTGGGTGTCAGGCTATGCATGACGGGTGGCGGGCGACAGGCGACAACCGTTTATTTTGTAGGCTCATTAGTTTATATGAAACCGTTTATGAAGGGCATGTTTTTATATTCACCAAATTGGTGTGGTGGATTCCATTCGACCAATAGTAACACTGTAAATTTTAAATGGACAAATCAAAGGGCGAGTTTGCAATCCACCACACCAATTTGGTGAATATAAAAACATGCCCATACTCTGAACAGGTGGCAGGTGTCGCCGCGGAGGCGTCGCCGAGCGCCTCCTGTATCTGTAGCAATGCGACAACACGGGTGGCGACACCCGGCACTCCCGCCAGTATCCATTGACATTTTCATGCGAATTGGAACAATGTCTACAGTAATTTCCAAAGAAGATCGAGAGATTTTGATAAGCGAAGTACAATTAAGACCTGCAGTTTGGAATGATGCGGATCCTAATCACAAACATATCGATTTTGTAGATAAGAAATCGCGAGAAATTGCTGGAATATTGAATAAAGACGGTAAGTACCGATACGTGAGTTGTTTTAAGCAATAAACTGTCAGATAGTGACAGATTTGCTGACTGATTTTCTCTCTTCTGGGATTTTAACCACTGAAAATTATGTAAGTGTTAAGATCCACATCCTGGTGACAGAATTTAACTAAAAACAAGATATCACCCATCGCTTGCTACCTGTCACCTGTCGCCTATCGCCCAGAAGTATAAACGCGACCTAAAGCTCAAGATTTTTTTCGCATAGTCTTGTACAATAAACATTTTTCTTTATTCTGAATGATTTTCCTTATTTTGCTGAGATTCAATGAAATTAAGTACTAGGTACTAATTTTTTTCAATGATGCCACCTAACTGCCAAAAATATTTAATGATTTTATTAGGGCTCGTTAATAACACTCTAGTCAAAAAGATCATCATCTGTGAATTTTAACACTATGCATCTTTGTTTTGGATAAATAGGTATTTTTCTCTGAAATTTTGCGGTTGTATAAAGAATTAAAAGACGTGAATGAGGTACCATCCGCTCCCAAATGCCATTAAAATTAATGGCGGCTCAACGGCATTTTGAGGGACAGATCTATTTTATTGCTGTTGAAGAGTAGTTCACAAATTTCAACTAGTTATTCAATGCTGCACAATTTGGTAACTCTATATAGAGTAGCCCCAGTCTGATTTTGATATTTTTTATTGGTTTTTAACTGCTTTCTATCTTATCTAGGCTACCCAGAACCTAGAAGATGCCATGGAGCAGTACAAATTGAAATAAACAATGGAATCCAAGTGTTTATAACTGGAGGACACGACGGTGAAAATATATTCAATGATTTGTGGAGGCTGGATCTGAAAACATACCAATGGACGAATTTTTCAAATTGCCAATTACCACAACCCACATATTTTCATGCTACCGCTGTTAGCCCTGAAGGCAAACTCTATATTTTCGGAGGTAACTACAGTATTAATGATGATGTGAGAAGAAGTAATGCTATTTTCTCCACATGGCTATGTATACCAAAACTGAGTGAAATTTGCTGGGAAGCAGTTTTACATTATAGTCAACATATTAATAAATGTGGCACTGATGATTTGATAAACATTGGTTTACCAAGACATTTTGTACAAAGACTAGGCAGTAATAATGAATAGTGCCCATGTGAATTTTGAAATTACAATTTGGAGAGGCCAAAATAAAATAAATTTTGAATATCCATTTAGTGAATTTGGACTTGTCCTGTAATATGATGAAAAAAAGTCACTGGATGTCATTTGCAAAATTCTGAAAACTCGAAAGAAATTTAAGTATACCTTCTAAAAAATTTACCATTTTTTTAAATCATAGCAAAATCTCATAACATTAGAGGTCATAGATAGACTCTTGATGTAATTATTTCAATATATCACTTGGAATAAAATAGAAATCACTGCCCCTTACACCGTTTTTGAATGATTTATCTAACTTCTGGTGATCACAATAAATAGTTGTCTCTTTCAAGTTATAACTCTAAGGGTGGATTGTACAATTCAAGTTCACCCACAGCTCAGTTGCTAGGATTAGCCAATGAAATTTCTAGTTCCTGAGAAACTGAACTCAGTTTGGTTGAACTGTTAGTGAACTTGTTTTGTACAACCCGTCCTAAAGTTTTGACAAAGTTTTAATAAAATTTAACGGTTTTGAAGTAAAAGCCATTATGTAGTAGACTTGCAAACAGTGACGAGTAATTGAGAAAGGGTGATTTCTCTAAAAAGTTATCGTGATTTTTTCTAGTACTTTTTACTAAAATCAGCACAAGGTGTATATGTAATCAAAAAGCAGCACATTCTGCTTTCTTTTTATATTTATTTCAATTTAATTTTTTCATGAGACCATTTTACTCTCTCCCTTGTTGAGTTTGTTGGATATTTGATTTTGTGATTTTAGGATATGAAAATTGAATTAAACGAATAACGGAATTATCTTGTTTATTTTAACCTTATGGTTTAAGTCATCTCAAACACCTTCAGTTACAACCAATTTGAGTAGACACTGAGTCGAAGAAAAGAATAATGGGAATATATTTGAAACTCTAATAGATGCAGTATGGGAAAAATGTTATATGGCAGTATACATTTTACAAAAGATTTTTGAATTTTCAAGTTATTTGGGAAAATCTGAATTCTTCGATATCATGATTTATTATTTTCTGATGATATCATCGAAGATGGAACAAAATAAGACACGCCTCTCAGAATCATTTCATAAGCTTTCTCATGATTATATCATGTTTACTATCCGCCTCTTGCAAGTGTTTCACGAGAATCCTGGAACAAAATAAGACAAGCCTCTCAGAAACATTTCATAAGCTTTCTCATGATGATATCAATTTTACTATCCGCCTCTTGCAAGTGTTTCACGAGAATCCTTTCCGTCTTCCTCAATCTTTCAAAAGTGGCTGGAGTATTGCTGAGTCCCAATGTATTCGTTTAATGACTTTGTCTTCTCACAACAATATGAATGAAAGTGTTGAGATTTTTAAACAGGGTGCCCACCAATTTTGTAAAATTATATTCTCTGACTTTTCCGGGTATTCCAGCTATTCCAGGTCTTGCTTTCAAGTTTTCTATGACCAGTAACGGATATCTTGAAAAAACCTTCACTTTTCAAATAGACTGAGCCTAATTATGTGGATAATTATGAATTATCACTGAATCATATATAGATTTATTGAGTGAAGTGTTCATAATTTCTTATTATTAATGGAATAAAAATATAAGTTATTTCTTCTGTTGATGAAAATTTCAATTTCCCA
The DNA here is from genome assembly GCA_958502065.1 of Chrysolina americana. NCBI lineage: Eukaryota > Metazoa > Arthropoda > Insecta > Coleoptera > Chrysomelidae > Chrysolina > Chrysolina americana. Next base: position 18,161,769 of record OY293413.1, read on the forward strand.
ATGGGTATGTTTAGGAATTGTAGGTTAATTATTGATGATGAAGCTAAGAAGCTAAGAATCGCACGTTAAAAGGTAAGACCTCGTTAATCCTTGGCTCGCACAAGTTTCGACTTTTGAGGGCTGTTGTTCGGTGGGGATGACAGCTGGTTAACGAAAAAAAAACAATTTTAATGAAAAAAAAAACTAAGTCTTGGGGCTTTGATGTCAAGATTTATATTATATTTCCCTAGATGGTAGGAAATGGAATTCCCTAAATTTGGGCATTTTTAACGTTTTTCCCTGACTTTCAGGACACTAATCAATTCCCTGACTTCCAGGTTTTCCAGGTTGTTGGGCACCCTGTTAAATGAAGTGATCTTATATGGTCTGTTCAATTAATGTAGGAATAATTTATTGATGAAAAACTGCTCTAGAATACATTTTATTTTGAAATTATCAATATGGTTCTCCACAACACACGGGGGGTGAAAAAAACTTCTTTTTCTTGACAGCCCTTAATTCCAACCACTGTTCTTGATTTGGAACGTACATTTCAGCCGGCATCAATTCAACGTCTTCACTAATTGGAGATGTTTCCGCATCTAAAAAATAAGGAATATTAGGTGTATATCTACCTGTGACTCCAGTGGAACGAAATCGATAAGTTCGTGGAGTCATAAACGTCTATGTTTTCAATCAAACAATAATATATTCAGGTATATTCTCAGAATATAAATTATCCCTGAGATGTTCAGAACATTTGAGAAACACTGACAATTTTGAATTTGGCGGAGTCTGAAATGTCTCGAGGCCATAATTGTAAAGGAATCAATTGAAGTGAGGCCATGAAACAACTAAAGAGACCATTGAATCGGAATGCATATACACAAATTATATAAATCTATTACTGACCTAGATTAGGTCCACTATTCATTGTATGTGGCCAACGGAGGTGACTGTCTCTCACTTTGATAAAAAATGTTCTACCCACACAAAACTGTGGCTTATGAAAATTTTGCTTCAGAATACAATACTTTCGCCTTCCTTTTTTGCTGTTGGGAATAATTGATAAAGAAACCGAACTCTTTCATGAGTGATCCTGTAATCTCAGACAATGATTGAATACTTTTTCTTTCCGACATTCTGAAAAATCTTAAAAATTTTTGATTCTAGGTTTTTCTCTGGGTGGTTGAAGGTTTTACTTAAGATGATTTTTTATTGAAAATATGAACAAGATGTTCATAAAATTAGACGTGGAATCATCTGCGACTAAAGGCCAACTTTAATCACTATTTTCCATTGTTTGAAATGACCTCTTGGAGGATATTCATGTTGAAAAGGGAAACATTCACAATTGCAAATTAAAAGAATAGATTTTTTTGAAACTGGAAACAACTACCTACTTCGCCGACTAAAATCCAGCGTGGCTTTGGAAATTATAAAAAACTAGATTTTTTAAATTATATTTTTTCAATTGATTATGTTTTCCTTCTAAATCGCTTCAAATGACCTATTCTGAGAACGAGATCTCTAAGACACAAACTTCACAAGTTTTCTTCCCACATAATCTATCTGTGCTACTTTTGATAACTTATGTTGAAGTGTTAAATAAGTATCTACCTACGAGAAAATTATCAGAATGTCCAAGGTTTGTTGGACTTTGGAAGCATTCGAAATCATTGGTAGAATATATGTTATCAAATAACCCTCAAAACCTTTCTCAGACCAACCTGAAACTTTTCTGGTATTGTTTTTCATCATTTTGATTTTCTCTCCAGGTCGCCTCAATAAAAGTCTACCGACTCCTTCACATCGTTTCAAAACCTCATTTCTGAGTAGCTTTTTTCGCATCAATTCATTTACATTTGGGCAATCAATCAACCATGTTACCACATATCTAAAATCACAAAGCAACTGACATGCGCCATAGTGACTGAATTTGATTTTATTCAAATAAATATGGTCCAGCCAAGATTCACACATGAGGGTCAATATCATATTGGTGATAATAGGGTCTTCTGTAGCTTGTAGTACAGGTACAAGAATTCGATCTGAAAAAAAAAAGCGTTTATGTTTAATGAATTGAAGTATTTCAGATTTAACTACCCAAGTACTTCGTAACAAACGAGCTGGGATTTTCTGGAATCGCCTCAGGTCCGGGTTGTTTCCAATAAGAATATGGAGGAAATATCATTTGAAGATTGGCTAAAGAAATAATTTTGCAGATGGTTGCCAAAGTATCAACACATTCCTTGGGGGTATCCTAAAATACAGTTACAGTTGTAAATTATAATTTTACGAAGTATCAATTACTTTATAGCCATCATATATAATCATCTTTTGGAAAGGGAAAATGTTTACCTTCAATTTTTGAAAGTTGACTCTCACTTCAGAAACAAGCTTAGCTCTCATAAGAGCACAAACTTCCACATGTACTCCTAAGCCCCCTTTTTCTATTTCGTTGGTATGATCAGTCATTCTCAAGTTATTCAGCTGGTTGAGACAGCTCACAATGTCACCATGAGTAACAGTAAAGAATGCTCTTACATTCCAAGTATTGGCTAGTTTTTTACTTTCATCAATTGCCCATAGTCTTGCCGTGTGTATTGAATGATCTGAAAATTAAAATTGTTATTGGTAATATTCTTGATCTGTATATATTGTGATAGATCGGAAAAGAATACGATGCTGAGTGGATCACGATTTGCATTCTACTGTTGCTGCTGACAATACTGCCAAACAAGAGCACGATAGGTATGAAACCATGAACTATATTTGTAAGTTGAAAAAAAAGGAAATCATTGGTCATTCATTTTCAAGAAGCTGTCAAAGTAGGTCACCCAGGTTTTCGGAAAAAACCGTCAAAAGTAGAGCTTGTGCGAGGAAGGGAGATCCGGACGTACAGCTTACGTATAACTGGATTTCGAACACTTTAGCTCAGTGGCAAGCGGTGGGGATCGAACCCGGAAAGCCTGGGTGGGAAGCAAATGCTCTAACACCACGACCACTTCGCTTTTAGAGTAGGTAAATTAGAAAATTTAATGTAGACAGGTATAATGTAGGGAGAAGAGTAGCTAAAAGGATAATGAGTGCAATTCTCCACTCAGATAATTAGTATAAATGGGATTAGAAGTAGTTCAGTAGGCTTTGATGAGCTTCTGAGGATTCCAACTTTGTTGGCGGAACGCGCGTAGAGTGAAAGTTACGTTTTTTTAGGTAATTTTTATTTCTTGGATTTTATTCACACCCAAAAATATTTATATATAAAATATACTTGTTGGGTTCCCATTCAAATCCTAGTTTCTAGTTAGGTCGATTCGATATTTTTTTATACATTGCACTACACCACTTGAGAGGCATTTTTAATCGAAATAAAGGACCACGCACTTTTCTTAGGTAAAGTGGCGACCGGTCAGATTTTCTGAAACTTTGATTGTTGTACTCGACCTGGTAGTCAAAAGTTTCAATGGGCCCAACTCTAGATACGGGGTGTTGAAACTAAAAATTGCCCAGATTTTAATTTCTTTTGGTTAACTTATTAGGAGCTAGACTGAATTTCTGTTGCATATACACGTTCACTGCTTGTTTTAATAATGAAATAGCGACTAAAAATATTCATATTTACGGGGTAACTCACAAATGAATGATAGTTTTTTGCAAAATCTCATAGTTACCACAGAAAAGAAAATTTTTCAAAATTACCCCCAAATATGAGGTGAGAAGAGAAAATTACACATTTTTTATACAGGATGTTGCATAGATAAAAATATAAAATCCTTATAGATTGATTTGAGGGAAACTTAATACCAGTAATATATGGGTGTCACTAAAATTCAAGAAACACGAGGTGGTATATTTGTCGAAACTCATTCTATTTTGAGATAACTACAAAAAACATGAATTCTATGATTCTAAAATTCCACCCATCAAATGTAACCATTATCTCAGTATATAATAATTTTGCTAACGTCTTGAGAGGTATGATTTCTACATCCGATCATATGATCAGTTTTCTAGATACAGGGCGTTGAAGTGAAGAAATGCTGATTTCATCAGTTTTTTTCCCCAAATGCAAAAACTGCATTGATTTTCATTACGTATGTTAGTTCAATTTAACTTTTGGTCAGATTTAAATTGAAAGGTACAGTAAAAAATATTTACCGCTAGATACAGGGTGACTCAAGAATAATGCAGAATACGTTTTTCAAACACTCATTAATTCAGCATTTGCGCCACAGAGAACTTATTTCTTGAAGTTTATAACAAGTCGAGGCTAAAAAATTACGCTATCCTTACTTTTATACAGAGTGAGTCATACAGTGTGACCCATTTAAGATGGAAGCACCCTTATAAAACTTACATTTTTCAACCGATTGGAATGATTTTTTTTTTGTTAGGTAGATATTCAAAAAGTCTATTAGGACACCAAATATCATGAATAAATCTCAATTTCCAGGGCCAACTAATCTTATTTTTCAAGGTCAAAAATCTAAAAAAATTACTAGAAAAAATCTGACTACACCACTGGATTCGCGACATTTTCAAATGCTTTACATGTAAATTACGTTGGAATGCGTCAATCAATAAAAAAGTTATAAAGGAATGAAATTTGAAAAATATACCGTTTAATCAACCCACCAATTCATGTTCAGGAATTTTATGAAAATTCTGTATACTCCACTGGATTCAGGATGTCTTGAAATATTACTGATCACAGTTTCATCGAAATCTGTTCGGTAATAAAAAAGTTATAAAGGAATAAAATTTGAAAAATATGTTGTTCAATGGAATTTTAGCAACGTTCTTACTACACCACTGGATTAGGGGCAATATTCAACAAAATATTATTCGAATAAAATTCATGAAACGTTTATGGGAGAATCAATTTCCTTTCATATGTATGTCGAACCATATCAATCAATCAGTTTATCACAACAAACTTTAGTGTCAATAATTTCAAATGAATCTACAAAAAAATAACTGTAAGTACATTTTTCTAATTGCTACAAACTAGCGGAAAACAATCTTTTATTCACAATGAATGTAAAAATAGAAACCAAGAAGATACCGAATTGAAAAATAAATGAGTGCAATTCATATTCTGGTGGCCTCCACCAAACTTCCATCCAATTCAATGCATTTATAATATCGCTTACGAATATTTTTTAAAGTATTCCTCAATTGTTGTGGAGTAATTGCATCGCAAGCTTGCTGAATTCTGGTGAACAGTTCCACTCGATTCCTTGGTCGTGATTTGTAAACCTTTTGTGTAACATAACCCCAAAGGAAAAAATCGAGTGAAGTAAGGTCAGGCGATCTTGGTGGCCATCCAATTAATGTACTCCCCCTTCCTATCCAACGATTAGGGTAATTTTGATTCAGCCAATTCTTCACAATTCCCGCATTATGTATGGAACAACCATCTAACTGAAAATATAAATTTCTTGTTTCTGCAAGGGGAAGTTCATCTATTGCGTCCGAAAATTCATTCCTTAAAAATTGTAGGAAAATTGCGCCATTCATGTTGCCGTCGAAAAAGAATGGTCCAAATATCCTTTCATTCAGTATTCCACACCAAACGTTCTCTTTTTCTGAATACTGCCTTTTACAGTTTATCACCCAGTTAGGATTTTCAGTGGCCCAATAGCGAATATTTTGTGATGAAACCACTCCATTTGTTGTGAAACTAGCTTCATCACTAAATAAAATTTTCTTTAAAAATTGCCTGTCATTAAGATACTCGCCCTGGGCCCATAAGCAGAATTCCAATTGTTTTTCTTGATCACCTAGTTCCAGAGTATGTAAAAACTTTGGTTTAAATGGCCTCAATTTATTTTTCTTCAGACATCGCCTAATATTCTCCTTAGGTAAGTTTAAATCTAAGCTGGCAACCCTCAAACTACTATTTGGATTATTTCTGAAGTAATCTAATATAGTCTGGTTATTTTCGTTCCTTCTTCGTATATTGTTCTTTAAAATATATGTGGTTACTGCTCCAGTCCGATTGAAAACTTGGTTTATTTTATGTACCGTGCTGTTATTTATGGCTGGACGATTTGGGTGTCTTTCATTGAATATTCTAGTTACTTCTCTTTCACTCCGGTAATCATCACCGGAAAGACGTATAATTTCGATTTTTTCTTGAATTGACAATTGAGCCATTATCTGTTTTTATTTTGGAACACAAATTATTCAGTTCACTAATGGTGCGTAACAAAATGACAATTCATGCGCAAATAAATAGATGAGAAACTGTAAGTCACAGCTAACTTGTTTATTTCATTAATGCATTCTGAATAACAGGCAGTTAAAATTGCAACTCTCATTTTTTGCTATTCAACAAAAGGAAAAAATCACAGCTGATGTTACCTACTGGAATGATAATTATTATTATCCATTGCATATTTTTTTCGTTATAATTTCTATTGGGAGTACATTAGACTTGTCTTATATTGTTGAAATTGTTTTCATGAAGATTAACCAGGAGTTCTCTCCTGATTGTACTTGTTTATGTATCCACTCCACTTCGAGAAATACCTATAGACTATTTTTACCATCATGATTTTCAGATGTTATAATTGTACGACATTGCAATAATCACCCCAACAATTTTTTCAATAATCAACAGTGGTGTAGTAAGAACGTTGTTAAAATTTCATTTTACAACATATTTTTCAAATTTCATTCCCTTATAACTTTTTTATTACTGAACAGATTTCGATGAACTGTGACCAGTGATATTTCAAGACATCCTGAATCCAGTGGTGTATTCAGAATTTTCATAAAATTCATGAATTCGAATTGGTGGATTGATTAAACGGCATATTTTTCAAATTTCATTCCTTTATAACTTTTTTATTGATTGACGCATTTCAACGTAATTTACATGTAAATCATTTAAAAATGTCGCGAATCCAGTGGTGTAGTCAGATTTTTTCTAAAAAAATCGCTAGTAATTTTTTTAGATTTTTGACCTTGAAAAATAAGATTAGTTGGCCCTGGAAATTGAGATTTATTCATGATATTTGGTGTCCTAATAGACTTTTTGAATATCTACCTAACAAAAAAAAATCATTCCAATCGGTTGAAAAATGTAAGTTTTATAAGGGTGCTTCCATCTTAAATGGGTCACACTGTATAACAAACCATCAAAAAATGAAAATGATAGCAAAATCTTTCAGCCTCGAAATTGTGAACGTGAAAGTATGAACTTCAAGAAATAAGTTCTCTGTGAATTAATTAATTAATTAATTAGCAGTAAATATTTGAATATTTTTAGCTGTATCTTTCAATGTGAGTTTGACCAAAACCTTTATTGAACTGACATACGCAACATAGTCAGGTCAGTTTTTCAATTTCAGGTGAAAACACTGATGAAATTAGCATTTCTCCACTTCAACGCCCTGTTTCTAGAAAACTGGTCAAAGGATTGGTTGTAGAAATCATACCTCTCAAGGTGTTATTAAAATAATTATATACTGCAAGAAAATGGTAACACTTGAACGGGAAATTTTAGAATCATAGAATTCATGTTTTTTGTGGTTATCTCAAAATAGAATAAGTTCCGACAAATATACCACCTCTTATTTCTTGAAGTCTAGACATGCCCATTTACAAGTGGTATTAATCAAATCAGTCAGGAAAGAATTTTGAATTAATCAAGAAAAAAATATTTGATATTGGCGTTCTCTCTATGCAACATCCTGTATAAAAAATGTGTACTATGTAATATTTTCTCCTCAAAATATTGTATTGAGGGGAAATTTTCGAAAATATTATTTCCTAAGGTCACAGAAGAAAAAATCAGGTTTTGCAAAACACTATTGTCATTCATGTGAGTTACCCTATAAATATGATTATTTTTAGTCGTACGTATTCGCCATTTTATTATCAAAACAAGCAGTAAACGTGCTTATGCAACAGAAATTAAATCTAGCTCGTAAGTTAACAAAAAAAAACAAAAATCTAGACAATTTTCAAAAATAGCAATAGGATTGAGTAGGGCCCATTAGCACTTTTGGTTACTAGGTCGAGTACAACAACATACCAAAGTTTCAGAAAATTTGACCGGTCGCTACTTTACATAAGTGCGGGGTCCTTTTCAGAATTGATATAACCACGATAAAACCTCACTTCAATTTCACCATATCTGTTTATCAACTGTTAGTAACTTTACCTAATCGATGTAAGACAGGAATCTGTTCAACTAATGGTAGTTCATCTAGAGGAGCTCCAATTATCCAGTCCGGTGTCGTTTCACATTGATTACATAGCATCACGAGATCCTGCAAAAGATTGGCAAATAGTTTTCCCGTCTCCGGATTACAAGTTGTTTCAGCAGCGACAACTGCTAGCCGAAAGTTTTGATCCCAAGAAGTTGAGGCTACGTGGACGCCGAGAGCATCTGCTAGATTTGCCAAAGCTGAGAGTACAACAGCAGGAACATCGGCTGAAAATTAACTCGTTAGTCGGATTATTTACCATACACTGGTGAAATGGATTGTAGATTCAGTAATTTTTTTGGGTTCTTTATGGTTTATTGAAACTATTAGAAATCTCTAAACTATTTTAACCCGTGAAAGGGTCTATTCATTAGAATAGAACTTATTTATTCACCTCTGAGACGAATACAGTTACAATACAATACAGTTTATCGGGCTAGTCACATAATATAAATATAAACATTTTAAAATTGAAGTCTTTTTTCGATATATTGTAAAATGATACATAATATAAGATGAACTAATTGAAATTGAATTGATATATACCTAAACATCAAAATATTAGTGATATGGTGTTAAAAAACACGGTACGTGTTTAAAATAGCAGTGAATATGATATCAAAAGAAACAATAATTCTGATTGAATTACATTTAACAAGAAACTAACACGAAATAAATAAATCTTCTCTTGAGAAAAAGGCGTAGGTGACTAATTGATGAAAGGTTCTTGATTGATTGGTGATTGTATGTACTCCTCTAGGACAAAGTAGTGTGCTATCTCAAAGCAATTTGATCGAGTTTAAGATTTCTGACATCATTTTCGATAGAATTGCGAGCACGAGTTATATTTATTGAGATAATTTCACAAATCAACAAAGTTGAAAAAGTTTTACTATCGTGAATTTTTTCAATAGTTATACCTATAATAACTAATGACCATGAAGTCTGTCGGACTGACGTTTATGTCATGCTAGAGGTAACAAGATATATTATCCATTGTTGTTTGGATTTATGGTTGCCCATGACGACATGGTCTTACCGGCTCGGAAGGAAGGAACTGTGTACAGGCACACCGTTTTGATTGGTGCTTAAATCGCAGATGATGACAGTTTCATATAGCGAGTGAAATAATCAATGCAATTCAACCATAGAACCTTGGATTCACCTATTCACGAGACTGACCAGTGGGTATAAACTGAATTATCCATTCCCTCAAATGTTGACTGGAGTGGGGTGGTCTTGCTGAGAGCGGACATGCTGCCCACCATAATATCACATGCTCCAAATAGTTTCCAACTTCACCCCATAAAATTTGTTCGTAGTATTCCAAAACTTTTGAACGGGCTCGGGCACTAATTTTTGTTATACCTTGAAATCAAGAAAAAAATATCTGATGGAAACCTTGATCACCTCGGATAGAATGGATGATTTACCTGAACTTCTTGATTTTTTCACACCATCATTTCCTAACATCACAGGAGCTGCTCTTAGGGTAACTGCAAGTAAATCCAACACATTCTTTTCTTCATAAGATATCAGTTCTTCCAAATTTGCAAAGCCACTACTATCATTGAAATTTTCAGAAGTATCTTTTATAAATATATCAGGTATACCAGGAGGAGACATATGCTTAGTTAGAGCCCTAAAACGATGATAATTGACGAAAATAGTTTCGGAATTATGTTTTCCATAAAGCTAGCTGTTATGTGATAGGAATTTTTATAACTCAGAAGAAAAAAACGGTCTCTTATTGAAAAAAAAAATCCAACCGAATGTTGTTTGATCCGATAGTATTGGCACTACTCATATTCAGAAAAAAAAAGGTAAAAAATGTGTGCATAAATCTTAATATAACTTACAGATAAATCTCCAAACTGGAATTATCTGAACCATTATCTTCATCGGCGTTTTCATAATGTTTGTAAGTTTCTAATAAACAGTCTATTAGTTTATGACAGCAAAGTTCTGCTCGATTGTAAGCTACGATCTGTAAAAGTCGCGTAACTGATATTTTTTTCATGGGAAACATCAAGTAAGGACAAGTGTTGATGCAGATGCTTGTGTTATTTACAATATTATACTTCTTGTCCATTTCTAGCAAGGCATTGTAACACACCGATATCCTAAAAGTAACCAAAACAAATAGGTAATATTTAAAAAATTTAGTTATCAAAAAAAAAGTTTTGGCACCCCTAATTTGGTCTCCTGAATGAAAAATCCAAATAATATTTTTGGCGGTCTCAATTAATTTCGGAGATATGGGCCTATTTGGTAACTGGCATTTTCTAGCACACATTCCTACCGCGAAAAACACACTCAAAATTCTTCCTTCTTTACACTAGTACAATGTTCTACACACCCTAATTCACCAGTTCTAGGCAATTTTTTTAATCAAATACGGCCTTATTTATCCAAAAATTCAAAATTCTTTCAAGTGCATAAAAAAAAATTTATGTTTTGAGAATTTTTTCTCGACCGGATGGTAACGTTTAACTTTGCATATTTGAACAGCCAACTTTTCAAGCCATTTAACTTCAACATGAATAGCACGTTTTTTCCTAGTTACCAACTTGACATGAATAAAATTCACTAACCATTTTGCCTAGCTTTTATTTTTTGTGGTCATAAAAGAAGGTTGAGTTTTTTTATAAAAAGTGCAGTTTTCAACAAAGAGAAAGTGTGAAACAGGTCCATTAGAGTTTTAACATTCTGCTAGTCATACGAAGACAGCATTTTCGCATGTGCGCTAGACAATGCCAGTTATCACTCAAAAATTCATATATCCGAAATTACTTGAGACCGCCAAAAATTTTATTTGGATTTTTTGCTTAGCAGACCAAATTACGTAAGTTCCAAAAAATTATTTTTTCTGATGTTTATATGTTTACTAATGGATTGTAATGCAGTTTTGCTGAGTTTTCGAAAATAATCTGAATTGTTTTGTTTGAAAAATTTAACTTACCTTAAAGTTAAAATTAGTAATCTTTCTCCATAATAAATAAATAGACATGCAATTTCATTTATGAGTTCTTGGGCAAAATAGCAAAGTTTCAATTTAGCATTCCAAAGCAAATTCCGCCACATCTTCAATTTATATGATACTAATCCATGTACTTTATCCACCTTCAAGAGGGGAAAAGTGTTATTGAAATTATCTGCTATTGTTTCGATGGTAGTAGTTATATCTTCTATATCCTAAAATTTGCAACAACAAAAAATTATAGAATATAAATAAATCAATAGTTAGCCACTTACTGTAATTTGCATCTCATTTTCACTCATGAGAGGATTGAATTTCGAACCTGGTCTGTCTTTCAAGTTGTTCAACAAAACTTCAAATATGTGTAATATGTTAATACAAGTTACCTCTAGATCACTGCACGATTTATAAAAGGTAATGTTCTCGAAAATTTCATTAGGAAGCCATTTTGCAACAATTTGAATGCTTCTCGACATTAGAGATGTTCAATAAAATGAACAAAGGACATCAAAATGGAGCAGTTCTAACTTCTTTTGATGTTATTATGAAACATTCACTCTGATACATTTTCACTCTTTTCTTTGATAAATTGGTTAATACTCTCCACATTATCCAACTTTGAACCTCACTTGTTAAATGGAATATTTCAAATTCATTAACAAGTGACTTGTTTTCATATATAATGGTACTTGTTTGCCCAGGTTGCTATGACAATTGTTGAGGGACATTCGAGAGAGATAGAGAGAAACATATTGATATACTTATAAACGATTTTAATTTAAAAAAGATGCATATTTATGTAATACGGATTTTTTATTTATTCTTATACCTCATTCAATTCAAGTACCTTAGGTGAGCAGATCATTTCGATTTACATCGTGAACACTGAGTTGAATGTATGGTATAGCTCATTCATCATTTTAAACAACCTCTGAAGAAAACTTGATAGTTTAGATTAATTTTCCACACATAGCTTTTTTTAAACCCCCAAGTTTTTGTTGAAAAATACATTTTATTGTTATATGAACTACATCTGGTCTGGTGCCTGCTTTGAGTGCTGTAGGATTTCCTACAGTTGAAAAGTATAGAAGAATATGATGAAATAAATTTGCAGTTTGTAATAATAATAAATAAAAACTGAATTGAGAATGGGAACCAATTAGCATTCGATTATGATTAGTTATTAAAAAAAAATATCTCTTGAGAAAAACAATTGCCAATTTAATCCTGAAGTATATAAATCTACAAGAATATTTCATATTCATTTTCTCACGTTGGAAACTCTTGTTCCTTGGGGAAAGAAGCCAAAAACCTCATTAGAAATATTAGATTGAAGATTTGAGGTCAAACATAATAAATAATGCATTAGCTTTCTGATTCAATTGTTTTCTTTTGGAGCTATATGAACTTCCATTCAATAAAGAATGATAAATAGAATGTTTTTTCCATATTTATGCTTTAGGCATTATCTCAATAAATTTTATTAATGAAACAAAACGTCTGATATAACTAACTTATATTCAATAAAAAAAATCACATATCTTAAGTACAAAAACTGAAAAAAAAATGGAATGTATAAGATTGCACAGTCTAAAAATATATAAGTACGTACGTTTCAGGACACAAAATAATCTTACTAATATATTAAATACCTACTGAGATCTTAAAATATATTCTTAGTATAGATTCTATCTTGACACCAATTTTGATTTTATACAAAATATAATGGTAATATCATAAAAAGCTTTTTAGGCACAGGATTTTTTAAAGTTTCACACAAAAATATTTTACTTTTAGGCGGAAATCAATAAAACGACACACATAATACTTTATCAAAAGTCTTTTCTCTTCCGATGGCTAAATGTCTAAAACAAAAAAATCAATATCTACAAATAAAACTTTTTTCTGTCATGGCGATTATGTGTACCAAAATGATAAAGAATCACTGTATAAAATGAGGAGATTTCATAAATGAATAATACAGTTCGAGTGAAAACTATTCAATGATAGGAAATTATTGAGCAAATTGAAAACTTCCATCAATGGCACTAAAATAAATTAAAATATTGATGTTGTTTTTTCATCATTTTGGCATTGATATTATTTATATTTAATATATCTAAACCAGTAGATGAAGAGATACAGTAAAGCTCATTTATAGTGACCATCTGCTTTGATATTAATTTTTGATTGGAGTTGCATTATTTGAGTACTTAATTAATTTAAATTATATCGGTTAAGATTTTAAATTCGGAATGTCATAGATTGTTACTCTAACAGTCTTACAGGAAATGTTATGTTACTTAAAAATATCTATGTGATCCAAAATGCGGAATGTATAGTAGTGAAGATTTTTATAAACGCTGCATGAAACTTGTATCATTTTCAAATGATGTTACTATTACATGAATAATATTAAGCTTCAAACTTTTATCATAATGAGTATTGATCATACTTATTTATATATATCATGAAGGCTATATATATATATATAGAGCAGGTGTGATAGGAGGGGCAGTGAAAATGGTAAATGATATGGGAGTGCATTAATAATAAATAGAGAATTTGTACAATTATTAATAATATACTAATTTATCAAACTGATGTTTCTTCATTTTGCTCTTCTATCCTGTAAAACAAAACAATGTTGTGGTTGCAGACATTTCACTTAATTTTCCTCTTACCTTTTCCTGATCAGTTAATTACGTTTATTAGTTGTATATTCCCAACACCATCTACAGAAAATTGATAAGTTAGTATGTATTATAAAAAGCTGAACAGGTAATATATCAGATTTTTGCATCTCTTTCCATAAACATGCAATGTAAAGACCTGTGGCCTTGAAGATATAATAATTCTCTAAGTAATTATAATAAAAGGTCTTTATTTTATTTATCCTCAGAGAAGTTCAGCTTTTAGTTGCTCCACTCATCCGAGTACTAAGAATAATATCAAAATAAATTCATGATTCAAATATGAGCATATAAAAATAAATAAATACTATACAGCTATACAGATACTATAACAACATGATGACAATACGAAAATAATAGTGTGAATAATACAGAACAAGAATGAAAAAAAAAAGAAAAAAAAAACTTATGAAAGAAGAATAAATAAATAAAAAACGCTACTACAACCTTGCAGAATTTTATAAGGAAGACAAATTTCACGAATTAATCGTGTGGATGAAGTCAATTTTATTTTTATAAAGAATGGGATAATGAACCAAGATTGTTTCATTACTTTTCAAGTAATTTTTATAAACTGGTTTAATTTCTTAAACTTTCAAGAATTTTAGAAAAAGGCAAAGGCTGGATATTTTTATGACACATTAAATATTATTCTTTTTTCCCCGTAGGAAACTCGAATTGTTTTTTTAGTTTGAAGGTGTATACACTTTTTCTGAAATAAATTACTTTAAAAAAAGTAGATAATACTGCAGATATTGCGATAAAAAAATGTTCTTTTATACTATAAAATTTCATAATATTAAATTCATTTCAATACCTGAAGAAACATGTTAAGTATTCTTGAAGAATATCATATCTATGACAGAAAAATACTCGTTTTTTGAATAAAATCTTCTTCAAATATGCAGAGAGACATATTTCAGATGAGTGTATTTTATCTTCATTGGTGAAATTAAATACTTAAATGCAGGGCCATCACCTCAACAATAAACAAAAATTTTAATCGATTTTCATAAAACTTACTGAGGAGGTTCAGGATGATGGGTTGAGTGGATCATCGAAACAGGAGGCATTAGTGGAGATGGGGAACCTCTCAAGCTTCCGCATAAAGAACCATGAACTGAACCTAGTACCGATCCAATTCTCGATCCCATATGAGAGCCCACTGTTGAGCCATGATAATCCATTCCTGGGTTATTTATGTCATTAGTGACGGGTGACATTATTCGACTGCTTGGGTGAAGTGGGTGCATATAGTTGTGAGCTGGGACATGATCTTCTTCAGCTAGAAAGAAAAATGAAATTTAAATGGTCTTTAGATGGGTGGGAATTATTATTGATCCACGCCAGATTTAAGAGTAGATAATAAAAATAATAATAAATAAATGTTATTCTTATTAACATTAAAATACACGAACGAATCAGTAAATTAACATTGAATAAAACAATAGATTGACTGAGAATTTTGTCGATTTCATTGAAGATTCTTGTGAAATGAAGCTTCAGAGAATTCGAATAAAATACGACAGTGAAAGTAAGACAGTATTTATCATCAACTACTCCACCTCAAGTACTGAACTGAAAACTACGAAAATGTTGAATGAGCAGGAAACATTTTCCAACTAAAATAATGTAAACACAAGTTTAAGTAATATGCAACCTCAACGCCATTAGATATTTTCAATTTCCAAAAACAGTCTGAGATAAGATAATAGATTTAACAAATTTATATAACTGAAATTATCAACCTCCTCAAGTCAACAAATAAATAATGTTAACAATCAGATATTATATATTTTGCTCTTTTTTACTCAGTTAAGCTTTGAATCAAACAAGATTAAGTTTTCAAAATCGTATATAAAAAAAATAACATCAGAATGCTACTATTTATGCAAGTTTTTTCAACTAAATGCTGTGTGATTCAAATTTCTTTTACATCTACATTAGTGTAGTGTTTTGATGTGGGTATCAGCATAAAGTAGTTTGTCAAGATGTTTATTTAAATAAATCTGTCCTGTCAATCAAAATCTCGTTTCTCTTGGCATGTGATATCTAAATTGAAATAGTGCAACTTACTATAGTACTATAGTCTATTAGGATACTCCTACTTGATTAAGTTTAATGCATTCAAGAAAGAAAAAACTCTATGCAAAATATACAGTGGCCAGCAAATATTTGATGACTTATTCAAACCATGATTACCTCTTTCTGTATAGGGATAGTTCTATCAGTATTCAAAACACACAAAAGTGCTACTTGACGACGAATTAAATGGAAAATAGAGTTCAATAACTCAGGCAACTACTCAAACATCAAATAAAACCAATTTCACTCTACCCGCGTTTCGCCTACAAAGTTAGTATCATCAGGAGCTACAAACTTACTTTAAAATTGAGATTTCGGTGATTGGGTAGCTTTCTGAATTTCATTCGAATCTACAGGTTTTTCTACATCTGAAAAGTGAATACACCACCACGAACCAGTTAGTCGCCCGGGAGTGCAACGGCAAATAATAAAAATAGCCGTCCTCTACCAACATAGGCTATGCCTATGAGTACACTCTGGGGGGTGTTTATGAGAAAGCATTATTAATATAAGTAGGGAATAGACGCATCAAATATATGTGTAGTCAAAGCCAACTATTCAAAAAATAATTTTTGTTCTTTGTTTTGAGGGTCCTGAGAAATTACCACTGAATTTGAATAAGCCAAACTACAGAAGTTTGTGATGTCCAAAATTAGCTTAAAAAACCTTGCACCTATATAGAAAGAAATACAGTTTGGATGAGTGAATTTTACATGCTGAGAGATGCACAGACATCTTCATAAAGAATATAAATTTTTGAGAAAATGTGAATGACTACTGGCCAGTGAATCACTCAGCAAGATCTCCAAAAATCAATATTTTGACGTCCACATGAAATCGCTTTAATACAGTTTAAATAAGACTTTATAACTAATAGGGAGGTATACCAACGGAAAAATCAACAAAAAAAAACTGTTAGAGCTTATTTTTTAACGAATCAATTGAAAAATCGTCTAAATATGTAACTGTCTAGCTCAAAAAAAAGTTCTTTGCCTTGCTCAACATCTCTGATAAACAATTTATTAATCTGTGATATTTCTTGTTATTTCAATTCACAACGTCATTTTATTCTAAACATACCTTTTATGTGATTTTGGCCAAAACTTTTTTATAAAAGTTGGAGAGACTGTCAAGTTATTTAATAACCGTTCTAGGTGAAAAATATAGTGAAGTGTCAACCAATTGAAAATAAAGCAAGAACAATTTGTGTAATTCAAAAATCAATAATTCACGCTTTTAATATTGTATATCAGATAAAAAATCTAATATTTTTGAGAGAGTCATCACAAATATCAAAATATTGATTCCCAAGAGAGATTTCTTCAACACTATCTTCATGCACCTTTTTCAATTTGATACTAGTTATAGAAAATAAAAAGCACTAATGTTCAACTGAATTAATAATATTTGGGGTTAGCGTTTATCAGAAGCAATAACTTTAGGGTTAGTATTACCTACAATTGGAACATCAAAATTGATGTATATAAATACAAACCTTTTGTGTTATCTGAAAGCAGCATTAAACAACAATGAAATGAGGCCACAATTCACACAAGCGTATTTTCTTTCATTAATTAACATTTTTACCAGGACCGATTAAACTAACCTGTATATGGGAAAAGATATTTTTCATTCATATGCTGTTTTTCTTCTATATCCGAACATCTCTCCGCATACTCTTGATAATTCATATTGTCCTGTGGCATTATTTTGGGCATGTAGTCTCCCTTGTAGGTCATAGTATTAGGCCCGTAATGGTTGTCATAATGAGTCCTTACCATATACTGTTCAGATTGTAAAGAAGGTAAGCAAGTTTCAGGAGCCACATCAGGATGAGGTAAGGGGTTAGGCGACGAGTTTTTGTGACAAAATTCATTATCAGAACCTGTTCCAGCTGACCAACGACCAACTTCAGGTACTGAAACAAGAAATCATCACCGATCAAAACC
The DNA here is from genome assembly GCA_958502065.1 of Chrysolina americana. Lineage (NCBI taxonomy): Eukaryota > Metazoa > Arthropoda > Insecta > Coleoptera > Chrysomelidae > Chrysolina > Chrysolina americana. The sequence continues at coordinate 18,179,677 of OY293413.1, forward strand.
CATTCACACTCATATTTCTAAAGAAAAGTTAATTTTTCTACAATCGTGCCTGATTTACCGTATAATCGCACGCAGTTTTGTTTGAGAAGCTTCACTTTCCCGCATTAGTGCACGAAATATTTTTTCCCGCAAGCGATAGTTTGTTCAAGAGCGGTTTATCAGTTTTTTTAATGCGCTTGTTGAAAAAAACTTGATCCAAATCATACGGAAAGGAACTTTCCCATACTCGGCTTTGTCAGGTAACGGCAATCGCATGCAGGAAAGGTACTTGTTAGGATAATTTCCGTTATTTCACCATTTATGATTCAGGAATATGTTATCTTTGAATGAACTCACCATTGGGGTTTGGTAAATATGATTCAGGCAGTTGACTGGACCACCTAGAGCCATAAGTCGGTTGAACAGCTGGAAATAGTTGAGAGTTCGTCACAACATTGAGTGATGGAGGTGTTCCACATCTTGAAACAACGTGTTCAGTGATGTTTGGTAAGTAGCCTTGTCGTACACCTATAGTAATAAATAAAACCATCTTCAGATTCTAAAAAAAGTATCACCATTTCTTGGGGCTCCCATATCATTTTATTCGATATGATACGGTTTTCATAAAAAAATCACATTTTAAAAGATTTGAATTTTATCGCTGTTACCGATTGTTTCTGATAGCTTAAAAAACAAGGCCATTTACCATTTACTAAATTATATACTTAGTTGATAATATTGACAAATGAGAGCTATTTATTAACTGGTATGTTTACAAACAGTCCTAATTTTACAAAAACGTGCTCTGCGATATTTATGCAAAGCGAGATATCGGGATTCATGTCGACGTCTCTTTCTTAAACATAAAATTCTTACAGTTATTGCAATTTTCATACTTGAAACTGTTTGTTTGATACAAAAATATAAATCAAAGTTCACTATTGGCAGTTCTTCCGATCATAATACAAGACAGAGTAATGATTTCAAACTTCCACTTCCTAAAAGTTCACTCATCAAAAACTCGATATTTTATAATGTATGTAAGATGTTTAATCACCTTCCAATAAATATCAAAAGTATCACATCACTTTATCGTTTCAGAAAAGATGTAAAAGATGTATTATCAGAAAAAGCTTATTATAGTCTACAAGAGTTTTATGATGATAATATCTAAATATCATAATTTTTATATCAGGAATCGAGCATAGTAAGTAAGCGTTCAATTTGTTATTTTTTTGTTCCTTTGCTATTGATTGTTTCTATATCATCCACAATTTGATTAATATTTTTTTCTGCTTTCATGTACATACTCTCCATTTGTCCATAAACTGGAAATCCCGAGCTGGAGTTGCAGAGAGATGCAGAGATGAAGAAGTCCTTGTGTAATGATGGATGAGCATGTATTATGTTTTGTTTCATTCCCTCATTCGCTAAGGACCAAATGGTGGTACTGTAGGTTTTTCCGGGTTTTTCCTGCAGTTGAAATAGCAAATGCGCCATCAAATTTTCAAGTCGCCCCGGAGCGCATATAGTGGTGGTGTTCCTTCATCTGGGATGATATGCAGATAGTGGGGAGTATGACCATTATACTTTATCATAATTAATTGAATTCAATTTTAATATTAATCCAAAACCAAAAAGCTTTGTCTATAAGTTTTTATAACTTCCGACAATAAAGTATATTTTGACTTTGACGTTGGCAAGTAATAGTTTGAAATTTGAAATTTATGGTAAAATTTGAGTATTCAACTCTTCTACTAGTAAAATTCCAATTGGTATCCCCCAAAAATCTATCCTCGGACCCTATTAGCTTTTATAATGGAATCAACTGTATGTGTCATTGTTTAAATAGCAAAGGATTATCAACAAAAAAAAGCATCAAATGGGTTAGACGTTTGCTAAAAATTTTTTTAGTAGAGGAATGCTATATTATTTTTATAATCATATTTCATTTTGCATCTCATATTGGTTGGGGAAAGTGGCCAGGACTGTTATCTACAAAATGAAGTGTACATCCTTATGGACAATATAATAAAACATTCTCTGACAAATGCAATGAAATAAAAGGCATTTCTTCAGAAATAAAAAAGTTGAATGACACTTCTGATACAATAAAGGGACACGAAGTTACTCTTCTCCCAAGTTTTATTTCAAGTAAAACAAAATAAAAAGAGTAGAGAAGGTAGTTTATACGACATCTAGTACATGCTTTTTACCTCTTGCTCGGTGTCTTCTAGTACTCGATTCGTCATCGTCACTGGAATGACTAGAAGCAAGATCCAAGCTTCTTCCCTCAGAGCCATCAGAATCTGAGTCACTATCACCCCTTTCTGTCCTCCTCTCACGCCTTTCTTCTCTCCCCTCTTGAACTTCTCTGTGTCTGTGTAAACCAGTGTCTTGTTCAAATCCCCTCAAGTAAGACGGTACATCGCTAGTTGAGTTGTAATTAGAAGTCGAAGTTGAAGTGTTACGTAAATGGGTGTCACTTCTGAAAAATGGATTGCATTTGAAATAGACACTTGATGTTTTCATCATTTTTACCTGTATGGACTTGAACTGGTCTTTGTTGTTGATCGAGAAGTTGTGCTGGAGGTGGATATGCCAATGTTCCTTCTGGTTGGGTCCAAACTAGAATGATATGCCAAGGCAGACCGCTATGAACAAATAATTCGTATAAATATTCAATTGTTAAATTGCCTGAGAAACACTTACAGATTGAGCATTGATATTTTGACTGCTGGTACTCGGGACACCAACAACAGAATTCGTTTCTAACAAAGGCACTTTTTTGCCCATACATTTCATCAGGGATCTGAAAAAGTATGTCTTACTTATTTCGTTATTTTTAATAACTCAAATCGTCAAGAAAAAACACAGAATAACTGTCAAAGTAAATGATAAAATTCTTTTCATATATTTTTGATGATGTCGATTTAAAATCATTCAATGAAATAAAGCTATGAGTGGTTAGAATCAATGCTTTTCAACCATTCTAGCTTGCCGGTCGTGGGCTCAAAGCCCAGCGATTTCAGTTAATTTTTCTGATGGCCGGAGAAAGTGCTAGGAAACGCACGTTAAAAGTATAGACCTCGTTAATCCTTGGCTCCCACAAGTTTCGACTTCTGAGGTCTGTCGTACGTAGGAGGACGACAGCTGGTTGACGGAAAAAACAATTTCAACAATTTTTATTGGGTGTAATTTTTGAAGAGAACTTCTCATTTAGTACATACATAAATATTACTATCAATAATTCTCCGCTATTTATGCTACTGTAACTTTTACCAAGATCGTTGTTTCCTTTGGTATAGCAGCTTTCTTTAGTGCAGGGATGTTCGTCAAGTTACCAGCTCATGTTTCAATAAGAACCGCAAAATGCGAAATAAAATTGCGAGTGCACAACTAAATAAAAATATTACACACTTTTCATAAAACAGTGACTGAAAAAAAATCCGTCTAAACGGTAATGAAATTAATCTCAGTTCCCTGAATATCAAATATCGCACGACGTAGAAAGAATGCCATGATAAAACTCTCTCAGAATCGTCTTTGTCGGCCAGCGCCTAAAAACTCAGGAGAGCGTATTTGGCATAAAATATATATACCTGGTGAAATGAAATTTTGAGGCATTTATAGAATTGAAAATATTCGTTCAACTACCAAGACCGATTACCTTGCCAAAATAAGATCTATATTACCTGTCTGGATACCATACCACAAAGTACATACAGCAATATTGAAGCTGTTCAAAGTAGATTTTTCAGATACATTACATATACTATTTCTATTTGACAAACTGGAAACACCAGACTATTTCATGTTATCACACTCCCATACCAAGGTTTATTATTTCCAAAATATAGAGACGTGTAAAATTCGCAAACTGGCAAAATTTAGTTTCAGCCTGTCTAGCTGTAGAATATGGCTGGTTGTACGTAAAAAGTACTCATTCACGTACAGTCGGACTGCAGTCTGGAACTGTAGATTTGAATATTTGCAGTTATAATTGCGCAATACACATGCAGGTCGCCGGTAGGCTGGAACCTGCGGTCCAATGAGATCTAACAAGAAACTGACCTGTGTGGATATGAATCGACAGTTCTGATCGGCAGTCTAGAACTTCAAACGAGTTAGAAAATTTGAAAGGACAACACTACAGTTTTTCATCATCGACTTATATCGGAACTAACCACTTACCAAAAGTAAAAACTAAATCATTCTCCAATCGTCATGCTAAAAACAAAGGTTCCAACGATATTGAGAGCGATGAGAATGTAGAAAATATAACACAGAGAGTGACAGAGTATATCGATCCTGTTTGTAATACAGAAGATGATATTTCAACACAGTAGGTACATATTTTCTCCCCAGAAAACACAAAGTGAAGCATGTGATACACCCAGCACCAGCAGAAAACCAAGTATTGTACAAATACAAACAGGAATGAAAAAAAAAAAAAAAATGGGAAGACATTATTGAAAGTGCTTGTGAAGCTCTTCTCACACACACCGCTGTTGATGATGAATTTGATGCTGTGGGGAAAAACGCTCCTTGTAAATTACGGAGAATGAATGAAGACCAGAGAAATTATGCAGAAAATTTGATAAACAATTCAGTTTATTATGGAACTGAGAAAAAACTGAACGACTATAGTGCCATCAATTCAACCATTGAATTATGACGCAACTCATCATGAGCATCAAAGCTCAATTTATCAATTATCAGCCAAGAAACTATGTCAACTATACACCTGCAGAATCACTCTCTGGAAACGCTCCAGTGATTAAAAAGTAGCTGAATTTATTATTTTACATTGGTCATTAAATTCACAACAATTATTATACTGTTGCATTCAATAACTATTTGTAATTCGATGAAATTATTTTCATGTATTGTACACTCTTTGTTATGCTTTCATCCATTACTAACTTTCAAGTAGAACTTGCTTTAGTTTCCGGTATAATTTTGTCAAGAGCTTGAGGTGGGATAATTGCTGAGTACCTATTTTGAATATTCTAAACATTGTCCGGTTGCCAAATATCTCAGTGTGAAATCAATCGCTCTTCAGTATTTTTTTCTGGATATGTGAGGTTTAATTGAATTCAGAAGTTTATTCAAACATCCTTCATTCATTCTGAACTAATTTTTTAGGTCGTCCTTCTCTTATCCCTCGGATCAAATGCATATGGGACAATTTATCCCATTACCAGTGCCAATCTTTCACCCGAAACCTTTTCTGCTTTCTGGACATTGTTTCGTTTCTTCCTGCTTCTTTCACAGAACATTTTCTTCATCATCTGCAGATCACAGAATCAGATTGATGAATGAAAACTGATGGATACGAACGTACGTGAATGTTAAAATCCGAGGTCGCCGGCAGTTTCAGGACTGTCAGTTCCAGATTTGACGATCTCATCGTTCACATGAACTGAATCACGTATAGCGCGCATCAGTCCAAATCCTTAATTCACGTCGTACAGTCCTGAGACTGCAGTCCGCCGGTACGTGAATGGGTACTTTAATAAGCCCAGGAAACTCTTCAGGAAAACCAGATGAATTATATTGCCACCATGACTATATCTTTCAAAGTTTTGGACCTACCTTGGTGGGAACTAAACAATTCTCATTCCGTAAACAATATGAAAAGAGATTAATTTGTAACCGAAATCTTTACTATTGCATCATTATCAGGAAGACGAGATGAATTGGCACCAAGAGGACGGATTTTGTTCTGAACCAGATTAAAAACAGCACTTTAATTTTCTCGAACTCAAGTGGTCTCAAGTATTTTGCCAGTAATTTGAGACATTGCACTAGTTTGCTACATCCAGATAATACTACAGCCATATCGTAAAAATGCTGTGGATATTGGTATCGTACATAAGCTCTACTTTATCTTTTCTCCGAAAAATCGTCACTTGGTGACTAAAATTGAAAATAGCGATTTGGTGTCGGGATAAAACTCCATTATATTCATTACTACACCAAAGGCTCCAAACAGTGCAGTGCAAGTATAAGCTCAAAGGATAATTGGGTGGCTGACGAGAAATCTCGCCGCTGTAATGGAGACACGGAATGGTCTCTTTGACAAAATTATTCTGAAATTTTTTTTCAAATATTTCGGGAACCAGAGGCATCTAACATCCACAAAAATGTGATAAAGATAGATATTATAGGATTTCGAAAAATTACAATGTAGAACTAGACTAGTTCATTAGCTAAAACAAATCTTCATAATTTTAATCTGTACGTATTTGTATAATCAAATAAAATTTGAATCAAGTGTCATTACTGCATTTTTATTATGAGTTTTTTCAAGATGAGTATAGACAAATGAATTTTTAAAACAAAACACCTGAAATTTACTAGTTGATACTGACCTCAAAAGATTCTGCCTCACTCTATTGTTAGCAAAACAATATCCAGCAAGAGAAAACCCTGCATGTACTAATACAGCAATGGACAAGAAGGGTGTCAGGAGTGGATGCCTCTCAGAAGCATCTAGGAGGGCTAGCACCCATGTTGCTCCCAGAAGTGGCAGGGCTATCACAGAAACCCATAGAAGAGTCCTAAAATCATAATTTGTAATAGAAGTACATAAAATCTATGTGGCGGTTTGAAGATTACATACCTTAGATTTCCGAATCCAAGTACATGATCTTGAAGGGTGAAAGCTGCTCTGATCGAAAATACTAACACAAACAGGTTCACAAATACCAAGAGGCAGATCGGTCCAACGAGACTCCAAACCACACTTTCATAAAGGGATACCCAACAGCTGAAATTTAATTCAATATTAGTTCACAAAACATTTCAACTCCTAGCAACCCCAAGCATTTTTGATTTGAAGTCAGGCTGGAAGGTGTTTTCTTTCCATGATCTAAAGCATTGGAAGATACATTATTTTAAAATGGTGAAACAGCCATTTACATATGGCTTATCACAATTGAACCAATAGTAGGCCAGGCACTTCCCAACAAGCCTTAAATTTTTTTTCAATAAAAATTTTTCCTGCATTGAAATAATTTGTTTATCAAAATAACAATTTTTAACTTAATGGTTTTTAGTTAATGTTCATAAACATCTTAATTGCTGATAGTTAATTCTTAGTTAAGTTGGGTTTATGATTTTACTAAGACTGAAATTGGATTTTGAAATTCGTAGCTGAAAGTATTAATATAAAAACTTAATTTAATCCCAATCCTATAGATATTAAATGAAAAACTTTAAACTGAGAACATACACCTGCACATTGGAAAATATCGTATTTATAAATGAATAATGAATGAATAATAAATGAATAATAAAGAGAAAATGTAATATATATTCAATGGTTCACTCACAAATAATAATTGCCATACTGATGAGCTCGTACACCTACAGCCAAGCTGACGACCACTGCTGGTGCCACATAGCCCATGCTATAATAAAATCTCATTGGCCCATGATTTATATCTCTCATTTCAGTCAACATTCGGTATAGATGAACAGCATCAACCAGCATCCATGAAAATGATGCCAACCACAGATAGTGTAAACTGATCGCAACCAATTTACAGGAGAACTAGAAAAATAGTAAGAACCAAAATTCATAAACCGTTACTTTTAGTACGAATGTGTTAAATCAAAAGATCACTTCCTGAGGAAACATAATTTGATTTCAGCATATGATTGGACATGACTAACATTGAAAACTTCTCAAAGAAAACTTCTTAGAATATTTTAAGAGGCAATAATTTTTTTTATTGATAAAAAATTTTGATTTGTAAATGAATTTTTCCATACCTCATTCCCAACCATAGGTTTTCGAGCTTTCAGCGCAATAAAATATAAAAGCTCTGCCAAAAAAACGCAGAGAACCAAGTTTTTCCTGATAGTGTTGGAGTTTGTTTGTAGTCCTCTAATCAATGCTAGTATGAGGTAAGTTCCTAATAGCAGTGGCAATGATATAGAAAAACAACTGTAGCTGGATACATCTTCCAACAGAGAAGGTTCAGGTATATACTGAAAAATCCAATATGAAAAATTGTTATATAGTCAACAGAATAGTTGAACAAACCTCAAGGTCGACAATATCCACCAAAACTGCAAAGGTTGTTAAGTGATTACAACTGCAGTTGACTAGAATTGGTTCATCAGTGTATTTGTCATACCAATCATCTTCAATTTCAGTCCTACATCCAACACGGGACCATTCGCCAAATCTGGAATATTCAATTACATTAATATCAAGTGCAAAAAGTTGTGCTGGTAAAGGTTTTTTCCCGTATACATTTCTTCTTCCTAAAACTATTTTTCAAGGGGGGAGAGGGAAAAATAATATATCATGTAGGAACTGCAAAAATTCGAACAAAGTTTGAAATAGGTGTTCATCTCGAGCCAAAGGAAGAATCTACCGCACGAAACAACAAGCACTTCCTCTTGATAGACTGAGTGGCCGAATGTTTATTATTATTGTTAAGTTATAGTTTTCTGTCAGGTGTTTTCCACTCGGTGGATATTTATGTAGAGAAGAGTATTTTGACATTGTCGATTTTATTAATATTTAATTAAGTCTCAATTTGGAATGAATTCAGTAGATCAAAGACATTTTTTTTTGTCATAAATTTGTTATTGCCTAATAACAAGGAAGGCATCAATGTGTGAATTAATTAGGAACAGAATTATTAAAAAATAAGAACACAAAAAAAAATTATATTACAGATTCATTGGATAGTGATCAAAACTCTAGTTCTAGAAGGTATGATGGTTTTGTTAATTCAATGATGCTACTCTCCTTATTTGTTTTTAACTATTTTATTCAACATTTTCAATTTCACCAAAAAAAAATGTTAACAAATACCTCTTCATATTCCATTTTTAAACTGCCTGAATCATTTCATTGAGTTAAATCAACATCCGTAATTTTTCGAATGAGTTGATGTTTGTTAAATATCTTTTAAACAACACAGCATAATTATTTGATATTTAGTATGCATGTGTGACTTGATTTCCCCTTTAAGAATAGTCATTCAAAAATTAGGATTGCCGTTCAAAAAAAATATCGATGACGTCATATCTCAGCTGTTTGAGTATATTTCCAACAGACAAACTTTCTTTGATTTACTGAATTTATTCGAACTTTATATTATTTATTATCACTTATAGTTAACAGTTAACAGCAAGTAAAATAAAATAGGAAATAAAATAAAATAAAATAAAACGGGTTATAATTTTTGGAGTGTTTGTACAACCGAGTAAAGTGATATAAGAAATAAGAAGGTGTCTATCAAAATTTGGAATTTTACCCTGGCATCACTTCATATTTTTTCAACCACTGAGTTGTGTGTTTGGTACATATGATAGGAATTTATAGAAAAAATAAATATATATAGTTTCAAAAACAAAAATACACGCTTTTATAACACAGCGAACTAAAATAGTTATTTATGCAACAAGTGCAAAAAGTAAGTGTTTATTGCACTCGACGTGGCCGTCAAGCCGAGTTGGACAACACGTCGAGTGCAATAAACATTTTTTGCACGAGTTGCATACAATATTTTTTCTACTTCATGCAAAAAGCAAAAAATTATTTATTTAGGTGCGGCACTAGGTGAAGAAAAATGAAATACGCAATATAAATAAATAATTAATACTATCGATTTCATCACCATCATCTAATTGTCAGAATTAAATTTTGACTGACGTTTATATAACCACAGTTGCATTATAAAAATCAAAATCATAGTAGCCATGAGCGCGTATGTTATCACGAGGTGTGGTCATAGTACAGGCAGTTTGCTCTATGCAGGTAGACGGTTTAGAACATAGCGGATCGGTTTTGATTATAGAGTTATTTTCGAGAAGGCATTGTTTGTTCAACTCTGACTGCTAACATTAATACAAAAAATATATAAAATATGTAGCCGTTTAAAACGTATGGCCAATTTCACAGAATATCTGCTAAATATGTAGTGGGTTTGAACGTTTATGTTTATCATGATGACAGCACGTTGAAGTAGAATGATAGATGAGTGCAATAAAAACTTTATTGCACTAGTGCAATAAAGAGCTTCTTTTTCCACTGAATATAGTTCAATAAAGTTTTGCTTTTTGCATGAATGTAGAAAAAGTAAATAATAATTGTTTATATAGACAGAAAATAATAATAAATGAAAAATATTAGTATCAGTGTGAAAAAAGCATGGGGCGCTTTGTTTCATATTTTTATATATCGAGCACCCCACGTTTTTTTCACAGTGATACTAATATTTTTCATTTTTAATTATTTTCTTCCTATATAAACAACAATTTTTTACTTTCAAGTTCAATGTGTTATAAAAACGTGTTTTTCAGTTTTTTTTTAAACTAAACTTATTTTTCACTTTTTAGTTCTCAATATATTATTAAAAAAAAAATTCTCCGGAGGGCCTGAAAAAAAATTGTGACTCTATCCAAGGAAGGCAGCAGGCGCAATAATTACCCATCCACGACGCGAATTTTTAAAATTATGGCGAAGGCTCTCACACAGAGTAATGATAGGCAAATTATTTAATGCTGGCGATCCTGATCAGGATAATGAGACAAATTTATCAAATTATCGTAATATCACCGGTTCTTGATAAGTGTACAAAGTTTCAATTAAATCTGCCCGTTTAAAGTGTGTCAAAATCAAGTGTTACAAATATACACACATACAGGTGAAGCTCAAGCCTACCTTTATTCAGAAGTCTTGTTTTAAATCGACGGTGCCTTTTGTTTTAATCATCAAAAAATAAGCCCCAGTTGCTATTACTACTATCATAACAAAATCTTCTAACGGCATTACTTAGATAACACAATTTGAATGAAGATTTTCAATATTATCAATGCAATAAAAATATGAGCATTAAATAAAAACAAGCACTCAGCCGTATCACGTCATCTCAACTCAAATAAAATAAAAGATAGCCATATTTTATTTTACTTCTCTTATTTTATTTCTGCAAGAACTTATGGGTGTTGTGTAGAAATCTTATTAAATTATTTTATTTTATTTTACTTGCTGTATAAACTCACCAATTTTTTTACTATGTTATTGGCAGAATTCTATTATTATTATTATACTCCCTCATAGACACCCACATGCAAAGGCAAAGCATGTGCGGGTAGAGGATAGCTATTATTATTATTTGTCATAGCTTATTAGTGGAACAGTTGGTAAAATACTTGAAATTTTAAAGTTGTTTCTACATTACCCTCTAATTGTCGACCAGTGAACACACTGGGGATTGGATCGTTCATTGAAAACTGTATAATTCGAATCCAACCAAATTTGTAAACGCACTGGTACAGGTAGACGAACGCCAGATAAACTCTTATATGTTAACTTCCTAGAGGGCGTTTTATCCCTTTTGATTCTCAGATACTGGGCATCATTCTCTTGCATATCTGGGTCATTATAACTCCTCTTATTCCAAATATCTCCATTATCGATTCTGATATTGGGTAGTTTTACGTCTTTGAAGATGACATTAGGCTCAGTAGTCACATGACTAACATCCACATATTCAGGTACCAAAACACTCACAGATATGAGTGGAGAACCAACTGTTATGTCAACACCCCATCGGCGCACAACTGAATCGTCATAAGCTTTAGGTAATAACATTCCGGCCTGTTTATACTGAGCATAGCTGACTACAGCACCATCTACTGGTAAGCTATGTTTAGTAATTATTTCCCCTGTTTCCACGGGGTTTATACCTAGCAGCTTTAGAGGAATCAATATTCTGGTATTTTGATCAAATTTTGACTTGTCCAGCAAGTAGTTATTGTATTTAGGAAAAGCAACCAACGGTCCTGGTTGAGAATTCGCATTCTCTTCTAAAAATAAGGAGGTGTCTGGTAGTATCACACTTTCCGTAGTATAACTCAGCTGGGTCAGGTGTATGGCAGGCGCAATATCAGGTTCAAATCCATAAAGAGATTCTGCAGTCACAACGTCCAAGCCCACAACTGCAACGAATCCAAAATAAACAATTTCTCCTCAACTTATTTATTCGTACTTACCCATATTTGGAGAAACAATTTCAAAAGGACTGGTGTAAGTGTCATGTTGACTTACAGACAAGATGCTAATATACTTTTCAATGAAACCAATGAGTTGCTCTGAACTTTCTCCTGTTAATTCTTTGATCCTTATCCAGTGGTTCTTGTACGTTTCAGTTAAGACAATGCTTATTGAATGTACCAGGTTATTGATGTAGTCTTTATCCTGACTGTGGGTCAAATTCAGACCATTTACTTTGGATTCATAATTTAGAAGTTCCTTTACTAAATCGTAGGTGATCAAAACATCTGCTCCATATAAATCTTTGGTCAAATTTGTTGCCTTATACAGATCATAGGCTAATTTAATGGAAACAAATGTATTCAGCTGGAGTTCTCCCTTTTCAATATTAGACAACTGTAAATAAATGGAACATAAATATCAGGAAATGGCTCAATATCATAATCACATCCACCTATTATTCTTACTACAGATTACTAAACTCGTTTAGTGTTTAATAATCCTACTGATGAAGTTTAAAAAATAAAAAAAAATGTTTACGTGATCTAATAAAAGTTAAAACCCATGACTTGTATTTGTTTTTAAATGTTACATGAAATCTAACACAAGACCTATTGCAGATATGAATTTTCGACAGACATCAAAGAAAAACATAATAAGAACGTTTTCTGAAGCAGTTAGGATCAACAATTCAATAATTTTCTTAAGATGCTTCCATTTTTAGCATACCTGATCTCGAAGTTCAACGAATCTCTCAGACGTGCAATTGAACATATCCGGCTCCTGCCAACCACCCAAGTCATTGTCACAGCTTCTAGAAGCTTTTCCATGAGATCCTTTAGGACAAATTTCAATAGCGTCTGATCCAAATACCGTTCTTGGCCACCAAATGTCATTTGAGGAAGATCTGGGACACCCATCATAAACAACTACAATATAATCGGGTATATAATTTTGAAAATTTAAATTCTAGTGACCACTAACCTTCACAACCCTTAAGTGTTACTTCTGCATAAGAATTTGGGCACGAGTCACACTTCAAGCCAATAACTCCATCTCTACATTTACACTGACCAGTTTCATGATCACATTGGGTGTTGTAGGACCCAACATGATAACAGTCACATGGTAAGCATTGGGGGGATTCTTTCGGTTGGTAGTGATTCTCTCTGCAATGACATTTTCCAGTTTTCTTGTTGCAATCCGGGTTATAACCAGCTTCAACATCGCATTGGCAAGGTCCACATACAGGGTAGCCCCACCAGCTAGCGGGACAAGGTTGGGACTGTTTATTCTCACAATATTCACCAGAAAGAATGGTAGAGTTGCATTCGCATCTGTAGCCTTTTAGTTCACTGTGATCTTCTATGCAAATACCACCATTTTGGCATGGATTTTCCGAACACACTGGCACACACAAGGGACCTACGTAGCCTTCGTTGCATTCGCAGTGGGATCTACCCCAATCAATGACACATTGAGACAAAGCAGGACATTCTGTTTGGCATTCGTTCAAGGAAAAGCATCCCTCTTCTACATTTTCCTTCACAGTGGGCCTGTTGAGGGTGGTCTGCTGATTTCCTATTCTGACATCCTGTATGCAACCTGCAAACAATCATCGTGTAATACCTAATTTTTTATATTATTCCAAAGTACCTTCTAGATAATTATAACCTGCATTCAAACTTGTGTAGGTGTTGTCTGGACCGCCAATGAGAATTTTCCCAACATACAGCCCTTGTATTTTCTCTGAGAACTGAATCATCGCAACACTTTCCCCATAATCAACAGATAATTTTATTTCTGTTCCAATCCAGGTTACTTCTATGTGGTGCCATTCTCCATCAGATACCAACTTTGTTGTCAAAGACAATGATTCTCCATTATAGGTGTAATGAAGAAGCCCCTTATTCAACGACAAAACAGCAGAGCTATTTTGACCAACTTGTATAGACATTAAAAATGTATCTTCTTGTAGGGTTCTAACAGAGAGAGCGTTGAGCCAGGGTAGCTGTATAGGTCTCAGAAGAGGATTGAATGATAGTGTTCCGTCACCCGCAAAATGCCAAGGAGTACTGATAGTTTCACTGCAATCCTTACCGCCAAAACCCTCAGGACATACACATCTATACATCGCCCATCCTTCAATGCACTCTCCATTATTTTTACATGGCCTGGAGCTGCAGAATGACCTCTTCTCTGGACAGCCAGCAGTTGTACCATTATCAGTTACAAAAGTGTTCAGATCTAAAAATTCATAATCGACTTCTAATTGTGATATGCATCCTTCGTAATGAAAATTTTGGATTTGAAACACGCCAGACTCGGAAGGGACACCTCCGAGTTGTAATGGACCAGTCAGATCCAAGAACCGGTGACAAGTTTCAGTTAAAGAAGCACATCTAGCCTCCAGGTTGTGCTCAGCATATCCCGCACATGCCCACCTCTCACCCAGTTCTTTCCCGTGTTTCAAAGCTACAGCAGTATCACAATCATCCAAAGATACCGTGGCAGTTTTATTGAAATAGTTGACGTTTACCGTGTGCCACTTGCCATCTGAAATTCCATTCGGCACTGTAGCAGAGACTTTAGTTACCTCACTACCCAACGAAAATGAGAATTGTATATTTCCTTTAATTATTTCCAAAGCGATGAAATCGTGTTGCTCGTTGTATCTTCCATTATATAGTAATAGGCCATTTTGAGCTTGGGTAGCAAATTTCATACCAAGATGTAGTCTGTGACGTTGTTTCAGACTTGGAAATGTCAAAAATGAGTTTTTAGTGAAGCTTCTACTTTTCAATTCACATAGGGGAGTATAATGTTCGGTTTCTGCAATAATGTTACAATCTTCACAAATGAAATTCGATCTACCTGGTACAGGATTACACGTTTTATCTTTAGGACAGGAACTCGGACTGCAAATATCATTTTCAATCCTAATCTCACAGTTTTCACCAGTATAGTTAGAAGGACAAACACACGTATAGCCCCCCTCTCTAACTTTGCAAGTTCCGTTATTTTTACATGGTGATGAGTAACATAAATTGACCTCTGTATCACATAAATAATGTTCTTTGGAACCAGTGAATCCTTTAGGACACTGACAGGTGAATGTTGTCACCGGATATATAGGCCTGAATAAAACAGTGTCACTTGTGATGAATCCAGATGCGTTTCCAAATTTCAAGACTGTGAGGCATTCTTCGTAGTTTAGGCAAGGTTCTCTTACACAAAGATTGTCATCGAATGGCAAAATCTGTACTGTTGACAGTCGAGCTAGAATGCCCCTATTCAGGTAAACTTTCTCTTGTAGAAATTGGGGAGAATGATATTCTTCTTTGGGTATGTCAGGTCTCCTCACAGAAAAACTAACATTCAAAATTTTAGCTGCTACATCTGTATCGTCTTGTATACTGAAAATGAATATATTTTCCCTTGGACAGGGGATTATCGCTGCTAGACCGTCTACAAAATACCCCAAGAGAGGAGATAAAAATGCTTCTTTTGTCATTTGGTTTAGGCGTACTGTGATTGAATTGAACAACATTTCTTCAGTAATTAGTCTGACAGTAAGAGTCATAATGGCCTTGACTTCGTTAACTCCATCAGTTACAGATACTTCCATCGAGGCAATTTTAGGCACATTCGTGTTTAGCTGTGGAGATAACTGCAACTGCCCAGTACTGTCGTTCAATGCAATAAGGTTGGCATTATTCCCTGATAAAATTCTGTAGTGTAGTTTGTCGGATACGTCCGCATCAAAAGCGGGAATCTTTCCAATTGGCCCGGTTGGAAAACAATCTCTGAAATTATTGAACATGACCTGAAAGTCTTTCAGGATCGGGGCATTGTCATTGACATCAGTGACAACAACTTCAACGTGCACATCACTTCTCAATGGCGGACTGGCTGCCCTGACTATCAAGTCAAACTTTTTTTTAGGGCTCTCATAATCCAGCTCTACCATAGTAAGAAGTTCGGCTTTCTCAGAGCCAGGCCTAGTTATCAAAGAAAAACTTTGAGCATCTTCTCCACCAATAATGGAATATTGGACAATAGCATTTACACCTTCATCTGGATCTTTAGCGTAGATTTCTCCAACAGTTGATCCCACAGGACTATTTTCTGGGATGTACAAAATAATTTTATCAGAGTCAAATGCAGGTGGAGAATCGTTGACATCTTCAATTTTTATGCTGACTGGTACAGAGCTGCTCAATGTAGGAGAACCACGATCAATTGCATAGGCTTCCAGCTCATAAAATGAAACTGACTCCCTGTCAAGCCCCTTGTTCGTTCTGATAACTCCACTCATGGGATCTATCACAAACGACCCGTCCTCTAGATCCTTTTCACTCAAGGAATAGTGAATTCTGCCATTCAAACCCACATCAGCATCGGTAGCAGAAACCTGAACAACTGATGATCCTACTAAAGCATCTTCTGGAACGCTTCCCGAATAAGCAGTTTGTTTGAACACAGGATAGTTATCATTGACATCTGTGACGGTTATTTCCACATCAGTTGTGTCCGATAATGGAGGGGCTCCTCCATCTTTGGCTGTAACAGTGAGCAGATAACCTGAAATCGTTTCACGATCAAGTGGTTTGGTTGTAACAATTGCCCCAGTTTGTGGATTGATAGTAAATGAAGAATCTTTTCCCATATCATTCAAATCGTCTCCTAAAGAATATGTTATCTGGGCATTCAGTCCAACGTCATTATCTGTTGCAGAAATAACGAGAACTGTAGTACCAATTGCAGCATCTTCAAAAACACTAGCAGAATAAGGTGCATTTTCAAAAACTGGGGCAAAGTTATTGGCATCAGTAATGTTTATATAGACGGTAGCTGTATCAGTTCTTCCTCCTGAATCTGCAGCTGTGACTGTAAGAATGTAACGCTTTTCTTGCTTGTAATCCAAAGGCTGGGCAATAGTTATCAAACCACGACCGTTTTGAGATGTAATGGCGAAACGCCCTCTGGTATTTCCATTGGAGATTTCATAGTGGAGTCTACTGTCCTCATCTGGATCTATTGCGGTCACTGTGGCAACTGGAGTACCTATTTGACGAACATTTCAAGTATAGTTAGTGAAAAAACAGAATATAATTACGAAAAAAAAATACCTGGTGTATCATCTTCAGCTATAACAGACTCATACATTTTTGGTTCAAAAACAGGATCATTGTCATTCACATCCTGGACTGAAATGACAATACTTGCGCTAGCTGTCTGCGGCGGTACACCTTGGTCTGTTGCGATAACCTACAAACAGAAAAGGGTAGTTTGTTTGAATTATATCTACTAGGTAAAGACAAGTACCTGAAACATAAATTTTGGTTGATGTTCCCTATCCAATTCTCTCGTAGTATATATCCATCCAGAATGTACATCAACTGATAGTGGAAGGTCTTCAGTACTGCCACCGATAGCATCTCTAGGCGAAAGAGTATATTTGATTTCAGCGTTAGGACCCTCATCAGCATCATAGGCCTGCACTTTAACGATACTATAACCAGCAGGAACATTTTCCAGGACACTTTCTTGGAAAAGTGATGTATAAAACCTAGGTGCATTATCGTTAACATCTTTTACATTGATGAGGAGTTGCGTAGTATTCGATCGGGCAGGACTTCCGCCATCTTGAGCTCTTATAACGAGTCGATAATTTCGGATTGTTTCATAGTCTAGCGGCTTGACAAGAGAAACATCTCCTGTTAGACTGTCGATTGCAAACTGGGACTGAGTGTTTCCACTTATTATTGCGTATCTTATTGCTGCATTTACTCCTTGATCAGCATCAATGGCTCTAAATAAGAGATAATTCAAATGAGCAGAAATCAACTACCGAAATAATAAAAGGATGAATACATACATATTAACAGTAATTTAATCAACTAGTCTATTAATCACATTTTAATATATGAGTTGAATACAATATTTTTTCGTCGACCTCACTCTTGTTGAAATAAAGGAATTCTTGATTAGAAGATATTCAATCAATGAAATGAACAGTAGTTACAAACTCTTCCTTCAATTAATAATAATATTAATACATTTATATTAACATTTATAATGGTGGAATTAGAGAAACTCAAAGAGGGGAGAGAAAAAGTCCATTTGTACACTCGCATTTTTCGACTGCGCTACGAAATCGAACTTTAATAGATGCTTAGTCGATTTAGAAAAACATGCATTAATGGCCGATTTGTCATTAATGCATGATTTTTTTAAATCGACCATTAATGACACCTATTCCATTTCGTATTGCAGCCGTAAAACGTGAGTATACAGATGGATTTGTCGCATCTGTACCTTTTTTCAGTTTCTCCAATTCTACCATAAAAATGTTAATATAAATGTATTCAAATAATGATTAAAAGATGATCATGTTCAATAGAGGTGGTATCTACTATTTATTTCGTTGCTTAACATTTTTTTTTTCAATTAAATAACTCTAATTTTTCAAAATAATGAAAACCGCAGTCATCTACATACCAGTGGGTACGAAGATGATCAGTTCATTTGTCAAAGTGACTATTCAATACTCAGATGCACTAAACGTGCAGAATGTTTGTGACTAACGGTCTTACCGTCATTATAAATAGAGCTGACTGTTTTGTTATTAACTTGAAAAGTAATATTACTTGAAAAGTAATAGAATTATCGGCTGCATAAAGTACATGAAGTATAAAATCACTTGATATTTCAGCCGGTTTGAAATGACTCGCTAAGTACCTTCCGGACTACTGTTAGATTGATTGCTTCGGATTTAGACAATTTTTGATGAATTTTATTTTGAATTTCATTATAAAAGGTTAGAACATTGCTTGACGGAAGATCATTAACAAATAAAGTCAGGTGGATTGATTGTAAACATAAACCTGCGGTATTTTTCTCCAAAAAACAATTACTGTCTGTCCCATAAGACCGTTTTTTATATTCTTTAGATTTCTTGGCAAAGCTTTGGTTCTACCAGAATTACTTTGCAGTGCTCTATAAATCTGATAAGCAAACTTATGCCAATCATCAGTGTAGCTCAACTCACGAGATTGAATCGAAAAACAGCTCTGGATTGAGTAATTAATTCCTAGGATAAACACTCTGATGTAAATACAGCACCATCTTAGAGTGTTGCCAATAATCAAATACATATAATTCAACGGTGCTAGAGGACAGTTGTAGATTTCTGTAGGAAACTATAAGAACAAGTTTTATATCGAAGCCCAGACTGTTCAAAATCTATCTGCCATTACTAATAACATATTTTATAGCTAACTAACTTACTTGATATGTGCTACTACAGGATTGTCATTGTAGTTGATATCTTCATTCAAAGCAACTGTATACGTTCTTTCAGAAAACTGCGGATAATTGTCATTGTCATCCAAGATTTGTATAACAACGCTAGAGCTAGATGATCTTCTTGCCACTTGCGGACTAGCCAAATCAGATGCCTGCACAATCAAAGTATACACTTCAGTGGTCTCCCTATCCAAAGCAGTCCTCGTAGTAATAACCCCTGTTTTCGAATCGATTTTGAATGCATGATTATCATCATCCTCATTGGACATTCCGCCACCACTTATGCTCTTTATGCTGTACTCTACCTCAGCGTTTTTACCAATATCTTGATCAGTCGCCTTCAAAGTTATTACAGTTGTACCAACACTAACGCTCTCCCTGATACTTGCATCATATTCAGTCATTTCGAATACAGGCGAATGATCATTGGAATCTAACACGTTTATCTGTAACATCGTCGTTCCAGATCGAGGAGGAAAGCTGTCATCCATAGCAGTTACTCTGAAATAATGCACATCCACCAACTCCCTGTCCAACTGCACTTTTGTGGTGACCACTCCGGTTTTCTGGTCTATATCGAACATAGCTTGCGTTCTGGAGTCCAGCAGACTAGTCATTGAATAAGTGATCGGGCTATTTTCAGGATCTCTGGCCTTAACTGTTGTAACAACTACGGGAGGATCACATTCTTCTAACACGCTGGCAACGTATAAATGTTGCTCAAAAAATGGGGACTGGTTCCTCAACTCTCTTCTCACCCTTCTCTCTATATCCGTATCGTTGAACTGTTGATGGTGATAAACGATTTTAAGTCTGTGCTCAGAATTCAGCAACGATATGTTTTGGCAGGTGGTGGTGAACAAAATGGTCACCTTCCACAGTGGTTCAACAATGCAAATGTCCTTACTTGCTACGAGATCTCCTTGACTTCGTTCAATTTCGAACCGATCATCGTTCACATAATGAAATGTCACTGTACAAAAAGTGCTAATAGTATTTGGCAAAAACGCGGTTATAGAGTTAATGAACTGGCTCTGTCTGAGACAGATTTTCTGCCATTTTCCGGCGGTTGGTATAGCAAAAGAAGCATATGTTTCCGACACCCATTGTCTAGCTTCGGTTATCTTTTGTTTTATCGACGGATGGATGTGGGAAAATGGATTCCATGTATCCTGTTTCGGTCTCAGACTTCGTCTATCCCTACTGAATTCCTCTAGGTACTCTAGGTTTTCTTCTGTGTGATCCGAACAGTCTTTTCCAACAATAAATATCCTTAAGGGTAAGCTGTAATAAGCTATGTCTCTCAGTCTATTGGAAGTGGAGTCAATGTGAACTGTAAATAGATTGGGGTAGTACAATCCATTACACTGGAGCCCTTCAATCAGAGAAATTTGACCAGTCTTTGAATCCACGTGCACTAAGGACTGAACGAAAGGTGCAGATCTCTTTTCGTTTATTTTATAGAACCTGTCCGATCCTAAGCGATAAACTGATGCGTTGAATATAACATCGCCGGGCTGTTGGGTGTCATCAACGAGCAGCAAATAAGTGTTTGTAATTTCAATATAAGAGCAAAGTAATAAAAATAAGAAAAACAAGCAATTACTCTCACTCATGAGAGAATATCTTTTGGTCATTTTTTGATGACTCCAACATGTTAATCAAGTATTCATGAAGGATCCCGGAGTTTTATAGGTGGCTTCATTATATCTGAAAAAAAGAATAGATACATAAGTAAAGTAGTAAGGATGTCAGAACATTTGAAATTTTCAATTATTAAGCAATATAGAATTCCTTAAGTCAATAGAAAACCAGCTTCCCACAAGTTAATTTTAGCGTCGTGTTAGAATTATGTGAATTTTAATTCATCACTTGATCAGGTGGTGCTGTAGGTTTTCCGAGTTTTCCTACAGCTGAAAAGTGAATACATTACCTGAAACATCAGTAAGTCGCCCCGGAGCGCCAAGGCAAATAATAATAATAGCGGTCCTCTACCCGCACAGGCTTTGCCTTTGGGTACACTCAACGAGTGTTTATGAGGGAGTATTATTATTATTAGAGATGAATTCAAACACTAACTCAAATTCGCGCCAAATATTACCGGTATTTCATTGGACAAATACAAGATATTGAATTTCACAGAATTTTAAACTATCAGTTGGATTTTTTTTGGGAACCAACAAAAGCCAATAAGTGTCAACGATCAAAAATTAATAATAATTTGACGTTTCAGCAATATTCCCATAGATCTAAGTCCACCCATGACACCCTGCCGTAGCTATTTCATGATTATAAAACCCAGAGGGAATGTGTTGAAAAAAGAAATAATTTAACCTATCGTAGATAACGAAATTACAGTCCAGGGATACTTCGGAGCGAATCATTGAAATTCCTTTACAAACGAAAATGCGATGCTCCATTGTTTTTTCATTTTTAAAACCATTGAAACTACCAATAGTCAGCTGATTGAAACAATTTTGTGTTTTCAATAATAACAAAGTTATCAAATGGTGGACACTTAATTTGAATATCGCCCCTTTCCTCCTCTCTCCTTACCCCAAAATATCTATTCGCCCTTTCACTCTAAACTGAAATGTATTATCCAATATCTTGGACAAGAAATCACGTCTTGATTGACTCAGTGACTGGTCGAAAACTCTTGGTAAAAAAACTATTCTTGTTGTCTGAAGCAAAAAAGGAATTTTATTAATATTGATTCAGGGGGTTCAATGAATAATGGGAAAGCGTGCTAAACTCTGAAATATGTCACTGAACATTGAAATTCAGAGCGATCGATTGAACAGTGCATTCATCCATTTATTGGATTCCAAAGCATTCGATGGGTGACACTAATTTTAATTTCCAGTCTGATTGGAAGTAATTAATAAAACAGTATGATGAGTTGAGTATTTCGCGAGGAAAGGGACATTATTAGTTCGCCGAGCGGTACAAATCATGTGTACCGATCAAAATGATTTCTCTACCTAGTAACACTCTGACATCTTCAACTGATTGTTTAATAAAAGTTGGTTTTCAGTTTATATTTAGATATGTAAGGTACTCTTGTGCACATGTAGTTTGAAATTGAATGTCTATTCGAAGGATCGAATAAAACCCACCATGATTCCATTTGAAAAACTTGAATTCATAATATACTTTTTCAAAATAAATTATCAGTGGAGTCGGCTTTTTTGTAACCTTTTTTTTTGTTTGGTAATCCGTATTCAACTGAGTATATAAAAATTAGACCTGGCAGTTGAGTCATATGCATTTCAGAATAAGTAAAAATATAGAGGCTGTTGGGTTTAAAAATGAAAAATGTGGATATGATGACTTACACGTTTGTGTCATCCGATATACCGGGAGAACCCTTGCCTAATTGACTCTCCTTCATCTGTGATTTCAAATGGACGTTTCGTATTCGGTACATCGATATGATGTCATGAATTCAAGAACTATATAATACCTACGTCACACATATAGATTTATTTTGTAACACAGACGCTCGGGTAAAAAAAATAGCTCTTGATGTTTTCAAATTATAGATCAGCTTCTGTTAGTTTTAGTTAGTAATGATTTATGTCAGTTACTTACTTATTAATCGAGAACAAAAAGTAATCATTAGTTTTTAGCTTTAAGTGTTAATTATGCTACACGCATTCATTTTGTCACAATGCGTAATTCTGTAATTGGAACTTGTCTGTTGAATAACCTATAATAAATAAATAAATAAATAAATAAATAAATAAATAAATGAATGTTCTATTTAGCTATCTGACCAAATATGACACTTATAGCAATGTTAATTTTTACAACGATATTTCATCATATTCATGCCTTCAATCCACACAGTACTGATATAACTGAGATTTTATGAAACATAATTTTACATTCCTCTCGTAACGGATCTTTTTCATACTATGGAAGATTAAACAATTTCATGTAGGTAAGTGAAAATAAACAGACATTCAAGTTTTGACCCAATAATTTGTAAGCAAAACTATTTTCTCAATTCGAGTTTTTTTCTTTTTTTCAACACCAGTATTAGTAGTTTGTAGAAAAATTATTTTAATAATTTGTTAGGTCCGAATACAAATGTAGGTAGGTCGGTGGCTCAGCGACCTAATGCACAGGCCGTTCGAAACTCCATCATAGCGATAGTCGGTTCAAGCCCGATGTTGGTACAAGAGATTTTTTCTCAAATACTTTATATCTGATCGATAGGCGACCGCATGCCTTGTTGAACAGCAAGCGTTTTGTGAATTGTCTTGATGCTAATCTCGTCTAGTGCTAGGTGGTGCTGTAGGTTTTCCGGGTTTTCCTACAGCTGAAAAGTTAATACATCACCTAAAACATCAGTAAGTCGACCCGGAGCGCCATGGCAAATAATAATAATAGCCGCACAGGCCATGCCTTTGGGTACACTCAACGAGTGTTTATGAGGGAGTATTTTTTTTCCTTAGGAATTACCCAGACAGGCCCTGTCTCCGGAGCCCCGACACTTCCGGAGGACGCTCTGGTGTGTCATTAACCCCAGTAAACACTCCCCACGTCCGTAGGGTGAGTGATTACTGGGTCCGAGAGTCATATGCAATTTTCGTCAAAGATTTCTCGGCTCCTGGCGAAAGGAACCCTACCCTCAGGCAAATACAAGCCAATAAGTCTGATGTAGTCCTCCTCGACCATCAAAGTAGGACGATTTTCGTCATTGAGTTTTCAGCTCCTGGCGAAACGAACATCGTCCAAAAAGAGGAGGAAAAACGGACTAAATATCGAGATCTTCTCTTTGAACTCCGCAGGCTTTATCCAAACCATTCTGTCAAGATGGTGGGTCTGATAATAGGGGTCCTTGGTGGAATGATGGACACACTGCTCTCGAACTTGAAAATCATACCGGCTTGCCATGATGCGGCAGAAAACTTAGCTGGAAGAATGCAGAAGGCCGTAATTCTTGGTTCACTCCGCCTTCTCAGGGCATATGACTCTGAGGGAGTATTATTATTACACCATGTTGATTATTTTCAAGAAAAATAAATATGAAGCAAAAATATGAAGTTTACAAAATTTTCAGTGTTTCCGTAGGGGTTTCCAACCAACTAAAATATTCCCATGTTGGCTGCGCCTCATTCAACAAACTTCACGCTCATTGAATACATTGTCCTTGGAACGTTCCAAGGACCAAGACTCCAAGACGATTGTAAAACGGCCAGATATTCACATTACCATCCTTCCATACCTCAGAGATATCTCCGAGAAAATCAGGAGGATCCAACAAAAACTTGTGAATGTGGAGAATCTTACATTGGAGAGACCAAGAGACCACTATCAGTAAGAACAATAGAACACAAAAGGTGGACTCAACGTGGAGAGACATCTAAATCGGGAATTGCTGACCATGCCTGGACTGAACACTATCGAATTCTTTGCAACGAGGCTAGTATCCTTCATAGGGAGGAACATTGGAAACCGCGTATATTGAAGCCAATGGCGCTTTCAGTCAGCCGAGCGTGGAAATCGAAAACGTATGGAAACCGCTCAGAGACCGCTTTGGAGGAATAAAAAGCGAGGAACTACACGCGCCACAACACTGCCATAATTACACCTTAATTGCACATATCAACAGTTCTATAAAGACTTCGTATCATCTGAACGTGTCAGAATTCACCTGAAGACGATTGCAGATACAAGGAATCGAAACGCTATGAAAAACGGAAAGAAGTCAAATATCTTTCAAACCCATTAAGACGATGGACGTCCGAAACCTTAGCAATCATACATCCAGTTAGTTCAACGATACAAGCTGCACTTCAATAGTGGTTCGATCTGCCTTGTCCCATTTAAATACTTTTCTCTCAAGATTATCTGTTAGTATTTTGATAGAAATAATCATCATAGGTAAAGTGATGTATCCACTTCTTTTAGTTTTTGGAAAGTATTTGAAAGTTGACCAGTAATTTCAAACACGAGAATTTCTTAGGAACCGCAATCTAGAGCACTGTGTGGCTATATTCACTTCAAAGGAATAGGGAATAGGGAATTACACTTGTAATTTTTTATCTTTTTTTCAAAGGTTTACAAGTCAAACTGGGTAAAAACGATTTTCAATATTTTTTTTTTGATTATGTTTGTTTCAGAAAACAAAAGGATGACTTCAAACTCTAACTCAAATTCGCGCCAAATATTACCAGTATTTCATTGGACAAATACAAGATATTTAATTCCTAGTGTACATTGTGATTCAAAATGGTAACGAATCTTCTTGTACAATAGTCTAGTCAACAAGTGCCATTTAGACCAACTTTTTTCAGCAGTCTTCGAAAATTATGATTGAGGTGTCATTCGATTCGGAATGACATCCAGATGATTTTTGAAAAAAATGAAGTTCCGCATGAAAAAATTGTAAAAGTTATTAACAATTAACTAAAAAAAAAAAGATGACTTTAGTATTTTGTAAATATCTCAAAAACTAATTAAAATTTTTTAAATCTAAAAAAAGATTCAAAAAGAGGAGGAAATTTCCTAAAAAAAGCTCAATTCCCGGAATTGTAGCATCAATATTTATAATTTTCCCAGAGGGATGAAAATACGGCCGAAAACGGGTACTCTGGCTCGGGCAAGCCACACCCAAAGCATCACAGAACGAACGTTTGCAGTACAATACAAGTGACGTCAGCCCGCGTAAATACGGCGTTTGAATTGAAGTAGGTTGTAGTCGATATGAAATGAATAATTAGGTTCGTGAAGTGATTCTGCATGCATCATGTATACAAATGAAATAATTTTTTACAATTAAAACGTTATCTTTTCTTACAGTGTAATTCCCTATTGAGATATAAAACACATAAACGGCACTTCACATCAGTCAGTCGAAATATAAGAAATTCATAACGAATCACGTGAAATCCGTGGAGGAAAATTCGTCAACTTCTTGAAACAACACATAATCTGTTATCTCTACATCTCTCCTCAAGGAAATATTCTCTCTCACACCGTTCCAGAGACAAAGAAAATCTCTGCACATGAAGCAAAAATTTGAGTTCGTCTGCGCTTGTAAAAGTCACGAGATCTGCCTTATCTTCATCTTACACTCTTAAATCGAGCTGTCTATTGTACTGATCGGAGAGCGGGCAGAGAAAATATCCACAAAATAATAGAGCATTCGGATAAAAATGGTAGCAGTGAACTAGTGGGAACAGCTACATTATCACAACTTTACATCATTTGTGACATCTTGTGAAATCTAGCCTCGAGCAGGTCAAAGAACCATTGTCGACAAAATATGTAGTTGTATAGATGTTAATGAAAACGCAGCAGAAGAAATAGACAATCAATTCAATACAAAATTTGTCAATTTCATAAAAAAAATTAGCTGGAAAAATTTCACCAAATTCTCACTATATCGGAGAAAGAGACTTTCTACCTAACTCAATAGCATTGAATCCAACTTACAGGAAAGGAACAACAGCAATACAACTTAATCAATGAACTCAAAAACAATAAATCACCTGGTGCTGACGATATTAGACCTGATTTTTTGAAAAAAGCTGCAAATTTTCTGACAGGAGGGATATGGCCTGATGCTTTCAAAATTGCAGCTATACCAAGTACATGAAAGAGGAAATGGAATATGTGTATGTAATTACATGCCAATTTCACTCATCAGTCATTTATCAAAGACTTCTGAGAAATTGCTAACAACAGGCTAACAAATTTCACAATTTTACAATAGAATTAGGGCTCTTATCTGAATATCTGTTACAAATGAAAAACTTCAACTGTACAGAATAAATCGAGAAAAAAAACAATGAATAAACTACGCAGGCTCTACCCAAACCAATCTGTTATAACAGTATTTCTGATCATAGGGGTCCTTGGTGGGGTGACGAACACACTGCTATCAAATGTAAAAAGACTCCGGCTTGCCGTGAGACGGCAGAAATCTTACATCATCTTTAGTTCACTTCATCTGCTCAGAGCACAAGATGCTAAAATCCAATAATAACTCACTCCACGGACATGGAGAGAGGTTATTTCAGTAAATGATACCAGCGCGCCCTCCGGAATGCCCTCACAGGAAAATAACAATAATACAAATTTTTTCGAAAGAAAGAAAAAAAATATCAGAAAGGTGGAGAATCATTGTGAAGTGCTTTTCAGTTCTGCCATACCAGCCTAAAACTAAAATGAAATGTAATGTAATGAGTTTACATAAAGAATATAATGAATGAATTGATAAATATAAAGTTCCATTTTACATTGTGCATCATAGCAGTGGTTCATCAAGGATTGAAGCTGTATTCCTCAAATAGAATTGTATTATTTTTTTTCTGAAAATTAAGTAGACAGTTATTTTTCAGACTTTTTGGTAAATTATTGTAGAGAAATCCCCACACTAGACCGAAACACTTTGACAGTAATTCTTTGAGGGTTGTTTTGAACTGATTATTTCAAAATTTTAGTTTTATTTTCAAATTTTACAATGATCATATAATGCAAATATTTACATTTATTTCACTTTCACTAAACGATAATGACATGCTCTTCACCTTTGGGTAGGTATGTAAAGTCGCTGAACAAATGAAGAAGTAAAGATCTCGTCTTTTATTTTCTAGTGTTCCGACAGATCCACAGAAAAAACGTATATTTACCAGTGAAACCAGCTCAGGTATTTACCATAACACGTGATTATGGCTATATTACGGCTTGCGCTGAGAGAAATTCATCTTTTGAACCTGCCTGTACGGCATAACCGGCCGTCTGAGGAATGTTTTAATATGAGGTAACTGGTTCATAAATAAATATGAGCTCTCCAGCAAAGGTCTCTAGAGTTGAGGATTCTTTGCGAGATACTTCCATACCTGACCCCCTAGTTTCCTTCGTTATCTCGACCTTTAATTAAAAACTTTGTTTTCTGGTCATGGGAAAGATACGTTTCAAGTTCACGCCTTGGTAATTTGCAGCGTTTGATAGAAATAAAGGCATGTACGAGAAGTACTCGGTATAGCTATAACAACCTATCATCTAGAAATAACATTAAGTGAAGGTAATTGCCTTTTGCTCCGGTACTTGATAGGTACTGCAAATATTAAATAAAAAGAAATCATTTATAATCTACGCTATACGCTAGAAACTTGTAACTGATGAAGTAACGTTACTATTTATAACAGGTTCATCAAATTATGACATTCAGTTTATATTTATACCGATATTACTTTTACATTACATTTTCATTCCAGCTAATTGTAACTCATATATCTGTCTAAATTGACAGATTTCATGCCAGTTAGGTACGACTTTGAAATACAGTTTGAAGTGGCCATAAACAGCACAGAGAACTGACCTCAACTGGGAAGGGATGCATCAGTGTGGTACACAGATGGATCTAAGATGGACGAAAGGGTTGGAGTGGGCGTTACAGGACCAAATTTCAGGCTCTCAAAACCCCTTGATAACACCCCAACCATCTTCCAAGTAGAGGTACATATACTATTGGCGAAAGAAAATAAGTGTGGATTCATGCAGCACCAATTAACAATTAGCAAGTAGCAATTATCAATTAACAATTATCAATTATCAAGTATTGAAAATGCTGCATTCATGCACCCAAATTAACAATTACCAAAGAACAAGTGAGCATGCGCACAAAGCAGATCCGTGCCATTTGAGTTAACCTCAATTTGTCGTTGAAACTGTTTAAACATTCAGATTCTATTCGTTTTCCAAATGTTTATAATCAATTTTGTGCATTCACAATTATCATTGAAATGAAAGCTACTCAAGCATTTTTTTTGTTGATTTTCGATGCTTTCCGTCATTATACTGACCAATCCACGATCATCTGCGTACTAGTTGCGCTCTAGAAGAAAATCTCGTTCAATTAGAGTAGAAAGATAAAAGTTGGTCAACTTCTACTTGTTACTTGATAATTGATAATTGTTAATTGTCTGCATGAATGCATTCATTGTAATACAAGGAGTTCAACTTGTACTTGATAATTGTTAATTGATAATTGCTACTTGATAATTGTTAATTGGTGCTGCATGAATCCACACTAAGATCGCAGCGCCAACTATCGGAAGACGTTGAACTACGAATCACGGAAAAAGTTTTTTGAGTTTACACGTGTTTATATGGCGTTTTGGCGGACTGTTTACCTATTTTTAAACAATTTGTGAAAATTGGTGATTTCTCGAACCGAAAAGTGATTGTGTTTCTATTGGAAGACTTGAAAGATAGTTTCAGTAAGGTGGTTTCAAGGTATTTTAACTCTGATTAGTTTTGAATGCTTCTGGAATTTAAGGTTATTGTTTAGATGAAGCTTGGTTTGATGGATTTTTTTGATCACTTGAAAACTTCAGACAATTCCCGATGTATCACCGAGGGAGAAGCAGTTCTGAACGCAGGACATATAATTTTATGTAGAAGAATGAATTCTGATCTTGAGAATTTAAAAATGTATGCTCTGCCTTCAAACCAGTGCACTCTCCTCAGAACCACATCAGGTAGATGGAAATTTCATTATTCAAGATGAAAGAGTCTTGATTGGGAAAAAAAATCTAGTATGAAAATACTTATCTTTAATCAACAGAATAAATCAGATCCATAATTAATCTCAAATCATGATTTCCTAAAACACGGACACTATTTGTGAACTGTATTGAAACTATCTTTCAAGTCTTCTAATAGAAACACAATCACTTTTCAGTTCGAGATATCACCAATTTTCACAAATTGTTTAAAAATAGGTAAACAGACCGCCAAAACGCCATATAAACATGTGTAAACTCAAAAAACTTTGTCCGTGATTCGTAGTTCAACGTCTGTGTTTTCGATAGTTGGCGCTGCGATCTTATTTTCTTTCGCCAATAGAATTATGTATCCAGGAATGCCATGAAAGAGGGGCAGAAATCTATATACTGTCAGATAGCCAAGCAGCACTAAAAGCTCTGAGGTCGTACACCTGTGAGTCTAAGTTGACTTGGGACTGTAAACAATCCCTAAGACGAATGGCAGTAAACAATCAGGTCACCCTGATGTGGGTGCCAGGTCACAGAGGAATTAAAGGCAACGAAGAAGCTGATTGCCTTGCCAAAGAAGGGGCAAACACACAATTTCCCGGCCCAGAACCCTTCTGTGGACTCTCCAGAGCCCACTTAAAAGAAGAGTTCCGACGCTGGGAGGCCGATGAAATGAAATTTCACTGGAATAAAGTGCCAGGACAAAGACAAGCGAAAAGACTAGTGCGTCTATCGCCAAAGAAAGCTAAACAGCTTCTCGAGTTGGACAAGAAAGACTTATGGGTAGAGGTAGTGGATTTTCTCAAGAGCTATGACTCATACCGTAGCAGAGGACAAATTTACGTATCGGCAATGAGTGTGAGTGAGAGATATATTCAACGTCATAGCTCTTAAGAAAATCCACTACCTCTAAATCAGAGAGTGATAGTTGCCGCTACAAAACATTTGCTGTGCGAATGCCCAGCGCTTTTCTGCAAGTTCTTGGAAGGGGCCTTTTTAACGCCCTCCGACATAAGGAACTTATCTCCCAGGAAATTGATAAACTTCGAAAGTAGTCTCGGAATCCCGGGCCTCGAATAGATCAAGTGTCAAGCACAAAAGAACTTATAGGTCGAAGTGCTTGTGATGCTGCACAGCCTATACGACCCCCTTAGCTAGAAATCACACTGGCCGACCAGCATCGACCGTCCGCGACCGTCCAGCAACGACCAAAAATTGAAAGGGATAAATAAAAGCTTCCATACTCACACTGATCGATCAAAATTTTCATCATATTGTAATTTCAAACATGGCCTTTGAAAACCAGTCGAGAACGACCATTCAGTGTGAGTTATCCGATAAGAATACACGTGTTGGAAATTTTGATCGTTTTAGGCACATATGTTGGCGAAACGCGCGTCGAGGGTAATTACTGACGTAACTTTGGTGTTTTGGGTACTTCTTATTCGTTGAATCAAATCCATTTCTCACCAATTGCATGCAATAGGTGTTTTGTATCTTTATTCCTGCAATAAAAATAACGTCGTCCTCTACCAACTTCTGGATTGTCTGTATCTTCAATATTCAGAAATCTCATTCCCATTTTTCTAATATATTCACCGATATTTTTTGAATATATTCTTTTGAGTATCGAGAGCCGTAAATCTGATGCGATACTTTCCATTCATACCCGACCATCAACACCAGATTTTCTTCGATTATATCTTAGAATGGTCTATAATTTTGATATATGTTCGTTCACTTCATCATCATGGTGCATTGTTGAAATCAATGAAGTATATTTATACTATTTAGGAACATACGAAACTAACGTTCTCCTCTCTGTCTGCATTGGGGTCGTCAGGATCTGCACCTTGTTTGCTGTGTGTATTGTATTGTCATCTTGAATTTCTTCCTCACCCACATCATTATCTTCTGAATGTTCTTCTCCATATACCTCCTCTTCTGCCTTCCCCTGTACTGCCTTTTCTCTATATTATATCATTTTAGCTCTTGAAAACCCCGTATAGATGATTTTTGACAACAGAACGAAAATAATTATGCCGGATTACTAATAAATATCATTTTTTCAGAAACCCAGACAAAAACTATGGTTCTAAATAATTATCTGACGCGAATAAATATTTTATTAGTGCGACAAAAAAAATGTGTAGACCTACTTACAGTGTGTCTCAATTATCATGGAAAGACGTATATTCGGTAATTATTATTTGCCACGGCAAATAATAATAATAGCTGTTCTCTACCCGCACAGGCATGCCTTTGGGTACACTCAACGAGTGTTTATGAGGGAGTATTATTATTATATTATTATTATTGGAGTAGAATTCTGCAAATTTCAGGATTGGTATATAAATTGGCGATGAGTCTTAAACTTGTCTCCGGTTTACCTCAGTGACATTCATTGCTAGCTAGAAGCGATGAAAATGCAGGTTTTTGTAAAAAATAATATTTAGAGACAGAATGGTTTATTTTAAAAGAGTGAAGGCAAAATATTCAGTTCTAGAAAATTCCAATTTTCCCCACTTTCTATGGAAACCGGTGGTCAAAAATGTAATTTGTTTATGTTAATTTAAAATAAATAAAAAACCTCTAAAAATAAACCATTAAAAAAATTTTTAATTTTTATAAATTTGAAGCTGGACAAACAATCTTGCGGGATATCGTTATAAACAATTCAAAGGCTTATCTTGCAAAATGCGTCCATTTAAGGGAAAAAGTCGTATTCAAATTAGGTAAACGGCATCTGAAATTAGAGATCAAAATCTAGAATTTTTATATTTTGGATCATCACCTGAGAGGTGGGAAATGTACTGAAAGTTGCTCCAAGCGTTTGAGAGTACACTCAGTCAGAGTCTTGACGCTCGATTCCAGATTCACTAACATTGAATTCGATTTTTATAATTTCAAATTGTCTAAAATACCTTCAACAAATTCGTCATCAGCTCTTGGCATATGTCCAACTATGACTGAAATCACATCGTAGATGTAAATAAACATTTTCGGCAACCATTCCGGAAGTACTCACTTCCCAGACGCTTTTTCTATGAGAAAGTGGCATTTTTCCGGCATAGTCCGGGAAGCGCGTACTTCCCGGATGGTTGCCAAAAAAATTGTGTACGCAACACGTCCGCAAATTGTTTTGGTTGGTTTGCAAGAGCTTTCAAAGACAAAGATGAATAGCAGGATTTGTCCTCATCCGAACGGGCGACCAACTGCAGACTAGTTTCGGAAAAACATAATTTTTCGTCAGTACAGTTTAGTCATCAGAGATAGCACGTGTATAATCACTACCTGTGTACCATAATTTGAACTTGTCACCGTCCGACAAGATGAACAATGAAATTTGATTACCAGGCTCCATATCGGCATCTGTTTTAGAACGGATTGTTTCAACTCTTTCAATAGTCGTTGGTTAAAAATAATCATCGATATTTGAAACAAACACAGATGAAGTAATTTCTAAACTAATTGAAATCGGTCTTAATCCAACTCATCCTCTGTGTAATATCCATTCAACTACAAAGGTTATGATGATTTTTCCCGTTGAACCTTAACATAATCTCATAATAATGGCAGAGAGCATCACCTTTTTTTTATTATCAGAACTCCAAAGCTCGACGAAGCAATGACCAGAATCACGTCATGCTTGAAAACCGTTAAATCTGGATTCCTCTCTTTTTGAATGGATATTATTCTCTTCATAGACGTACGCTTTAGTTTTCGTAATTAGTTAAATTATTATTAAAGACAAATTTTTGAATTAAACATCTCTTTGGAATTTATTATCTATTAGATTGCATGTTTTATTTCTTGATAGGACACCCCAAAATTTTGTTGAATAAATCGCTGGCAGTCTTCAAAAATGAAAAAGTCATAAGTACTTCTTTATTCAAGATAATGCCGTAAATGCTACTTTCTCAAAACAACATATTTTCGAACACGCAATTCTTTCAGGACTAGAAGCTATTTGAACAGGGTGTTTCCTAACTACGTTTCATTACTGCAGGAGGTGATTCGTTAGTCCCGAGTTGCTTAGTTTCTGAGATACAGGGCGTTGAAATGAAAAATGAAAACGGTAATTAAAAAATATCATGAATATCCTAAATTAATTCAGATGGTGAACCCAATAATCCAAAACAGAATAAACATTTACAATTTGAAATCAAATATGTGTAGGAGAAACCCTACTATCAATGTCAGCTGGTCTCCATTACAGGTGTTCATGATATGCCATAGAATGGATTTAATTTATTTTTTCTCGAAAACGAAGCTAGATATGAAGAGAATACAAGAGACCAAAAAGTTGTATTTTAATTTGCGTCGTTTGGGTAACGGCAGTCGCATGCAGGATAGGTACTCTTTCCGTACTTGTAAGGATAATAATGACCAGCCATTAAAAAAGTCACATATTATTATAATGACAGTTATACAAAAAACATCTTGAAATTAACCATGAGAACAAAAAAAAGTTTTCCCCTTCACCACACTAGTAATTAATTCCTAGATGCGCATTTCGTTAACCAAGTTACCTTCATCAGTAGGATTACTAAACTGGGGAGATTACATAATAATCCATAAAAACGGTAAAATATAGATCTGAAATAGACTATGATTTAAAACTATCGAACCAACAAAGTTCAGTGACGATTTTATGGAGAATCGAACTAGATAGGAAATAATTTCACAGAAATTGAAAAGAATTGAGAAACCAAAACATTACAATAACCAATTTTCAGCAAAAGCGAATTATCCAGAATCAGAAATCATTACATCGGACTTGTGAAAAACCAAAATTTGGTGAACTGTAAAATCACAAGACAGTTTATCTGTAATACCATAAAATGAGAATAAACACAAATATCAAGACGGATATTCGATCAATCCGTCAAATTAAAGAAACAAACAATATCTCATAAAAATGATCAATCGTCGGGTGACAGGAAGAACTCACTAAGTTCTATTTGAACAATTGAGATAATTATAGATTTTTTACTGTTTTAAAACATAAATCGATTTGAAAAACAAATCTTAGCCAAATCGAATATAATGATGAATCATATTTCACTTTACATCTGAGTATTAAAGTTTTTTTATATACATTTTTTAAAATTAGAAGTTATTAACGCAAAAGTACTTAGTGAGTTTTTTATATAAATTTTTTAAAATTAGAATTTATTAAAGCAAAAGTACTTAGTGAGTTTTTCCTGTCACCCGACGAAATATAATAACAGAATATTGTGAGTCTGCAAAGCGTAATATTTGAAAGTCAAATGAGTTATAATCGTCGAATCAGTATACCATAAGACCTAAAATTGGCATATCAAAAATCATCAGACGAATAAATGCTAATACCGAAAAGTAAAGAACCGAAATTTTTCTGAAATTAAAGAGGTTATAGCGTAGCGAAACGCCGGTTGATCTATTCTGTCAGAGATGGCGTAGCGTGCGGTTAATATTCTTAAATAAATTCTCATGTCCCCATTAAATTCCTTCTCATTTCTGTCTCATCACCTGATGTTACTAAAATGCTAAGGCTCACATCAAATTTTATCACCAGTATTAGGTATCACGAAAATAATATGATTCCGCCTCCAAATGTTTTGTGGATTGACACGCTACATCCTCCGAAAGCGGTAGGTAGGTAGTATTTTGCCGATATATGGGCAATAATTAAGATCTGACATATTGCTAAGGTTGATCGTAGCATGATGGGATTATGAGTTCAGTGAAATTCTATGGATAACAATGGCTGTTTTCTTCGATATTCTTGAAAATCACCACCCAGCAATTGAATTCTCGAATAAATCGAGGAAGGAACAAGCAAATGAACGATCCATATGAGTCCGAACCAGACGATTCAATTTATTCAACTAGAAGTTAGCGTCATCTAAGAGCTAATAGAGCAAGTTTCTACCAGAAAATTTCTGCTAGATTTCGATTCTGATCATTTTATATTTTACACATTACGTTTCCATAAATTTCACGATTCTGCTTCGGATAACGTGTTGGTTTTACGTTTTTAAGTAATATTGAATGATGTTTCGATGAAATTATGTTTCGTTAGTTTTTTAGTTTGACGGTTTTGAGATATGAATAGCTTAGGTTATTGAGATTTGCGATAACTTAATTTTATCATTTCAGTCACTTTCGTTTCTTAACTAATTCAGATCTATGAAAAATAATTCTTACCGTTTTCGCGTATGATGCTTTATCGGTTCTCATACAAACGCATTTGATGAATTTCTTTTCGAATTATAAATCAGTTATATACATTCCATTCTGCTATATTTAAGTCTTATAAAAAGTTATTCTGATAAATGATCAATTATCCATTTTATTGGTTTTACGTATTAACGGGTTTTTTCATTTATTGTTATTAAGAAAGAAATTCTGCTATTCTTTGGCCCACCAAATCAGTTATATTTATATCAATCGAATTATTTATAATTAACATGATATTGTTGAAAGAATACGGGGTACCCTTCTCTCTAAGCGTTTCCACCAAGTGGAAAATAAAAGGCAAACATCTATCAGAAAACAAGTACTTCCCTGGCTAATACCACGATGGACAGTGAACTACAACTGACAGATATTTGTGCAACGTTCTTCAAAGAAGACCCAATTGCAAGTTTTGAATATAATGGACCATTATCGTTATTAAGCAAGGGCCTGATTGAACCGTTCTATATAGCAATACTTTCATAACAATCCAATTTTTTATAGTCATCAGGTTTAGTAATTTTAAATTTTGAATATTGATTTTAGATCGCTTGGTTTGACCATAATAAATAAGTTACGCAATAGTTATTTCCCGAGAATTTGGATCAGGTATGTGAATCATGTATTTTGTGTTTTCTATGCGAAAAACCAAAATATAGATCACTTCTTGAATAGTTTGAATTCAGTATTTGAACAAATAAAATTCACTGTGGAGATGGAAGTTGACGGACAGTTGCTATTTTTTGGACACATTGGTTACCACGAATGGAGAACGTGTGGAAATACACATTTATAGGACACCCACAAACACTAACAGATTCATACCCGCTGATAGTAACCACCACAAGGAGCACTCAGTGAAGAACGTTTTCGGAAAGAAACCAAAACAATCAAAGAGATAGCCATTAACAATGGGTATTCTCACAACATCATAGATAATATGTAGAAAAAGTTCAAAATGTCCTTAAGACAAATAACTACACTAGATCAACCTAAGAAAAATTCATAAAACTTACGTCTTTGCCGGGGGAGGTCTCAATTATATCTTCAGCGGGATGTAAACCTTTAGCCTAATAACATTTGGAGATTGTACGTACTGCTGTACAATCTCCAAATGTTATTAGGCAACCCGAAAAACAAAATTCCAACTTTAGATAGATCAGGAATTCATAAAATTAGCTGTCTAAATTGTGATATTTATTATGGCCAAATCAAGCGATCTACTAATGTACGTTGTCGTTAACATTTAGCCCATGCTAAATATTCACGAGAAAATAAGTCGAGTGACGCTGAACATTTACTAGAAACCCATCACAAAATCAATATTGTAACAATTTCGAGACCGGCCCTGATCATCCAATTACACTCCACACTCGAAATGTAAACAAGTTCTCTTCTGACAAACACATGACTCATCCGTGGAAGAGACGCGAACGCCCTAACCGAACATTCTAGGAACCTCTAAGAAGTCGCCGAACAGACTGGAAAGATCGAAAACTGTAAATGCTACTATATATAGCCGCTGTATAGCAGATGGCGGAACAGTCAGAATTCAGAGAGTTAGTTACAGTTTCAGAGTTCGCTGATAGATAGCCGCAGTAGAAATAAATTGAAATAGTTATTGAAGTAAATGTTTTAGTGAATAATTGTTGTAAATAGTGTTTTAAATAAATTAGGAAAATTAGTTAGTGCAGTTTTACTACAATATTCAAAATTAGTAAAACCTGTTGATGATTATAGAAAACTGGATTGTTATGAAAGTTTTGCTATCTACAAGAACGGTTCAAGCAGGACCTTGCCCAAAATTATTCGAGTTGTTACCGATAAAGAGATTAATAACATTTTAACAGTTCGGTAGTTGTAATTATACCTGACAGTTGGTATTATGTTTACGTTAGGATCACCTCGATGTTTTATATTATGTTAATTATAATAATTGGATTGATATCAATATATAACTTATCCCCAGTTTAGTAATCCTACTGATAAAGATAACTTGGATAACTAGTGTAGTGAAGAGAAAAACTTTTTTGTTCTCATTGAGTGACACCACAGGCGTCCAATACCACATTTTCTATCGACTAGTCAGTTTGAAATTTGGTATACTTTTGTCTAGATATGGGCTAATTCTAGGTCGAGAACATTGGTAGAACAGATCCATGAGTTACCTATGTACATATCACGTAGGAATCTATGCATATATCTACATGGAAAGTTTTATAGGACAAAGACTACCTTTGGCCGATACGCCAATGCCGGCACTAGTTCCATTGAACTGGGAAGACTCAATCTCTACGGTTTTCCAAGAACGAGTTAATAATGCTGACTGGATACTTTCTAGTATTTTATTCAAGCATCTAACAAGAGTAGGAATTATTCATTCAGAAAATTAGGTAGTACCTATTGGAACAGTTACACATCGATGAAACGAACAAGAACAAAAATATGTTTATTGACAACATTATTTTTGAAGACGAATGTGGTTACACAATATCCCGCAGAAAATATTATTGTATAAAAAACAATAAATATGTATGATCTGGTTGGATTCCGAGTTTTGCTATGGTCTTCTATAGTGAAAATCTAAACGTTTCGACTGAAACTGCGGCAGACATCTTCAGTGACGAGTGCGAAGTATCCATTGTCCACTTGTTGCTGTGAGATGATTGCAATGTCTTATTCCGAGTGACCTAGGAAACATGTAGCAGCCTGCAGTTTTTTTTGATGAGATAAAAATTGAAAATTCGCAGGAGGAATGATAGATAGCGCTTCTTTATACCATTAAACAATTTGTTTCAACTACCTGTTTTACCAAAAGAAACCCAAACTAATTTTTGTTTCGAAATATCATTCTGATCAAATAAATGAATATTTGGAACCTTTTGTGTTAATAAAATTCAAGAAATGGAAACTACTTCTGAGCTCCTGAGGAAACACGCGTCGAGTGATATTGAAGTTGTTTTGATGTTTTTGGGTTATTTCCATTTCTTGAAATATCATTCTGTTCTCTGGCCTATCTTATTTGCCTTAAACAATTTCAATCACCGATGTATTACAAATTAGTGTTTATTTGAACTGCATTTCATTGAAGAAAATCAAGCTTGCTGTGACCTGAATTTGGTGATTTTTTGATGTTTAGTAGGCTTTGAAATCCAAAGAAAATTAGTTAGCCGACGTTATTTGAACTTTTACAGGCGCACTTTTTATCAGAGACTTGAGGAGTCAAGAAGAAACAGTTAAACGAATAATATTCAAATTATTCATTTAAAATGAATTTACATTTATTGAATGCTAAAACTAAAACCGAAATCTACTAATGATAGTGCGTCCCAGCGAAGATTTTTAATTCGAATAACTTTCAAGCAGTTTTCAAACAGAAAAAATTGTATTAGTAGATTCCAGGGGAAAAACTAACTTTTTATAGGATAGGTAACTTGGAAAAAATTATGAATGAAACATTTCTGAAAATGTAAGCACTGTATTATTAATTTATACCAAATACTTCAATAAGTAGTGATAGTGATGCCCCAGACTGTACATGGTAATTCCATGAGTGAAGTCAATCACTTTCATTTTTACACGATAGTCAATGTACGATATATGAATGTTTAATGAACAATGAATAATGCATAAAGTAACGTATTCATACCTTTTATTGTGAACCTATAACTAGAGATGTAACGCAACAGAAGGCGATCATTTCAAAATCGAAAGCGCTTCAACAATCATTAGCACAAGTAGGTACATCATTTGAGGGAGAAATAGGGATGAAAGCTGCGTTGAAGAAAGAGTAAAAACAATGAATTATTAGAATGGTTTCTCAGTGAACATTTTTCAAACATTTAACAATTATGTTGAAAATAGTCTGCTCAGTCAACTTATACGGTGATTTCATGGTTGGATTGGAGAGCAAGGTCTGTTCATGGTACTCTAACATGGTCAGGCATTTAATCCTGCCATTTGATAGTATATTCTATTTTCATCGCTGCACTTTGATTTTAATTGTTATAGCTATTCCTGTCAATAAAATCTACAATTATTTTTGTATTTTTTTTCTAACTGGAATATCCCAGTCAGGCCCTATAACCGAAGGCCCGATACAACCTGAGGTCGCGCTGGTGTGTGATTAACTCCAGTAAACACTCCCTACGTCCGTAAGGTGAGTGATTACTGGGTCCAAGAATCATGTGCCCTGAGTAGGCGGAGTTAACCAAGAATGATTGCCTTCTGCATTCTTCCGGCTAAGTTTTCTGCTGCATCAGGGCATGTTAGTAATATTTTTAAGTTTGAGAGCAGTGTGTCCATCATTCCACCAAGGACCCCTATTATCAGAACCACCATCTTGACAGAATGGTTTGGGTAAAACCTGCGGAGCTCAAAGAGTAGATCTCCATATTAAGTCCATTTTCCTCCTCTTTTCGGTCAATGTTCGTTTTGCCAGAAGCCGAAAACTCTATGACAAATCGTTCTACTCTAAATGGTCGAGGAGGACTACATCAGGCTTATTGGCTTGTATTTGCCTAAGGGTGGGGAATGAATAGTTCCAATAGATTCGGCACTTCTCATTCTGTACAACGGACTCAATATCCCCCGGAGCATAAGGCAACATTGGTGTCTCGTCTATACCGTACGAGTGTCTTATATCGTAGTACAACACTCGTAGCGCCGCGTTATGCCTGTGAATATAGGCTGAGACATAAGCTGGACAGGCGGACAGCAAATACATTTTGGTCTCAGCTTCTCCACGACACGCTCTGCATCTAGTGTCAAGGACCTCTATACCCATCACGCGACTACGGTAGACGAGGGTGTAGAAGACACCATCCTGGCAGGCCATTATGAATCCCTCGGTTTCAGACTTCAGCCCACTTGACCTGAGAAATGCAAAAGTCACTCAAAAGACCACGGTCTCGTCGTAGTCTGGGGCAGTAAAATTTTGCGAGTTTTTACGTTGAGTTGTCGCAGTTCTTCGCGAGTCCATTTCATTACTCCAAAGGAGTAAAGTAGAATCGGAACGGCAAGCATATTTGTTGCAGCAACTTTGTTCTTCCCCGACAGTTTTGATGACCAGATCTGTCGGAGTGTATGCTGATACTTGCTGCGGAGAGAGTTTTTAACAGAAGTTACCTCTTGGGTGTGGCGTTGTTCTACCCCTAGGTAGGTATACGTCTCTCCGGCATCCAGATGATGTAAGATGCTTTCGTCTACGAGCTGAACGTCCCCTCTGTATTTAAGATGAACCGTGGCATATTTGTCGATCCCAAACTCCATTCCGATAGCATGCGTGTACTCTTGCACCACCCTTAAGTACTAATGAAGATCCTTTTCTCCAGAGGCATATATTTTGAGGTCATCCATGAAAAACAGACCTTATGACTTTATATCTCCGCGGTTGCTGGGGGTGCCGCAGTTGTATCCGCGGGTTTTCTGTAGTGCAACGAACAATGGCAATAGTGAGATGCAGAAGAGAAGATGGCTGAGGGAGTCTCCCTGAAACATGCCCCTTCTTAAGATAACCTGCTCTGTTTGGACTCTTGACTTGACCAGATGTTATGGTGAAGCGAGACATGATGAGCTCATGCGATGTTGTATCAAATGCCTTGCGATAATCGCTCTAGGTCATTGAAAGGTTACGCTCATACTGCACGGAGTCTTGCGTGATGCATCTGTCGATCAGCAGGTTCTCCTTGCAGCCAGCGACCCCCTTCTCTGACCCCTTTGCTCATATATTCGTTCATACACCGCCTCAACTGTGGAAAGTATTCGCATGTATAAGATGCGTGTAAATATCTTATAACATGCGTCTAAGCATGTTATCGGTCTGTAGTTCTTCGGATCAGAAAAATCTTCGTTTTTGGGGATTAGCACGGTTCGCCCCTCGACAAACCAATCCGGAATCTGTTGCTCCCCATCTAGCCATGAGTTAAAAACTATTGCTAAATGGTGGTGGTTACATGGTAATTTTTCCACCATTAGTTATTTAGGCCATCAGGGCCTGGAACAGCAAAGTTCTTCGAGCCTTTGAGGGCCCGTCGAACTTCTTCCGGGGTTATCGGTTTGCGCAGATCATTGAGCTCAGGGTGACGAAGCCTCCTGCAGAAAGCTTCGAACAGCGCTAGGGCTCGAGTATCTACGTTGAGTTGTTGCGGAAACTCATAAATGTTCTTCCAGAAGGTTTCCACCCGATCAGCCGCCGGCGGGTTATCCACAACACATGGGGACTTTTGGAATAGGCGAGAAGGTTTATCGCGATGCTTCTCGCCCGCCTCACTAGTGACTTTTTTGCAGCCACAAGCATTCGTATCCTATCAAGACAGTGCTGTTTGATGGTTGACGACTTGATTTAGTGTGTGGTGAGCTCGTCTAAAATTTGCAGCAATTTGCCGCACTGCGGGCGTGAAAGGCATATTGGCCGCCACGTCGTCCGCTACACACTGGATACGAGACGCATTTTATCTCGCCGACTCAATCTTAGTACCATCTTGTAAATACGTCGCTCATGCCTCCCAATCAGAGGGGAGGGATCCCTCCTCTCCGCTTGGGACAGGGCCTGAGCGGCGTCATACACGGCCGAGTTGATCCGTCAGATGTCAGCCTCTTCTGAAAGGACACAGTGAATTCCCGCATCCACCCGTGCCAGTTGTTGTGGCTTCAGGGGCTTGGTGTTCTGATGCATTCCGATGGTAGGTGGTAGGTGGTATGATGCGGGCCTCTTCTACAGCCAGATCGACACGTGGAATATCTGCCACTTCTGCCACTGCATTAACCAGCTGAGGAGGGGCTCTAACATAGCCTCGAACCCGAAGGTGGGATACATAATCCCTTAGATTTTGTGCGGACAAGGCAGCATGCTCTGGGTGTGTTTCATACCACAGAGCATGCATTCTCCCCAGTATCCTCTTCGGACGGGCTCGCTGCTCTCATAGCAATGCAAATCGAAGACTGTCCCTCAAAGCGTCCGTTGTCATCGCGGTTGTCATCGTTTGTCAAATCATCGTTTTGGGCCCCACCACCTGGTCTCTTCCTCGGGCATTTGGAACTAAGTAGTAGGGTATACCGGGGGGTTAGCCTAGTATACCTACGGCCGACATCAGAGGGAATGAGCAATTTTCTTATTTACTTTAATTAAAAGCTTAAAAGCGCACCTTCCATCGAAAATGGGTCGTTCTTTTTTCAGTACAAAAGTAAGGAAATGGAAATTTAAAAAAATGTATATTGATCAATCTCTCAATTGCGCAATTTTGTGTGAATTCCACAATCCCATTTTCGTAATACTCAAGTGTATTCTTTTTTCTACACTGAATCTCAATTATTTTTTGAACTATTAGAAGGGGGTGTTCTTTTTGACGTTCCAAATATGAAGTTATTTTCGGAAAAACCGAAAGAAGGAAAAATCGTATCCAAGTCGGATCATGCGAAAAGGACTGTGATACCACAAATATCTTATAAGTATTTATTAGAAAGGTAGGAAGACAGCTTCAAAAAAATTAATAACTGATCATTTTATATTTTGCCTATTTTATGTCACTAATCAATTGCGGAAAAAAACATTTAAGTAGTTCTATTTTTATAACATAGTTTCACTAACTTCATATGACTTTTCAGTTTTGATATTCATGCTTTTTTTAGCTTTAGCTGTTTGTAGGTATGTTTGTAACCGACTCCTTTACACTCGATATTGACGACTTAAACGGACAGATTTAATTGATACTTTGTACCCTTATCAAGAACCGGTGACAATACGATAATCTGATGAGTTTGTCTCATTATCCTGATCAGGATCGCCAGAATTAAATAATTTGCCTCTCATACACTCTGTGAGAGATCTTCCACCAGAATTTAAAAAATCCGCGTTATGGAGGTAACTAATGCGCCTGCTGCCTTCCTTGAATAGCGTCACTATTTTTTTTTTCAGGATCTCTCCGGAAAAAATAATTTTAATAATAACTGGAGGATGATAATTGAAAAAGAACCAAGCGACTTTGATCATATTCTATGAACGGTTTTGTAATGTTGGATTTTTTCTATAATGGGCATTTGCATTTGCCTTCGAAGTCGCTTGGATCATTAGCCAATAGATGTCGCAAGAATTCTAGAAGGCACATAACGAATTATAGTAACGTTGTCGTTTGGAACCTTTATCTCAGTTTTTGCAATTTGGCGCTTGGTTCCTTTTCAATTATCATCATCCAACTGGAAAACTAAAAAGTGAAAAATTAAATATAGTTTAAAAAAGCTTAAAAATACGCTTTTATAACACATTGAACTATAAAGTAAAAAATAATCGTTTATGTAGGCAGAAAATAATAATAAATGAAAAATATTAGTATCACTGCGGA
Source organism: Chrysolina americana (assembly GCA_958502065.1). NCBI lineage: Eukaryota > Metazoa > Arthropoda > Insecta > Coleoptera > Chrysomelidae > Chrysolina > Chrysolina americana. The sequence continues at coordinate 18,224,073 of OY293413.1, forward strand.
AAAAGCGTGGGGTGCTCGATATCCGAAAATATGAAACAAAGCGCCTCACGCTGTTTTCACTGTGAAACTTATATTTTTCATTCAATATTATTTTCTGCACATGTAAACAATTATTTTTTACTTTTTAGTTTTAAGTGTTATAAAAGCGTGTTTTGAAGTTTTTTTACTACAATATTTTATTTTTAATATGCGAACCTGTAATTTCTATCTTTTCTTAGTTCTGAAGTATATATGCTGCTTTTTTGTCTTTAATTATTTACGGAGAGAAAAATCTTGTCTTGTTTCTTTGACAAAATTAACGTTTCCATAATATTTCTTTCTTCTCCCACTTTTGAAGTATCCACAAATTGCCCCTTTTTTGTCGAAATTACTTAGTTGTGGAAAAAAAAATTCATATGGTCTTTCTTTATGCAGTTGGCGGAATCCCTTTCGTCACTTTTTTCCGAATTTTGAGAAATTTCATGTTTTCGTCCCGTCATTATTTGCAAAAAAAAAACTTCTTCCTTCATTTAGACTGACTTCATACGATTCATTATTTTATCTCAAGTCTGAAGTAATCATAATATATCATTCTTGTGTCTCTGATTATCTTTTGTGATATTTGTCTTCAATAAAATTCAAAATATTCTTTATAGGCCGCTTTGTTGCAAACGTTTTGTTTGTAGCTACAAAATAAAAGTGATATCATATAAACTCATTGGATTGTCTCGAGATACGAAAAAAAAACTCTCTCCACTAGCTAGTCATCTTCGAATTTTACCATTTTCCTCAAAAGTAACCAACAAAAACAAAATAAAAATGTTTTTTTCTTCAAAATGGAAAAAGTGTTTTATTTCCACAACTGCCTTTTTGTGACAACAACGCAGCAATTTGTGGATTATGAAAAAGTCAAAAAAGAACAGAAACAACGGAGGTTTTCGAAACATCGTGCTATATATTTTTTAAGAAACGAAATTTTTTCTCAGTAACTACCTACTTAAACATCGATAACGAAACGCCAAATTATGGATACTCCAGAGAGTTTACTTACGGAAGTTATTTCCAAAACTACAAATGAAGTTAGCGAAACATTGCATACTTATATTAAAAAAAAGAACGAGACATTTTTTCTCTCTGTATCTCGTAAACTAAGTATACATAGAATTTTTGTGTGCCCACAGTAACAAGTGTTCAGAAGCCCGAGTTCAACAACATATTGAAATTTTTGACAATTTGACAGAAAGACGTTTTGCATAAAAGTATGGGTGGTCCTTTAATATTTGGTACGTACGTGCAACTTGATTTACCCTTCAAGAATAGTCATAAAAAAAATTAGGACTGCCATTTAAAAAAATTGCTGATGACGTCATATCTTAAATTTATGACACGCTGTATAACATTTACTCGAGCATTTACTTACATCAAAAATAGTGCAATTCAAGATGATAATCGACCTGTACGAGTAAGTTTGTACCAAAAAAACTGTCTTTGATTTTCTGAATTTATTCCAAATTAGAGACTCACACTGTATAGATCCGTTTGATCGACGATGTTGTCTGGAGTTGTGTCAATTATTGGACTACATTTATCAATCCCAAACATATTTCTGTTGAGAACTACTTCACAGGCAATAATATTTATTGTCTTGCAATGAGTTCATTGCAATTCCATCAACGAATTGTAATATTGATAGGAATCCTGCACACTTCAGCTCTAAACTTGCCGAACATATCACAATATTTTAGGCGCTCGATAAGTAAACATGTTCTTTCAAAGAGAATTAATTTTGCATTGAAGTTTCGAAATGTAAACAAGTCCTTCTAGGTTCCAAATTATCTGATAAATTGAAAGTGCCGTGAAATAGTATGGACACGCGGAAAGCGAAGATGACAGAACGAGTAACAGGGAAAAGCGTTTTTTAAAATTTACCTAGAATTGAAGCTGTAAAATTGAACAGTATATAGTTACCTACTAACTTTTGTGATTCGTTACAGGTTTTGGCAGACACCTTATTTTAAAATAGCTTACAATCTTACAACAGTTATATTGAAAAACTACAAACGCATTTGAAAATACTGTAATTTGACATGTCCAATAAATGCTACAACATACCCTTCCAAATTAAGATTGAATACCTAGCTATTGGTCGGCAAATAACAACCGTAATTTTTGAAACACAACACCAGTATTTTAATCCTCACCTACCAACCTGCTAGCATGAACTCAAGTATATTGGAGTGCAGTTGGAAGCAAACTGGATGTTTTTTTCCTGGATGTTCAGGATGAAAGAGAAAATACACCCATTCAAAACAAAGAAGCATTTCAAGTATCCACCTTTTGTTTTCTCAATTACACTTGACAGTTTCATGTAGCGTGTATCGACCTCTTCCAGAATATAAATGGGAATAGGAGGGTGACATTTTTACAAGGCTTCCTTTTGGTGATGAGTCATCATTGTTCTAGGGGTGGATTTGTAAATTAGGTATCTGATGAGTGTAAGTTCAGAATGAACGTTTAAATACAGTAAATATTCAAAAAGGAGTTATTATTTGGGGAAATTAAATGCGCATTTTCTGAAAACTATTTTTACGCGGTCATGAATCAAAATTTTGTTTCTGTAAAAAACGTTACATTCCGTCATTACGAATTGAAATTTTAATGATCACTAGTGTCCACCTGCCACAAATCTGAAAGTGTGTTCGGAGCGCATGATTTGAGAAACTATTTTTCTTAAAATATTTTGATTTTGAATGAAGCATTGAAATACAATAAAAACAAAATAATACGCTTTTTCAGTTGTCTGGCTAAGGAATCAAAACAAGAATTCTCCAATTGGTATTTAAATTTTTACATACCTTGATGTTGGAGATCAGAGTGTACTTTCACACAAAGTGCATTGACACAAAGTTATTTGAACTGAACCGGATGATATATAAACATTACTTAATATTTTGATGCACTTCACACAGATGCTATCATAAACACTTCAACTTAACAATGATTTCTCATATGGTCTCTATCATAATTTGACTGGAAATCATTTATACAACAATCATGGTGCCATTTTGAAGTCTGTTTCCCTTTTTATTTTTGTTTTAATTTCATGGTTAGATAGAAATTCTAGAACCCTTCAATTGATTCGACTAACTTTTTATTCTGAACAGTAGATGGCAATACAACATCAACTGAAGTTTTTCAACTTGATTACTAGATGGCCAGATACATCAGTTAAGGCGGATTTATCGGATTCATAATGCACAATTTAATGCATATGCATAACTTTGAAATACAATTTTATAACAATTTCAATACTCAGATTCATATGAATCATATGTAACCATTTAGGAATTGTAAATTATGAAAAGAATAAATGGTTTTATATGAATCTGAGTATGGAAATTGTTATAAATTGTATTTTAAAGTTATGCATATGCATTAAATTGTGCATTATGAATCCGATAAAGGCGGATTCATGCAACGTATATTATTATAACTACATTTTCATTACATCATATAGAATATTATAAATATGTCTAATGGCTTTGGACACCCAAATAAAAAGAGACGAAATTTCTTAATTTTTTCATCCATGTTGCCAGGGGCGCGCTCTGTGATTGGTTGAAATTGACATTTATACTCCCTGACCTTACAGTAACCAATCACAGAGTACATTCCCTGGCAACAAGGAAGGAAAAATTAAGAACTTTCTTCTCTTTTTATTTGGGTGTCCAAAGCCATTAGAAATCTCTATTATAATGTAATGAAAATGTAGTTATAATGAACGTTGCATGAATCCGCCTTTAGATTTCATAGGAGTTTCAGTTTCAATATTCTGTGCATTAGGTACTTTCATTTTGATCAAACTGAACGAACTGAATTCAAGTGATCCAGCTGTTGTATTACGAGCTCGAAATGCAACAATCGGATCACATCAATACAGTTTGTTCAATTTGATCAAAACGAAAGAATATACCTATTGCATAAAAAAGAGTAATATAGACACAGATAACCTGATCTTCATAGAAGCGTCACTCGAAGGCGGCCCTTTGTTCTTTAGGAGTAAAATTTTCATGCCATTGATTTATTTGGCTTGTATAATGTAATTTCTCACAGGTAAATTCAAACTGTTGGTTGAGATACATTTGAATTGATCAGCTTTTGGAAATATCCGATAAGCAGGCTCGCGAAATTTTATCGTTATCGTTAGGTAGAATAAGGGACGCATTTACCCAACTTATGTATTGGTGCTCCCTAAATACGTATTCGAATTCAAAATGCGGAGTCCCTGTTTGAATGTACCGCGCTAAAATGACATACAAGCCAACTTGGAGTTATATTTTGTTTTGGAGGGAAGCTTGAGTGACGCTTCTGTGTAGTTTAGGTTTTCTGTGCTATAGACATAGATTACAGAAACTTACAGATAAGAAGCTCCGCCCATTTCCTTTGATGTTTGAAATGCCGCCTCATTGACCTCGGACCTTTTAATTTTGCGCGCCAGAGTTGCCGGTTCGCAAAATTCAAGTCGACATGGTTGCGGATTTAGATTCGTTCCTGCTTAGGCGAGTGCACACGAAAGCTTTTTGCGTTTGTTTCAGTTCATGGAAATTCTGATTTTGATCGGTTTCCTATATAGAGATTTGTCTAGAAGCGCGAAGTTCAAACAAATTTTTTTATTAGCCTTCATATATTGCAGTTCAATGTAGATTGTCATACTGAATATTGAACAAAAATCACCATTCATATTGGTTCTACTTATTTATATAATGTTAATGGTTCAAGATCTTCTAGATTTAAGGTTTTATGACACCGAACTCTAGAATTAAATATATTGACCAAGTTATAATATTTATATAAACTGATTTTTTTCATAATATTCAATTCCTTGTAGAACATTTTGTTTGCGGTTCAGTACGGCAGAGCTATAAGTGCAGAAATGCCTGGAAGTCATGAATTTTCTCAGATATTCATTTATATATAAGACTTTTCGAATACACAACGTGATTTAAATCTCAAAGGAATGGTACCCAAAAACTATATGAAAATATAGGTGTTAGTACATTCTGGAAGTTGAATTTAATCACATGCCAATTATGAGACAAACTGGGCGTTGTATTGGACAAAAAAATGGACTTCGACTTGCAATATGACTACGTAACAAATATGTTTAGAAAACTGAATATAAAAGGATTTGTCAAATGTTCTCTGTGTAAAAACACTATACTATTCCTAGATGACATCGGTTGTGTTTGGTTACATAAATATAAAAGCAAAGCCTCATTTACAACTTGGAGAAAATCAAGAATACATTCCTGTGCTTTGTAGCATTAAAGTTACCAAGGACTGTTAGCGAACACTTATACCTATCCAGCATATCATTAATCTTCCAGTAGTGATGTTATTTTATTGTTTCTATTCAATGATCTATTAGTAACATCCACGTTATTCCAATTGGAAAATATTCAATTTCCCTTTTCAATAAATGTGCAACTGATAAGTACTTATCAAATATAACACAAATCAACACACATAATAAGAAAAACATTTATTTCAAATATTTTCACATATCCTTTCTTTCCCCTTCGAAAATGTTCTACATGAATTCATTTTCAAGTATTTATCAATCAGATAGTCACATAGATATTTGAATTCATTTTGTCCTATTCTGAAATTATGTACAATCTGTTTTCTAGTCTTTTCACTGAACATACATGAATTCGAGTTTTCAGGTCTAAAATTCTGATTTGGAGGTTTCCTGAATTACCAGCACAGTATATTGAATTGAATTATTTTTAAAATGAACAGTTTTCTGAATGCCCTAGTGAACTGAATTGAAGTTGGATTCTCAGCAAAGCCATTCAGCTGTCTGATACAACTAAAGAAATCTTCTTATGGGTCTTGGTTCAGTTTTCTGGCAAAAAGATAAAAAACTCTAAACAATCAATGAATTTAATGTAAATTTTATTTGGCCCCTTTAACACTTTCAATTCATTGAGAAAGCATTCTATCTCGTTAAAAATATAACTGAAACTTTTCCCCTTCGTGAATGCAGTGCATGTATAATAGTGCGGAAGAATTGAAAAGATCAAATAGTTTATTGAACTTTGATATGACCTCAACAGTGGCCATAGCAGTTTCAGGCAAATTATTCATATTAATATGGCTTTGGTTATTTGGTCCTGCATCCATTTGTATTGGCTCTTGATGTTTTGCGGTTGGCTACTTCAAAAGTTACAAGTGTAAAGATTGTACTCCAGTATTAGTATAATCTTTCTCTTATACAGAAGCTTCTATCCATATTCTGCACCTGTAATGCAATAAGACAATCAGTATGGTGAATTTAAGCAGCAGTTTGAAGTCATAAGAAAATATGATTGGTTAGAAATAACAGTCCAACCAATCAGTCTTTATATAATAATAATAATAATGTTCCTAATAACGAAAAACAATGATCAACGGAATTCATCAACGGTTTATACTGAGATCGAGAACATTTGTTGTTGTTATTGTAACATTTGACATCTGTCAAAAATTGAAGTAGAAGGCTGCGTTCATAAACTTACTCAGAGTAAGGACTGCTCACTCTGAACCGTTCGTAAACTTACTCTAGCTGTATGGAGTATGCATGGACAATCGTTCAGAAACTTACTTCGAGTAAACTCTACTTACTCTGCTTTCGAAAAGGGTAGTGATATACTCTGACAGTAATAACAATGACAAGTAACTTTTTTGATAGCTTGTGTTTGTTATTGTTTGTATGTTCACGTTTCCACGTGCTTCCAAAGCGAAAATAAAAAAATACGGAAGTTTCGACAATTTAGAGATTATATTCCCACGATATGGATATTCATGTAGTATCGATTGGAAGGGATACTTTCATTCTTAAAAATAAAGGAATGCTTCAAAGTATAATGAACAATATTTCACTTCTGGAAACCCTAATAAAGAGTTTCAATATTTTGTATCAGTAAATGGAGAGCTTTGTGAAGTTCTCAAGTCTCGAACAAAACCAAACACAACCTTAATTTCATGAATCACCATTATCAATATTGTCATTGACACTTTGAACTCTTAGCAAAGTTTTTGAACTACTATGCAGGAGTAATGATTGACATGTACTTCTAATCACGTGACCGTACTCTTACTCTACTCTCATAGTAAGTTTATGAACGCAGCCGAAGAGGTCTTTGAATGTCAGATGACAATATGGCCCTTTAAATTTTGCGCTTTTCTATCTCTCTCCTCAAATAACGTTCCTTGTCTGCCGTCTCATCTGTAAGTTTCTATAATCTGTGCTATAGACTACCTATGCGTGACGTCAAAGTGGGTGGACTTTGGTGAACCTTTCCAAACATCGAAACTGTTATTTTCGACAAGAGGTGTTAACTAACAGACCCTATATTGAAAATAATAACTATTATCCTTATATTAGACGGAAATAAGCAAAATCATTAAATCAATAATGTCTTATAGGTTTTCAACACGTATTACCCGTTTGTTTAAGCTTCGCCCAATCGTGACGACAGCACTCAGGTAGTCTATTTCACTCTCAATTTTTTGAGATGTTTCAAAAACATCAATGTATAGGCTAGTTCGTACCCTCGCGAATATTCGCAGGTTTTGTGCGATTAGCAAATCGCAAGAAAATCGCTGCATGAACGTTCATACCCATGCGGCAAAAAAGTTGCGGCAAATGATAAATCATAAAATGTAATTTTTCGGTATTTGTAGATAGTTTTTTTTTCTTCTTCAAAAATATCAGTCGAACATGGAAGAAGTTCAATGTTTCCAAAAATAGCAATTATATTCGAAACATGTTACCTTTTAGTGCTGACGTCAGAGCTGTCAATTTTGTTGAGTTATATCATATGCATTATCCAAACAAACTTGTCTTGTGTTTGATTCCTATATAAGCTGTAGAATTTTTGTGGATATTTGATTTATTAAAGGGTTTCAAAGCGAATAACAGTAAGTATCTTATGTGTAAATACTGTAACAAAGTACCTATAGTGAAATTCAAAAATAATATATTTATATATGACTTTTATTTGTAGGTTGAAAATGGTAGATAATTCAAGGTTTTTGACTATTTCACTTATTTCTCTTTACTAATTTCGATAAAAACGCAAAAAATATACCACATACACATTCTTTCAATGGTAAATACGGTTTATTTGGATACTGGTCCGTGACACTCATACGGCGTGACGTCACACCAAACTGGTCTATACGGAGTATTTTTCAATTTGGCATGCAAATGACATCGATAACATGTTATTGTTATCTCCAGAAGCCAATATCGTCAACAACAACTGCATTACATAACTAATATCAAGGATCTGTGGTCGGAGGATTCAGCAGATTGAGTCAGATCCAAAGTTTAACACACCCTAGCTGCTCCAACAGTAACGCCCCGCAAGTTGCTCAGGAGTTCTTAAGATACATTTACTAGGTAGTCTGCATTAAGATATGTTATTAGATCATTGCAGAAGCGAGATTTGATTTCAACAAAAATATTTGAAAATGCTACAGAATAGTAGTCTAAATACTTTTGGGGGAGTAGCACCCAATAGAGCTTGCTATTTACCCCTGAACTGAACCTGAAGTGAACTGCACCTGACTTTATGAATGCACTTTGTTCCTCAACTCAAATCTACTCTGAAATGTACATGTTGTGGTCACTGTTCAGTCACCACAAAATACAGTGTTTGATTTTTTGCAATGGCATTAATGTTGAATGGGAGAATAATGTATTATGTAAATTCTATATAATACATAACTCAGTCACAACCAGAGCATTTCTTCCAAATCTGAAGACACCTTCTTCTCTTCAGTTCTGTCCCCACTGTGGACAACAGTTCGTCACCCGAAAATAAATAAAATATTTATTGGAATCATACATTCCCATCTCCCTGTAATAATCTTGCTGAACTTTTCTAGCATGGAGTATTTGACAAATAACACTACAGATTTTTTATAATTGATTGTAAAATCTTATAAATACAAATAAAATCTTTTTGCAATCAAAATAAAAGATTCAACATCCAAAGATATCTTTCAAGTTTCAAGTTAGTTGTATCAATATAGCGAAGGCAATGAAGGCATGGAATATTTCGATATATATTTTGTTGTTCCGTGGTTTGCGCGAATTCGCAAAAAGTTATAAATTATTTGAACTTTCTTGCGGCAAGTCTGGCAACCATTTTATTCGCGGAAAAATCGCGAAATTCGCAGGGATATGGTTTCGCCTTATATCGCCCATCTCTACTTTCAAACAATAATAAGGTCTGTTCCTGCATGAAATTTATATTGTACACTACAACTTTTCGCATTACACCAGTCCGCATCGATGTGTGTTGTAGAGAGTAGTGTAGTAAATTTAACATGTGTTCGCTGCTGATATTACGCCAATGCTAGGATTTCTAGGTTAGGTTATGATTATTATTATTTATCTTGAATAAAACTTCAAAATGGACAGTGATGATGAAGTCATAGAGAATTTGACGAAATCGGGCGACGAATTATCAATGACGAGTTCGTCTGACGACGATCAATCGATGTGGTCAGCATTCTCATCACGATTATATGTGGTAGCATTTTGGAAGTTTCTGGTAGCGCTAATTCAAACGTTTCTTTCGAATTATCATCAGATGATCTTGATGGTAAACTAAAAATCAGTTTCTTCACAATACTTCAAATTGAAATATCATACTTATTTTAGTACTGATGCTAACCTCTCATTAGGATATTACTCAAAACAACAACCTACACACCTAACCTCACACTATCCAATCTGCAGTCTGCACTACACTTTCACACCTCCTAATTATTTAGTGTAACACCTAGATTTGGTGGTAACTTATTTGAAATTATTGCGCTACAACATTTTAGCAACGAACATAGTGTAAGTGTACACCAGAAATTACCGAACGGGATCAGTGTTACATGATCTACTCTAGTGTACAAAATTGTAGTTATTGGATACACAGCTAACGAACTTATATACAAGTACGAATCAGCAACGACCACGCAGACAGTAAAAACTACAAACACGGCTGAGTTAGATGTCAGCGCCAAAGTGGCGAAAGTTGAACCACTTTCATGTACATTATATCACCAAAAGAACAGAATATTAACCATATATATAAAATCAGCTGGGGACTTCTCGGGTTTGCGGTCTGTTTACCAATAAAACTCATTCGTTCTATATCTATATATCTATATATATAGAACGAATGAGTTTTATTGGTAAACAGTAATAAAACTCATTCGTTCTATATCTATATATCTATATATATAGAACGAATGAGTTTTATTGGTAAACAGACCGCAAACCCGAGAAGTCCCCAGCTGATTTTGTAATGTAAAGTTCGGTCGAGAATACATCCCTACATATCATTATTCACTATTTTTTATCATTTACTATTTATTAATAGTTTTCAAATACAATACGACACCAAAGGGTCCAGGGGACTAGGGGAGTACTCGTTATGTTGAATTCCTAATTCATATATTGCACACGAATCAACCGCCATTTGTTTATGGGTTCTTCATCCATGTCTGTTTGATATCTTCGAAATTGAAATTTCGTGGATTTTTTAGCAATTTGGTGAAAGAATAGCCTAATTTTGATGAATATATGGTTAGTTTTTCTTTAGAAAGGCAATCATTCAACTTCGAAGGCATTTTTGCCATGTCTTGCAAAACTCTTTTGTTATTGATTGGGATATGATGTAAAGAAACTTTGTCTGTGTGGTACTATTGATAATGCATATACATTCAGCAATGGGGCACTGAGTAACTACGCCTATAATAGTAATGGTAATTTTGACTTCTGCCACCAAGTTAACTTATTCTGAATATTTAAACACTGGAATTTCACTAGACTCAATTGGTTGCCCAAAAATTAAATAATGAATTATAGCTTATGAAATACCTGATCTACTTCATATCAGTTGAACCAGCAAAAGCGAATGCGCCACCGTATTCATTCAAGTCGCCCCAGAGCGCATTTTTTTTTTCATGTTGATTTTTTACTGTTGTATTCAATTTTTTAATAACATGTATGATCATTTGAGCAGGATATGTCACATTATAGAAAACGAAAGTCTCGTTCATACCCTTGCGAACTTCGCAATTTTTCTGCGAATAAAATGGCTGCCGACATGGTTCTGCATCAATGATTGGTCCGGCATGACTGCCCTTGACAATGCTATATGATATCGATGTATACGAAATGTGACCTTGAGTACGTACGACAGATGTACTCATTTTACATCTATGCGATGTACCTAGGATGTAAAGTTGAATAGGAGATGTAACCTTGAGTACGTACTACAGATATACTCGTTTTACATCTATGAGATGTACCTAGTATCTCATGGTCATTTGTGTTAAGAATGTCATGATATAATGTACATGAGACGTAACATTGAGTACATGCTGTGTATATACCAATACAAATCTACAGATATGCTCTACAGATAGCAATGTAACCGACAGAAAATAAGTTTCTTTTTTCTTTTTAATTCTGCGTTGAACCTTACCTTCACATTGAAAAAGTCCCAATTAGGTTTTCTTCGATCCTTCGCAACCAAACGAGAATATGTTATATATGGATACTTATGAGCGAATGAAAAAGAAATGCTAGATATTTTTTGTTTGGCATTTTGACATTTGACTTGACAGCTCATCGCTTTGCCAATCAATTTTATGTTTATGTGCTGTTACTGCTTATTCTACTCATTTTGTTAATGTTTAATTTTTATAGAAAGGTGAGTCTAATTATCAGTTTCCGTTAATTGTTCAACATATTTTCCATCTCTAATTGAAAAAATGAGTGGATTACGTATGTTTTTATTTTTCAGAGAGGCCGGTACTCCAAACATGCATAATGTGTTATACCTATACTAAATTATTTTTCGTTTCTGATGTAAAACTCAAGTCCATAGGTGGAACGACTTGGTCGAAAGACTATAACTAGGATTTTTAAAAAGTTTCTGTCCAAGGAATTAGCTCACTCATGTTCCTGGTTAGGACTACGCCAAAACCAAAGAATAGAGATCCCACCTCAGTTGTGGAAGTTGGGTACACTCACTTCAATCGATTTCTGCAATACACTTTTATTGTCAGTGCAAGCCAAAACTTGTTTCTTCCAGGTGTTGTGATGAGGGAGCATGATATATACTACACAAAGGAAGTTTCGAGGCTTCGCCATACCAAGCAATAAAGGTTGAACAGGTAAAATAAATGAATATATGTGTTCATTAAATCCTTTTTAAAGTCGTTATAGTGTTTTTTGTTTTTATTGAAATATTTTTGAATACGTTAAAATTTGTTTTTTATGGTCCTATAAGACTGAATAACTTTTTGACATAGTTTTTCAAGTGCAAGTAATTTTTAGTTTTCACAGAGTGTTTTTTGTGGAATGTATGATATTCGTTTTTCGACCATTGTGTTCGTTCTTATGGGTAGATTATATATTTATTCCAACAAGATTCGTTTTTTATTTACTTTTCAGAATATTTCATTGGTGGGACAAGTGCTCATTCATTTCATGTACCTTTTGGATACCTTCTTTTGGTCATGATACAGGAAACAGGAACTAGTTTCACCAATGAAAGAAAGCATTCAATGAAAAAGTATGCATAGAATGCATATTCTTGGTACCTCCTATCAGGATGTAACCGGTATATTGGTTGTTGACCTCTATGGAAAATCTTTCTAGGATGTACCGGCGATCTCACTTTATGATATACAGGAGACCTCTCTATCCGATTTTAGCATGAGCATGACATTTTCACCGCTCGGCGAGGTCTCTGGTCCATCTACGGGACTTCAAATAAGAGGTCGCAGTCAGATTTTGACGTATTTGGTACATGCATGAGATGTAAAAATGTTAGCAGGGATGGGAGCTATTTTATTCGCAGAATAGTCTGCAGTGTCCTTCGTATCGGAACTGAGTTAATGTTTACACAACCGAACTCAATAAAAGAAAACAGAAGAAGACTTTGTTTTCAAATAAGGTTAGAAAAAAATGTTGACTTCGAGTAAAAACCTTATCCATCAAAATGAAATTTATATTAATTCTATTGATTTCATCAAATATTCTTCAAGCACTAACGAAGGAATGGATAGATCCTCATGATATGAATACAAATTCAAAACAACATTTGAGACGATCAAGTAGTGGAGGTGTTGGAACTACCATGAGCTATGATCACAAAAACCTAGAAGATAAAACTACGTTAGTGTATCTGAAGCGAATCGTTGGTTTAATACTGAATTCTGCAGTTTCTGGAGGTGCCGACATGAAGTTACGAAGTGGAAAATATGACTTCAACACGGACAGTGAGAATTACAAATTTTTGTCAGAATTCACCACTGATCAAAACATAAATGAAGAAAGTTTGAGAAAATTGGACACCATTCTGAGTAATGTGTTTAGCAGACATACTTCAGATGATATTTTTGACTCTTTGATGAGTTTCCAAGAAAAAGTTTTTTATTTGATATTCAATATCAATGCAGCTCTGTTGTTAGCAGTATTGCTTTGCCTGTATATTGGACACAAGCTACTGAAATCAGAGTTTTCATTTTGGTACGTCGCTCGGTACTTTATAATGATCATATTCATAGTCGATTATGGATATAGATATGGCCTCTTGTATGAGGTATGTATATACTTACTTTGCCATGGCTGGAACAATATTTTACCTGTCGCAGTTATTTGAACTTCACCTATCACAGGCAATATTCAAGTATATTTCTGTGGAAAAGGTGAAATTTCATTGTTTAAATAGCAAATGCATTCAAATTTTGTAACCTTTTTGCATTGAATGTGAATTGATTGATTCAAGTATCTGTGAAAAATTTGCTTGCAATTTTTTTTTATACTAAGTAGTAAAAATTACTCCTTTGATTTTGTTTGTCATTAAGGCAGTCATTTATTTAACCATTCTTGAATTTTTCCTGTTTTATGTTTCCTTTCTGAATTCAAGTGTATTATGTAATTATATATGTATAATAAAATAAATATTGATAAAGATAATACATACCTTATTGAAAAAAATGTGTTTTTTCTGTTCTAGATGAAATACATTCGCTCAAATCAACAAACAATTATTATGTTTTTCATGTGATGTGAACATACCAATATCAGAAATAAAGCATTGTTTAAATGCATCTAAAGTTTCTCCAGTCATGGCAATATAAGCATTTTGCGAAATTAGTTGTAGTTGATGTATCTCTCTAATGAAATTATGATTTAGGAAGCTGAAAATCATAACATGAAGATAGAGTATTCGTCCAAATGTGATCCAAAGACTATGGACTGGGGATCTTATTTCCTCTTTTTAATTAGTAAGTATTTTGTTGTACTGACTAGCTACCTATCTGTCCTGTTACCTATCAGATAATTTTGATGAAATTTCTTTGAGTTTGTTTTTTTTGGTGCTAGATTGATTTTGGCACCGTTCAAAGTAACAGATGGCTTAACTTTTTTCTTTCATTGTGTACCTGGTTGGAACTGGTTTGAAACATATGTTGAGATTTATTCCTTACTATACAGTTTTTTCAGAATAAACCCACTGATGACATCAAGGAGTTGCCAAATTCATTTATTCAGTATTCATATTATAGGAATATGCCTTATCAGTTTATGAACGTGGTTATGAAGTTTTTTCTGATTGCAGAACATGGAATTGTGAGCAGGAAAGGTGTATCTTGTGTTATAGTGCATAGGGTCGTGACATGAAATGTATGTCATGTTCATGTATGCGAGTCTTTAGAATTAGACTTTGCAGGGTTCAGATTCTTTGTTGAACATTTACATTGTCGTTCGGGAATCTATTGCTTTTACTACTAAATATACAATGTACTATTTTTTTCTGGATATCTGCAGGTTGGAGGAAAAATGATTCAGAAGTGCTAGGATGAATTTCCTGATAAACTGTAATGATCTTGGATTTTTCTATGATATTTTGATACTGGTTTCGTGATTTTTCTGTCTACTCTGTATAAATAATATAGAGAAGTTTAGAAGGTTCTGAGTACGTAATGACACGTTTTTGTTTTTAGAAAAAGAAGATTGCGAACGAAAATATGTAACTCCATTGGAAGTTGCTTTGTTTCAACTGAAACATGTAATAATTATACCGATGTCAGCTTTAGGTGTAGGATTTGGTGAATTTGCAAATCATTTGTGGGGTAAGTGAAAGAAATAAAATAAAGATATGTGTCAGGTTCGATAGGGTTTGTGCTTTGTTAAAAAAATGGGTTATTAGAGTCGATACTGAATTAATAAATATACTATTGACAGATGAATAATTTTTTTGTTGACAAGACGTAGGTAAGTATTTTGAATATCAAAATTATCCTTCTACAATCGTCAGTAATCATTGAAAAAGTTGCCTGGCACAGACACTGAATTATAAGACTATTATGGAAAAATCGAAACAGTTTTATTCTAATAACTGGCAGATCAACTGTAAAAGCTATCAAGCGTTCCCAATAATTAATAAATAATCACCTTGATCATATGATCAATTATACCATGAGGTAGCTCGAGTCAAAACTTGTATTTGTTATATATAAAAAAAGAACTCCTATGCCTTTAATTTTAAAAGAACCCCGCACAGGCCTTATGGGAATCTGGCCCTCTGTCGAATTGGGAAAATGAAAGCTCTCGGCATCCCGAACAAAAGTCCACACGGGCACAAAAAGATCCTATGAGTAGTTTCGGAAGTATGGGAACTACAAGTCCAAGACATTTAATGATGTTGCGCCTGTGGGTAGACTCAGCTGGGATTCAAAATAAAAGTGAACTTGAGCTAATTCTGTTGAAAACCGTTTAAAAGTAAGTGATGGAAATGTCGAAAAATCCGGGAAAACCTGGAAAATCGTGAAAACTCGCTTAAATCTACATTTTTCGCTAAACTTGAAACTTGAAACCTCTCGCTTGATAATAAAGTGTGGGAGAATCGGAAAATCAAAGAAAATCTAGTTCTATCCTAGGTCATTATGGTACTTGTAAAACTGGAGCAAGAACCTTAGGTACTTGTGCTCATGTTGCGCCCTTGCTCTGGTATTTAGGATACGCACGTCAAGCACAAGTACAATATCCATCCACGTTACTATTGCATAACATTTTGAACGCTCAAAATGTTAATAATCTTGAGTAATGCAACATGCAAGCTAAGTGTAGAGATTTTTTTTCAGTCGGTATTGGTACTGGCATTTAAATAGCCAAGGTCACATCTTTTCAACTGACCAGATTTAGGAGGCTCAACACCGGGCAACCTGTACCCGAGTCCGACCTAACGTGCGTAAAGGCATTTTTTTCCTCTCGTGTAAAAAAAATTAAATGAGTTTAAGAAGCTTTTCAGTATTTTCATTGATTTTCCGATTTTCCCACACTTTGGCATTAAGCGAGAGCTTTCAAGTTCTGAGAAAGAATTCTTTTTTTTGAAAAAATCTAGACTATTCACATCTCGACAGCCAAAAATGTAGATTTTGGGAGAGTTTTCCAGGATTTTACAGATTTTCCCATATTTTCCGACATATCCATCAGTTACTTTTAAACGGTATGGTTCAAAAATACAATTTCTTCAACAGCCTTAGCTCAAGTTCACGTTCAGTTTTACTCCCAGGTTAGTCTACTTACAGGCGCAACATCATTAAAAGTCTGAGAATTGTAGGTCCCATACCTCCGAAACTACTCATAGGATCTTTTTGTGCCCGTGGGGACTTTTGTTCGGGATGCTGAGAACTTCATTTTCCCAAAGTTACATCTGATTCGACAGAGGGCCAGATTCCCATAAGGTCTATGTGGGGTTCTTTGAAATATTATTTAATTCATGTTTCCAAAAACTAAAAATGGGTTGAAAAATTGATCAAGATTATGAATGGTCACCAAATTATTCATTATTGAGATGATTTTTGGACTGTGTTCTTCTGAGAAATGATGTATAATTTTTCTCAGGTTCTGGGTATTTTTAATTTTTTTCGGGGTTTCTTCTTTTTGTATTGAGCAAGCCGTTTGTATTATAAAATAAAAATACTGTTAAAATATTGTGTATATAAAAGAGCAACCAAATCAGTCTATTGAGGCTCAACATGAATATTAATACTTTAATCTGCAATTTCGCCAGTACCTCTCAAAGATTTGTATTTGAGAAACTTGATGAGATAATTTTGATTTCTTTGAAATACACTTATCTTCAACAATTCCACGTAGTAAGATATGAGACTAATTTCTCAAAGAACATTGCTACTTTCCAAGCCAGTGCCGCGATGAACAATGTATCTGACAGATAGTTGTGCAAAGTTCCCCAAGGAAGACACTATTGCGAGTGCTTTTTGTAATCAAACAACAGAACTTCGATTCTTTTTCATTGTTGTTATTCATAGCTGAACACAATCACATCTTATGCCCTACTTTCCATGCCGTTATGTGATATTTTATAATATGACAAATAGTAAATAGGAAACTATTGCAGAAATGATCATCTGCTATCTATAATTACTGATTCACATAAAAAATATTCAGATACCAAAAAGTTCCTTACGGCCATATGTAAGCAATCTGAAGTAGTTTGAAAAACTACAGCACATATTCGATAAAGTTAAATGCTATTCGAAAAAGTACATCTTGATGTTAGGTTTAGGTTAGGTTAGGTTTGAACGTGAGTGGGCCCATATCAGGCCCTCCACTGCGGCCAATGGCCTATTGTGGCTCACCCTATGGTTATATTTCTCCCAGTATATCCAATTTCTTAACGAAATTGAGGAGTACGTTGGGAGAACAATTTACCAGGTTTTCTGGCCTTACTGTTGTATTGCCAAATGTTGAAAATCTGGTTCTGGCCGCTGCGGGGCATGTACATAAAATGTGCTTAGCCGTTTCATCCTCCTCCATGCATAGGCGGAACTCTGCATCTTGTGCAAGTCCGATTTTATGCATGTGGTGTTTGAGTTTGCAGTGGCCAGTGAGCAAACCTACTATAACTCTGAGATGTGCTCTACTGAGTTCTAGCAGCTTGTCAGAGTACTGTTTTTTCCTTGTGCAAGCAATAAATGCTTTGGAATGGGCTAGGCCCGGTAGACTACGCCAGTACTCGAGTCTTTTGTTGTCATCCCAGGATGATATGACATTCTTGGCAGTGCTATGTGCTATACCGATTACCGGTTCTGGCCCAGTGAACGTTGTTTCGGCCCCCCCTTTTGCTAGGGCGTCCGCTATTTCGTTTCCTTCTAGGCCCGTGTGACCTGGTATCCAGACTAGGTTAACGTTGTTGCGTTGTGCCAGTCGGTTTAAGGTTTCTCTGCAGTTCCATACTGCTCTGGATTTAAAGCAATTGGATTCAAGCGCTTTCAGTGCCGCTTGACTGTCTGAAAATATTTTTATTGTTTTTCGTGTGTGGCGTCGATTTTCCAGCTCCCTTGCACACATTTCAATGGCATATACTTCTGCCTGGAATACCGTAGCTAATTTACCCATACTGAATGAGCGTTTCACTACTGGGTTTATCCCGTATATTCCGGCTCCGACACCTTCCAAAGTTTTGGAACCATCGGTAAACCAACGTTCATTTGCCCTACATAGGTCAGTTTCATTCCGAACCCAGTCTTCTCTTTCGGGGAAGACCACAGTGTAGGACGTGAGAAGGTTGATAGTTTTAGGCATGATGTCTGAGGGCATTCCCAGAATGTTGTGAGCTGTTATGCCCTCCAGCATGCTGCTGCTTCTCATGACTACTGCCTGCGGTAGACTAATGGCCGCTTGGTAGAGTCTGTATGTTGCCCATCTTGCCTCTCTCTCCAAACCTATGTGAAGAGGAGATAATCCGAGAAGGGCTTCCATTGCTGCCGTTGGTGTGGAGCGAATGGCCCCAGTAATCGCCAGACACGCTTGTCTCTGTAGTCCGTTAAGTTTAGCCTGGGCCATTTTTTGTTGGCCCTTGCTCCACCAGACTACAGAGCAATACGTGATTATTGGTCGTATGACGGTCACGTTCAGCCAGTACATCTTGATGTACTTAAAAGTTAAAATTTATGGATCAACAATGATTTTATTGGCACAATTTTCAAGGGTGCTACGGGACTTCGAGGTTATAATTCAAGGAGAAATTCATCCTCTAGTTTGATCTCAGAATACTTCTACCCTACAAAATCATAATCTGTCCTATTGAACACGGGTAATGCATGCAATCCTCAGAAGAAAGCAAAAGTGGAAAGCTACAATTTTGGTCTAAAACCTCTTCCTCTGTTTTCATCATGTCAGAAAGAAAAACAAAAATAATTCCTCCATTTCATTATATGTATATTGATTAAGGCTACAAAAGGAAATTATTTTGGAGTCTACAGGGTGGCTCAAAAAAGTGTGACATCAAAGTTGTGTTTTTTTAAACGAAACACCCTGTATTTCTTTACACTTTTGGATAGCTCAGAAAAAAATAATATGATTTCATATAAGGTTTTATGTACCTAACTATAACCGTTCTCGAGTTATTGTTTTTTTTTTATAAAATCAATGAAATGTAGGTATAGAAATAATCCCTTCGAATTCTGAATCAAGATAGCTTTAGAACGATATTTATTCAACTCGTTGAAAGAATTCCCATTGATAGTTGTTGTGTTTTATGTTATTCAAAACATGCAATGAATTATTACCGTCGAAAATGAAAACTTATCTCATTCAAGAGAGGATAGATATGATTTTAGCGATTGGTGAGTGTGAAGAGAATTGCCGTTTGGCGTCGAGGGTGTATGCCCAAAAATATCAAGACAAACAAGTTGGTTTTCAAACGATTGCTACATGAATTTCGTTGGACTGGAAGTGTATCTTATGAAAGGGCAAATAGACCAATACCTATCATTGGAAATGATTGGAAATGAGGAGAATGAATTTCTTATTTTGGGATCAATCATAGAAAACCCTCATACGAGTCTACGTAAGATCGAGAAAGATACAGTGATACGCAGACGGAGCATTTCTAGGGTAATGAAAAGATACAAATTTCACCCGTACTGTATTCAGATGCACCAGGAATTATATGAAATAGACTTCCATCGACGAATCGAGTTTTGTCTATGGGTTCTGGACAAGTTATTTAGTTTCTAATTGTATCTAGCATTTTCATAAATAAAACAATAACTCGAGAATGGTTATAGTTAGGTACGTAGTACCTTTTATGAAATCATATAATTTTTTCTAACGAAATACAGTGTGTTTCATTTAAAAAAACACAAACTTGATGTCACTCTTTTTTGAGCCACCCTGTAGACTACAAAATAATTTCCTTTTGTAGCCTTGATCAATATACATATAATGAAATGAAGAGAATCCCGAAAAAGAAAATTATTTGGCTTACAGGGACCGTGTCGTATGGGTTGCCCCACCCTGAATTCCTATTTCGGTAATTAAAATTGTAAAGTGAAAATAAAATGTTTTGAATGATCCCAATATTTCAACATTAGATTTTATCAACATTTTCATATCCAAATTGGATTTAGTGTAATACATATTTTTTCATTTGCAGTGACATTACCGTCTCCTTGGAACTTCTTCATATTTCCTATTATGCTTCTTTTTGTTCCATTTATTGCTGCCATAATAATAACCACTGTCAAAGGCAACCCCCTCAAGATCAATTTGATGCATCTATTTCATTTGGAATTTGGGAAGCAGAATGATGATACTAACAGGGTGACTGGGTCGACTTTGGATAAGTTGTTGAATGCTGTTGGAGTGCATCACAGACCTATGGTTGAAAATACTAAATCGTCTCCAGACAAAATGAAAAGAATTAAAGATAAAAGGAAACCTCCATCTGGCAAATCTCAAGACGCCCTTGAAGGCAATAATTCGAAAAAAGTTAATAATACATCTCATACTGATGAAACAAAAACAAAATCTCCATCTTTCAATAAATCTGAAAAAAAGAAGTTGAATGATAAGAATAAAAGTGGTGAAGAAAATACCAGTTCTAGTAATCATTCAAAATTAGAGGCTGAAAAGAAATGCGACATGAGTTGTGTGGACTAGAAAGTTCGATTTATTTTTATGTTTTTGTTGAATTTTTTATACAAATGCAATTTTAGGTTGTACATCCAGTAAATAAGTTTACAGATTTATATGTTGTGATTAAGAGTTGGAAACAATCCCAATTATTTAAGGATATTAATGTTTTTCTCAAGTTGATTTTACCCAACATTTTAGATGATACATATTCTGGAATATTTTCTTTTTTCTTTTTTGCTCTTTTGCGTTCCAGGACTTTCGTGCTCCATTCACCTGAATTTTTTCATTCCCTCTTCCTATCAAAACCAATATTTCAACAAGAGTGACAATACAAAAACATATGATTGTAGGGTTATAACCAAATCCCGTTCAGATTCCAAACTATAAAAATGCAAAATATCATATTTAAACAATTAATATTATCATTGCATACTGCACCTGCTTATATTGAGTTGGTTATGTTGTCCTCCTGAGTTTTTATGATTTCTTGTTGAAATTGAAGGTAACATATACCTAGATAAAATTTACATGTATTATTGGAACTACTCATTCCCCACCCTCAGGCAAATAGGTAGAAATTAAGACCATTTTCGTCATAGATTTCAGCTTCTGGCGAAACGAACATCGAAAAGATTAGGAACTGACTGAATATCTTTGAATTCTGCATTATATTTCTAAATCATTCTGCTGAAATGATGGTTCTGATCATGAGGGTTCTTTAGTGGAATGATAAACATGTTATACTCTCAAGGCTAAACATTATACCGGCTTCTTGTAGAACGGCACAAATCTTATCCGGACGAATGCAAAGGCCGTTGGTCCCAGACAGCACACAATATTCTATGAATATTCTCACAACGTTTACAACATACCTCCTATCGAATATTCTACAGAAGTTCCGTAGAATGTGATAATTAAGTATGTTCTGGATATTCTAGGAATGTTTCCAGGAATGATCATAGAATATATTATTTGAATATTCTTAGAGCGTTTTATAATATGTCACAATATTCCGTGGATGATCTCAAAGAATGGTCATAGAATATAATATTCGAATATTCTAAGAACGTTCTAGAATATCTTATAATATTCTATGGATCTTCTCCAAGAGTGATAAAAGAATATATTATTTGAATATTGAAAAGAAGCAGAACCTTTGATGGAAGTTTAAAAATATATTAATAAGTACTAGTTTTGTACTCAGCTACTGTTTATTTTGAGAACTATAATTTATTTTTCATTAAAGTGATATTATATTTTTACAAATTTTTGATATTCCTATTCATTTAAGAAATGCCTCTATAGTAAATATTGGAATTAAATAAATCGAACAACTTTTGAAATGTGTTTCATCAGAGAGTTCATAGGTAAGTAAATGAAAAGAAATGATTTCAACAAACGTTGAAAATACCCTTCTCTTCATTTATTCTCACGGAGTCTTCGTGGGAATGTTTCCACAAAATATGGAGAGGTTATTTTGAACTTTAATTGAAATTATTTGTTTTCATTGATATACGCATTGCATACATAATAAATATTGTGATTAAATAAATCTAACATATAAATCAAAACAAATAATTTCAGCTAAAGTTGAAAATACCCTACTCTCACAAAATGTAGAGAGAGGGTATTCTCAACTCAAGTTGAAATTATTTGTTTTAAATTATATGTTCTATTTATTTAATCCCAATAGTTATTACGGGCTCATTTTGAGAATATGCTGCATGAAATGTTCTCAGAATGTTCTGAAAATATACTTAGATATACTCTGAGGATGTTTTGATAAAGTTCTCAGAACATTCCAAAACATTCCCAGGAATATTCTCAGCATGATATTGGAACTTTCGTTTTTGTCCCATTTTCATGTCCTCAGAACATTTGGTGCACCTTGTGAGAACATTCTGAGAACATTCAAATGTTCTACGAAACTATTCTGAGAACATTCTCAGAATAATCTTGTGCTGTCTGGGGTCTTATCTGGAGACGAGATTTGCAGGCCTGATAACCACTTCTCCCATAATTGCCTTTTTTCCAGATTGTAGAATGTTGGTTTTACTGTAAAGAGCATAATTCGTAGCTAGAAAATCGAAAGCTTTTCTTGATAAGTAGACAATCAGAAAACGCTTTCCATTTGATCTTCCATCCACCCTAGAGCCTATAGATTTCTTGTTTTTTAAGTTAGGTACCTATGGTTGGTTGGTTGGTTAGAAGCTGACGGGCCAGATGCAGGTTTTACCCGCGAGGGTGTCCCTTAACACTGAGACTTCTATAAGGTCTAAGTGCCAAAAATAAAAAACGAAAATATTTAATGAAAATTTCCTCTCCTGGCATTGAAACAAGTCAATTGCGCCATCTATAAGGCGAAAGAAATCGCGGAAATCTCGCCTTGGCGCGTTTATAGAAATATTGGGAATGGCACATAACCGTTTTAATGTAAAAATCATAACATTGCAAAAATGGAAATTAGACCTTATAGAAGTTATGCTCTTCAATTCCAAGCACTGGTTCTGGACCTGTGAATGGTAATTCAGATGCACGTCTTGCAAGTTGGTTTGCTTTTTTATTAGCTTCTATTTCCCTATGTCCAGGCACCCACACAAGTGTTGTGTTTTGTCAGTTCATTGAGCCTCTGAAGGCATTCTCAAACCTGCTTTGACTTAATCTGTTCTGAATTCAGAGCTTTTATTGCGCTCTTATGAGCAATACTTATTTAATTTACCATTTGATTAAAGTATAGGCAATGTAAATTTTAAATAGTCATCTCATGCACAAGTTTTCCTTTGTGAGGCGTCTCTACTACATTCATTCGTCCACCTTATAATATTATTCGGGTTATGAAGGAGAGAAGAGATGAAAAGAAAGAAAAAAATGATTAAAAATTATTTTTATTCAAATTCACCCACGCACAGGGTTATACACTCAGTGGAATCGTTATTTATTATTTCATTGTATTATCTGTATTGTCATATGTATATTACTTCGAATAATAATTATTATCATCATATTATTACTATGCAGATACTCAAGTATAAAAGTTTTTCAGGCGAGTTGTTATGTTGTTGTTCCGGAAAAGGCTATGAGCAAAAAACTGGATCGAGGTATTGGGCGTTCTAGATAGTTAGAAAAAACTTGGGTTCCTTATGGAACCGGTTGTTCTCCGTTTCTGAAAGAGATCGAGCGATTGATAAATAACTCCGCTGTGCTTACGGGGTTGATTATCAAAGATGCTAAGCCTTGACAAGTCTCTAGTTAGTGAACTTCTAGGGAGACAGTACTTATAGAATTTATATGATGCATTCTTATGTCGGGATGGAGTCGATGCCAGAAAGTTGCAACGCATCCAACTGAAAGTAACGGTCGCTATTGGTGACAATCCGAAGTACCTTGTTCTGCATCCTGTTAAGCCTCCGGAATTGAGACTTGTACAGATTGCAGAACACCGGACAAGCATACATCAAAACCGGACGAAAAGTTTGCTTATATATGAGCAGCTTGTTGTCCAGCGTCAACGGCGACATTCTTGCGATTAGCGGGTAAATGCGCTTTACTGCCTTGGCAGCTCGCTGGATCGCCAGACTTATGTGCGCGTTCATCGTTAGACACCTGTCCAGGTGCACTCTCTCACAGGGCTCCACGCCTTTATGACTTGACCTTCGATCATGAACCTACGATAGATAAAAGTAAATTTGTATTTTCTTGCGAAGTTGATGATCTCGGTCTTTGTCAGATTCACCACAATCTTGTTTTCTAGTAAATAAGGCATGATATCCCTATCCAGCGTAGATTGGATCTGCGTCGCGGCGATCTCGGATCGAGAAAAATCATGAGGATGTAGAGAATACAGATATGGTGATGAAGTCGAGCACTGTAGAACACCTGCCTCTATCGGACACGATTGCGAGAGAGTGCCGTTTACTCTCACCTCAAAAGTCCTGCCAACCACGTAGAAATCAATCAGCCTTACCATATAAGTGAGATGTCCTTAGCATTTTGGCGATCAGACCTTCAACTCAGGCGGTGTCGAAGGCTTTTTGTATATCCAGCAGCATCATGACCGTGACAAGGCCTCGATGAAAACCCTCGTTCACCCCGTGCGAACCACCTGCGAGGTCGTGTTATGATCGGAGCGGAAACCGAATTGTTCATAGAGAATCATTTTGACTTTTTCCTCGAGGCTCATCATCCGTCTCAGAAGAATTTTGTCGACAATCTTTGCCACCACGCTCAGCAGCGAGATAGGACTGTAGCTTTCCAGTTTGTGGCTATCTTTACCGGGTACGGCTAAACACCTTTACCGTTGAGCTAACGGAAATAATCAATAGATTGGCACAAAATCAAGCTATCAAAATACGTACATCATATTGGGAAACGAGGCCTTTTTGGGCAAAGCAGCAGGGTACTACTTTCTGTGAGGCTGACAATGATATGGATAAAATGTACTATGATACCTAACATACGTTGACACACAGTGCATAAATAAATGAATATACTAGGTAGGGCCTTGGACATTCAAACTACAATATTTTAAGTGGTTTATTCAAGAAAGTGTGAATCACGAAATCAACGTATTGATATAATTTTTGAAATAAAATATAACTAGTCCTTAGAAAACTTTTCAAAATAAAAGTTACCCACATAACACACCATTGAAAATATTGAAATTTCTTCAAAATATTTATATCTTCAATAATTGAATTATATATTTTGAATATATATATATATATACTCTGTGAATAATTCCTTAATGGATGCGATTGACAATCTGGAACAGTTTTTTAATATAGATAGAAAATAAAGACAGGTATAAGATATAGGTAGTATGTATAGATAAAATGCATACCCAACCACTGGCGGATCTGAGAGGGGGGGGGGCATGGCCCCCCTTATAGAGATCTGAATAAGTAGTAGAATAAGTAAACTCGATCATCCAATACAACTATGAAACAGAAATATTTTTCAATGCAGTGCAAATATGTGGAAAGAACACAGGTGACCAAATCAAAGGGCAGCAAAACAGATGACGATAGAGGAAAAATAACTATTTTTGGCGACTAACTCATGCCCCTCCTGAAAAACTCCCTAGATCCGCCAGTTGCAAGTTTAGCCAATGTATTTCAATTACCAAAAATGTTTTCTTGGTATTAGGTAATCACATATTTTGCATATTATACAATATATAGATAGGTATTAACTTAAGTTTTAGATATGAGATTGTTTTCTTAACTACTTTGAGAATGTTCTGTTTTATGGGGTAATTAAGATGATTGATTTATTAAAATTATTCAAAACAATCAGCGAAATGTGAAAAATAAATCATTTGATCACGCTTCATTGTCATCCGTGCCCTTTACGCAGGGCGATTCCACAGCAGTTATAATTCCGTCAACAAAATTTTCAGTTTTTATGTCCCTTATGCAGACATCCTTGATTATGTCACGGAAGCAGGCGGTGAAGCTCTTCGTTTGCCTGGAAAAATTGCATTAAAATTTCAATAGGAAGGCATTGAAAATAAACAAAAAATATTTTATCGAGGATTCCAAAACAGACGCCGGCACCAAAGTGGTGAAAATGGGACGAATTTCATGTTCAGTTTCATGTCATGTTCCTATATATGTACCAGAAACTCATCTCATATATCAATAATCACTACTAATTTATCTGAACATTAACTTTTCCCGCTGAAACTGACTGGTAAATATTCTGTTCGGAATCATCCTTTCCTCTCGTGGTCGCTTCTCTTATATCCAGTAGCCTTCGAGAGCGTTCGACGCATCTTCTGGTGGAACACAGCTCTCTCTCTCTTTCTGGTCGTTTCGGGAAGCGGTGACGCATAGTTTACAAATGAGTGTCCCTGCGGTAGAGCTGTGATATAATTATGCATATCAGGGGACAGGTCCGGCCTAGATTTGCTACAAGCTACACTATACTATTAATGCATATTGCTCACATCACTCACGCGTTCCACCTGAAACATTCCCGCGTACCACCGGTTGGGAACCCCTGAGGTGAGTATATAGTTACTAAATGATTACGTGTATATTCCAATAATTTGTTAATACTTACGAAGAGAAACTCAATTTCGTATTTGTTTCTTTAGAGATGTTTTTTTGACTGAAGAAAGACCAAACAAACCGGATATAATTCCAAACCATTACATAGAGGAGAGAAAGGATCTAATGGAATGTGAAATAGCACTTGACACGAAACATACAACCAAGTGTTGAAGTGTGCTTTTATGGCAGTGAATCCTAAATGGGTTTCTCAAGAATGAGCTTTGCTGATGGGTACTCGAAATAGACGACTTCGCTGATATGGTGGTCCCTGGCATAATCACGATGGGTACCTCCGATCAAGTAACACAACCTTGATGAGTAATACTCAAATAGAACTGAAGTAATATCTTTTCATAATGTTATCCCTCAAATCATGACATTATTGCCATGTCGCAATTTTTTAAAGATACAATAAGAACGTCAGCTAGATTTTGATATCTGTCTTTGATGAAATATATGACAATAAAAAGGCAATTGAAACCAGTGGCAGAATTAAACTTTTGCCGTCCCCAAGTTAATTTATGTTTTGATTAAGTTATCAGTTTGTAACTTAAAACATTTATTTTCAATACATAAATACTATTTTATATAATTTGGAGTTGAATTAAATGTTTAATAGTATGTTCAATAGTAAAAATAATAATTACAGGTATTACTGGTGAATTAGAGGTATTACTCGCGTATTAGAGGAAAAAACGACGATTGTAGGTTCCATTCACAAAATCCTATTCCGAATGGGAAATACAAATGTAATTATAATATTATTATTATGACAATAATTTCATCAAATAAGTTATTTATGAGAAGTGCACAATATTTATTCAAATTTTTCGAAAATTCTAGAAGGTAATAATGTATTACGCAAAATAAACTATGGTGTGAGTTGTTTAAAAATTGTTTGTTTCAAACTGAAGCAGTAAGAAGGGCAAGAATTAGAAGAAATCAACATTTCATAAGAAATCGAAAATGCGGGAATAGCAAATTTATTGAATAGGAAATCATATTCTTTTTGTTCTAGTATCAGTCACTCAGACGAACACCTTTCAAATTCAAATTCTTTTTTAGATCAACCGAAAAAGACAATCGAATAACTATATTATTGATAAATATTCATTCAATTCACAACAAAATCGATAAGTTAGGTAAGTATATTTTTGAAACAACAGAATCTTCCAAATATTGATATTTTCCTGACTTAGCATTGGTAAAAATGGAAGAACCCCTGTTTATTTCCGGATATGTTTTACTGTCAATATTGTAGAAAAAAGTCATCACATGGGGCAACTCTAATAATGGACAGAGATGAGTTCTTAAAAACCTTTTCCATGACGAAAATAAATAGGACAATCTGATCGTGAAACACAGTTCCTATTTTCCCTAATTCATTCAAAAATTCTGAAAATGTATATAATGTATTTTTCCATGCCTCCCTCATCGGATTTCAAACTTTTCATGGAACTACTAGACAATTAATCATGTCAATTGTCTCCGCTCACATCAATTATTGCAACTGGAGATCTCAAAATTAACTTCCAGTCTAGTTCGAAATTTCAGACAATTAATATCACCTGACGATGGCAAATGAGACTTTGCCGAAACGTCGTGAAAATAGTCCTTCCAAGGACCAAGAATACATAACACGGAGAGAAACCTGAGAAAACAGATCACCATGATGATTCGCCACTGTTTGAAAAATTTGCAAACTGATATTATTGCAACGTCTTTACACAATCCAGACACCCGACGACCGTCAAATATATTCGATGTTCATCATCTTATCATTGAAACGACCAAAATCTATATATTTTGCACAAAACGCGACATTTGAACGTCCGCAATGTTGACATTTCTATCAGACTGTCAGACGAACTCCTGATGACTGTAAAAATGACTCAAACCAGATTTTTTTTTTCCTCATCATAAACCTTCATTGATTTATTAGAATGGTCCATTCACCAGTGTAAATGCTATTACAAATAAAAGATATGTCCGGTTCAGAACTTAGCTCTTTTTTTTTAAGTTTTAAACTAAAAAAACATTCCTCTAATATTTGCCGCCCTTAAAAATCTGCCGCCCTGGGTTGCAGCCCCTACAGCCCTTCCCTAAATCCATCACTGATTGAAACGTTCATTGCAGCTTGTTGGGAGCATGTAAAAACGATAGTATTTCCATCGCCGGAGATTCTTCGTTGTCGATATAGTCTTGTCAGTACGACAACGCTGCATTTGATATTTGACAGAACAATATCATTTGAAGCTACCAGTGTCGTAACTATCGAGAAAGGGAAACCAAATTGGAAAAGAGAAAAATGAATGAATTAGAAAAAAAACATGTCAATTAGAGCATCGGCTGTTCTCAAAATTCTGTGGAGTTTATTTCATCATAATTTCAGGTTTCCATTCCTTATTGAGTTTCCATTATTTCTATTTTATTGAACCTCAATATTTTTGTTAACAACGCACGACACTGCCGTTGGGGGGAAGATGTCCCTTACTCACAAATCTTAATGCGTGTGCGGCGAGTTACTCATCTAGGTTATGTTATTTGATCGGAGATGGGTACCGTGAAATCGGCTTTTCTACAGCCCAAATCCAACGAGAAAAAGCAAGACCGGTGACTTTATTGAATATTGGTGGAAAAATTCACCTTCAAGTCATGGCTAAACGGGGAGCTGTACAGTATCCTTCAAAGAGTTGGCATCATATTAAAAAACTTATAATTTAATTTGAATTTTGAAATTCGACAGGCCTTAAGTTCCGCTACCTGTTATAAGTTAATTTTTCTCAAAATAATCGATTTGAGCGTGAATATTTTCTCATTTTCAGATTTATATCATTCCATATGACTTAGTGGAAATTTCATAAGCTTCAAATTACATTTAAATTTTTGAAATCATATCTAGGTGGCTGTGACTGTCATAAAATGTTTCTTCTGCTGCTGACAGTCTAAATAGATCATACATGCTCAGCTACAAAACATGTGAATTACCTATAGAATAGAAGAATACAATAAAATATTCATTCCTCCTTCGTGATCAACTACATGATATAGGATAAGTCACGATGGTCAGTTGACATCTAGGTAAGAGTTGTTTGCTGAATTTCCCCAAATTTTGTTTACTATCACATTCGTTCCAATTGAAAAAAAAGGTTATGATATCAAAAATCTTTAGGTATATCATTTGGAAAGTCGATTACAGGCAGGATAGTTGCAGGATAGTATGATTTGAATTCAAATTAAATGAAATATTGTCGTTAATTGGGGTTGTTCACGACTAACTAGGCAGATTCTGGTCCTTTAAAGATTTAAAACACTTTGGAAACAATATAGAAAACAAAGTTTATTCATCTACTTATAATTAAAAATAGCAATATAATTATACTGAATTCAGTTCCGATAGAAATAATTTAATGAATCCCTTGTTCAATTTTAATAAATTTTAATAAATTAATTAGAAAAGACCTATACTTACTATTATAACGGGGACATAACTTTTCAAACCATTCTCAAACTAAGGTACTCAATCTATGTACTTCCCAACTTCCCCCCTTGCCCTCACTAGCTCTGGGCACGGCAGAAGCCTAACTTCAACTCTCTGATCGAACCATCAGTGGCCTTCTTTCAAACTCTTGTTTTTTGTTTAGAAAACGTACGAAAGTAATTGAGGACAAGTTGTGATTCAAGACATAATAGTTTTATAACACACCCACTGAGTAAGGAATGATTTAATATACGGTGTGTTCGAAACATTTTTGCCAATATAAACAATTTGATGGCAGTCACAACCACCTAGATGGGTACGATTCCAAAAAATAATTATCGACTCTTCCACAAATTGTTCTATCATATGTGAAATGATTTCATGAGTTATGTATTTGGTTTTTTGTACTGCCTTTGATGTTGAATTTTTTTAAAATTCTGCCCTGAAAATTATAATGCATGCATACCTAAATAATTACTTATAGATTCCTGACTATTTTTCCAAAAGGACTCTGAAGTTCGTGAAGACTTAAGTAAAATTCTGTAATCATCTTCAATTTGTAATTCACTCACTTGCATAATTCGGCTTTGGGTGGTACGAAGAATTCTTTTTTGCATTCTTGACCTTCAGTCACAACTTCGAAACATTTTTTTATTCTATTTTCCATCTCTTTGCGGTGCATTTGGCCCAAACAGGTGGCATGTTCCCAGTTAGCGGTCTTTCCTACAACATTCGTACAAATCGTCTGATTCGAAACTTTGAAAATACGAAATATACATACTAACCAAGTATAAAATCTGAATTTTCATAAGCGAATCGGAGCAGTTTCTTTAGACTGAGCAGGACGAAGTCTGGGTAATATTTTTCTTCATCTGGCAAACATTCCTTTACCAAGTTTCTCATCACTTCTGTACATCTCACAAAAGCATCTTCTAGTATGTCGATAGGTGTGGTAAATATTGTGTAACTTGACAAACACCCTCCAATGTCAATAGCGGATTCCTTTGGGAGTAAAATGTTTATCACAAAATGCAAAAATATCAAAAAAGTTGAGCATATAAGAAAGTGAGTTTCAATAAATAGTTGCAAACCAATATAGGTACTCCTGCAATATCCTATATAAAAAACCAAAAAATTGTTTTAGAAATTTAGTAAAGGAATTATTTATCATATCTCGGCTATACAGAGAGGGGCATTTAAAATGAAACAGTGGCTGTGTAGGTCGGCAGAACCGAAAATTCACTCGAAATACATTTATCCCTCAGAGCTGTGACCGCCACCCCTAAATTTTTAAATGGCAACATATGGCAAGTGATACCTCATTCGAAAGGTATTTTCCTTCAACCGACAAAAATAAATTAATTCTGTCGATTCGTTTCCAAGATATAGAAACTGGAAGATGGGAAATCATTTTTTATTTACTCAATCAATAAAAACAATATCTGATAAAGCAACTATCGCAATAATTATTATTCTTAATAAACTAAATGTTCATACTGTCTACCACCCATTTCCATAAAATAGTACAAGTTCTGTTCAAAATGAGACCTCGCATTTCGTATTATTTCTGGCGTTTTCGACGGCATTCTTCAATAATATCTTGGAATTATTACCTTTTAACGTTTCAGCATACCAAACAAGATGTCCAGAATTATTCAGAGTACAGAAAGTGAGCCTGGTGGCCACATCTAGAGCCCTCTTGACTATGTTTCGACTTGCCATTAAGATTAACCAGATTGAAGATATCGATTACACAATGTCATACAATTTATTCAAATGGATTGAAAATATTATTGTTAGTATGATTATTATTACTACTATTATTATTTTTTGTGCATATGAAATCAATATTAATAATTTAAATTTTTCCATTTAATTAGGTTTAAGCCTGTATGGAAATAAATAAATAAATAATTCTACTTAGTAAATCTTCCAGAGATTAGAAATAAGTTTCTCCTATCAGGTTACCGTCAAGAAATACTGGTCCAATCAAACGGTCTCCAAAAATACCGGCCCAGACATTGAGTATTTGGGGACTTTGACTATAGACCTCGAAGAAAACATTGGATTGACATCTGACCAATAACGATAATTACGACGATTCAGTCAAATTCAAAAAGAATATAGACTTATCAAAAAAGCAGATGTTGAAAAGGAAATTCTCATCATCATCTATTCTCGTAGTCATAATTTCATAAAATTCCTAATGTCGTTCAATCAAAGATCAGTTTGAAACTAATGGACGTCCACAGTTGCGATTTGGCGAAAAAAAGTATCTCATGTATTTGTTGTACTCGCATTTGAGTCGAATTCGAGAAAACGCCTTTTTATTGATTCTTAAATCTTAAACATTTTTCTATCAAGTAAATGAGCATGAAAAGAAAATTTTAATCGGAATTGCATGTGATTTATTGGTAATCCGTTAAATTATTCAATTCCTTGACAATGATAATTATATTTGAACAGTTGCATTGTTAGATCTTATTTTTATTGACTGAGTAAATAAAAAGTGATTTCCTAACTTCAAGTTCCTATATCCTAAAAGAAATGGATAGAATTGATTTATTTTTGTTGACAATACAGGCTCAAAATTATAAAGGATTTGGAATCGACATCCATTTCATCACCGATACATATTACCATGAATAATTTTAAGTTCTGAAAAAATATATTTTTGTCCCACGTTTCATGTAAGAAGCACTAGAATTACCGATCTTTGCAATAAATAGTATTAGGAGACAAAATAGGAAAGTGAAAAGGAGCATTCAGTTATAACTTTGATGTCCTAATCAAGAATCAGATAAGTTCTACTCATCTCGCCTACTAATATTATTTTTCGTATATTTCGAATGTTTTCAATCCCAGATTTAAAATAATTCCCGGTATATATCGATGCCGAAATTTACAGACGTCCAATCCAATTATTACGGAAGATATTTAGGTGTTTCCACGAGAAGAGGGGTACAATGTATCAAACACTTCTAATGGAACAGAATGAATTTACTTTTTTCTCAGAGCTCCTATCCAATCCAAAACCAAAAAGTTTTACTTGAATTAACCTAGCAATATAAAATAGATATATCTCACATGTGAATAGTAGGGGTTAGAATGTTGTAATAATATTGGGTATATACGGGGATTTGGGTTTTATGTCTTGCCCTTCTGGGGTATTCAGCGGGCAGGCAAAGCTTACTAACGCCTGCATGCGCGGCACTACAGTGTTATGGCGGTCTTAGATGCTGTGAGTGCACGTTTATGCTTCGTTTCACTTCACTGCCTCCTCCAAGTTATGCAGGGGGTCTTGATATTTTAAGGATGAGACATCAGGCTATCAGGAATATCCATTGTAGAGTTTTCCTTGATCTATCCGAAAAGAAACGAGAAAAAACCGGGTTTAAACATTCATCCTAGAATCCGTATCGTTAGTATTAGTGACGATACGGAGTAATTTGTTTTGCATCGTTTTCAAACGCAACAGTGTTGTTTTGGGAATGCTGTGAAACACTGGAAATGCATATGTCATCGGTGGTCTGATGACTTGCTTAGGGCTCCTTCACGTGGCAAGCCAAGCAGCGCCGCTGCAGTGAGATAGTGTTAATACAGGAACTAAACAATGACCCCCTCTGAAGCCAAACTGATCCGAGATGAGTTTCAGCTCTCCTTCGAGGGCACTGAATCTCTTGAATAGTATTATGTCCACCACTTTGGCCACCGTACTGAGCAGTGAGATTTCCCGGTTTAAAGATGGGGATGATCTCCGCATTATTCAGTTACTTCGAGTAGCGCAATACTGTTAATAATGCATATTAACAGTATTTAATAACTGGACTTCCTTGGGAGGTTCCTCAGCAGAGCCGCGTCGATCGTGTCCGCGCCCAGTGCCTCATACCTGGGGAGCCTCTTGATGGTTTCTTGAATCTCCTCGAAGTTGGTTATTAGCTTCGAAAAAGTTCTGCTGTCTAGTTCCGCCTTGGGCGTTTCTCTGAACAGCTTCGCTTCCCTGGAAACTACCCTGTGTTCTTGGGTGGTATCGGCGCTCGTTTGGAAAGCACTCTGAAAGTACTACCCGAGTGCGAGTGATATTGTAGGTAGGTATATCGTAGATAAGTAAACAGGATTGTTAAATTATCAATTTTTCTATAAAAAAAATGTTGCAATAGAATGGAATGAATTCATAAAAGTAACAAGCATATTATTAAAACCATCGAAGTAAGCTATATTAAAAAAATAAATCTTATTTACTGCTACTGAAAGTAGCACGAAAGACACACACGAAAGACACCATGAAAATGAGTTTAAACCAAACGAAGGAGAAACTGTGTGAAATTCAAAGCATTAAAGTGTCTGCCATGCTGCTTGAAGTATTTCCTAATTTTCCGACAGAAGAACCCTCATACACGTCTGCAAACGTTTTTATGACATATTCTCACAAGAAATGATTCAGAGGAATAATGTCTGGAGAACTAGCCAGTCAACCTATTGGTTTACCTCTTCCTTTCCATCTGTTGGTGAATTTAATATTTAACCTACGCCTGACTTCAGCTGAACAATTGCCTAGAGCTCCGTTTTGTTAAGACCACATTGAATCTAGTATGTTTTGAGGAACATAATTTTGTAGGATTTGAACAAGATCCAGATATTTTGAGCTGTTGATACTTCAGTTGAAAAAATAAGAACCGATCAAAAAGTTGTCGTTGATTCCTGCCCGAACATCAGACATTTTCATCTAGGAAGATATTGTCATCTCTTGCATCACTTTTTTTTATTGTAAAATTAATTGACTTAATGCTTATTTCATAACAATATTACCGTTAACCAGCTGTCGTCGACGACAGCCCTCAGAAGTCGAAACTTGTGCAAGCCAAGGATTAATGAGGTCTTACTGTATTTGAACCAATCCATTATTTTGTTTAATCAAAGCTATACTCACTCCAATTTTATCAAAAGAGTTTTCTTTGCCATTTTTTTTGCATGAAGCTTTCAACTTTTCGTATACGTCGCTTCCCGCTATAGAGATACTTTCCCGAGAACGCCAAAGTGCACTTCTTAGCTGCCTCCTCAGACCTTTGAATAAAAAAAATACCTACCATTAGTTTGAGTTTTTACACAGAAATTATGTAAGTTAGTAATTTATCCAGTTAATAATGTGAAAACACTATTTGTTTGTGAACTCACATTCAGTTACGTACTATCAAAACAACTAGGAAAATAAATATTATGTAAAGTCATAATCATAACGCATTGATAACATAATAAATGTAATCTTTATTTAAGTGAGAAATAAGCAGCCCATATAAATAGGTAAAATTAAATGTGTTTGAGCGTGATAACTGTTTAGTATTCGTTATTTCGCTGAAACAAAATCTTTTTCGAATTATTGTGTGTCACTTTTTTGTTTTTGATTGGTTTTCATTAAACTGATTATTTGTAGTTTTCAGGGGGTTTGATAAAAGTTACTATTTTACATTTTACACACTAGACTTTTTTATACCTTTTCATTTCAAACTATCTCTATGACGTATTGAATCTAATGGTGGATTTATAAACTCAACTAAACTAAGAATTAAATCAACATCTAAGAATTAAGAAAGATGAATACAAGAAAACCCTATCATTGTTTAAGTTTAAGGGCCAATTTATAAAAAGATTTGACATTTAAGATTTAAGAATTTATGAATGCTGATTGGCCCTTTTGAATAATACAAGATTCTCAAGTCTCAAGTGATAAATAATTGTTGAATCTCTTTATAACTTGGCCCTAAGAGTTAGCAACTAAGAAGATTGTTAAGAACTCTCTGTATAAGCATTTTGTTCTATTTTGATCATTATTGTAACCATGGAAAAATATTATTATTACAAGTCAACAATTGTCAAGTTAAAGGGAATAAAATCTTACAAATTATTATTCTCATATTTCTATTATACAATCAATCCAAAGTTTAAACAGTCCACTTATAATCAGCGTAAACATGGTCCTTCGAGCCGGATAACCAACAAAAGGTATTTTTGTAAAATATCCTGAAGCCAAGAAAATATTAGCGATCGGTAACCAGTTTCCAAGCAACGGTAACAAGATTTAGCAGTCCAGTTTCCTGTGAGTTTTTTTCAATTTATCTGTTCCTGCTTCCAAGTCTGGTTCTACAAGCACGCCTATTTGTGTATGTACTTGATTTGAATCATAGGTACTTGCATATAAACTCATTTGGGTTTAAGCCATTTTGATCTACATACGTTGATTTCATAGTACTATTACTGGTTCAAATCTGGTATATCGAGTAATCATATTGAAAAAACTCTGAAATGAATATTAGTGAGTTACATATAAAAAGAGGTCAGCTTAAGGCTGCAAATACTAGATTCAAGAAATTTATTGATTCCATTGATTTATCTAATCTGAATGAAACAATTATACGACAGCTACAAGGTCGCATGGACAAAACCAAAAA
Source organism: Chrysolina americana (assembly GCA_958502065.1). NCBI lineage: Eukaryota > Metazoa > Arthropoda > Insecta > Coleoptera > Chrysomelidae > Chrysolina > Chrysolina americana. The sequence goes on from OY293413.1 coordinate 18,261,051, forward strand.
TTTGTTTGATCAATTTGATTCGATTCAGTGTGAGATAGAAATCAAATTAGGTGATTCTATAACTGATGCGGAGGAAAATGAGCGAGATAACTTTGAACAATTGGATTATGATAGAATCTCTTATTATTTGCCACATCATGCAGTGGTGAAAGAGTCAAGTTTAACCACTAAGGTGCGAGTAGTTTTTGATGCTAGTGCCAAAACTGACAATGGAATATCACTTAGGATTATGTTCCGTAAATAGACAAAAGTTACCACTGCTTACCGGACCGGTGACATAAGTTTTGACATTGGTTTTTGTCTGGTACTTGTGGTTGCAATTTATTTTCGGGACATTTGCCACAGTCATTTGTCTCTTAGTCTTTCAGTGTGGTTATGATTTATTGTTTATTGTTTCAATTAGCGATAGCTGGCTATTATATTTTTGGTGTTTTTGATTGTTTTATTATAGTATTAATATATTGTTACGAATCATAGGAAATGATAATCGTTTTTTTATTTATTGCCTGGATATCATCGAAAAACTTCCAGGTTACTTTGAGTTACCCGTTTTATTCTTTTCCCCCCTAACTTTATAGTAGCTCTTCTTCAAATTTCTCCACTTCTCATCACATTTTGAAGCGCTTTTATTGTATCCAAATGTATTCAGATTTGAGCTGATTGTTTCCCACACCTTCTTTTTGCTGAAGTTTGGAGAATCAAATTTGTTTGTGATCTTTGTAGATTGAAATCAACAGCTTCACCATTTCGTTAGTCCATGTCTCTACGTTACAGACTGTAGAAGTCTCATTGGGAGATAATATCGGTTTCTCAATACCGGAATGAATAGATGCGCTTGATTCTCGATTTGCATGAGATATTTTCAAGTTTTCGTAATGGATTAAAAAATTGTCGCAATTCCTGAAGCATGCGTGCTCTTCCAAAATTTTATCATCTATAAGTTATTAAAAATCAAATTATGAATACATTTGTTACCTCTTCGATCTGTTCAATCACTTCAATTGAATTCATAAATCATATAGAACAAATCAAAGTTATTTAAACTCAAATAATAAAAAGTATTCAAGTCAGAATAACCAGATCAACCAAAGAAAATCGTCGGTCGTTCTGGTGACAGACAATCGACCGCTTTTTCAGGAACCAAGTCCCGTAAATAACCTTTTTTTCAGTTACCATCCTAATAAAAGACATTTACGGGACGCAAATTCAGCAACCAAAATAACCAAGGTGATATACGGAACATATCCTTAATGATTTACAATATTGTGGACCCACGATACAGTCTGACTTATTTTCAATATTAATTAGATTTCGACAATATATATACATTATTAGCTCAGATGTTTCCAAAATGTATCGTCAGATTCTGATTCACGAAGAGCAAAGACATCTACAAAGAATACTTTGGCGGGAAAATTCAACAGACGAGTTGCAATGTTTTTAACTCAATACTGTAACATATGGAACAGCTTTAGCTCCGTTTTTAGCTATCAGATGTCTGTATGAATTAGCTATTGAAAATGAGGCACAGTATCCTTTAGCATCTCGTGTTATAAAAAACGATTTCTATGTAGATGACTTACTCACGGGTTCCAATTCAATAAACGAACTTTTGTTCATTCAAAAAGATGTTTCTTCTATTTTATTGTCTGGTGGTTTCCAGTTACGAAAATGTGTCAGTAACAATTCTGAATTGCTCAATAAAATTCATATATCTGACAATTCAAAACTGAGTATTTTACAATTAGGCCAATCTGAAAATAATAAAACTCTAGGTATTTTATGGAACGCACTTGCAGACCAAATTCAATATCCAATATGTCAACATCCACAACAAAAAATAGTGACTAAATGAATTATATTATCTATTAGGTACATCCCAAATATTTGACCCATTGGGTCTCCTTGGTCCAATTATCATTTTTGCAAAATTATTACTGCAAAATTTATGGAGAGATGATTTAACATGGGATGAGGCAGTGTCACAAAAAACTTTTACCTTGTGGAGGCAATTTCTAAATAATTTACATAATATCAATGATATAAAAATTCCACGATTTATTCTATCAACTTTTTCAATCAATATTGAACTTCACGGGTTCTCGGATTCCTCAGAGTGTGCGTACGGTGCTTGTGTATATATCCGTTGTCAAGACACATCAGGAAGCTATTCATCCAATTTATTATGCGCCAAATCAAGAGTAGCACCTCTGAAGCAAATTTCATTGCCAAGACTAGAACTTTGTGGCGCAAATTTATTAGCACATCTCGTGGAGAAGATTGTCAATTCATCAGCTATCAGGTTCAATAAACAATATTTTTGGTGTGATTCCACTATCACTCTTGTATGGATAAAAGGTACGGCTAGACAATGGAAATCCTTTGTTGCCAATCGTGTTGGTGAAATCCAAACATTAACGGAACCTGCTGATTGGAATTACGTCAAATCGTCTGAAAACCCTGCTGATCTTATATCACGGGGAATGAATGCAAAAAATATTATGAATTCTTCTCTATGGTGGCATGGTCCACAATGGCTGTTATTGAATGCAGATGAATGGAATATTATCAATTTTCCTACAAGATAATTTGAAAATATACCAGAAAAACGTTCTGTTTCTGCAGCCACTACAATTTATCATGATTTCAATCTATTTGAAAAATATTCAAGTCTGTTGAAATTACAAAGAGTTGTGGCGTATTGATTTCGTTTTATGAAAAATGCCAAACTTCCAATGATTAATCGACAATTTAGCAATGTAACTCTTCCAGAACTTGAATTTTCCTTAAATATGTTATTAAAAATATCCCAATATCAAGCGTTTCCTCAAGAATATAATGATTTATACAATAAGAAACCAATCAACAAAAATAGTAGTATTTTATCACTTTCTCCGTATATGGATGGTGATAAAATAATCAGAGTTGGTGGTAGAATTAACAATTCTAATTATAGTAAGAAACATCCAATTGTAATTGGTTCAAGTCATAAGTTGACTGCATTGATTATGTCCAATGAACATTTACGATTAGGACATTGCGGACCTCAACAATTCTTGAGTTCAATACGAGAAAGATATTGGCCTCTTGCAGGCAGAAATATAGCTCTGAAGATTACACATCAGTGTGTAACTTGTTTTCGTGCAAGGCCTTCCAGTAAACAATATTTAATGGGAAATTTACCAGAATGTCGTGTTATAGGATTTCATCCTTTTTCCAATGTGGGTATTGATTACGGTGGTCCTATTCTGATTAAAGATCGCAAGTTGAGAGGTTCCAAATTATTGAAATCTTATATCTGCTTGTTCATTTGTATGTCAACGAAGGCTATTCACCTTGATATTGTAACTGATTTATCAACAAATGCATTCATGTCTGTTTTGAGACGATTCATTGGTAGAAGGGGTAGACCAGATCATATTTATTCGGACAATTCTGCGACATTTGTTAGTGCAAATTCTCAACTGAAAGATTTATATATGTTTCTCACATCATCAAAAGATGAAATCAGCAACAATTTGTCCAAAGAAGGTATTTTTTGACATTTCATGTAGGTCACCAAATTTTGGGGGAATTTGGGAAGCGGGAATAAAAAGTACCAAATACCATTTGAAGAGAATTGTAGATAACATGAAATTGGCGTATGAGGATCTAATGACAGTACTAATTCAAATTGAAGGAATACTCAATTCAAGGCCTTTGAGCCAACTGTCATCAGATCCATGTGACGATAATCCTTTGACTCCATCACACTTTTTGATTGGAAAGTCCATGATGGCTCTTCCTGATAACAATTTTCTTGAAGTTGAAACAACAGGACTGGGAAAATATGAAAAACTTCAACAAGCCATTCAACATTTTTGGAAAATATGGCAACGAGAATATATTGGAGAATTGCAGACGCGTATTATATGGAAAACCAATTTTCTCAGTTTATTGAAAGTTGGAAAATTAGTATTTGAAATGGAAAATGGGAAGAGTGGTAGAAATTCATTCAGGAAAAGACAATATTGTTTGAGTAGCAACAGTAAGACTTTCAAATGGAAGTGAAATTCAACGAGTTGTGTCAAAACTATGTGTACTCCCTATTGAACATGGTGAAAATAATTCCTGATAAAATCAGGAAATATAAGACTTTTTGAATGTTCGAAATATTTTCTATTGAAGGTACTTCATACCTGTCAATGCCCGGCGGTATGTTAAGAACTCTCTGTATAAGCATTTTGTTCTATTTTGATCATTATTGTAACCGTGGAAAAAGATTATTATTACAAGTCAAGAATTGTCAAGTTGAAGGGAATAAAACCTTACAATTTATTATTCTCATATTTCTATTATACAATCAATCCAAAGTTTAAACAGTCCACTTATAATCATCGTAAACAAAGATCTTTCTCTTTTCTTCAAAAACGGAACTGGGCATTCGCGAAAACGGCAAAATGACACGGTATATTTGTCATTGAATATTTATATTTGTATATTCTGTTCGTTTTTACAATTTTGAGCCAAAGAGTGATTTCTGTAAATATTTGATTACAACTTTATTCCAATATAATAGATCGTGAAGATAAGTTGACCAAGATGGACGGTCAAAATTACCAATTTCTTATTTGATGTTTATAAACACCATCATAATTGCTGATTGCTAGTTCTTAATTGTTAATTCTGAATTCTTAGTTTAGTTATGTTTATAAATCCACCATAATAAACCGTTAGTCTTCCATGGTTTGAGCTTCCCATTATTTTTATTGGTGTTGATACTTTTGTTATTGTAATTATGTTGATGTAATGCATTTTTCAATGAAACAATTGTCAGTTGTAATATCACATGAGAGTGAGAATAAAGTGAAAATAATTTGACAGATTTTTCGAAAACTTGTTGCCAGGCAATGGACACGAGAGCCTGAAGGGCTCGAGTGGCTATTGCTAAATGGCAACAAGTTTGTGAAAAAATCTGGAGAATTATTTTCTACTTTATCGAACTCTCATGTGGTATTCGATAGATTATTTTTTGATGCCCCAATCATAGACCTATTCTCTATATACATATAACATTTTTATTTCGACAATTTACTTGAATCACTCCAAACAAAATGAAGTTGCGGAATTTGAAGTTTTCATCATGAAATATACAATTATTATGGATGGTTTATCCTTGGCTGGACGATTCCGTAACATTGTTTTGTTCTGTTGGATTGAAAGCTTTTGCTTTCTCTCTGTCCCTAGGTTCTCAATTGAAACTGTTTCCAAATTGACACGTTACTCAAAATAGTATTCTTACAAGCATTTTCGTTGATTTTCTTAAAATTTCGTCGAATGATGATGTACTAAACCGTTTTCGAATAATTTTTCAGTTTTCATGCAAACTGATGACAGACGTCAGATCAAAAGTATCAGTTGTCACATAATAAAAACAAAATACCACAAGAAATTCCCGCGGCAATTTTCTAGGTCGAAAATTCCCACTATAATAATGATGTGATTGGCCTGAACGTACATGAATGCTTTGAATTGATGGTTTCGATTGGTTGCAAGAATTGTCAAAAAATAATCTGCTGAATCTGGTTCTACTATTTCTATCCAGTTTTTTTTTTAAAGTAAATTTTTAAGTTTGTTAAAATTTCTGGATATCTTGAGAAATGTTTCAGAATGCTTAGTTATTACCATAGATGGGGCTGTATGGGGCTGTTGAATTATTTCTGTTCGACGTTTGCCGACAATCCTATTGTATAGGAAAATTTGCGAAAGGCTGGATTATTTTTATAATCAAATTTTGTTTTGAAATTTATTGCCTTTCGTCAAGTACTCTAGTTCCACATGAGAAATATTTAAATATTTTTCATGGTGTAAATTTAGATATATTCGGCTCAAACGAAGTCGTGGTACTGGTCGGAATCCTTCTGTGGTTTCTATAGATGGCTCTGCTGCCCACTTTCTTAGTGGGTGCCGGAGTTATCGTAGTGACTGTTAACAAAACCGATTGAAAATCATTTACATATTGTGGCCGAGTCTGTACTGATGAGCGAGTTGAATCGCGAAACTGGTCTGCAGATGTCACATGTTTTCGATTGCCAGTTGGTGGTTGTTACAGGAAGATTGCAAAGTATATCCTTGTAGGAAAACTTTGCCAGGCGTTGGATAGACGTGATTCGGCGGTCGTTTGGGGCTGTTGAATTATTTCTGTTCGACGTTTGCCGACAATCCTATTGTATAGGAAAATTTGCGAAAGGCTGGATTATTTTTATAATCAAATTTTGTTTTGATATTACCTTAGAATCCAAATCAATCAATAGCATAAATGTCTAATCATCAGTTATATCGGTTTTGAAAATATACAATTTGATTCTTACTTCATTATTAGTATTTGTATTGTTAATCTTGACATACATATGGTCAACTAAGCTAGAAGTACTATTTGTTTGGTGAATCTCATTTGTTCGCTTGGACTACTCCGTTATTTTTGTGACTTTTGATATTTTCGATGGTGGGATCTCGAGTTTTTTCAGGCACTTTAACATTTGAGTAATATAAAATAAAATCATTTGAATATAGGATGGATCGTGCGAAAAGGTAATAATCATCACAAGCGGTCTCAGGCAAGATTGTTGGGCCTCGAGACTCTCAGCCATCAAAATATAGGCACAAATGACCAACCATTTTTTCAGTTCTCTTAATCTGATATTTTTTAGTAATCGACAAAAGTAAAAATATGAGTAATCTGAGGACTCGGTCAAATAACTGAAAACTTGTTGAATGAAGCGTTTCGTTTAATGGGAGCTATTATATTTCAGATTATGTATGGGTCTTGTTGGCCTTTACACCGCCACCTATAAAGATCTATTGTATATGCTCTCATGTTGTTTAGAGTTTTTTGTCTAATCCAGTCATTGCCACTAGACTCCAGAGATTAGACTTTAGCTCTCCTATATATTTGCGGAGTTGTGGTTCTTCCTCTTCTAATATTGAAAACCTCAGCCTTGTCAGATCGTCACACTGACACAATATGTGCGCAGCGGTTTCCTCATCTTCTTGGCAGTACCTACATATAGTTGTTTCTGCCATTCCAATGTGTTTCTTACAGTTTAGAAGCTCAACCATAATCCAGGTTGTTCTTTTCTGACTTAGTTGGTACTCAGTAAAAGAAGGTGATCGTTCTTGAATGAACATTTTTGCATGTCTTATTCCTGGCGCCTTGTTGCACCATTCTTGAGATTGAACCTTTATCAACGTGTTTTTGTGTGATTCTTTCAGAGCTTTTGCTTGACTACAAGCGGGTTCCGGGCCAATGAGAGAATTTCGTGTTCCTCGTTGCTCTTATACCCTGTATGCACCCAGGCTATAAACAGTTTGTTGTTTCATTGAGCTCCCGTACAGTCCCAAATAAGTTTTGAGTTAAGTTGCATGGAGTTAATTGCTTTAATAGCTGCTTGGCTTGGTCAAAATAAATAGCAATGGTCCATTTACCTTAGTAACTCTCCTGCACAATAATATATTGCAGCAACTTCTGCTTGGAATACCGTAGCTAGTTTATCTAAGCTCAAAAAGACTTTCGTCTTAGGCTCGGGTTTTGAGCCTTCTGAATAGCAGGCAATTTCTGTAATAATTGAAGGAACTACCTGGTATGATTGTTGTAAAAATTTTCCCAAAACTGTATTGGGGAAGCATCTCATCCGATTGCATTCCCATTATCGGGTCGTTTCCCAACTCCGTAAATAGTTTGGTATAATTCATACCATGAATTCTTTTGATAGGCGCTTGCCCTCCACGCAGTCTACTAATGACTGACCTGGCTTCGCCTTGTATGTATATGTGAAGTGGTGGTGGTACTAGGTGGTAAAGGTATAGGTGAAAACAGTACTCATATTTCTTGAAAGTTACCAAAAAGTTATCTAAATTCACTTCATCTCAGTCTTGATTCTTGTATATGACCCTCGGTGAACTATTTCAATATTTTTTGTATGCAGCCAGACCAATCGGATGGGCCAAACATATTCCAAGACACACCAAAAGGATCGCAATTCGCCCGCTTGAGCGTGAGAGAGATGTCCTTGAGTAGAATAAAAATATTCTCTTGATTTCAGAAAATATCATGGCAGAATCAGTTAATTATGTTTTTTGTAAAATTTCTGATGTGAATTTTATATTATTCACGTCAGAGACCTTGAAAAAGTTTCGAACAATATAAAAACAAAGAAACATAACCTAAAATTTGAAGATGTTTTGCCGACTGATTTATTTAAAAGTGGTAGACAATGTTACAATTCATTTACAAGTTTAATGAAAAAATAATACTCTTCAAGAAAAACAAAATTATCTCCAGAAGAAAACTCGGAAAATTATCACGTAAAATTCATCAACATCTGCTTCGTAAAACTTCGTAAAAATGAACACAGAGTCACTGAGACATGTGAGTACTGTTTCTACCTACCTTTAGAACCTGGTACATGTAAATAGCAGATATGCACACGCTGAAAGTCACTAACACTACTTGTCTTCATCTCCTATAATTCATTAGAATATAAGTACCGTCTGGGGGCCCTGGGTTCTTATGGATGATATGATTACCCTATTTTCTAAACTTGCTTTCATCCACCGACACAGCAGAGAAGGAACTATTTTTCTTTCTAGAGCTTTGGTGATTGATTTTATAGATGACTTTTCTTAAATGCCCCTTCAATGTCGTCTATCACTTTATCCTCCAGAAATTTCGTAAGTAGCCTGTTAAGATTTGTTAGTTGAGAAGATTTGTTGATAGAACCTCATCCCTATCTACTAATATTTATAGCATTATGAGCTAGAATGTCACCAGACTGACTGGACAGTGTGACTAAGAAGTCATGTAATTCACTTTTGGTAACTATTTCTGCCACTCGGTAGGTATGTATTGTAAATCTTCAGAAGCCTTGAATATTCTACTCAAATGGGAAATTAGCAATTCTAGTCGTTTTTGTAGTAGGATGAGGTGTATTCCGTCCTCTCCAAGGGACTTGCATGGCTGGAATTCACTTATAGCCCACCTGATTCTGTTTGACCTTGTTATGTCTGTAGCTAGTCTCCAGTCTCCAGCATTGCGTCTCTTTGACTCGTCCTGAGGACTGTTCACTACTGCAGGGCCATTTATGATAGTTGCGGTCTCAAAATTAGCTGTATAGATTTTATCATTTTTAAGCCTATATTGAGGATTATTGATTTTTCCCAAATAACTAGGTACCTTCAAGTTGTATTTTTCACACATTCAACACTACATACTTTCGAAATGTCACATAGGTTTCTCATTCATAATTATTAAATTTTGGAGACAAATTATTCCTAACGAGGCAAAATGTGCCAAGCCAACCTCCAGTGATAATATGGAATATCATGCAGAGCCGGAACAAAAACATGCAACTCATTAATAATAATAATACTGCCTCATAAACGCTCATAGAGTGATAGAGTGTATCCTGTGCGGTTAGAGGACGGCTATTATTATTATTCGCCGTGGCGCTCAATGGACGAAATGAAAACATTGATGTGGAGGGTTAACACTTATTTATTATTACAGTGACAGGCTGGATGAGGAATGTTCAAGCATGACAAAGCAGCCATTTCAAAACATGTTTTGCAACATACTGATACTTCTTCTTTGCTTCACGTCTTTACAGGCAGTCTTCCTTACGAACCGAAACAAGGCATCAATAATGTTGGCAGGTGTGGTTTCTTCGCAGTTTTCCTCCAAATCTTTAACAATGCAGGCTTGGACAGTTTTCATATCACTGAAAAACAATATTATACAAAGAATATGAGGAATTTATACAAAAGATTCGATATGGAACGTTAGACAATTGTAGTTTCGATTGACTATAAGAGCACTAACTTAACGTGTTAGGGGAAGTTATTTGAGGAGAAACTTATCACAACGAATTATGTCCCACAAAACCGTTTTTGCAGTAGAGGCAAAAAACTGTTTATAGCTAAGAACTATGACGTAGGGCACAATTTTTGTGTTGGAATCAAAGGTGTACACATAGACCTGAATGCGATCTGATGTGTTTTAAATATGTGCATTCAAGCAATGTTCATAGTGACTCCGAAACCACATCGAACTCGATTTTGTACCGAAGTGGACAAAACGCGTTTTGATAAGTTGCTCCTCATTTGCTCATTCGTGTTTGCAAGTAAGAAGGGCATATCTGAAGAAGATATTGAAATTCTTCGGATTCGTGTTCAGGAGACAAAACTGAGTTGAGTTCTTATTTAATTTTAAGACAGTGTCCGATAAACTTACATTTACCAGGTATTACCCCTGATTTTAATCTAATGGGGGATAGTGTAACTGAATGGTTAGGAAAAATTGATCACAAGGCATTCTTATTTCGATGACCAGATCATCATGTTATGATATACCATTAAACAAAATTGCTCGACCTACGGTCTCGCAATATTTTCTCATAAATTACTGAGTGGCAAAATTATTTTGTTGAAAAATAGCATTTTTGTTTTTAAATAAAACAAGTTAGTTTTGTACCTGATTGCTATATCATGGAAAAACATACAATTTTTATTATAAAACTTCGACTTTTTTTGTCAAGGTAATTCACAATCAGATTTATCATACATAATTATATAACGTATGAGTATCCACGTAAAAGACGTATAACTCGTAATTTAGATAAACTTTTCTTGTTGAGTAAGTATTCAGAATCAACATCAAGTAATATGCGGGTCGATTCATTTCTGAACTGTAATCGTCGATCGCTATCATTATGAGAATTTTCGTCTCAGATAATCAATTGACATATTCAGGATTATTTGAAGTTCATTGTAAGTTCATATCAGAATTTTCGATAGATATTCAAAGATGTAAATAAGATCTATGCTGTATAGTCAATGGACGAGCATTTTTTAATCCTTCACACATTTTTTAATGAAAGTTCTTCATGTAAGTACATCGGGCATCCTCGGCGTACATACGTAGGATCTTATATTCAGGGTATTTGGATATTTGGTGGACTATAACCGAACATTTATGGATGTAACTGGACATCCAGCGAAGTCATAAGATCTAAGGTGTACATCCAGTGGACAAACATCAGACATCCATGTTGTACGTCTAATGGACGTGAATTTGATATATTTCTGTGAATGAAATGGAATTCGTTATGTACGTCCATTGTATGTTCGTTATAAACCTCCCGTAGACATACACGGTGTACGTACATAAGATGTTAGATACAGTGTATTTGGACATTTTATAGACTTTTACCCGGAAAACTGTGGAATTTGTTTTAACGAATCATCCAGGTTTACGTCTGGATGAGAGACCACTTCGCAGGACGTACATAAAATCCATGCTGTACAAACATAAGACGTACATGTGCCATATGGAAAAGGTCAATAGAAGATCAAAACCATCAGTTGAAAAGGCCAATGGAAGATTAAAGTCATCAGATTTAATGGTCAAATGAAGATCAAAGCCATCAGGTATAAAGTCCTGATGGAAGATCAAAGCCATCAGGTATGAAGAACGATGAAAGATCAAAGCCATCAGTAATGAGGGCCAATGAAAGATCAAAGCCATCTGATATAAAGGCCAAAGGAAGATCAGAGCCATCAGGTATAAAGCCCTGGTAGAAGATTAAAGCCATCAGGTATAAAGGACGAAAGAAGATCAACGCCATCAGTTATGATGCCCTGATTGAAGATCAAAACCATCAGACATTAAGGTCAAAGTAAGATCAAAATAATCAGGTCTAAAGCCCTGATAGAAGAAAAAAGCCATCAGGTATGAAGAACGAAAGTAGATCAAAGCCATCAGGTATAAAAGTCGAAGGAAGATCTAAACCAAAAGGTATAAAGGTCGAGGTCCAGGTGTAAGATCAAAGCCATCAGGTATGAAGAACAAAGAAAGATCAAAGCCATCAGTTATGAAGGAAAATGAAAAATCAGATCCATCTGATATAAAGACCGAAGGAAGATCAGAGCCATCAGGTATAAAGCCCTGGTAGAAGATTAAAGCCATCAGGTATAAAGGACGAAAGAAGATCAACGCCATCAGTTATGATGCCCTGATTGAAGATCAAAGCCATCAGACATTAAGGTCAAAGTAAGATCAAAATAATCAGGTCTAAAGCCCTGATAGAAGAAAAAAGCCATCAGGTATGAAGAACGAAAGTAGATCAAAGCCCTGATGGAAGATCAAAGCCATCAGGTATAAAAGTCGAAGGAAGATCTGAACCAAAAGGTATAAAGGTCGAGGTCCAGGTGGAAAATCAAAGCCATCAGGTATGAAGAACGATGATAGATCAAAGCCATCAGTTATGAAGGAAAATGAAAGATCAGAGCCATCTGATATAAAGACTGGGTAGAAGACTGAAGCCATCAGGGAATAAAGGACGAAAGAAGATCAAATCTATCAGTTCTTGAGCCCTGATGGAAGATCAGAGCCAACAGGTATATAAGCCGAAGGAAGATCTAAACCAACAGGTATAAAGGTCAAGGGGAGATTAAAGTCATTAAAAAATGCGTACAAAATTGGTCAAAATACGGAGGGGAGGCAGCAATTGCCCATCAAGAGCCGAGCCTGCTGGTCGAGAATTCTAAATTTCAACTGGAAATACTGAATGGAAAGTACAAATTTTATAAGAATTAGACTGACTAGAAATTTCCGTGCCTACACGATGCATCGTCGATGTCATGACTGCTCGATGAATTTCCTTGCATCGACGCTACTGCAGAAAACGTTCATGAAAACTAAAGCTGGATTTATAGTTTGACTGACTGTAAACGTAGACGCACTGCAAAAAGATCAACTACAGAATGTATGTACTTTTGATTATAAATTTTACGTCATTCGTTTACGTACATTTATAAACAAGAGTACATACTTTCTGTAGTTGATATTTTTGCAGTGTGTCTACGTTTACAGTCCGTCAAACTATAAATCCAGCTTTATGGTCATTTGCGATTGCGTTAAAGTAGGGTTAACGTGACTGCAAGAGAAGTTTGTGAGGTTGTTGATAGGTAGCAACGTGAAGTATTAGATTCCTCATATGAACTGTAGAATAACCGTGTAAACATCAATTGCTGTATCGTGTATCGTTGTTTTTGAGATCATGATGCAGGTATAATGAAAAATAGTCTGCGATGCCCGATAAGTGCCTTCAAAGCACTTGTAAGATGGAGCGGAGTGTCCTTAAACTTGTTGCACATGCTTCGCTGCGACCTGTGAGGATTCAATATGGCTCATCTATTATACTTACTCGCACTTTTTTTTGTCAATAGTCAAAGTGTGGATAGACTCCGGCGAGAAGGTGGCTGGGTTGAATTTGAGTGTTTGATTTATACACTCCTTGATGCCTTCTACTCGTGATTTCAAACAAGTCACTCCTCCTTCTGCCACGAACACTGAAAAACAAATAAGAATTACTTGATATCTATATAACGTTTATAGTGCTTTTAAACAAAAAGTTCGTTTTTCTCGACTTAAGGATTCAGTAGGCCTATGAATATTATCGAAGACGAATCCTGTAATATTTAGAAAACATCCTGGAATCCACGGCAAGAGAGTAGGAGTTGATGTTTTTCTTGAACTTCTGGACTATATGAGGAACACGTCCATAAGCAATTATTTCGAAACTGGTGATGGTGCTAGAATGGGTGGAATAGAATCAATTGAAAGTAGAGTGTCTGATGGAACGCCATCGACCAAATGAATAGATCTGTCTGAGACAAAAATAAATTTAACTGAGGGGGCAATCCATTACTGGTAATAAAGGATTTTGAGGGAGGGTAGAGGAGGCACATGAACTGAATTAAATAATAATAATTGGTTTTATTGCCGGGCAGAACAATTACAATGAATATTTAATATCAGAAAATATTGGAAAAAGCAGAGTTCGCTTTTTATCAACACGAAGGCGATAAATAGCGCTCTTCCACCCACCCTCCATTTCAAAAAATTGATAGAAGCCTTGTAGTATTCTCGCTTACTCTGAAGCAGCCCTAGCAGAAATTCCACGAGTGAACTTGCAACAATTAAAACCATGAAAAGTGAAGAAAGTCCAAATACTTACGAAATGAAGGGAAAAGATTAATTATATAACAGGTAACTTCAGTGGAAGATATTTAACAAGTACAGAAATATATATTGATTCGTTATACTATCCAAACATATCTGGTAAAATTCCTACAATAAAAACTTTTTTGGAACTTATGTATTTTGATCCCCTGAATAAAACATTCAAATATAATTTTTGACGGTCTCAAGTGATATCGGAGATAATGGTCTAGTTTTGAGAGATTTCTCGCATTTTCTAGCACACGTTCCTATCGCAAAAAAACATTTGAAACGTCTCCTTTTTTTCACCAGCACAGTGAACACACCCGAATTCACCCGTTTTAAACGGCATTTATTTGAAAAAAAAAACATCTTTTTTTTAAGGGCCACAAAAATAACAAATCTTGTTACCAACCCGACAAGAATGAGATTCACTAACATTTTGCTGTCATCGTATTTGTTGTTTGAAAAGAGGATGATTTTTTCAATAAAAAGTGCCGTAAAATGGGTGAATTTGGGTGTGTACATTGTCCTGCTGAAAAGTAGGAAAAATTTTGATTGTATTTTTCGTTTTTTGTGGTAGGAACGTGAGCTAGAAAACGACAGTCATCATTAAAAGATTGGCCCGTATCTCCGAAATTACTTGAGACCGCCGGATTTTTTGATCAGTAGACCATAGTTCGCAGGTGAAATAAATTTTGTACTCACTAGCAAGCCTGTCACCATCTTTGGCACAAACGAAGTCTCCCAGTTCTTTTATCATATTAGATGTGAAATTTATAGCTTGCTTTTCGTTTTCCTCCAAACAAGGTTCTATAGCATTATATGTTTTCTTGATGCATTCTTTCATTTCGGGTCGCTTTTTGCAATATTTCGCAAAAACCTCGTCCATGGAACCAGTCTTCTTGGCTTCCTCGATTTCATCCTTGAACTTTTCAATGTCGATGAGTTTTCTGAGACAGATCTCCGTTTCATTCTTAGCAGTCTAAAACAAGAAAAAATTCTTGAAATAAATATGTTTTAGCGGAAGGTTTTGTGCAGTCTAAACGTCATTGCTACCAGAAAAAAGAACGAGTAAAACCATACTGAAATAGTTAATTTAAAATGTGTCCACTAGTATTAACAGACCTTGTATTGAAATATATTATGTTATTGAGCAAGCTATAGGCAAGTTTTTCTATTCACCGGTGGCTCCACCAATCCACCAGCTGCGCTCTTATACAATATGAATAAGTGTAAAAAAACATGCCTTGTCATTTTGGTTGTATTAGAAAAAGTAAAAAATGTGTGTGTATCCGCGCCAGTGTTATGCAGATCCAAACAAAAAAGTTCATTATCCTAAATGCTGTCAATTAAATTGGTTTTTGACAGACTGGGAATATGTTGGGATGGTACCTGACTGTATAAAATGTTCGTCGGTTCATTTCTTACCTCTCCGTTGAGATTACTGTTCACTTCTGTACTGATGGTTATTTCGTTTCAGAAACTTTTTTGGTAGTTATCAGTCGTGAAATGAAATTCAACAATACTCCAAAAAACTTGACAATTATACCTACCTATGATTTTAACAAGATCACAAAAATTTTCTGTCCGACTACTATTAAGGAAAAATGCATTGGAAAATTCAATCTTTCTCAAAAAATCCTACCTATACAATAGGTATTTTCATCGGCAAGTATCAAACAGAAAACAACTGCTCCCCTCTACGACCATTCGATTATATCTTTTTGATACTTTCTAGTTTTCTACAACAACTTTTTATGCTTTTTAAATATCATAGCGGAAAAACCTACGTATGGGTTTCATGGCTCTTGCCAATCATCAGAGAAGGCTAGTTGTTCTCTCAATTAAATGAAAAAAAAATTTCAGCTTGTGATAGAAATTCCTAAGATAAATACTGAAGTATGTATCCAGCTCACTATTGTCTCTAGTGTGACAAATAATTAAAAAAAAATTGATATTTTACATTTCGCGCATGTAAACGTATGATTATATTGTAAACTACTTTTTCAACAATCTTTTTCTGCTATTCCCAAAATATCCCTACTTTTGCTCATTCGAAATTATTTTTTCAATATTGCCGCCATATTAGTAGTCACGTGATATATTTCAAATTATATTTCCACGTATCCTAGTATGCAGAAAGGATCCCTTATAAAGTGTTGTTTGTAACTCTGATAATAAAAAGGTTTCCCAATTGGCCCACACTGTATACATATTCACACCCTCTATGGTGATAGGGCGTTTTCGCATTGACCGACACCGACACCGACACCGACACCGACACCGACACCGACACCGACACCTGCAGGTGCTTTTCACATTAGGACGGCATGCCGGCCGGGAATCGGCTGTCGGCTAATGTTTTGTGGGTGCAAGTGAAGCAGTTACTACAACTTCATGAAAATCGGCGCCGACATGAGTGGCGGGCTTGCTCTTACCGACAAGTCGGTGCCTGCACCGACACGATACCGATTTGCCGGTTGGTGTGAAAGCATTACATTCACTTACATGCAAATTCGCGCCCACCGGCATCGGTGTCGTGTCGTTGTCGGATCGGTCAGTGTCAAAACGCCCATAATCGTGAAATTCTATGTTCCATGAATTTGGTTTTGCAGGAATCTGCTCTTTTCTTCTTGGACGTGACTAAACTTCAGGTAAGTAAGGAACATTTCAAAAAATTTCTTACCTTCACTTTCTCGAATGTTCCTGGTCCACCTTTTGTGTCGCATCTTTCTTTCAAGTCTTCCAAATCATCGAGATCAGGAATTTCTGGGATTTCAGCTAAACTCAGTCCTGTGTAATAAAATATTCGATACACTAGTTGATAATAAAGGAAGTTCAGTTAATTGTCGAAATCTTTTATACATATACATATATTAGTGAAAAACAGAGCAGTTTTACGAATCAGATGCGGTTGAATTAAAAAATGGTTCTTGAAATCGTCCGTTCAATGGGACTACAGCTTTTTCAACTCGCTAAGTCTCAGGAAAATTTCTGAGGATTGTGCGGAATATGTCAATTGGTTGGTTGAAAAGACAATTTCGAAAAATTTGGAATTTTGAACATTTTGATGTGAGAAAATAAGTTACTTTGTGGTCAAAAACAGAAACTTGAACTTTTTTTCCCTAAAATAACAGAACAGCCAACTATGATCAAACTCATGATATGAATAAACTATTATATCATATAAATTTCACCATTTTGAATCTCGAATCCTACTGATGAAGTTACCTTGATTATTGAAATGCGCATCTAGGATTGAAATTACTACCTTAAATTACGATTTTAATTTGCACCACTGTTTTAGGACAACACAAGCTTTACTTAAGATAAGCCTCAGAATTCTCAGGCTTAGGTTCCATTTAACTGACTTAACCTTACTTTTGATCTGTGATATTGAAAGTCCTACAAGACTTTCACTATTTTTTTGATGTTTAAGTATTTTGAGCATATTTTCCGACATTTTCTGAGGTGATTGTATTTTTATTGGTATCTGGTTGTATAATTTTCTGCCTATTAAAATAACCAAACATACAGACTTTCATATACCAACACGATTGAGGATGAAATCGAAAATTTAGAGATTTTTAAATTGTGAAAATATTAAAATAGTTTTTAGTATCAAGTGTACTTAATACAAGATGTCTATTGATATATTGCTAATTTCTATCGCATAAACTCGATAGTTATTCATGATGTTAGTTTTAAACGTACTATTTTATTTTGTAATCAAATTGAAGCAATTATATAGGTGTATAATAGGTGTTGACAAGTATTGTTTCCGTGCTCTATAGTGTTTTTCACTAGTTTAAAAGTGGTTTAAATACTTGGAAGTTAGACAGTTTTGTTTCTGAAATTGTGCATAACGCGTTGGCGCAGTTAAGGTATTCAAATTCCCTGCCATGTAAGAGAAATGAGCTATTGATTAATATCGAATTGTCAATTGCAATAGTACAGTAGTACTGAACCCGACTAAATTTGTAAATATTTTACTGCAATCTAGCAAAAACTTTCTGGTGAATAAGGCTAGTTTCTCTTATACGTGGTCAGTTCACTATATTTTTGGAGTGTAGTCATGCCATCTACGGGATATTGTGCTTGTTGTAACAAAGAGTTCAAAACCAACTTATTGATCAACTGCTCGGTTTGTCAAACGTCTTTTAGACATGCATGCATGAGTCTTTCGCTCGACGAACTGAAGACACCGAATGATCTGAGTGAGAAGGGTACTGACTGGACATGTACGAGACGCAGAGAATTCGGAAATGAACTGATAGGCTTAAAAGCTCTGATTTCGCACCTTCAAAATGATCTCCAGGAACTCAAAATTACCAAGGTCAACCCATCCTCAATGGCTCCTTTCCAGTTCGAGGAAATTGTGGAAGAAGTCAGTCAAAGGAAAAAACGTAAAAAGAATTTAATTTTGTTTGGTATCGGGGAGCAAAATCGACAGATGTCGACGAACTGAAGACACTGAATGATCTGAGTGAGAACGGTACCAACTGGACATGTACGAGATGCAGAGAATTTGGAAATTAACTGAAGGGTTTAAAAGCTCTGATTTTGCAGCTTCAAAATGATCTCCAGGGACTCAAAATTACCAAGGTCAACCCATCCTCACTGGCTCCTTCCCAGTTCGAGGAAATTGTGGAAGAAGTCAGTCAAAGGGAAAAACGTAAAAAGAATTTAATTTTGTTTGGTCTCGGGGAGCAAAATCAACAGACACAAAAACGCTGTCAGTGAGGTTATTAAAGCAATAGATCCCGATTTTGTAATCACAGAAGTAAAACCTCTTTGGCTTGGTAGCTATCAAGATGGAAAGGATCGTCCAATAAAAATCGTCCTAAGTAACCAGAATAATGTTCAACATCTCTTGCGAAGAGCTAAAGCACTTAAAACCCGTAAGGATTTTAAAAATAAGGGAGTTTTCGTTCCCCCTGATCGTACCTCCCGCCAAATAGAGTACTATAGGAACTTGAGACAAGAAATGGAAAATCGCAAGCAGGCAGGAGAGACGAACCTACGTATCAGATACATCAAATGTGTTCCGCAGGTTACTTCAAACTAGAATGGCCCATCAGGATTCAAGACTTCACAGGATACTACCAAAATGTGCGAGGTCTCCAAACCAAAGTTGATGAATTTTATTCTTCTATGACGGAGAACGAGTATGACTTTGTCTCGATTACAGAATCTAACTTAAATAGTGATAACAGTTCAAGGGAGATTTTTCCAGCAAGTTATGATGTCTTTAGGAAAGATCGCAAATTAGATATTGTTGATCGAAAGAGTGGTGGTGGTGTAATTTCAGCTGTTAAGTCCAGATATAAATCGATTACTGTAAGTACTCCTTTCATAGATGATCAATTTCCACTCATAGATTTTCTTGCTGTGAAATGTTACATAGGACATAAGACTGTTTTAATATGTACTGTATACATTCCTCCTTGTATAGATTTGATTACATATGAGCAATTTTTTGAGTCACTGGACCAGTTCTAGTTTATCCATGCACAGGATATGATCTTGTTAGGTGACTTTAATACACCAGCATTTATCGCTGATGACCTGAACGATAAAAAAACATCTGTCCTCAATAACTTCATGAATATACACGCATTTCAATCAAACTACTAACTACATGTTAAGGCTTCTTGATCTGATTATCTCAAACTGCAAATCTGTACAGGTATCACGCGATTCAGAGCCACTAGTTCCAGAAGATGTCTACCACCCAGCTTTGAAAATTACTGTTTTACTTAACACAAATTAAAATAACTTTGACATTAACTCTGAAGTGAAATCATTCAACTTCAGGCGTGCCAATTCCATATCTCTCTATAGCACTTGATAGTTGTGGATTGGACATTCCTAGAACTATTTTCTGAAGTAGACTCATGCGCTGACGCATTCTACATTGAATTGAATAATATTCTTATATATCACGCCCCTTTGTCTAAAACATACAAGAGAACTTATCCCAAATGGTACACCACTGAAATAATTAGAAATATCAAGGCCAAGGCGAAGTATCTAAAAAAATATAGGAAATGTAACCACCTCGCAGATCTCAGAGAATATAGGCGTTTGAGATCTTTAATAAAGTCTCAGATAGCCCGTGCCCAGAAAGATTACATTGATAACGTTCAGACTCAGATTCATATTGATACAAAACAATTTTGGTCGTTTATATAGAATAAAAAAGGATCTTCGAGAATTCCGGGTAGCATGAACTTTAATGGTGAATCTCTGAGAGTGCCTCAGGATATCGTGAATTCTTTCGAAAAAGTTTTTTGAAAGTGTTTTTATTCAGTCCGACTCTAATGTTGGCCTGGAGAATCCTCCAAATAATCATTTGCATATTACACCTCCAGTAATCACACAAGATGATGTTTTTAAGGCGATACGACTGCTAAAAAATAAAATGACAAGTGGACCAGATGGAATACCTTCCTTTTTTGTAAAGGATTGCGCCAGTGTATTATCAGCGCCTTTATGTATTATATTCAACCTGGCAATAAAATCAATGAAATTTCCATCAAACTGGAAAGAAGCAAAAGTATGTCCTATTTTTAAAAACGGTGACGCTGCTGATATTAAGAAATATAGGCCAATATCCATTCTGTCGATATTTTCGAAGGTTTTTGAGATGATCATGATCACATCTACCTTGCTGTCCGCAACCAAATTTCTTCTTTTCAACACGGTTTTATGAGATGTAGCTCAACTGTTACCAAACTTACCGTTATTTCTCAGTATATTGCTGATCATCTTGATCACTTAGGTCAAGTTGGTATTGTCTACACGGATTTTTCGAAAGCTTTTGACAGGATGGATCATAGTATCTTGCTTAAAAAATTACCTCGTTTTGGTTTTGATAAAATATTTGTTTCGTTCTTACAAACAGAAGTCAGTACGTCTACCACAATGGTTACAAATCGTATCGGTATACATCCTCCTCTGGGGTTCTTCAGGGCTCAAATCTGAGGCCTCTCATTTTTGCTTTTCATTGATGATCTTTTATCGCAAATACTCTACGATCATTTGATATATGCAGACGATTTGAAATTTTTTTCCAGAGTCGATAATGTTTAGGACTGTGGTAGACTTCAAGAGAATCTGAACGTTCTTAGTGAGTGGTGTTCTCTGAATAAACTGCAATTGAATATACGAAAGTGTAAAGTGGTTACATTTTCCAGGAAGAAACTTGTTATAGAACACGACTATTCAATGAATGGTGAAATTGTTCTGAGGACTGAACTGATCAAAGATCTTGGTGTTTGGTTTGATGTTAAACTAAGTTTCAATGATCATATAAACTTGAAAGTTTCGGAAGCCTCCAAGTTTTACGGCTTTATTGTGAGGAATTGTAGATCGTTCACTAACATATATTCCCTAAAAATTACTTACTTTGCTCATGTTCGCTCTAGGTTGGAATATGCGTCTATCGTTTGGAAGCCGTATTATAAATATCAAAATATGTCTTTAGAGAAAGTACAAAGACTTTTTGTTAAATATCTTTGTTTTAAAATTGACTCTGTCTACCGTGAATGAGGTATTTCTTACCTCTTCTCGTTCGTCGGTGTTTTTTGAACAAAAACGATATACTGCCAACCTAGGTGTTAACTCTCCTCTATCATATATGATGCGAAATTTCAATAATATCTGAAATGTGTGTGATATTAATGCAGACAGACTCAATTTCATTATGAGTAAAGCAACGGAAATCTATTTATTTGTGAATATGTGAACCCATATTTTTAGTAAGTAAGGAAACAATCGTTTGTTGTTCTATCTAGAGTTTTTTTCTTCTGTTACACT
This sequence comes from Chrysolina americana, assembly GCA_958502065.1. Classification (NCBI taxonomy): domain Eukaryota; kingdom Metazoa; phylum Arthropoda; class Insecta; order Coleoptera; family Chrysomelidae; genus Chrysolina; species Chrysolina americana. The sequence goes on from OY293413.1 coordinate 18,282,913, forward strand.
TGGGCTAATCTTTTTTTTTTGTATTAAAATTGTAATAATAAAGGCTTTATTATTATTATTATTATTGTGTGAAGGGAAGTTTGGGACACGAGCGTAGCGAGTGGCCCAAACCTTCAAATAAAATTCAAACATTTTTAACACGAACATCATACCATTTTTTTTTTGTACAGTATTGAAAATTGACAAGATAATAAAAAAATATTAGGAATTCAAAATTACAATTACAAAGTTCAGGATCGCATGATTAATAACATAGTAACCATCTGTTTGTTTTAAATTTTTTTTGTCATTCTCCGAAAAATATGAAAGAGGTGTCATTCGATTCGGAATAGCGTGTAGTTAATTCTTTGAAAGAAATCGAGAGCCGCTCGTAAAAATTGCAAGAGTTCTTAACAACAAACTGAAAAAAATAGAATTTGGATTTTTGCAAATATCTCAGAAACTATTTGACATTTCTCAAATTTGAAAAAAGATTCAAAAAGAGGAACTGTACGACCAATTGTCATAATTTTCGAAGAGGGTTGATAATACCTACGGCTAAGAACGGAGACTCTGTTAAGTAATTAACGAATATTATTCAAACTTATTGAATATGTTAAATAGGAATTGGAAGAATTAAGTCATCTACTAGATAGATGAATGAATAATAATCCGCGGTCAAAAAATGTTTATCGTGATTTTTCTATTATTTCTGCATTAGTTAATACCAGTTTATTTATTACATTATGTCTCGCTGTCCATTTGAAAATTAACATTTTGTATATATCCCAAATGAAAAAACAAAACGAATGATCATGATTAACTTGGAAATATTGTTACTGCTTCCAATTCTCTGATAACCATTGCCCAACAAACATCATATCACATCTCTTTTATTCTCGGAATATTGTCATGAACAATATTAGCAACAGAATACCGTTTCAAAGAATACTTCTTATCAGCGACCTTTCAAAATTCACTCCGTAGTCAACAACAAACAATTTTAAGTGATCGATTATAGATATTCGTAATTAAAAATTAATGTACCAATATCTAACTGAGATAGCTACTTTTCATAATAAGTAAACAAAATGCGCATCCAAAGATATATCAGAATCTAATAAAAAAACGACTGGTGATTTTCAAACAGAAAGGCTCAGATTATACTTTCTATTTCCTCAAAAACCGTGTATATGGTGTTTTCCATAAAATTTTCATTTCACAAAGTTCGTGTTACCTCTAGAATGCTAATTCAAACCATAAAAATATAAAAAAATCTTATGATACTAACTAATTTTGGAAAAAATCAAAACAATACGAAACATGTATAAAATTCTCCGTCTCTACTTATGTTCCCCTTCTTACATTTTCTTCAAGATGCAACATAAGGAAGAGATTTTTTATGAGAAGTATGTGCGGAATTAACAGGATATCTTTGTCTAGTATCATGATTCTGGATGGCAAAATATGTTGGTTAGTTGAATATACTCATCTCAATGATTTCAATTAATGCACATACGGTTTAATTTAATAATTTTATTTCTCTGAAAACATTGTTATACGAAATCTGACCATGTATTAAGAATATAAACTGTGAACCCCATTCACAAGGGATATGTTGGTAGAACTGAAAGTATCACTCGTTTATACATTTCCTTGTACAATCTGTCCACCTATCATTTTCACAAAAATTTAAAATCCAGTTCCGAAATGATTGATTTCATATTGTTGGAAAAATAAACCGCAATTTGCTCTATAGTAGCGGGGTTACTATCATAGGTTTTATTACAATTCATTTCAATATTGTTTACTGAAGATTGGACCAATATTCAAATTTGAGTAGGTAGATATTGAAAATATATTTTCTTTGTAATATTTTATCAATATTAATATTTCATTCAATATTGGCATGAGGTTTTTATTTGAGGTTTATTCAACGATAGCCCTATATCGAGGACTCATATATGGGAGTTTCTCCATAAAGGTGCAAAACGATGTCGGTTAATTTTTCATGAATTTTGACAAAGTTTCTGAAATTTGTGGTGGTGTCGAGGGGTGTGCCACTTCTCCATATTTGTACACCTACTCTGTAATTTGATAAAATCACAATGAAATCCAGATATAAATTATACTTTCGAAACGATTTTATGTATTTTATAGTACTTTCCGAAAGTTAACTCATGTTTATCTACTTTTTTCTACTTTTTCATAATTTTGTGTTTTTTGTAGACTTTGACATGCGGTCTTCTTCAATCTAAATTCGCGTTAACACCCCGGTTAACAATTTTACAACTATATTATCCATAGTACGCGAGCCCTCGTACAAAATCTGAAGTGATAAGCAGCAAGTTGTAACTTTGTATACTGGTTAAGTGTGCCAAATTTGACAAGATATCGCATAGAGGAAACCTTGAAAGTTGTAAGTTTTTCTTTGTCGTCAAATCGACATCTATGGAGCGTCGGACTGCTGAAGATCCTCATTAATTTTGTCGGACGATGGTGCCATTGAAAATCTCATTTAATTTTTGTATTTTTTTAGAAAAATCAGATTGTTGCTTATCGTCAACCTAAGTAGTGATATTGACACGTTTAGAGTGGGGGACAAGCTAGAAGTACCGAACATTTTTGTCTGATTTTTCCAGGGAAAACAATAATTTAATGAGATTTTCAATGGCACCATTGTCCGACAAAATCAATAAGGATCTTCAGCAGTCCGACGCTCCAAAAATGTCGATAAGGCGACAAAGGAAAACTCACCACTTTCAAAGTTTTCTCTCTGCAACATCTTGTCAGACTCGTCACACTTAAACAGTATACAAAGTTACAACTTGCTGGTTACCACTTCCGATTCTGTACGAGGGCTCGCGTACTACCATATTCACCCTAGTTTAATGCACTTGGTGTAAACATGAAACTATATGGCTACAGCAAGTTGTGTTGTTCTGTCTGTTCTGTATATTGAATTTTCAATGCAGAAATCAATTCATTACAGTAAATCACCAAAATGCTTTTAATAAGTAATGATAAAATGACAAGGTGTTTATTGACAGATTGGGAAAAACATCAAGAATTCATATTTTCAACCGGTAGTTAATGAGCTTTGTATTTTTTGGCATGAAAGAAATATTCAACAAAGTTTTAGGTCATGAAAAATGTTTTGGAAACATTTAGGAAACAATATTGAATGATATTTGGGAGGGACAACTTTTCTTTCACTTCTGGTGGTAATCTGGCCAATATAAGTCACCACATTTTCTGATTGTTCTAATTTGTTTTTCCATCTGGTTTATCATTTGATCCTCTTCTCTTTGAAATCAGCAAAACTAGATGACTGTGATGCGGAAAATTCATTTGGATGATTTCTAAACAGCCCGGAATAATGTTTTCTCATCATTCCCGAAAATAACAACAAGGTTGTTTTATGAAATATCTTCTAGAGCTTTCAAATCCACAAAATAATAAATGTTTTTTTCAAATACTCCGATAATTTGACATTGTTCTGTTTTTAAAAAAATATGAATATATCACTGACTGGATGATTACATTGTAGGTCTATTTCAGCAGATGTGCTCTTCAAGGATTGCATTGTACACGAGATTTCACAATAATCGTACCATAAGTTACAAAGCCTATTTACCATCTCAAATTATACCAAAAAAATTGTAATATTCCACCCTAGAAACTTCCCACATATAAAATTTCAATTGAATCGAAACATGAATTCAAAACTCTTTCATCATCTTGTATTTCTCATTGAAATTTCATATTACATCTTCAAACCAAATTTTCATTTGACTGAATAATTGGACAACTAGACCATGGAAGCTGAATACCCTTATTACTATATTTGGCAATTTCGATATGAGAAGTAGAATTTGAAAAGATTGAGAAATGTCAATCTGTAATAAATATTTGAGTAGTATGAATAAAACTTGAGCAAATGCTTTTACTCATACTTGTTGAAACAGTCATATTACTTTTGTTAAGTTATGAAAGAGACAAACCTTTAGTTCGAGCATTTGCTAGCTTTTATTCATTGTTCCGAAACTCCTATAATGAAAAAAATTTCCACACCTTTGCATACGAGAAGTATGTATAATTTTTAACAAGTTCTGTAGATCAAGTCCTGAAGCTAATAAAGTCATTCAAAACTTGTTGATGAATATACTGATTTTACATGTATTATGTATTTTTGCATGAATAACGGAAAAATTGCGTTTTTATCAGTTGAAAACTTGATAAAAAACAAAGCGATTGTTGAAACTCGTCGGCGACCAAATTTGCTTGAGATTTTAAACTCTTATATATTACTACACTTACTACTATAAATACCTACCGTATTTTCACACTGTTTTCCGACAATTTTTATTGAAATCGTGCGTTTATCACACGTTTAATATCACAGCTATACAAGTCTAATATTAGTTGAGTGAATAAGCCCGGTGTCTTTTCATATCGCCAAAATAATAACGTTACTGCCAGATTTCCGTCTGTTTTCTTGGGCAGGAAAAGGTAATTTCGTGTATTTTTAGTTACGCTTGCATTACTTTCTCGTACTTTTTTCTTACGTTTTCTTACTTTTTCATAGTTTTTCGTACTTTTACATATTTTTTATACTTTTTTGTACTCCTTCGTAATTTCCCTTATTGAAACCTACTTTTTTCTATTATTTGTACTCACATGTGGGTACTCGAATTACATTCCGATGATTTGTACACCTACTTCTGAAGTGGCACACCCCTCGGGTGGTGTCCAATTTCATGTTTTCAAGTAAATTATTCCCTAAGTTCGCGACCAACTCAAAATATGTTTGCTCATTTCCATAATCGATTCATGTTGCAAACACAAGTAAAAATGAAATATTTTGCCATCATCGGATAACGGCAAAGTTTGGTTTGAACCGTCAAAATTACCTTGAACGCAAACAAAATAAGTATGTTAGAAGAGGTATTTTTAATGCCTTTCCAACGATCTGTCACTTGTCAATTGAATTAATTGGTCGCAATGACACTACAACGTCGTTTATGATGAATACATCACCAGTTACCACTGTTCTTAGCCAAATCGAACATAATGGTGAAACATATTTTATCTACTCCTATTAAGTTATATATGAATTATTCAACTGCTTTTGAGCAATTAATAGTGTCTATGAACAAAAAGCGTGAGGTATAATTACTCACTGCTATAACTCTAATAAATCGGAAAATTTCACACCTCACTCTTTTAGCCAATCAAAAAATTCGTTCTTGTTTAGATGCTATGCCAACCCAAAAATCTTCCGGAAATTTTTATCCTCCCAGGGACCCTCGGCGAAATTAATGTGGAAATTTTTCTGTCAAATATTTGACATGGCCGGGTCACCGATATATGAAGTCAAGCAACGTTGAGCGAGGTTGGGCTTCCCATAGTTATTATGTACTCGAAAAATTTCCGGCAATAATTCAAGCACTAGGGATATTATAAGTGAAAACATTCTTGGAATTATTTACGAACCGAATATCAAGAGGTGGCTTGTACTTCTGTACAAGCCGGTTGGTCGAAATGGAACAGTCTATTACCTATTGATATTGAGGGAAGTAATGTCACTTTAAAAATTTTGACGTTTTCAAATTAAATTAATAATATTGTGAATTTTCTACTGAAAAAGATTAATTCAGATATACTTGAGTTCGGAAATTGTAGATAGTGGCTCATCGTCGGTTCGCGGGGTTTCAGAGTGCGGATTGCCTAGGAAACTCCGTAAACTGACGATGAGTCACAATTTACAATTTCCGAACTTGAGATAGTGGAGATGAATTAATATATACACCTCCATCAGAAATATGACAAGTAGCTAATGTTACCATACTTGCATAATTCAGTTCCACATATTCAGTTTACTAGTTGTTCAAACTTTACAGTTGATTTTATTAATAAACAAAATGAGTAATTACAATTAACATTTTTATAGCATTGTTATAGGTAACTATTAAGATTTGTGTATACAGTTCTTTCTCTGTACTTGTATCTTAGTATTTATTGTTATAGTCGTAGATAAAGTATAGTATTCTACTTGCGGTAATGGTCATAACTCACTTGATGAATTACAACACTCGCCTGCGGCTCGTGCCGCAAACTTCATCTGCGTGAGTTATGACCTACATTACCGCTCGTTGAATAATATACTATTACTTTACATCTGAGTATTAAAGTTTTTTTTAATTAGAAGTTATTAACGAAAAAGCACTTAGTGAGTTTTTCCTGTCACCCGACGATCAGAAGATTTAAATCTCATATGAATGATAATTGAATTGAATTGAATTTATTTTAAGTATAACCTTTTGAAGATACTTACAAGCGGCCATGAAAAGACTTTCTCTATTTTCAGTTCTACTAACGAACAAATTGTGCAAATTATATAAAGTATATAATTGTTGTTGTTGTTAATTGTTATTTCCGTCAACCAGCTGCACACCCTTAAGAGTACAACCCTCAAAAATCTTCGAAAGACTTGTCCGAGCTAGAGAAGACGCAGCCCTTACCTTTTAACGTGTGATGCCATGCACGAGACCGATGACCATGCTGGGAATCGAACCCATGACCCTTAGGTTAAGAGACAAGCGCTCTACCATCATGACCACCACGGCCCTTATATATATATATATATATATATATATATATATATATATACATGCCTTTGGGTACATTCTATGAGGAGTTTATGAGGGAGTATTATTAGATATTATTATAATATTATCTACAATTGGCATCTTTTATGAGGAAAACTATATTCGTGTCTATAACATGATATCATGCAGCAGTGGATTTAATGTTGTTATGTATTTCATATCTTATTAGCACATAAAACAATCATACCTACGATAAATAACTAGTATCAACAGCTGACGTCTCATAAAGTCATAATACTTCTATTCACAAACGCCTTATGAAGTCAATGATCAAACACACTAGTGTCAAATGAATCATAGCGATCTGACGTTATCGAGAAATTATTGACTCTCTGTTTTTTGCATCCACGTCACCTTTTCTATATCATAACCCTTTCGGCAATTGTCAAAAATGTCAAAGTCTTCAAATTAGGAAAAGTTTTAGGTTGGTTGGTAGCGAGGCAATTAGATGCCAGCCTTTGAAACTTTCGCTTGCATGTGGCCAGTTTCGAATCCTGAGAGTGAGATTTTTTTTTATCAATTTCATAGGAGTCGATAGGCAATGTAATTTGTCTAGATCCCAATCCCGATGTCTGGTGCTTGCTTGGAGTGCGCACCGACCACCCGGGGTGGTGCTGTAGGTTTTTCGGGTTTTCTTAGAACTGAAAAGTGGATACGCCATCAAAAACAAGTAAGTCGCCCCGGTGCGCCATGGCAAATAATAATAATAGGCCTCTTCCCGCAAGGCTATGTTTCTGAGTAAACTCTTTGAGTGTTTATGAGGGAGTATTATTATTATTATTCGTGTTTATAAATCAGCTGTAGAAAAGATTTTGTATTGCAATTCATGTATTATTATCGTGTAAAACACTCATAAGTACAATGAGTAAACTATTATACCTATACTGGTCAAAGAGATGAATTGCAGATACGCGGATCAAAAATTGAAAAAAAAAACGATTCTTAGCGTACAAGTAGGTACAGTAGAAACAACAAAATACTTGTGGACAAAATTATCACTAGGGCACAAATTAAGGTCGAATATGAAATTTCATATGTCAAAAACATTGTTGACAGAACTGCCCTTGAAAAAAAAGGTAACGGATGCGCTGCTTTAGGGGGGTTGAAAACTTGCATAACTTTTGTTTTGTGGTAGTATCATATACTTATGTCGCGAATATCCTACAAAATGATGGTAAGAGTGTTATTTTATGTAATGAAATTGTTACGAAGTAGGCGGTTCTTATTTTCAAGACAACTGCAAACAATATGCTACAATACAATTGGATATATTTCTTTAAGAAGACTTTCTAGATCGATTTCACTCACCTATGAAAAGAAATCCAATGAAAACCGAGCACCTCATCTTGAAAGAAGAATTGAAAATTCAATAAGTTCCTCTGCTCATGAGCTGAACTGATATTGTTCGTTCAAACTTGCGTCACGGATAAGGTCAAAGTAATAAGTTCTCTGTATAGTTATCGAATAGGGTTACGAACTTTTATCTTATAATTGGAATGAAACGGTTTTGAAGATTACGTGCCAGTAAACATATGAGGTATGTTCAACAAAGGAAAACTGAATGCGTCTTTGTGCCTCTTAGACATGTCACTCGCTATTATTATAATCAAGTAGGATTAGTCACCTAATGATCGTTCCAATAAAATCCCAGAATGGAACACAAACTGAGCAAATGCCAATGACGCATAATGGGAAGTACGCACCGGCAACTATATAAGTTGCGAAGTTACGCAGTGGGTAATAGCAAAAAAATAAGATACTTTACTTTTTATGCTGGCTATTTGCAAAAAATATCAATTTTAGATTTTGGTAGTAAATCGCTAATACGTAACTTCAGATCTGAAGACATTAGTCAGTGGCTACATATCTACAAAACTTCTTGTTTTTTTTTCCTTCCGGCAGATGGTCACTTGGCGACTAAGACACAAGTCGAGGTGTAAAAATAGCGGTTTGGTGTCGGGTTAAAACTCCAGAATATTCATTATTGAACGAGACGGTATTTTGCGTTAAATTTTACTCTTTAGATAACACCACGATTGATACAAAACATTATGAAATTGCTGGAACTTGTCTATAATAACTGGCGTAGAAAAATAAAAGTGATAAGTTTGATACATTCTCGTATGCGATTCATTCAAAAAAGTTTACGTTCATATAAAAAAGTCCTTCTTCACGAACTTTATGCATGAATATCCATTCCTACATTACAGAATGTTAGCTATGCTCACCTGGATGGCACAAAGACAGTACAGCATCAGAAAACACTTCAATAAATATAATATAGGGAATAAATACACTTTGCCGCGATCTAAGTAAAATTGTCCGTTCGTCGTTATAACAAAGAACATACAAAATATAAATCAATTCAAAAACCTAGATTACATAATCGACTCTTATTCCTTTTGGCAATATATTTCTTCTCGGTCTCTGACTACCATCATTTCTGTCTTCTTCACATTCTTTGGAAGCTTCGGTTTCTTGATTTTCCTTCACATCTCACAAACTTTTTTCTTCACCATTGGATGAAACTGTTTCTGTATCAGTCGTTTAGTTTTGTTTATCATTTACTTGATTATCGTCAGTGTATGTTTGCATGTCTTTGTCGTCCTGTTCAATATTTTTGTCTTGTTCTTCATCTTCGGTATGATTGCAAGGTCTAAGTCGAGAAACGTGCAAAGTACACGCGAAGGGGCTAAATTGCTTACGCGATAAACATCACTTGGTAGTTTTTTAAGTATAACGAATGGTCCTTTATAAGGTTCTTTGAGTTTTGTAGATTAACATGGTACAACCTTCTCAGTGGTTTTTCTGTAATTGCGCTTGATGTAGCCAGGTTTAAAACAGTCTTGTAACATACAGAAATTCTCGGATTTGCGCATTTTTCCTTCGGATGCCTTATATCACCACAGATATAACACCTAATATTACTTTCATCCCTGATTTCATGTCCTCTTTCTCTTCTCTTTCTTGAAATCAAAACTGTTTCCACGAGTTTGTCTATTATATAATTTTTCCAGAAGTAATAGATCTGCCCACAACTGAAGGATGAATTGTAACACTATGAAACTTAGCAGGTGACTTCTTGATATCATGTTTAGTTGTAAAAAAATGTTTACCAAAAAAATCAGGGGTAGAACACAAAAAAATATCGACTTGAATAAAAAAAATGGAGTTTTCTCGGAAAGTAAAAAAGATATCGGAAAGCGGCTTCGATAGAATAAACGGAAATAGAAAGTAGTTCTGTAATACTTTCAGTAAGCAAGGTTAGGTGAGGTTCGGTGAGGTTGATGCTTCATATTTGAAGCAAATCCGTCCCTCTGAGCTCTGGAAACGGTGTAAATCGCACTCCAATTGCGATGTGAAATATCTGCCATCGTAGACAAGAGGTGAGAATATTTGTTGTGGTTATGGATAGGCCTTTTATCTCAGTGATATATTACAAAAACCGCTACTAAATCTACATGGGCTATCCTCTTCATAACTGCTTTCGAAACCTCATCCAAACAAGTAGTTGCCACTTTTTTGATAGTTTCGGTTGAAGCTTTCTGAACTGTTCCTGAGTTTGGATTTCATTGGAGAATATGAACCAATTCGAGGGTCAGGGCTATGGAATTTTTCATTGCCATACTTGTACTTCTTAGAGCTTGAAGCCATGAGTGTGTATATCTGCCGTTTTTTTTTTGTACTTTGACCTTCGCCAGTTTATCAGGATTTCTGTATGAGAACCCCCTTTCTCTGCTCACAGAAATCAATGTTTAGCCCTGCTGGAGTGAAAAGACACCAATTCTGGCAAAATATACCAGTATTGCAAATAATAGGAATTCCTCCCTTCTGTTACATCCAAAAAACAAACTCATTTTTTAAGACTCAACTCTTTAAATCTACACCTATGCTCCCTCTTATCCGACCGGCATTTATTTCTATATAAAATTCTCTCAAAGCAACTACAAAAAAATATATTATATATATTATATATTACTTAGATAGACAGAATAAGTTATGTAGGCGGACGGAGCCATAAGTATGTAGGCCTCTCAAATGGGCCCGTTATGCACCCACCACTGCTGGAAAATAGTTCAGTTTTGACTCGCGAATGAAAGAGGCAAGCCTCCTTACCGATACCTTCCTACATTCGGCTAGACGCGTTGAGAGAGCTGGCCGATATTACATCCATCGAGGAATTTTTCAAACGACAGTCTGATAAATTCTACAGATACCATGTTTTTGGAAGCCCGCTGACCAGGGAGCTAACAGCGGTCCGAGCCAACCACAACAGGCCACGAAGGCATCGAGTACTCATCTACCAGGCACTGGACATTTTCCTCGAGAACCCAGAAGACGAGTGACAAACCAATCATGAAACCATGAATATTCAAACCCGATATTTTTGACGTTTTTCCGGGGGCTCACTGAAAACTCAATAATACATGAATAACTTGGAGGAGGCGGGGAAGTCTAACAACTCTGAGACTTAGCACCTACAGCATTTAACCGCCTACATAACACCGTAGGGCCTGCCCTAGGGCAGGTGTGAGCTGGTTTTGCCCGCCCGCTGATAGCTCAGCAGGGCAGGAGCAAACCCCTCACAATATAACTCCCTCCTACATCCTCTGTGGCTTAGTGATAGTTTTAGCATTTTTAGATATTTAAATGTTGTAATGTGTTATACATTTTTACTACTATTTGAATTTAAATAAATTTTTTGGAATTTTTTTTTGGATACCTTCCTCACACTCTCCAGGTTCAGTACGATGCTCTCGAGGTGTGATTGCTGCAACTGCCGGGTATTCTGTGAGGATGTGGGTAGCTGAATCCTCATCCTGCAGGCACCACCTGCATTCGGTATCATCCGTAATGTATGCCTATAGTAGCGTGGATAAATGTTTGGCAAGTTCATATGCTGGTGAGCCAATGGTATTTACTATTGGATGGAGCATAACGTTGGTTTTGTGAATTTTTGGTAAACCATACAGCCTAGGGATGAAAGCATTACTTCTAGACAACCTCTTTTGGTGTTGTCATCCAATGAAGAAGATTTTAAAGAGCGATTTACAATTTTCACGGTTGCTTGTGTTGGGAAATCAGCGAAGGACAAACGAGATGTTCTAATCTTTCTGGGGTATACCGCATTCCATATTCCTATGGCAGCGTTTACATCGGGACCAAGAAGCGTTCCGTTAAAACAAGAATCAAAGGGCATGAGGCAACACCGGTGTCTCGTCTATACCGTGCGAATGTTGTAGATGAGTACAAAACTCGTAGCACCGAGTTATGCCTTTGCATATAGGCTGAGACCATATGAACTGGACAGGCTGATAGCGAATGTATTATGGTCTCAGCTGCCCTACGACATGCTCGGCATCTAGTGCCAGGAACCTCTATACCCATCACGCGACTACGGTAGACGACGGCGTTGAAGACACCATCCTGGCAGGCCATCATAAATCCCTCGGTTTCTGACTTCAGCCACATGCGAAGGTCAGGTTTCTGGATAAGCCAAGGTCTTCAATGTTTTTAAAGGAGACCCCATGCATGCATTGGCTTATCCTTATGTAGATGTCAAGTATTCCCAGTTCCACATGAAAAATATATAAATATTTTTGATAATGAAATTGGCATCATGAGTCCTTCAAATATTAACACACTTTCAATCTGTCATTAATCTGCCCATGCATTGTTGTTGTCACATAGTTCCTCAGTGTTAACGCTCCTTTCCCAGCAGATGTGTAGCAAATTTATCTAATTTTGACTGATAGGGAGTGGAACTTTTTTTGTTCCTCAGTTGTAATTTGGAAGTAATTTTCTTCTTCTAATTCCGCTGTATCAGTCTTTTCCTATACTGACAACAGTAAATAATAAGGTTACCATGATTTCTTTAACATGATTGTATTAGCGACAGGATATAACAAGTATTAAAAATTCGAACACATTAGTTATTTGTGGTGGAAGTCCATTGAGTCTCGAAGTGGAGTTCAAAGATGAAGAAAAACTCAAAATCATCTCCACAAATTCAATATAACCACCAAATGTTAGTGATGTTAGAACGATAAAAGACTATCGATCAGTTCAATGGTTTCATAGTAGTTCATGTTTCGAATCTATATAGGTTCATCATCAGCTAAGTTTAAAATTATGGAGAGAAAATTATGTAGAAAATTTTTAATGAACAAGAGGTTATGTGGTCTGGGCACTGACAAATTAAGTGTTTTAAAAATTAAATGAAAAGTAGTAATCATCAGCCTCCCTTATTACTACTTTTTATTTTATTATTAAAACACTTAACTTGTCAGTGCCCATATAACCCCTTGTGGGAACATGTGGTGACACTCATTTTATTTCATTAAAAATTTTCTTCATAATTTTCTCTCCATAATTTAAAATTTAACTGATGATGAACCTATATAGGTTCGAAACATGTACTACTATGAAACCATTGAACTGATCGATAGTCTTTTATCGTTCTAAGATCACTAACATTTGGAGGTTATATTAAATTTGAGGAGATGATTTTGAGTTTTTCTTCATCGTGGACACTAGTCATTTTACCAATAAATCTTCAAATTTCACCGAGGCGGCTAGTGAAAGTGGTAAATATAAAATGAGTGAATACACGTTCATGATTTATTTTGTTTATTCAAAATTATCATAACATATTCAATATATTGAATGAATACACAAAGAGTTTCAATAAGACTCTTTTATTCCACAAGGAACTTCCATCGCTCCTATATAATCATTTCTGAACTTCCGAAGATTATCAGTATCTCTGCAGTTGTCTTCGAGCATATCGGTGAAACATTTGGATGCGGGAATGAATTTTCTGAAACAATCACATTATTTTTTTCATCATATGGGACAATAATAATTTAAGAAAATGATCAATAATGAACTCGTACAAATCAAGCAAAGGCAAGAAAGGATATTGACCTAAAAGATCTTTGATTGAATCGGAACGAAAGGAAAGCTTCCAACTCGATATTTTTTTTTAGTATTATTTCCAGCTGGACAAATTGGAGGATGGTGAAGGCTCTCTGTAAATAAGGCGCCTAGCATTGCCAAGTTGAGAGATTTATCGCTATTTCACGTTCTCGCAGTTGACCAGAATTGTCCACGAGATGAAGAGGGGCTTCCAGCAAGGGTTCAACACAGTTATGATTCTGTTGGATATTAAGAAAGCTTTCAGTTCCGTCTAGGCAGAGGGCAGTGTCACGAAGATGTTAGAAGCATGTATTAATTTGAACAAAGTTCGAAAATATGTGCTGGAGATGATCACGATAGTGAAACGAATAAAATCGACAGAGTCAAAGTACCCTTTCTCTCCACACGTTTTCACCAAGTGAAAAATTTAGGAAAACCTGTCAGAAAACGACTAGTTCTCTGGCTAATACCACGACGGACATTGAACTACTTCTGATCAACTTAGTTGTGGGTCGTAGCTTCATCCGAGGGGAAACAGTTGATTATTATTCATTTGGCAGGAACAGGACAATTATAATGTTGTCCAACCTTCCCTGGCACTGATGAGAGGCAAAACTTCGAAACATGCATGTCTGCAGGTGGCCATCCCCAGCCAAATGAAGGATAATCTACTGTTTAATTACAAGATACGCACTTTTAGTTGGGTCTTCTTGAAAGAACGTTACACAAATATCTGTGAGATGTAGTTCAATGTTCATTGTAGTATAAGCCAGGTAAGTAGTTTTTTTCTGAGAGATATGTGCCAAGTAAATATACTGATTGTTGCCTAACGGTAGCACAGTTCAAAGTAATAATTTTTAATGGTTTATATTTAATTTTTTTATGAAAAGGCGGTCATTGTTCCCTCTACCCTCTGTTGATGAAATATTCAAAAAAAGAATTATGCCTTTCGATGAGTACAAGATACAAGTTTATGTGAACTTGGTACGATCAATAAATCATAATTATTGTACAATGAAATTAATATTGGAACTGAACTCACTCGCAGAACGATTTCTTCGAAGACGGAATTCTAGCTGTATCATGTGTTCTTGCAGCTGTATCGGTCAAACATTGGATATATTTTCTCTGAGCACCGATATTTCCGATGGAACGAATACACGCAGGAAGGTCACCTGAAAAAACATAAAACCAGCCGTCAATCGTCAATTTAGACTTGTATATTGTGAGAGATAATGGTCTCATTTGAGTCTTTCTTCTGGTATTCAAAAGGAAATCTAAGTTCAGAAATATTATTTTTTTCACATCATTTCGTTCAGTAAGTGTACCATACTCACTTCTCATTATATCGAAGTCATCGTACATGAAGGAAACTACCGACTTTGCCAAATCCAAAATAAATTCTGGGAAATACTTCTGGTCCTCAGCTAAGCAATCCCTTGTCTTCCTTATGGCATCTTTACTGCATTCTTCTAGATTTGACAGAAATTCGTCTTTGGGGGTTATAAATATCGTCTTCTTTCCCGCACATCGCTTCATTTCGGCGTATGTATTCTGAAAACGTTAAAATGCAATGCTAGGATTTTTCCAAAAATAAATAATAAAAAATTGAATGGTTTGATTTTAAGTATAGACAATAAAGTGAATATCATTGGAAATAACTAATTAACATTATACGGCGATATAGAATGTTATTGAATATACTATAATTTGTAGATAAAGATATGCCTATTAATCCCATTTTTCCAAAATCAGAAAACGCCCCAGGGGTATTGGGACCCATCCTATTCCTCCTATTTATCAAAATTATCTTGAAAAGTTTCAATCTCAATAGTAGAATAACTTCATTTGCTGATGATACAGATCGCTTTTGTTGAAAAACGTGGGTAAAAGTAAATATACCCAGACTGAAATAGGCATCTGAATGATGATTTTCGACGATAAAGGACCTATGGATAATTAAATAGTGGAACAATTTCTGCGATGGAATGAACAGTAAATACACAGTAACTAAACTACGTAAATTAATCTATAAATTTTATCAGCTTATTGATGTTTCAAATCTTTTCCCGAACATATACCCTGAAGACTGTCTGATGTTGTTACGACAATTATTCTTTTCTAATTCTAATCTTTCTACTTTTCACATATTGAACTTATGCTCTCTAATCTCAGTCCATTGAATCTACCATTTCTGAACATCCCAATTTTTCAGAAATTCTGTTCTGGCATGACATGCTAGCACTTTTCAAGACTAGATGATCTTAACAATTCAATAATTTTTGTATATTCTTTCATTACAAGAATCTAGTTTACCATGGAAATTGAATCAGACAATAAACTGTCCTTTTTGGACCTCATGATCCCCAAATCAGACACCCCAGAATCTAGTTTGCCATGAAAATTTAATCAGACAATATACTATTCTTTTTGGAATTCATGATCCCTAAATCAGACACCCCAGAACTCTCGATTTATAGAAAACTTACCACCACTGACAATATCATACTCTTTCACTCTAACCATGCATATAATCAGATATTTTCAAGTTTTCATTATCTTTTTCACCGACTTTATACGATACCTCATAGTGATTCCAATTTTTCAACAGAATTTATTGTCTTTCGTCAAGTACACTCAATTCCACAAGGAAAATATTTGAATATTTTTTAAGATAGTGTGATATTTATTATGTTGTAGTGGTTTGAAGCATATTTTTTGAGCAACAGAGTCCTCGTGACAAAATATAAAAAATCTGTAAAAAAAATGTAAAAGTCATGCAAGGAGTTCCCCAAGATAGTGTCTTGGGGCCATTACTATTCATTATATATCTGAATGGTATTGATTATTCGATTACTGTTTAATCTCTCTGCCGATGACATTCTTATTGCTTGCTATTGAAATGCTTTGAACGAGACGAGACTGAATGAAATTGTGGTCATAATGGTAGAGCGCTAGTCTATCATCAATCAGAGGGACGTGGGTCCGATTCCCAGCATGGTCACTGGTCTCGTGCTAGGAATCGCACGTTAAAAGGCAAGACCTCGTTAATCGTTAGCTCGCACAAGTTTCGACTTCTAAGGGCTGTCGTTCGTAGGGGGACTGGATAACGGAAAAAACAATCTTGAACAACAAAACAACAAAACCATTTTTTTTTTTGAAAAGGACCTTGCACGGAAACATGGAAAGTTGGTTCTCGGTCAAATTGGCTGAAATTTTATTATGTTTCAGTAGCATGGGTCGTAAGAAAAATGTGAAAGCTCAAATGATTTTGTTTGTGTGGTTTCTGAAATAAAAGCTAGCAAACTTCGAAAAAAACGTTGTAGTTGGGTGGGATTGACATAAGTAGATAAAAACTGTTTTGTTGGTCGAAATAAAACAAATTCAGGATGTAAATGTCTATATCGAAAGTCGTTTACATGCCCAATCATAATATATTTAATGATAGTACATTGAGAGCTATACGAGGAATAGTCAAAAAGACTGTTTCCTGGAATTTTTTTCTAGCACTATTCCAGGACAAACATGTCATATTTTGGTAACATTATAATTTCAGTCTCTTCCAGTCGATTGAAACATATTTTTTTCCTTGATGTGTTTGAAATAATTCATTGGTACTGATGATTTGAACAGGTGTTGAAGTAACTTCATGATTGAATCAGTTGTTCAATATTAACTTTCATTTAGTTACAGGGTACTTTAATTTTTTTTTAGGTCGTTCATAATGTCATTGATGAATATTTCAAAAACAGTTCTGTTAATTTGGATTTGATTTTACTCATACCATTTTGAGAATGTCGACTAATATTTATTGAAGTTTCAACAACTTTAAATATTGCGTTTCTATGATATGCAATTTTGAAGTTTACGATATTACGATATGTGGGGTTGTTACTATCGATAAAACCTTTCGATGAATTAAATTCTATTGCATAACTTTTCAAAATCAATCGTTTAATAGTCAAGTAGTCAAGTAATAAGCAACCCAAACTAGACCCAACAATAATATTGAACTCAACAATGAATGCAAACTCTATTAAAAATTATCTAATCAATTGCCAGATGAAACGAAACAATGTAATACTATTAAAACAAAATTGTTATCAAACCCACTATAGAGAGATGATCAACTTTGATATTAGTTGCTCTAGGTGGCCTTATATCATTTGTCTATCTGTGACTTTAGTGGAATTTAATATATTAGTTTTAATACTTGATTGCCTACATATCTATCTGTTTTTTATCTTCATTCGATGGGTCGTTTCATTCCGATTTCACATTGAGTGTGAGATAGTACTTTCAACTTGTTAAATAGGTTTACCTACAAACTAATTATAATTATTTGTTTTCGGCTTTTGTTGTTTATGTATATATTATCATCATAATCACATCTAATGTTTAATTTGAATGATGTCTATAAAGGGTGTTCATTTCAGGACTGCACACCCTAATTTTCTCGGAATGTATGTATTCTTTTGAAAACTTCCCTGATACGTCAACAAATGTCAGAATTTATTTAAGAATAAGGAATTAGAATTTACACCAAAATAACCTAACAATTCAGTTGGAGTGAGTGAAAACTTTTGGCTGATCATATTTTGAATTTGCAACAGGTCCTGTCCGAGTAAATTTTGCGATCAGATTTAGGACATACCGATGAGAGATGTTCTTATCTGGGTACCTAATACCTTCTCAATCAATGATGAAACAATTCCTTTTTCGAGTGAAGCAAAATATCTGGGAATAACCTTAGATAAAAAGCTGAATTGGAACTCGCATCTGGAAAAGATATGGCTCTGTAGGCTGGTGGAGCAATTGTAAACAAAAAATGGCTCAGGCTAAACATAGACTACAGAGACAAGCGTGTCTGGCGATTACTGGGGTTATTCGCTCCACGCCAACGGCAGCAATGGAAGCCCTTCTCGGATTATTTTCTCTTAATTAAGTTCTGGAGAGAGAGGCAAGATGGGCAACATACAGACTCCACCAAGCGGCCATTAGTCTACCGCAAGCAATGGTTATGAGAAGCAGCAGCATGCTGGAGGGCATAACAGCTCACAACATTCTAGGAATATCCTCAGACATCATGCCCAAAACTATCAACCTTCAGACGCCATACACTGTGGTCTTCTCTGAAAGAGAAGATTGGGTTCGGAATGAAACTGACCTATGTAGGGTAAATGAACGTTGGTTTACCGATGGTTCCAAAACTTTGGAAGGCGTCGGAGCCGAAATATACGGGATGAACCCAGTAGTGAAGCGCTCATTCAGTATGGCTAAATTAGCTACGATATTCCAGGCAGAGGTATATGCCATTGAAATGTGTGTAAGGGAGCTGGAAAATCGACACCACACACGAAAAACAATGAAAATATTTTCAGATAGTCAGGCAGCACTAAAAGCGCTTGAATCCAACTGCTTTAAATCCAGAGCAGTGTGGAACTGCAGATAAACCTTAAACTTAGTCTAGATACCAGGTCACACGGGCATAGAAGGGAACGAAATAGCAGACGCCCTAGCAAAAAGAGGGACCAAAATAACGTTCACTGGCCAGAACCGGTAATCGGTATAGCACATAGCACTGCCAAGAATGTTATAACATCCTGGGCAGACAATAAAAGACTCGAGTATTGGCGTAGTCTACCGAGCCTATCCCATTCCAAAGCATTTATTGCTCACACAAGAAAAAAGCAGCACTCCGACAAACTGCTAGAACTCAGTAGAGCACTTCTCAGAGTTATAGTAGGTTTGCTTACTGGCCACTGCAAACTCGAACACCACATGCATAAAATCGGACTTGCACAAGATGGAGAGTGCCGTCTATGCATGTGCTTATGACTAAATTTTGATAAAATGCTATTAAAAATACAGAGGCGTGCAGATTTCAGGGGATACAAATTTTTTTATATGTTTTTCAAAAGGGATACCCTGTATATTATTGAATTTTTGGAATGGTATTTTTTCCTGGTTTCAAAAATCTACTTATCTTATACCGTTTTCGAGTTATTAAACGTCGATTAATGGTGAATTCATGCACGACGTAACTTAGTCTTAACCTAACTTAACTAAGATGAAACTATAATTTTTTATGGTAATGTTCATGCACGCGACTTAAGGACTTAAGAGTAATTGTTAATAACAATAGTAATAATAATATTCAATTAATTAAAGACACGAATCGACTTGAAATAATGAATCTGAATGTCAATAATGAACTAATTTCCGATGCACTTATGAATATAAGAAGACGTTATCAATTATGCATTGACAATAATGGTGGGCATATTGAACATCTTTTATGACTCATCATTTTATTTAAATTTCCTAAATAAATTTTTTGTTTTCTATTTTTCAATATTTGAACTTTTTCTTCCTCACCTCTAATACCTCAAAAACGTTATAAGATAGGGGTAACATATGGTATATTTTTGAAATCATGAAAAAAAGACCATTCCAAAAATTCAATAATATACAAGGTATCCCGGCAGAAAAAAATTATAAAAAATTGTATCCCCTGAAATCTGCACGCCACTGGGTTTTTGATATAATTTTATCAAAATTCAGTCAATAGCACACAACTTTTACATTTAACTTTTATTTCTGTAGGCAATAATAACGATGATAAAGGGTGGGTAATTTATAGTGAATATAGTACATGTCCCGCAGCGGCTAGAACCAGATTTTCAACATTTGGCAATACAACAAACAGTAAGGCCAGAGAACCTGGTAAATTATTCTCCCAACGTACTCCTTGATTTCGTTAAGAGATTGGATATACTAGGAGAAATATAACCATATAGGGTGAGCCACAATAAGCCATTGGCCGCAGTGGAGGACCTGATATGTTTATGTTTAAACCTAACCTAACCTAACCTATCTGGGTACCTTTCGTTAAATATTGCAGCAGTTTGTCGAGCACATTGATTTTCGGCGCTAAGAAAAATATCACACGACTATAACACAACGGGTAACTATGGTATACAATTCAATATATGTCTTTTATTTTCTTTTTTGCTTACCTCTCAAGGCAACATTTGGTATACACAATAATTGTAAGTGAACAGAAGAAAAAACAGTTACAGTTTTTATTTCAATGGTACAGCAGCAAACATCTTTTCCCCGATATCTCGACAACGGATCGAACGCTGATATAGATGATAAGCGGAGAGTGATGAATGTGAGAAGGTATGGAATATTTTTTTCGATTTACGAATTTTTTTGACACTCACCTCCAAATCATTTTGTACGTCTGTATGTCCATTTGCTTTACAGTTGGAGATGATTGTTGCTTCGGTCTGTACCAAAAATTGGCCTCCCGCATCTCCTATAGCCCTCTTGACTATCCTCCTCAACGCTGTAATAATGATGTAAGATCGAAAGAATATTAAAAATGTTTAAAGTTTTTCTTTAATTCATCTTACAAAATGTTTTTGTATGAACATGTGATGCTGACGGAATGAAAACATAATTGACATTGATAGCATAAATGGATGGAAGCATTCTGTAGTATTAGTTTGAGATTTTGATACAAACATAGTTCTCTATTAGAAAATGAAACAGGCGGTATTTCGAGTAGTTGAGTTTAGGAATCAATGAATAAAAACTTTGAGAAAAGTCGGGTTATTCTTTGAAATAATATTTATTCATTAATCATATATATCCTTTCGCTATGAAACCGTTTTGAAAGTGTCACTTTCTCGCACTAGTGCGAGAAAGTAAAAGATGTCAAGTCATCGTTATTATATGTACATTTCATTGATTTTACCTGATGTTACTATTCAAGCTAATGTAGGTTTTAATATTCAATCTAACCTATACAAT
Organism: Chrysolina americana; assembly: GCA_958502065.1. NCBI lineage: Eukaryota > Metazoa > Arthropoda > Insecta > Coleoptera > Chrysomelidae > Chrysolina > Chrysolina americana. Next base: position 18,304,302 of record OY293413.1, read on the forward strand.
TTTTCTTGTTTTCGCAATTTTTTATTCATTGAAATGAAATAAAAATGGGAATACTTTTATATATCTACTCTTCATATTTCTCAAAGACAATCCACATACCAATCAAACTAAGCTGGGTCAAGTGGTTTGGTGTGATAAGCAAATATTTACTATGACAACCAAGTTGTCATCAAGATGTCAAAATTTCAAATCGAAGTGACAGATTCTGCATTTTTCAAATAATTTTCAATTGAAGGAATATTATAAGGTATTCGTCAGGCGAAGAACTCCCAGAAGCAATTTTACAGGCCGGAGATGAGGTAAATTCAGACCTGTTACCTATAGTAAAGCACAAAAAAGATACGAACAGCAATACAACTAATTTTTGAACTGGTTTAAGGACTAAGTAGTAAATAGCTTCAGAGAAGAGGTCTTTTTGGTGTATTTCCAATACCCTATATGGTCGCGTTACCCGATGGTGGAATGTCTGGTTAAACTGAAACAAAACCTGGACATAAGCAAGTTTCATAAGTAGACATCGTAAAATTCCGCCAGAGGTCGCCACCTACTCAGGCCTACCTAATCCAGAACGTTACACAGGTCACAGTTCTAGGCGATCATCGGCAACATTTCTATTCAGTATTCAGGCGAAGGGATAACCAATATAAAACTGCTGTTCCTGAAGGTTATTTAGAGAATTTCGTAGAACAGAAGAAAACCATCTCGAATAACATTCTTTCATGTACTGACAACATGCAACCCAAACCGTCTCAATCATCTTTAAGCACTTTGCAATCTACCAATGTTACTCTTAACAGCTGGTTACCACCAACTAACTTCTCTGGACCGGCTATTCTGACTCATTTGCAGAATGCAAAAAATTGTGTTTTCAACATTAATAATAAGTAGTGGATTTTCATTGAAAGTTTTGCATGTTGAAATAAAATATATTTTTCCAATGTACTTTTTGAATGTTTATGCGGTTGTAGAAAAAATAATGTTCCTAATTCATGAATAAAGTGTCTTTCCCATCCTTGACTATTTGCCCGAACTCCGCTTCGCGTCGTTCGTGTCAACGGCAGTCGCGTGCGGGAAAATCTCACTTACCGCACTTTTTAGAAAATAACTAACTTCGGTTTCGATGGGTTAATTTGTGTATCAAAAAGAGAATTCAGAGAAAACTTTTTTCAGTTGAATCAGAAAAAGATATTTTTATTTTAAATCAAATTGTTACGTACTGGAAAGGCACATATTTTCCGGGAAAATCTGCTCATAACTGTTTAATACACCATTACCATTTTCATAAAAAACATTAATTCGAGAAAATATCACAATATTGAATAAACTCACCTGTCTTGTGGCTTTGGCCATCGTCGGACAACTCGGCATGGCAAAAACCTATAAAATATCAGCATTAATATAATAATAACATGGAACGTTATCCAACGACTTCATATGACAATAATTTGAATAAAATGTACATACAAGTGAAAAAGTTATGCTCTATATTATGCTCTATTGGAAAGGAATATCACCCAGTCAGCATATAAAGAGAGTTAGAAATCGTGTTGTTGTTTTCATTTAGGAATAAGAACAAGATCAACAAGACCAAAAACATATTATCTAATTATTGTTGTTTGTTATGAATCGCTAACAAACTGTGTTCAAAATATTGATATGCTAATCTGTTTGAATGCATTTTAATTTTCATTGGAGATAAAAGTTTCTATACTGGGAAATACCTAAGTTGATTTCATTTTTAATATCTGAAGGAGTATATCTATCCTAATAGCAAAATTAGCTCATTTGTTGTTTTTTATTGAGAATACGTGGGCTCGATTCGGTGTGAAAATGAAAAAAATTATACTTTTCAAATAGATGGTAAATGTAAATATTACATAGGCAAATCTATTAGGATATTCTATATTTTTTTGCAAGTGTGCGTGATTTACCCCAAACCCGCACGCCATTTCGTTTAGGAAATGTATTTCCGTACGAGGGCGGGAAACATGTTTCCGCACGCTAACATTGTTACAAGTGAGTTTTTCCAGCACCAGTGCGTGAAAAATTATCTCGCGCATGAAAACATGTTCAAGGAGCTCTACATTAGTTATTATCCTAACAAGTACGGAAAGAGTACCATTTCCGGATGTGACTGCAGTCGAGTGCGGGATAGTACCTTTCCGTATGAGTAAGGATCAAGATTTTTTCTACAAGCGCATTGAAACATTTTATGTAGCGCTCTTGAACAAACTTTCGCGTGAAGGAAAAATTATTCCAGCACTAGTGCGGGAAAAACATGACATTAGGGTGCGGGAAAATGACACCTCTCAAACTAAATTGCGTGCTGGAATAGGGCGGAACACGCACGCGAGAAAGGTACTCTTTTCGAACTTGTTAGGATAAAAACATAACTGCTTGACAGCGGTAAATCTTGATTAAATTATTTCGTCCAGTGCATCATAGGTGTTTGATGTAAACAAATGAACAAGGCGATTGATCCGTCCGGCGAACAGCCAGAGAGGTAACAGAGAATTGATCGAAATCCACGAATTTTTACAAAAAAATTCATAAAATCCCCAATGAAGTAGTCCTGAATCCTCACCCCACGTATAGTGGTTTCAGTACATTTGTAAAGAATTGAAAATATTCTGTGCATGCGCCGCGCCAAAATGTTATTCCAGGAAGTCTTGTAAGTTGCTGTTATATCCCAAGAGGTTACTTATATACATCTTCCTTAGCAACACTACAGGGTGTAATTTAAGTACGTGGCCAAACTTGAATGCTTCGTTTTCAAGATAGAGGGTGTAAAAATAAAAAAAAACGTTTTTTTCGTAAATATCTTAATAATCCTTAAACCGATTTCGTTGAAATTTGGCAGGGGTATTAAGGGTAGTAAAGGGCTGATTTAGCCCTAAGTATATTAAAAGTATCATGTCCAATGGCGTCCCTGAAGGCACCATAACCAAAATTTTTGACAGAAAAAATGTGCGCTACTGATTTTTATGCAATTTTTGTATTTGTTTCACATTGTGCAACTGAAATTACAACTTTTTTATATCTAAAATTTTTTCCGTATCTTGGTTTGTTTTTGAGAAAATTTATAAAAATCACTTTTATGTAAGACCCTGGAACAACACAATAAAACATTTCAATTACTGAACCATCGAAAACTGGGTTGTTACTGTTATTTTTTTCATATGAATAGTCTATTCCAATCTTAAAATTGTTATCAAAATTAATGCAATAATAATAATAATATTAATACGAAAACTACGATTTCTTTATAAAATTTTGACACCCTGTATCTTGAAAACGAAGCATTACTGGACCGATATTTATATGAACTTTTCGTCTTAGAATCACTCAAAAAATCATTCTTTTCAGTTTAGCGACGTACTTACATAACACCCTATATATGCGCATCGTATTTGGCGCCCACGCCTTAATGATATATTAGAAATTGTTTGTAGACGAACTTTTCGAAAATACGAGTACCTATTATCTGTCCTGTATACATAAGCTGTCTTTACTGAAGTGAATGCCTTCCTTGTCCCTCAATTTTTCTTCTACTTGTTACAGTTGTTACTTTTTTCTTCATTCCAGTAGATTCGATTATATTAGTTTTGGGCTTTCGTGCTACAAGCCTCTACACCACAACCATTCATTGTGTGTGCCTTCGAATTCGTTTAGAGTTCTCTATCTAGCCATGTCTTCGTTACGAGACTCCATAGGCTTGTTTTTGGAGCTTCCATGTATCTGGGCGCTCTTGGTTTTTTTTCTCCCCGCGTTAGAAACCTTAGTCTTGACAAGCCTTCGCAGTGGCAAAGTATGTGTATTGTTGTTTCCTCCTCTTCCTGACAGAACCCGCATAGTATTCCTTCTGCCAGACCGATTGTACTCATATTTTTGTTGAGCTTACGATACCCTTGAGAAGTCCTACTAATATTCTAGTAGTGCTCCTCTTCTGGCTTAGTAGATATTCTGTGAATGTTGGCTGCGATTATTTATTGTTCAACCATTCTTGAGATTTCTGCTGGATCCATGATTTGGTGTTTGTTTTTAGTAGAGCCTTTGCCATACCGCAAAACAATTCTGGGCCATCTAGGGCCCTACTTGCCCCTTCACGGGCTAGTGAATCGGCCTCGTCATTGCCTCTATATCCTGTGTGTCCTGGTACCCAGGCTAGGGTCAGCCTGTTCTGACTGCCCAGATCTCTTAGGGCTTCAATGCAGTCTCAAACAAGTTTTGGGGTAACTTGCCTTCAGTTGACTGCTCTTATCGCAGCTTGGCTGTCTGAGTAATAGACAATGGTTTTTCTGAATTATTATGCCTTATTAGCTCTTGAGCACAATGGTGTATAGCGACGACTTTCACTTGAAATATTGTCGTGTGTATAATCTAAGCTCAATGAGATTTTCATCTTTGACTTGGTTTCATAAATGCCTGCTCCTGAACCATCATCAGTGTTTGAGCCATCTGTATAGACAGCAATTTCCGCATACGCATCCCTTGCATGTTGCTTATGGGTGGTTGTCTTCTTAGCAACCTGCTCGTGACTGACCTGGCTTCGCTTTTAATGTATATGAGTAGCGAAGTCAGGTTGAGCAAGACCTCTAGTGGGGTGGTTCTCATGGCCTCAGTGGCACTCAGACATGCTTGTTGTCGAACAACTTCTACCACCGACCCATACGTTACAATAAATATTGTGGTTTTACGAAGGTTAACTGTCGGCTCTTTCTCTTTACATCGCCTGTCGATTATATCTAGGTCTGTCTGTGTAAGCTCTTAGACTGTCCTTCTGAATTTGCCTTTTGCAATAATCACAGGGTCGTCGATAACTCCTAACCAATCAAAGCCTCTGGATGCTAGCCTTTTAATTAGTTCGTCCATTATGATGGTCCAGAGCAGAGGCGAAAGCACACCTCCATGAGGACATTCCTTGATTTGGTTTTTGTTTTTAGTAGAGCCTTTGCCATACCGCAAAACGATTCTGGGCCATCTAGGGCCTTACTTACCCCTTCACGGGCTAGATTGCCTCTATATCCTGTGTGTCCTGGTACCTGTTAGTGTTATCCCGCCAATGGATGATATGATAACCCTGTTTTTCAAGTTGACGTTTATTCCAGTAACAATGATCACAACTAACAAAAATGTGTTTAACTGATATGAAACATCTTTGACACGACAGAGACACCAATGAGCTTGAAATGCTCAGAATTCATCAGTGTCAATAATAAAATTGACAGTGGTTCAATTTATATAATTTTTGATGAAGAAAAATGAGGAGAATCTTCACAAAATCCTTACAAATCAATTCCCAACCAAATTCTCATCACAGTGAAAAATCCTCACATATTGGAGATTTCCCCACACATTGTTGAGCCTACCAGAGAGATCGTTGGAATGATTCTCCCAGAATTCTCTGTTTGATTTGATTTATTTATTCAAGTAGGACAATCCTGGTTTGCAATAAAAATATGTGACAGACTATGATGACGTAACTGTTGTTATTCGTTGGTATATGGCACTATCGTAGTAATATTTCATTGCAATCGTTGATGACTCGAATCAAGGATACTTACTTAATCAACCATATTTATTTTATCCTATGTTCGTGGAGCTATGAAAACTATTTTATACGGAAAGAAGGGATTATTGTGAAAATGGAAAAATATAAGACTAGTTGGATTTGGAAGATGAAGCAACTTGCGTTTGACGTAGGTACAACTTAATATGAAAGTGTATTTTTATAGCTCATATTGCAGTGCTTGATAAGGTGTGCACTTTCAGTACTTTCAAGCCTCACGGATGCATGGACATGCTTTTATATTTGGATGTTCTTCTAATTTCTGTTGTACCTTTCCATTATTCAATAAATTATTTTCATTCATGATAAGTATTGTTGAATAAAAGGAATAATTTTGACAATGTTCGAATTTATACAAATGATATTGCTCTAAATGATCAAATAAAAATGGATTCTCCACATCGTCTTGCTGTAGAAGTAGAAGATGAATTTGTGAAGGGTACTTTATAATTTATTCACTTCTATACATTTGATCCTGAATTGTTGCTGTACAAATGTTATTCCTATTATGAAACACACTTACCAATAATCACCAATGTAGAAAACACTAACCACTTCATGTTATTTTGTTTTCGAAAACCGAAGAAATAAGAAGTGTTTGTTAACATATTAATCCAGTTAATATATAGTGCATCCTTCCAACTGACCTCTCGATAAACCTACTCTTTTATCAGAATGTTAGTAAATAATATCGCTTAGCTTGAAAACTTACCCACTTGGAAAGTACAATATTGCGACCAATAGAGAATGCGATCATAATATCAATAATATATATCATGAAAGATGGGCGACACTACTTGACGGAAGATCATAAAACTAATAATGAATTATGGTGGATTACGTAATCCAATCTTCCGCAAAAAAACCTATACAATAGGTATGGTCGTCGGCAAGTATTCAACAGAAAACAACTACTGCCCCCTACGACCATTGAATTATATTTGTTTAATACTTGGCAAAGTTTTCTACAAGAACCACTTGCAATGCAATGCATTTCAAATATCAAAGCTGAAATTATTTTTCGATTTAATTGGGGGAACACCTCCGTACCGGTTTCATGGTCATTGCCAATCATCAGCGAAGGATAGTTCGACCCAATTGAATCGAAAAATCCTTTCATCCTAATTGGAAATCCCTGAGACAAACACTGAAGTATGAATTCAGCGCTATCTCTGGGTTCCAGATTGAAATGCACTCCGACTACGTGTCGACTTCAATGTGAAGCCAGAAACATCATGAAAGATGGGCGACACTACTTGACGGAAGATCATAAAACTAATAATGAATTATGGTGGATTACGTAATCCAATCTTCCACAAAAAAAAATTTATACAATAGGTATGGTCGTCGGCAAGTATTCAACAGAAAACAACTACTGCCCCCTACGACCGTTGAATTATATCTGTTTAATACTTGGCAAAGTTTTCTACAAGAACCACTTTGCAATGCATTTCAAATATCAATACTTGCCGACCATACCTATTGTATAGGTTTTTTTGCGGAAGATTGGATTACGTAATCCACCATAATTCTTTATTAGTTTTATGATCTTCCGTCAAGTAGTGTCGCCCATCTTTAATGATGTTTCTGGCTTCATATTGAAGTCGACACGTAGTCGGAGTGCATTTCAATCTGGAACCCAGAGATGGCGCTGAATTCATACTTCAGTGTTTGTCTCAGGGATTTCCAATTAGGATGAAAGGATTTTTCGATTCAATTGGGTCGAACTAGCCTTCGCTGATGACTGGCAATGACCATGAAACCGGTACGGAGGTGTTCCCCCAATTGAATCGAAAAATAATTTCAGCTTTGATATTTGAAATGCATTGCAAAGTGGTTCTTGTAGAAAACTTTGCCAAGTATTAAACAGATATAATTCAACGGTCGTAGGGGGCAGTAGTTGTTTTCTGTTGAATACTTGCCGACGACCATACCTATTGTATGAATTTTTTTTTGTGGAAGATTGGATTACGTAATCCACCATAATTCATTATTAATAATATATATTCTGAATCTTCAATAAAATTCACAAGAAGTTGAACTGTTTTTACGTGATAATTTTTAATAGTCATTAAAAATTGAGAGAGTTCGACAAGTAGCTTCGAGTTCATATGAAGATCAATCGCCTATTCCTAAACCGTACATCCCAGCGAAAATTGAAGAGCATTGAATTCTGATGCATCGAATGAGTACCAATTTCTAATCAAATATGTTGACAGATATGAATCAATCTTCTCATATCAAGAAGGACCATTTAGACATGTTTCCCGCAAAAATGGATGGTCTATTCGATTTGGGCATATTTTAAACATGTATATACTAAGTTTCAATCTCATGTAGTTGAATGACAAATTTCCAAATTCATTCTTTTTTTACTGACCCTATATGAAAAGCTGTATATTTCAAATGACTGGTGAAGTAGCCATTCAAAGGAGAAACACATCGAATATTCGGATACGAAGTTCTGTCATCGTAAACTGTACAGATAGATCTTCCTAATACAACCAAAAATCAAATTTGAAATAGTTATTTTTCTACCATCGTACGTGATTCACCCTATACCCACACGCAATTTTTTTGAGAGGTATCTAATTTTCCCTATAAGCGTGCGTGATTCAACCTATACCCGCACGCAATTCAGTGAGTGAGAGGTGTCATTTTCCCGCACTAGTGCAAAGACTCGAGAGCAGTAAGATCAACCCAAGCCAGAATGCAGTAAAGAAAACCTAAACCCCTGCACGAAGGGGTGACAGAGGCGCCACCCCGGCGGAGGTGCAGAAAAAAAGCCGAAAGTGCCCTCAATCATCATAGACGGTACGATTAAGCTTGACGAAGAGCAAGAACATCAAGTCTAATGTATAAATTCACTAACAAGTTTTCGCTGATATACGCCAACACAGTCGAGGACCACATAGCGTACACATTGAAGGCCATCAGGGTGTAATTCCTCACCTACACCACCCCGGGGGAGAAGCATCATGCCTATATACTGAAAGGGTTAGATCACTGCCATCTCTTGAAGACAAACAGCAATATTTTACGAAACAAGGGCTGACGTCCTACAGAGTTCTTGGCATCACGAACACCGAGAGAAAGCTCTACCTGGTGAACACAGACCGAAAGATTACTAAGAGCTTCCTCAACAAAAAAATCCAGGCCGTGACAGGAGTCATCGTACGCTGAGAAGTGAAAAGGAATAATCAGCCACCCAGTACTACAGAGGGCATGCCTAATCCAACTGTAACAGGACAGTACTTTGCATGAAATCTACAGGAGCGCACTGGTCGATGTCGAGGACTACCCCAGCCATTTGTTGTAATTTCGGATGGGGTATAGGGATACACATCCTGCAATCCGGACTGCGAGGTCTACAAGCGGTACATCAACGCACACTAGCACCGAAAGCAGACAGACAGAAGTTCATCGAGGCAACGCAAGTAAGAATAATGTCTGTGAATGAAGACGAAGAGATCGAGAACACCAAGAAAGGGTTCATGGAAAAGCACAGAGCTGTTCAAAATACTACTTTGTTTATGATCTCATTCGCAAGCATAATATCGACATGATACCGGCAGGAACATAAGCTGCAATTCAGGGAATTCACCACGATCTGGCAATACCACTTTAACCCTTGGAATGGCAACGCTCCTTCAACTATCGACCTGGTGATAAACAATAATGTAGTAGATATACCCGAACTCCACACCGCCTCCGAGTTCATATCTGATAACGATCTTGTATTCTTATCGATCAGTGGAGGATAGAACCCGAGAGGGAACAGAACAATGTATGACTACTCAACTACTGATTGGAAAGAATACAGGAGGATCCTGACTGAGCAAACGGTGGTCACCCTACAAATCGCGTAAATGGACCTGGACCGTGAAACTCGGAGATGAGTTAAAAATGTACAACGGGCTAGGGAGGCAACCACCAGGAAGAGAGTTGTAAGGGAGGACAGGGATCCCCACCAGGTTTCTGATCAAACTAAACAATAAATATTGCCAAATTTTCCACAATCCAATCAATCGTGAGAAAATGGTAAGGCTGGGGCGGGAAATAAATGAACTCATAAAAAATTACAGGGATGAAACGTGGAAGAGGAAACTCGAAATCCTCATCGCCAATGACGGTACCCCATGGCAGATGTCGAAGCGCCTGTGCAGAAAGCATAACGACGTACCAGCTATGGGAAACGGCTAGAGGCCAGAGATAATGTTCGGGGAGTACTTGCAGAGTGCTTTCCAAACAAGCGCCGATGCCACTTCCGAGCACAGGGAGGTAACTGGGAAAGCCAAGCGGTTCAGGGAAACGCCGCAGGTGGAACTGGAGACAGGAACCTTCTCAAAGCTGATGACCAACTTCAGGGAGGTTCAAGAAATCATCAAAAGGCTCCCCAGGAACAAGGCACCTGAGGCGGATGGAATCCCTCGTACAGCTACATATATATATATATATATATATATATATATATATATATATATATATATATATATATATATATATATATATATATATATATATATATATATATATATATATATATATATATATATATATATATATATATATATATATATATATATATATATACAGTGTGACCCATTTAATATGGAAGCACCCTTATAAAACTTACATTTTTCAACCGATTGGAATGATTTTTTTGTTAGGTAGATATTCAAAAAGTCTATTAGGACACCAAATATCATGAATAAATCTCAATTTCCAGGGCCAACTAATCTTATTTTTCAAGGTCAAAAATCTAAAAAAATTACTAGTGATTTTTTTAGAAAAAATCTGACTACACCACTGGATTCGCGACATTTTCAAATGATTTACATGTAAATTACGTTGGAATGCGTCTATCAATAAAAAAGTTATAAAGGAATGAAATTTGAAAAATATGCCGTTTAATCAATCCACCAATTCGAATTCATGAATTTTATGAAAATTCTGAATACACCACTGGATTCAGGATGTCTTGAAATATCACTGGTCACAGTTTCATTGAAATCTGTTCAGTAATAAAAAAGTTATAAGGGAATGAAATTTGAAAAATATGTTGTAAAATGAAATTTTAACAACGTTCTTACTACACCACTGTTGATTATTGAAAAAATTATTGGGGTGATTATTGCAATGTCGTACAATTATAACATCTGAAAATCATGATGGTAAAAATGTCTATAGGTATTTCTCGAAGTGGAGTGGATACATAAACAAGTACAATCAGGAGAGAACTCCTGGTTAATCTTCATGAAAACAATTTCAACAATATAAGACAAGTCTAATGTACTCCCAATAGAAATTATAACGAAAAAAATATGCAATGGATAATAATTATTATCATTCCAGTAGGTAACATCAGCTGTGATTTTTTCCTTTTGTTGAATAGCAAAAAATGAGAGTTGCAATTTTAACTGCCTGTTATTCAGAATGCATTAATGAAATAAACAAGTTAGCTGTGAATTACAGTTTCTCATCTATTTATTTGCGCATGAATTGTCATTTTGTTACGCACCATTAGTGAACTGAATAATTTGTGTTCCAAAATAAAAACAGATAATGGCTCAATTGTCAATTCAAGAAAAAATGGAAATTATACGTCTTTCCGGTGATGATTACCGGAGTGAAAGAGAAGTAACTAGAATATTCAATGAAAGACACCCAAATCGTCCAGCCATAAATAACAGCACGGTACATAAAATAAACCAAGTTTTCAATCGGACTGGAGCAGTAACCACATATATTTTAAAGAACAATATACGAAGAAGGAACGAAAATAACCAGACTATATTAGATTACTTCAGAAATAATCCAAATAGTAGTTTGAGGGTTGCCAGCTTAGATTTAAACTTACCTAGGGAGAATATTAGGCGATGTCTGAAGAAAAATAAATTGAGGCCATTTAAACCAAAGTTTTTACATACTCTGGAACTAGGTGATCAAGAAAAACGATTGGAATTCTGCTTATGGGCCCAGGGCGAGTATCTTAATGACAGGTAAAATTTTATTTAGTGTTGAAGCTAGTTTCACAACAAATGGAGTGGTTTCATCACAAAATATTCGCTATTGGGCCACTGAAAATCCTAACTGGGTGATAAACTGTAAAAGGCAGTATTCAGAAAAAGTGAACGTTTGGTGTGGAATACTGAATGAAAGGATAATTGGACCATTCTTTTTCGACGGCAACATGAATGGCGCAATTTTCCTACAATTTTTAAGGAATGAATTTTCGGACGCAATAGATGATCTTCCCCTTGCAGAAACAAGAAATTTATATTTTCAGTTAGATGGTTGTTCCATACACAATGCGGGAATTGTGAAGAATTGGCTGAATCAAAATTACCCTAATCGTTGGATAGGAAGGGGGAGTACATTAATTGGATGGCCACCAAGATCGCCTGACCTTACTTCACTCGATTTTTTCCTTTGGGGTTATGTTACACAAAAGGTTTACAAATCACGACCAAGGAATCTAGTGGAACTGTGCACCAGAATTCAGCAAGCTTGCGATGCAATTACTCCACAACAATTGAGGAATACTTTAAAAAATATTCGTAAGCGATATGATCAATGCATTGAATTGGATGGAATCGGTATCTTCTTGGTTTCTATTTTTACATTGATTGTGAATAAAAGATTGTTTTCCGCTAGTTTGTAGCAATTAGAAAAATGTACTTACAGTAATTTTTTTGTAGATTCATTTGAAATTATTGACACTAAAGTTTGTTGTGATAAACTGATTGATTGATATGGTTCGACATACATATGAAAGGAAATTGATTCTCCCATAAACGTTTCATGAATTTTATTTGAATAATATTCTGTTGAATATTGCCCCTAATCCAGTGGTGTAGTAAGAACGTTGCTAAAATTCCATTGAACAACATATTTTTCAAATTTTATTCCTTTATAACTTTTTTATTACCGAACAGATTTCGATGAAACTGTGATCAGTAATATTTCAAGACATCCTGAATCCAGTGGAGTATACAGAATTTTCATAAAATTCCTGAACATGAATTGGTGGGTTGATTAAACGGCATATTTTTCAAATTTCATTCCTTTATAACTTTTTTATTGATTAACGCATTCCAACGTAATTTACATGTAAATCATTTGAAAATGTCGCGAATCCAGTGGTGTAGTCAGATTTTTTCTAAAAAAATCGCTAGTAATTTTTTTAGATTTTTGACCTTGAAAAATAAGATTAGTTGGCCCTGGAAATTGAGATTTATTCATGATATTTGGTGTCCTAATTTGAATATCTACCTAACAAATAAATATATATATATATATATATATATTATATATTATTATATATATATATTATATATATATATATATATATATATATATATATATATATATATATATATATATATATATATATATATATATATATATATATATATATATGGAACTAGTAAATAGTGGGGCTATGCAGCAAAATCAAAGAGTACTCTTTTAAGTTTGTCCAAGCTTTCGGAAATTTAATTAATCGTTTCCATCATCAGGGATACTACAATTTGCATGAGTAAGTAATATATAAAAAATATACATGGATGGTTAACTTACATCTTAGTTGAGGGTGTTTGACGCGATGTTATTCAACAAAAGGGGGCACATTGTACAAGATGAATTTCAATATAAAACAGGTAAAATTGGAAGGATGTCATAAAAGTTTTGTAAAAATACGTTACATTTTGATCACATAAGGCCGAATCAATGCTATTGGTTGGGAGAAGACAGACAGTTGACATGGCATATGACTTAATCAGTGGTACCAATTTACAGTTACCAACCTATGTTGGAGTCCGTAAATCAAAATTTAGTTAGTTGGGCGACACCTAGTGGCCCCTGGAGGAACCTGAATTAAGTACATCTGGCATATAACTGAGTGTCTTTGGTACACTTTCGATCTGGATATTATGTTATATTTTGTAGTATAACAAAGTTAAGTCCTTCTGTGAGCAAAATTTTTATTTAGTACAGGTTAAGTATCTGGTGAATTTTAAGTCAAATTTAGGAAAAAGGTTAATTTTTATTTATAAAATTATTTGATCATTTGATAGATTTGAGGAATTAATGAATGGTGGATTCTTATCTAACGTCAGGAGGTAAGAATAAATTTCACTTAGATGATTAATATCTGTTTTTTTATTAATGCAATTACTATTTTCTGAAATAAAGGCCATTTCGAGAAAGGTCCTTTTGGGTAGACGCGATTCACTAGCTAGGATCTTAGTGGCATCATAATTCATATGGTGGTCAAACTTGTTAACATGTTCAGCTAACGCACACCGTTCTGGATGTAATCTACAGTCACTTTTATGTGAAACGATTCGGGAGCCTAGAGATCTCGAAGTCTGACCAACATACATTTTGTTGCACGATTGACACGGAATACTATATATTACATTCGCTTGAGAAAATAGAGAAAGTTTGTCTTTGACTTTAGAGTGAATTGTTCTAATAGTTAATACTGATTTATTTGCAATTTTCAAATTCGGTAAATCATTAAAAATTCTGGAGAGTTTGGGAGTGATCTCCTTTATGTAGGGTAAAGAACTATAAAAAGCAATTAATGGTGCAATATTGTTTTCATTGTGATTATTATTGCTATTATTACTGTCAATTCGTGTAATTGTTGAGTTGTTAATTATATCAAAGGAGGATGAAGAATTAAACAAAATATTTTTAATCATAATCGGTGGGTAAGAATTTTCAAGAAATAAATTTAAAAGGATAGCAAGATTTTTTTTGTGAAATTGACTGTCAGAGATTTTTAACACTCTATCTTTCATTTGTTTTACTAGATTCACTTTCATTGAGTGTTTGTGGTAAGACCAATAGTTGATGTATCTTCCTGAGCTACATGGTTTTCTATACCAGTCTATCAGAATTTTGTTTTCTGATGACCGTATGAACCTTGTGTCAAGGAATGGCACGGAGAAATTTACATCTTCAGTTTCCATGGTGAACTGAATGAAAGGATCATAACTGTTGAAGGTGTCAAGAATCTCTTCAGTACAGTCGATTGGTAAAGCCAGAATAATATCATCCACATATTTTTTTATAAAGTGGGGTCTGAAAGACAGAACCGGTAATACTGTGTCTAACAAGTCATCCATTACATAAGCTGCTAAAATTGGGGAAATTGATGCACCCATGGGTGTTCCAAAAGTTTGTTTATAGAATTTATTATCAAAGGAGAAATATGTATTGTTAAATAGAAATTGTAAAAGGTTTATGAAATTATCTTCAGAAATACTGCAATGTAAACTAATATTGTTCCATTGTTTGTGGACTGCTCTTATGCAGGTTTCAACATAAACATTACTGAATAGGGATATCACATCCAAACTTGCAAGAACATAGTTTAGAGGTAACAGAGTGTTATTGAATTGATTATTTACTTCAAACGAGTCTTTTATATAGTAATCATTGTCTAGGTTATAGGCTTTAGTCAAGATATTTGTTAGGAAGGCAGCAATTGCTTCTGTAGGGGATCCTATCGAAGCCACAATCGGTCTTACCGAGAGTGTTGGTTTATGTATCTTGGGTAAAGCATAGAACCTTGGGGAAGTACCATTGTAGCAAGTCAGTTTCTTTTTCATCACATCATTGATTTGATTTGAGTCATTTAACTGTTTGATTAACATATTTGATTTCCTTTGAATAGAGTTCGTAGGATCTTTATTTAATAGTATGTAAGAGGAGTTGTTGGATATAATGGCGTTGGATAATTGTAAATATTGTAGTTTCTCCATTACTACTGTTACGTTACCTTTATCAGAAAGAGTGAGAATTAAATTTGGATTATTTTTCAGAAAGCGTTTAGATTTAAAGAACAAATTTCGAACAGGAGAAAATTGATGAGGAGGATTATGAATGTGGTTTGTGATGATGTTTGTAGCCCTCGCTACAAGGATGCTTCTTTGTATGGGGTCTGAGATAGTGGATGTAATGCAATCTACATCTGCTAAGATATTCTTGATGGGAATATCTTTACCTATTATAGGTTCAATGCAAAATTTTGGGCCTAAGGCCAGAAAAGAGGAAATATCTTCCGGAATTGTTACATTTGAAATATTTTTTAACCATTTCTGGTTGGATTTGATTTTAGAATTGGAGTTTTGAATTTTTAAATTGTTCAATTTATTGATATTTTTGAATTTTACTCTATGAAAAAGTTTGTTATAAGCCCGTAGCTGTTTAGAAGAAAAATTTTGATAGGTTAAATCGTTGGTAAGTGTAGTTATACTCTCACCTAGTGACGTTAAAGAAGATTTCAATTTTGAGATAAGTTTATGATTGGAAGCAATTTCAATATTTATAAGTTTCAACCCTAACCTGTAATTTTTTTCTTTGATGTTTGTGTGTGCTTCATGTCTTAGCAGGAGGTTTTCAATTGGTCTGGTGGATGCCGTTATATGGGGAGGAAGAACATTCTGTTTTCTGCACTGTAGCAGGAAAATTCTTCTGTTAATTTCCTTTGCCAATTTCATCTTTGTCTTAGACCAAAGTTTCAATTCTTGTACAGCTGTGTGTACAAGAATTGAAACTTTGGTCTAAGACAAAGATGAAATTGGCAAAGGAAATTAACAGAAGAATTTTCCTGCTACAGTGCAGAAAACAGAATGTTCTTCCTCCCCATATAACGGCATCCACCAGACCAATTGAAAACCTCCTGCTAAGACATGAAGCACACACAAACATCAAAGAAAAAAATTACAGGTTAGGGTTGAAACTTATAAATATTGAAATTGCTTCCAATCATAAACTTATCTCAAAATTGAAATCTTCTTTAACGTCACTAGGTGAGAGTATAACTACACTTACCAACGATTTAACCTATCAAAATTTTTCTTCTAAACAGCTACGGGCTTATAACAAACTTTTTCATAGAGTAAAATTCAAAAATATCAATAAATTGAACAATTTAAAAATTCAAAACTCTAATTCTAAAATCAAATCCAACCAGAAATGGTTAAAAAATATTTCAAATGTAACAATTCCGGAAGATATTTCCTCTTTTCTGGCCTTAGGCCCAAAATTTTGCATTGAACCTATAATAGGTAAAGATATTCCCATCAAGAATATCTTAGCAGATGTAGATTGCATTACATCCACTATCTCAGACCCCATACAAAGAAGCATCCTTGTAGCGAGGGCTACAAACATCATCACAAACCACATTCATAATCCTCCTCATCAATTTTCTCCTGTTCGAAATTTGTTCTTTAAATCTAAACGCTTTCTGAAAAATAATCCAAATTTAATTCTCACTCTTTCTGATAAAGGTAACGTAACAGTAGTAATGGAGAAACTACAATATTTACAATTATCCAACGCCATTATATCCAATAACTCCTCTTACATACTATTAAATAAAGATCCTACGAACTCTATTCAAAGGAAATCAAATATGTTAATCAAACAGTTAAATGACTCAAATCAAATCAATGATGTGATGAAAAAGAAACTGACTTGCTACAAT
This sequence comes from Chrysolina americana, assembly GCA_958502065.1. Taxonomy (NCBI): domain Eukaryota; kingdom Metazoa; phylum Arthropoda; class Insecta; order Coleoptera; family Chrysomelidae; genus Chrysolina; species Chrysolina americana. The sequence continues at coordinate 18,321,377 of OY293413.1, forward strand.
GGTACTTCCCCAAGGTTCTATGCTTTACCCAAGATACATAAACCAACACTCTCGGTAAGACCGATTGTGGCTTCGATAGGATCCCCTACAGAAGCAATTGCTGCCTTCCTAACAAATATCTTGACTAAAGCCTATAACCTAGACAATGATTACTATATAAAAGACTCGTTTGAAGTAAATAATCAATTCAATAACACTCTGTTACCTCTAAACTATGTTCTTGCAAGTTTGGATGTGATATCCCTATTCAGTAATGTTTATGTTGAAACCTGCATAAGAGCAGTCCACAAACAATGGAACAATATTAGTTTACATTGCAGTATTTCTGAAGATAATTTCATAAACCTTTTACAATTTCTATTTAACAATACATATTTCTCCTTTGATAATAAATTCTATAAACAAACTTTTGGAACACCCATGGGTGCATCAATTTCCCCAATTTTAGCAGCTTATGTAATGGATGACTTGTTAGACACAGTATTACCGGTTCTGTCTTTCAGACCCCACTTTATAAAAAAATATGTGGATGATATTATTCTGGCTTTACCAATCGACTGTACTGAAGAGATTCTTGACACCTTCAACAGTTATGATCCTTTCATTCAGTTCACCATGGAAACTGAAGATGTAAATTTCTCCGTGCCATTCCTTGACACAAGGTTCATACGGTCATCAGAAAACAAAATTCTGATAGACTGGTATAGAAAACCATGTAGCTCAGGAAGATACATCAACTATTGGTCTTACCACAAACACTCAATGAAAGTGAATCTAGTAAAACAAATGAAAGATAGAGTGTTAAAAATCTCTGACAGTCAATTTCACAAAAAAAATCTTGCTATCCTTTTAAATTTATTTCTTGAAAATTCTTACCCACCGATTATGATTAAAAATATTTTGTTTAATTCTTCATCCTCCTTTGATATAATTAACAACTCAACAATTACACGAATTGACAGTAATAATAGCAATAATAATCACAATGAAAACAATATTGCACCATTAATTGCTTTTTATAGTTCTTTACCCTACATAAAGGAGATCACTCCCAAACTCTCCAGAATTTTTAATGATTTACCGAATTTGAAAATTGCAAATAAATCAGTATTAACTATTAGAACAATTCACTCTAAAGTCAAAGACAAACTTTCTCTATTTTCTCAAGCGAATGTAATATATAGTATTCCGTGTCAATCGTGCAACAAAATGTATGTTGGTCAGACTTCGAGATCTCTAGGCTCCCGAATCGTTTCACATAAAAGTGACTGTAGATTACATCCAGAACGGTGTGCGTTAGCTGAACATGTTAACAAGTTTGACCACCATATGAATTATGATGCCACTAAGGTCCTAGCTAGTGAATCGCGTCTACCCAAAAGGACCTTTCTCGAAATGGCCTTTATTTCAGAAAATAGTAATTGCATTAATAAAAAAACAGATATTAATCATCTAAGTGAAATTTATTCTTACCTCCTGACGTTAGATAAGAATCCACCATTCATTAATTCCTCAAATCTATCAAATGATCAAATAATTTTATAAATAAAAATTAACCTTTTTCCTAAATTTGACTTAAAATTCACCAGATACTTAACCTGTACTAAATAAAAATTTTGCTCACAGAAGGACTTAACTTTGTTATACTACAAAATATAACATAATATCCAGATCGAAAGTGTACCAAAGACACTCAGTTATATGCCAGATGTACTTAATTCAGGTTCCTCCAGGGGCCACTAGGTGTCGCCCAACTAACTAAATTTTGATTTACGGACTCCAACATAGGTTGGTAACTGTAAATTGGTACCACTGATTAAGTCATATGCCATGTCAACTGTCTGTCTTCTCCCAACCAATAGCATTGATTCGGCCTTATGTGATCAAAATGTAACGTATTTTTACAAAACTTTTATGACATCCTTCCAATTTTACCTGTTTTATATTGAAATTCATCTTGTACAATGTGCCCCCTTTTGTTGAATAACATCGCGTCAAACACCCTCAACTAAGATGTAAGTTAACCATCCATGTATATTTTTTATATATTACTTACTCATGCAAATTGTAGTATCCCTGATGATGGAAACGATTAATTAAATTTCCGAAAGCTTGGACAAACTTAAAAGAGTACTCTTTGATTTTGCTGCATAGCCCCACTATTTACTAGTTCCATTCCTAACTAGTCAGCAACGACTACCCTTCCTTTACTATATATATATATATATATATATATATATATATGAACACTAAAAGTTCGGGTTGAACCGCGTCTAGAATTTGTTGAAATTCGACGTTTCGGCTCCGATTTTGGAGCCATTTTCAAGAACTGAAAAAGAAAGAAAATTAATAAATGGTTGAAACGTAATTCTACTCTGAGTTCTCAATCTGTAGAATTACGTTTCAACCATTTATTAATTTTCTTTCTTTTTCAGTTCTTGAAAATGGCTCCAAAATCGGAGCCGAAACGTCGAATTTCAACAAATTCTAGACGCGGTTCAACCCGAACTTTTAGTTTTCAAATATCTGACCGCGGAAACCTATCCGAACATATATATATATATATATATATATATATATATATATATATATATATATATATATATATATATATATATATATATATATATATATATATATAGCGTCGATATAATGACATAAGAGCTAGAATTTGAGCATATTGACATGTCGAAGTTAACTTCCGGTCTGACCGGAAGTAACATCAACTTTCTTATTTTAAATGGAAACCCTATTTTTTTTCTTTTCGCTTTATTCAGCATTCAATTCCCTTTCTAATGACATATCACAAGTTGGTATCTAACCAGAAACTAGATCAGAAAAAAATTATTATTGAAATTCACCGAGTAGGCCGTGGAAGCAAAATGAAAGCCAAAAATTGAAAAGTTGGCTATGGAAACCATACGTCACTTGATAACAGTTGCTACTACTGTGATATTTTATTTTCATTCGTCGGCGTTATAAAAAACCGCCAAAAAAAATATTGGAAAAATTGGGAAAAAAACAATACTCTGTAGGTCCATAACTTAAATAGGAACATACAACTTTTTCTTGCCTGTACTATTCAGCATAACCATTCCTTTCTAATGATATAATAGAAAGTAATTTTTTGAAATGAAATACCAAAAAATCCAATTATTATTCTTCAAATAACAAAACAGATTATCGCCATACGTAAAAATAACATTAAAAATAATGTGGAATGATAAATTATATCCTGTAGGTTCTAGGTTAAATAGGAACATAAACGTAATTGGTCTGTGCTATCGTCCATAGATATTCTAATATCTACCTATGGACGATGTTTGTGCTATTCAGAATAATCATTCCATTGCAATAATTATTCGAACCAAAATATTAACAAGTAGGCTGATTAAGATGTATTTTGGAATGAAACAAAAAAGAAACGAGAGCTCTCACGAACGCTGCTATCCATATTATATTGACGTTCGAAGTAGTGTTTTTGATTCTGCCATTTTAAAAGGGTTTGGAAATCGAAATCAGTTAGTGGAATATTCAAAAAATGCCCCGTTATTCACGAACCGAACAAATTGACGTGCTTCTAATTTATGGTGAATGTTTAAAAAATTGTTATGCCGCTGAACGATTGTATTTAGAGCGATATCCAGGGAGGCAGCAACCGTCAAGAAGGTATTTCCAGTCGCTTGAAGAAAAATTAAGAACTGAGCCTGATGTTCACGAAGACCAAGAAGCATTTGTTATTAATGAGGAAACTGAAATTAATGTATTAGCTTTAGTACAATATGATAGCACAATTTCCTCAAGGCAGATTGGCGCCGAATTAGCTATAAGTAAGAACTCTGCTAGGAAAATTTTGAAAAAACATCGATTTAAATCCTTCAAGTATCAGTTGCATCAACATTTGTATGAAAATGACGGTGAAAGGCGCCTGGAATATTGTAATTGGTTTCTTCGACAAAATGCTGAGAATCACCTATTTAACTATTATATCTTGTTTACGGACGAGTCAAGATTTACCAACAATGGATTATTTAACAGGAATAATACAAGGTAGGTACTGTACTTTATTTGGATTATTGTCGATAGTCGAAGTGTAAAGTGCTAAAAGTGTGAACGGTCTTTTGTTTCAGGTACTGGGCGATAGAAAACGAGCACCGGTTTCTACAAGGTGGCTTCCAGGAGAGATTTGGTGTGAATGTTTGGGCAGGAATAGTTGGAACTCATATTGTTGGTCCCATTCTTTTTCAAGGCCAACTAACCGGAGAGAGATACTTTAATTTTTTAACGAATGAAATTTCGGAATTCATTAACAACCTACCAGCGGAAATAACTGAGAGAATGTACTTCCAGCAAGATGGCGCCCCTCCGCATAATTCAAGAATAGCGAGAAATTATCTTCAAAATCGCTTTCAAGAGAGACTTATAACAACCCATGGTCCAGTCAGGTGGCCACCAAGGTCACCTGATCTTGAGGGCATCTTAAAAATAGGGTGTATTCCACACAGCCTACAACTCTACATGACCTAGAAGTAAAAATTCGTAGAGCTTTCCAAGATATCACGCCCCAAATGTTGAGAAACGTTTTACATGAAAATATCACCAGAGTCAATAAATGTATTGAAGCTGAGGAAATGCATTTCGAACATTTGTTTTGAATTTATTTCATCTTTAATCCTATCAATTTGAATTTTTTTTTTCGATAAATCTGTTTTTTTGTTATTTGAATAATAATAATTGGATATTTTGGTATTTCATTTCAAAAAATTACTTTCTATTATATCATTAGAAAGGAATAGTTATGCTGAATAGTACAGGCAAGAAAAAGTTGTATGTTCCTATTGAAGTTATGGACCTACAGAGTATTGTTTTTTTCCCAATTTTTCCAATATTTTTTTTGGCGGCTTTTTATAACGCCGACGAATGAAAATAAAAGATCACAGTAGTAGCAACTGTTATCAAGTGACGTATGGTTTCCATAGCCAACTTTTCAATTTTTGGCTTTCATTTTGCTTCCACGGCCTACTCGGTGAATTTCAATAATAATTTTTTTCTGATCTAGTTTCTGGTTAGATACCAACTTGTGATATGTCATTAGAAAGGGAATTGAATGCTGAATAAAGCGAAAAGAAAAAAAAATAGGGTTTCTATTTAAAATAAGAAAGTTGATGTTACTTCCGGTCAGACCGGAAGTTAACTTCGACATGTCAATATGCTCAAATTCTAGCTCTTATGTCATTATATCGACGCTCCAAATTTCACAAACCTACTTCATACAATAACTAAGATATTCCGTAGGCAATTCTTCCGTAGCCACCCGTAAGTATGTGGAGATCATCCCCATCCTATACCGGAGAGACTGGAATCGAGAGCTACTACCCAATCTCGCTGCTCAGTGCGGTGGCCAAGGTTTTATATATAATCTTGCTGAAGATTCAATGCCCCCGAGGAACAGTTATCTAATGGTTTTTGATTAGATTCTGTTGTTAAAGAATCACCATGATTCAATAGCCGAAAGCGCCGTAGTAACGTCTGCTGGCAGACACACCAAAATCATACAGCAAGACCTTTTCAAATGAGAGTCCCTGCGTGTATTCCTAAATCACTTCAGTTTCTTCGTGGAAGAGGAGAAGGAAGCAAACGGAAGTTGGAGTACCTCAAAAAATTATTCCTATTTCACCGCAGTTTTCGGAGCGTTAGAAATGACCATGCTTAGGCTGTGATACCCACAAGGATTGAAAACGCTTCTGAGAATATGCTGGGTATACGGCTTTGCACACCTCTTTGATTATATCGGTCGCGTTATCATATCATTGATTGACCCTTGCAATCATTCATGTATATTTTTCACTTTATTCAGAAATTAACCTGAGAGACCCTGCCCGTTGCGGCCTGATATAGGTTTATTTATAGTCAACAACTAAATTGTTTATTGTGGATAATATCTGGTCTGCAATCTAATATAATTGGGAAATATTTAGATTTCTTCATTATGAGGAAAATATTTTCTCCTAATTCATTAATTTAGAATGTTTTGAATTAAATTTTCCTAGTAGTTTTTTGGTTAAACCATAATATATTGGCTTCTGAGATGCGCAAATGATAAACGAAGGGAGTTGTGGGTCAAAGATTGACCGCACCGTTGTACATAGGAAAGAAACAAAAAAAGGAAGGATTAGTGAAAAGTTCAAATCCCAAGGGCCAAGCTGTTCTTGTTGAGCTGCATCAATCCTAGAAATCGTCTATTTTATGTAGTGCCATAACTATACCTCTATTAGCTGAAGTGCAATCTCCCAATATTATCATATCCACAAATCACAGAAGTTCCCGTATTTACACGAAAACATTGAATCATTTGCTGAAGAAAAAAATTCTTAAACAAAAACTGTAGTCCTAAAACCGATTCTTGTTTTACCAAGGTAGTGTTTGCTCTTAAATACTCTGTCAGAAGTATTCCCAACTATTGACATAAAATAGTAACCATTGTAGGATATATCAAGCATGGATGCCAAGATTCTGTTTTCAAAAATTTGCTTTCAACACTGATTGTAAATCTGTGAGTGATCATTCAGCGCAGTGCATATCCGTATGCTAAATGCTGTTTTATTGTGTGAGAAGAAAAAGTAACTTAAGAATCCAACGGCCTTCTATCATTATTATTATTATCATTAGGCGACAAGGCTGGCCATCAGCCGGAATGAAGGTAGTTCTGCGTACAATCTTTCTGCTCCCCGCTGTCAGATCCACCTCGTGAGTATTCCGGATCTTCTGATGGATTCCTCGAGATTTCTTATGCGGTATTTTTGTGGGATGATATATTCTGCACTACAGTGTCCGAAGATATCCATCCTTGTGCGAGCCAGAGCTTCGCATTCAAACAATATGTGAGGCTGTTTCGTCCCCCTCATTACAGAACCTGCAAAGTCTTGGTGTATACCTAGCATATGTAAGTGATTTTTCAGGTAGCAGTGACCTGTTCTTGAAGGAGTTCCGGCTTGATTGCCGGTCAGTTGACCCTATCATAATAATTTACACACGCGTCTTCCCAGGAAGATTGATGGTTCTTGCCCCATTTCTTCGTGTCCTGCTCAATAGTCCCAAATGAGATTCCACAGGCTGGTTCTGATCCAATGAGAGTTGTTGCTACTCTCGCTCTTGCTAGAGCATCTTTGTGTTGTGACCCAGACAAGTTTTTTTTCCTGTTCTGTGATCATAGGTCGTTGAGGTTTTCGTCGCTAACTGGACTTACTTTTTGAAAGCGCGTAGGGCGAGTTGTAAACGACAAGTTCACCAACAGTTCAACTGAACCGAGTTCAATTGCTAGGGATCAGCCAATGAAATTCCTAGTTCCTCAGCAACTGAACTCGGGTTACTTAAACTGTAGGTTAACTTATCTTTCACAACTTGCCCTTAGTAGTCGGGAGCATTTTATGAAAAAAGAGCTTAGTGCTTAGATTTTGGGGCACACAAGAGTGCTTAGTGCTCGAAGCACTTTTCGTCTCTGCTCCGAAGTTATAATTGCATACCTCCCGTGTATTAAGTTTCAAAAAACTCTTCGGAGTTATCCTCCTTATTTTAGTTTGCATGGGAATGAAAGGTAACCAAGCCAAATTCACTAGGGCAGGATGTAAATGAACAAATCCAGGCATGCATAATTCAGGAAAAGTACAAATCAGTCTTCTTCGTATCTTTCATGTCTTGTAGATACCACCCCCTTTTGGATTAAATTTTGTCAGTGCTACCATTGTATGAAGAGACAAGATAGTAAGTAAGACAATCATATGGGATACCGAAAGGATCCGATGGGAGACGACATGTAGATGGCGTTAGTACTTTGGTCTCCCAGTCTCTGAGTGTTTGAGGATATAATGAAACTGCTTACGAATAGGTGGCGATCTAATTATGAAACTGGAAAAATGAAATAAAATATCTATTCTGAATCTGTTCTTTGGACTGGTGCAAAAAAACGGAATAGTTCATAGATACAAATTATATTTGGTGATGAAATTCGAGAATCGTGATTATTCAGCTTGTGAAATATGTTGAAATTGCAAAGAACTATTTTGTACTGAGTAAAAACCTTTTACAGTTTTTCATTGTTCCTCTCAGTTTTCAACCAAAGGCGTTAGATGGCACTAGTTTTTTGCTCCAATGCCGATTCCACAGGCATTAACGAACTATCTTTGACTCTTCAAACAATGGTGCCAAAGCCAAAAAGCCAAAGCCAAAAAGTATATTTCACATTAAATTTACAATATATAAAATTTATACAATTCACATAAAACATCTGAATAAATAAAATCAATGCTAAAACCATCCCAAGCCGCAGGGGTTAGGATGTTGTAGCGTTGGGTTTATTTGGGGGTTTTGGGTTTTGTGGCCTGCGCGGGCTGGCAAAACCTACTCGCGCCTGCTTGCACAGGCCCTACGATCTTGTGCAGGCCTTAGATGCTGTGAGTGCATGTCACTGCTCGGGTTGACTTCCCTGCATCCTTCAAGTTATGCAGGGGATTCGCTATTTTATGGGTAAAGCATCAGAGTATTAGGAGCATCCATTATCGAGTTTTCCTTGGCATCCCGGAAAAGCAACGAGAAAAAACCTGGTTTAAACATTCATCCTAGTATGAGCTATTCACTCCTCTGGATTTTTATGGAAAATATCTTACGCCTTGTATATGAGCCCGTGTCTCAGTTTTTGTTGTCACGGGCTCTGGTTGTTGTCATATCCCTGGTCAACTCACTTCCAACGATAAAGTGTCTGTTGTCTGATAAATTCTTCGATTTACGGAATATCGGCTAGCTCCCTCAGTGAGTCCAGCCGAATGTATCTCGCACTGTTGGTGACGATACGGAGTATTTTGTTCTGCATCACTTCCCAACGCAACATAGTTGTTTTGGGAATGCTGCAGAACACTGGACATGCATATGTCATCGCTGGCCTGATGACTTGCTTGTAGATCAACACTTTGGTCTCCATTGCCAACTTGGAGTCTCTCGCTATAATCAGGTATGTTCTTTTAATCGCCGCTCCGGCGCGTTGTAACGCCAAGCTGACATGTCTACCAAAGGTCAATCCTATGTCCAGCTGAACCCGCAGATACCGCACAGACTCGGCCTGACTAATCTCGGCGTCCAGAGCCCTGAATCCACCCGAAAATTCCACATTTTCACGCTTCCTTTTCTTGGTAAAGTTCATAAGCTCTGTCTTGGCCGGGTTTATCACTATTTTGTTCTTCGCCATATACGGCACGACTTTCCTCTGCAGATGGCTCTTTACGTGCCGGCGGCTTCGTTCGTGACGTTCGCATGCGAGTAAATGACCGTGTCATCGGCATAAATTGCCGTTTGGGTGTTTTCATGCATTGGAAAATCGTGCGTATATAGCGAGTACAATAGTGGCGACAGGCTCGAACCCTGCGGCACTCCTGCTTCGGCTTTCCTCACTGTGGAGCTGGTTCCATTCACTCTTACCTTGAAAGTCCTGTCGACCAGGTATGAGTTCAACAATCGTACCATATGGTAAGGCATGCCTGCCCGTAGCATTATTTTAAACAATGATCATAATTTGAATGTTTGAAAATTCACTTGTTCTGCCACCTGTCAGACAGTAGCACACCAAGCTGACTGGGCGAAACTGGGTTGGACTTGGGAATTTATCATTAGATTTCCAAATAGCATGTACAATAGAGATATTGTCTATTAATTCCAACTCGAATCATATAAAAAAAAGCCTTTCATTTTTGTCCCGGAAGGGAAAATGGAATTGGTTAGAAGGAGCCACGCCATAAAAACAGATCCTTGTACTCCCGATAGAACAGCTGAAAAATCGCCACTAGAAATCTAGCGAATCCCTACAAGTATTTGAAACAGACATTGCACGCTTGGTTCGTCTTGCATATCCAGCTACGCCAGAAAATGTGATTGAGCGATGAGCCGTCCAAGCATTCTTGAATGGGCTCCGTGACGAAGAAACAAGGTAAGCATCGACACTAGCTCGTCCAACACATCTCGTAGACGCATTGGTGCGAGCCTTGAAATTTGAGGCTACAAAACAATCCTGCAAAAGCCAGACTAGAGTCAGAATGCTGGAGGAAGAACCCCAGGAGCTTGCTAATGTGGAAGCTGTTATGAGAAAAGTAATAAAGGAAGTGCTGCCTGAACAGATGAGATGCTGGAATTGTGGAAAATTGGTCAGTTGCGTAGTAAATGCACTTCTGCAAGTTCGTGTATTAAAAAAAGATTCCTACTAAGAACTGACCATACAGCCTTCAAATTGCTTTTACAGTTCAAAATCTCGAGGGTCAATTTGCATGTTGGATTGTGATGCTCCAATAATTTGATTCAGAAATTGAACATCAAGTTGGTACTAGCCATAATAATGCAGATGCCCCATCGCGAAGACCATGCCCAGATGGCTATTCACATTCACACTCTGTAGGACCACGGCAGTAGATGACAACTGGAATAACAGCAACATCCAGATGGACCAAGAGAGAGAGAGGGATCCAGACCTTGGTTTAGTTTTCGGCTGGATAAAGAGCAACCGAAGATCAACAGGAAATATCAAATTATTCGCCAGCCATTAAATCCTACTTTGCCCAATGGAACTCCCTTACCTTGAAGAATGGAGCCTCGAAGCGTGTTTTGGAGTCCGAGGATGGTGGGGAAGACAGACGTCAGACAGTAGTACCAAAGAGTAGAAAACAGGAAGTGCTCCGAGAAATTCATGATGGGGTCACCGGAGGACATCTGGGAGTGACGAAGACCCTCCAGAAAATGAGGCAATGGTTTTACTGAGCCAATTGTCAAGCCGACATCAGGGTTGGTGAAGAAAGTGTGCGGTATATTCTGCCAGCAATGGACCTCGAACAATACCTAAGGCCTCGATGCGCCCAAGGAAGCCCTTTTGAAAGGATCGCCATTAACATCGCTGGCCCGTTTCCACAATCTAATCACGGAATAAAGTACATTCTTGTGGCCTTGGGCAAGTGGGCCGAAGCTTATGCCATGCCTAACCAAGAAGCAATCACCGTTACCGACGTCTTGGTAAAGTAGTAGATATGTTAATTTGGTGTTCCGTTGGATTCGGACCAAGGCAGAAATATTGAGTCTAACCTGTTCTAGGAGATGTGTCAGATGCTGAACATCCGTATAACGATAACCACGGCTCTACATCCACAGTCCGATGGAATGGTGGAGAGGATGAACAAGATCCACGGTAAATAATAATAATAGCCGTCCTCTACCCGCACAGGCTATGCCTTTGAGTACACCCAACGAGTGTTTATGAGGGGGTATTATTATTATTATTATAAATCATCATGTGTCCAAGGTAGTCTCTGATTGGGACCAGTACCTTCATTTGTTCCTTCCACAGTACACGAGTCGACCGGCCAAACCCCTGCCAGTATTACTATGGACCAAAAGCTGCGGCTTTCTTAGTACCTGAAATTTAGGACGCCACCAGGAAAATACACTGCGGGAAAGGACTACGTTTGCAAATTACATAAGAGAATGAACGATATTCATGACTGAGTCCGTTTGAACATCCAGAGTGCCAGTGTTGCGGAATTTCAAACCGTGGTACGGAATATAAAAATGTATCGTATCATTTATCGACAGTAAATTTCAATGAACAATTAGTGAAGAGCATTTTGGTGCAACTCGAATTGGTTTTGACGTCTGAACCGTCAAAAATTGTTCATTGAAGTTGTTTTTTCTTAAATTAAAAAACTTCAAATAGTATGACGTTGAGCTAACCAATGTGTCACTCGTTTCTATTTCTTATCACACCTCGTGTTGTAAGAAAGTGATAATTTTGAAAAAAAATCAAAATGAAGAATTCAATAATTTCATAACATAGAATGAGGAAGATTGTAAATTGTGGGGGGTTCGTGCAGGCTGTGCAGCCTCACAAGCACCTCGACCCAAGGCCTGGGATTAGGAGACTTCGTGTGAGGTTCATCAGTTTTCTGGGAGCTAAGTTCCTGATGTCAAAGGGCATTGAGTATGCCCTTCCAGAAATTTGAGCCTCTTGCAGAAGAGCGCTAGGCATTTGCAAAGCAGATGTTCTACAGTTTGCGCAAAGTTCTCGCAATAGCGGCAACTATCACTCTCTGAATTGAAAATCTATTTGGGGTGATACCCCAAAGGGCAGTGCCCAGTGAATAGTCCCGTTACCTATTTCAAGTCTTTTTTGTCCAATTCGAGGAGCTGTTCAGCTTTCCTTGGCGATGGGCTTGTCTTTGTCCTGGCACTTTACTCCAGTGAGATTCAATTTCATCGAATTCCCAGCGTCGAAACTCTTCTTTTGAGTGGGCTTTGGAGAGTCCACAGAAGGGTTTTGGGCCGGGCAGTGGTGTGTTTGCCCCTTCTTTGGCAAGGCAGTCTGCTTCTTCATTGCCTTTGATGCATGTCCCTGTGACTTGTCACCCACAATAGGGGTACCTGATTGTTTGCTGCCAGTTGTTTCAGGGTTTGTTTACAGTCCTAAGTCAGCTTAGACTCACAAGTGACTTCAGAGCTTTTAGTGCTGCATGGCTATCTGATAGTACATAGATTTCAATACTATAAATTATCAATCTAAACTAATGTTCTATATTTTATTAATGATAATACTGAAAATTACAGAAATATGACATTCTTTGGGTGTTTGTTAAAAAAATTGAACAAAGAATATATTTGAAAAATGTGCAATAGTCTACATAATATGTATTCTTTTTATTTTCTTAAATAATTTCATCTTTAAGAAAATAAACCAAGTAATTGTCAGAGTTCTGCGACTTGCAACATTATTAATAAGGATTGTTTCAATCAATTGATTAAATGAATTGAATGTTTCATACAAATGATGTATCAAACATTTTTATATAATTAATAAAATTTAATGTTTTGATGATTATATACGTCAAGTCATCAGAAAAATCCAAACTTTGGTCCAAAATAAAGTAGCATGCAGTAGCGCCATTGGTACATATATTATACATTTCTGAGAGAACTGAAGTTTGCAAAATTGAAATCAATAAAATGAAACCAAGTCATGGAATAAAAGTTGTTGCAACATTCAGGGCTGCTATTTTGATACTTCGCACTTAATCATATTGCAAAGGAATAGCATCCTAGGTCTTCAGTAACAAATGAACAAAAATTGAGATACTTTATATATTTATTCATCAATTTATCAAGATTTACAAATACGAGTGACCATTTCCAAATACTCATTTGCGAATGATGTCAGGCTAGAGTCGCAACTGGTTTTTACAGGATCTGCCAGGCATTTGTGAATGGGGACCAATTCCCTGCAAATATTGATATACATTAGGTGAATTTTCGATGTCTAGAGGAATTCTTTGAAAAGAATATAGAATGTTAATGCTGAAGTCACAGTATTATCTTTGTAGGTACAACGTACTAGAATATTAAATCTGTTTACAGATATTTCAGTTTGGGTGAAAGTAATTTTAATTTATTGGATTTCCAAAATCCACCGAGTTGATTCTATTCAAGTCAGACTTACTTGCATGCTGCAGCTTTAGAGTCAGGGAGTTCGTCTCTCTGATACTGTTCTATACATGTTTTTATTGTTCCTCTGAGTTCATCCTTCTCTATTGTGGAAATACACTGTGCCATTGTAGAAGCTGAAATTCAATATTTTAATATGGCACTGAAGATCACGAACAGCAGTTACACTAACATCTAAGTACACCATCGTGCTTGTAAACGATTTTTATGATTCCTTTGACATAGTCCAACAGTAAATTTGGAAAGTATTCTTTGGTGGATGGCAAACAGCTTTTAGTCTTGGTGACAATTTTCGAGGAGCAATTGTCAACATGTGTCAAGTAACTTTCCAATGACATCGTGGAAATGGCCTTTGATAACACACAAACTCTTGTATCTTCCAGTACATCCTGAAAAAATACTAAGCGTAATTTTTTTCATCAAACATTTAGATGTGAAGGGAAGAGAGAAGTCCTGAAAAATCTGCCACAGAGTGACATAAACAGTATTGGACAGTACCTTTCTGTCCAATAATCATATGGAGTACAATTGTAGTACTTATATTTCGGAAAACACTCTGACGGACACTGAATTATCATTATGTCCGACAAACATTCGTGTAATGGAAAAGAGTAAACGAAAAACATTTTTGCAAGTATCTTTTATGATCAAACCACTAGATCAGCAGACCATCAGCAAACCGATTCCAAGGTTCTTGCATGTCATCAGCAGAGGTCAGACGAAAACTTAGTCGTCTGTATCCCAAACAAGTCGATTACAAACTGTGTATTTGATATAGTTGCTCGCGATTAGGGAGCGGCAACGAACTCATTCGAAGTTGCTGCTGCAGCTCCAGAAAAACAGTACAAGGTGATCTATGACCAATTACGGAAATTAAAATTGTGTGCTAGTCTATCATGTGGAAATACACGAAATCCTGTACATTTCAGAGCAATCCGTGATGATTTATAAAAAATTTTTGATCATCAACCCCCAAAGATGAACACAACACTGAACAGAACATATCTATGTTCTATGTGTTAGATAAATAATGTCAACTCTTTTATTTCACTCTGTATATGGTTGTTATGTACATTTTAATCTTTTGAGTTAGTAAATGTTTCAAGCTATTGTCAGTTTCATTTGAGCTATTTTCTTGTGAATTCTTTATAAAATACAACAGGTTATGGTTCCAGGTTGTCGTTGACCACAAGAGAAGCAAAGAAGAGTCCAGAAATCTTTGTGATACCCAAAATAAGAATTAAATATCTTGTTATTCTGTGAGTTGTCAAAAGTCCTAAAAACCTGTCAAAGTTATCAGATTATTGTCAACATGTAGAAATTCCCAAAATTTGAAAAACTCCACGGAAATTCCAATTTTCATTCATAGAAAATGATGGTGTTTGCTTATATGGATGTCTACAATCTATTCAAAATCGTTTCTGGTGAAGAAATTGATCCGGCAAATAATCGACCTGAAGTAGAATCATCAGACATTATGAAGGAATTCGATATGAAATGTGAAAACTGGCGCTATCGACATTCACTGGCTCGAGCATTCTTACTTTTCAATGTCGATTCAACTATTGCACCCCAGATTACTTGCTATTTAAAAACTGATAAAATGTGGAAAAAATTGTGTGATTTATTCAACAGAAAATATTCTCTACATGCGCTTGTGAAGTCAGTGGTGGGAATCAAATGTGAATCGATATCCAATATAGCTGATCATATAGCCAAATATAATGAATTATGGGCCAGACCAGTTGAGCCTACTACAAAAACTCCGAATGAAAAGGCAGATTCCATTGAAGCAGCTTCACGACCTCTTGCGAATTCACCAAAAGCAAAAGGTTCTTTATTTCTGACAACTTTGCCTGAAGAAATGGTAGACAATCTGAAATCCAAAGATAATCTCACATACGACGATGTTTGTTCACGATTGATGGAACTATCAATCTCGACTAATAATCTACAAGAAAATACAGCATTTTTAATGACGTCGGACGAATCCGACGAAATTGCATATCCAGCCTCATTATCAAGTGGAAATTCTCATAAATGGATTTTTGACTTATTCCCATTTTCCCATTTGAGTGGAAACTTGGAAGTTTTTGAAAATCTCCATCCTTATGAAGGTTCGATACGACTAGGCGATAACAAAAAGATTGAAGTTGCCCGTATCGGAATTGTCAGATTGAAAGATCGATTGCCTCATGGTTCTATGGTGAAAGTTACTCTCCATGATGTTCTTTATGCCCCAGAATTGAAATGTTCATTAATCTCTTGGGAAACATAGAAATCGAAAGGAATAACTATAAAATGTGCCGGAGATATAACTTTATGGAAAAACGGTAAAATGGTTGGTTGGGTAGTTTCCAAAAACAGGCAGAATGTTTTACATGAAGTAGAATCTGCCGTAGCCAATAATTGTGTTTCGACCTGGCATAGACGGTCAGGACATGCCCCTCTCAATTCCTTCGATGAAATAAAAAAATCCATTTCTGATCCATCTATATTACCGAAAGAAAAATGTCAAATTGAGTGTTCTGCGTGTCAAAAATCAAAAATGACTCGAAAAATTTCCCGAGAAGAAGGCAATTCGTGTAATGAATTATTAGAAAAAATTCATTCCGATGTTGCCGGACCGTTTCCAACAATGTCTTTGGGAAAAAAGAATTATTTAATTTCATTCATCGATGAGTTCTCCAGGTATGCAGAAGTGAAATTTCTTTCAAGAAAAAGTGAGGTGGAAGAGGCAATAAAAGAATTTGTTACCCGAATTGAAAGACAAACCGGAAAAAAGGTCAAAATATTCAAGTCCGATAACGGAGGCGAATAAACGCCCATACTCTGAAGTCGTTCTTCATCAAACTGGGAATAAAAACAGAAAATTAAATTCCAAGAATACACGAAACAAATGGAATTGCGGAACGTTTCAATAGAACTATTGCGAGAACAAGTCTAATCGATTCTGGACTACCTGAATTTCTATGGGTGGAGGCTGTGGCTCATGCAGTTTACACAAAAAATCATCTACCCCACTCTTTCACAAAGAAAACTCCAATTGAAATGTTTTATGGAACCAAACCATCCATCAAACATTTGAGAGGATTTGGAGAAAGAGCATATATTCACATCCCCGAAGAAATATAGAGGTCAGGAAGTAAATTTGATGAGAGAGCATCACAAGCAATTTCTGTAGGATATGGTGAGAAGGTGGGATGGTATCGTTTTTATACAGGAAGAAAAGTGGTCATATCTATAGATTATTATTTTGCATCCCAGAATGATGAAGTTGTCCTTTTTTCGCCACCAAACAAAGAAGAAATGAAAAGTAGCAGAAGGACTTCTATTCATACCGAAGAAAGTACAACTCATAATAACGAAACCAAAACTAACGATTCAGAAAAACAAACATCAAGCACCGATGGAATGAACTACAAAGAAAATGAAGAAAACCTCAGTATTGTCCCAAATACTAGTTGTTACTAGTTACAGACGAAGTACTCGAAACCGTAATCCTCCTTTTCGCTACGAACAGGAGTTCTGCAATATTGCTGTAGATGAGCCAAATCATACGAACAAACGATTTCTGGACCAGAGAAAGAAAAGTGTGAGCAAGCCATCTCAGAAGAACTTGAAACTATGCGAAAAAATGATGTATGGGATATTGTAGCTGTAGAAACCAATCAGCGAGTGGTTGGATGCAGATGGGTTTTCAAGAAGAAGATAGACGAAAATGGTAAGATATCAAGGTACAAGGCCAGACTCGTCGCTCAGGAATTCAGTCAAATTCTGGGGCTCGATTTCGAGGAAACCTTCTCCCCTGTTGTACGATACGAAACGATTAGATTAATTTTAGCACATGCCATCCATAATAGAATGACCGTCAGGCAGATGGATATTAAAACGGCATTTCTTAATGGCGATATTGATATCGAGGTATATATGAGGATTCCTAAGGGCTTAAATGAGCATCTGGGAAGAGTTTATCGATTAAAAAAAAGCATTTATGGTTTAAAGCAATCGCCTCGTCAATGGAACCAGAAATTAATCACAGTTCTCAAAAATATCAACCTTCAGCAGTCCAATGCAGATCCCTGTTTATTCAGTTTACCAGACAAAGAGCAGATTATAGCAGTGTATGTGGATGACCTACTACTCCTAGCATCTTCTGAAGAGAAGATACAAATTGTGGAAGATTTTTTGGTTCAACATTTCGATGTAGGAGTGCCGAAATACCTCCTCTCCATCCGAATAAATTGGCACGAAAACTATTTAACGTTGTCTCAAGAGCAGTACATCTACAAATTACTGGAAAAAGTCAATTTTCTGAATTGTAAACCTGTGTCAACTCCGATGAACTGCGGGACTCGACTTGAAAGGTCTAAATCAGAAGATCCAAGAACTGATAAGGAGATATATCAGTCAAAAATAGGAAGCCTTCTTTATTTAACCATGGGAACTGGGCCTGATATTGCTCATACTGTCAATTTTCAATCACAATTTTGCATACATCCATCGATTGTTCACAGCAATTCAGTGAACCATCTCTTCCGATATTTGAAGGGTTCAATAAAAAAAAAACTTGTTTATGAATTTGTGATGTCCCCATCATTGAAATTATATAGTGATGCCTCATTCGCAAATTCTTTAGATGACAGAAGATCCTATAGTGTATATGTAGCTTTTTATGGTGAATGCGATATCTGTTGGTGTGCAAAAAAGCAGCTGAGCGTTGCAGTTTATACAACAGAGGCTGAGTATATGGCCCTGTCAAGCAACATGTAGACTAGCAATGTGGATGCCACAGTTAGTGAAAATGCAATACAATTGCTGTTTTGTGATAACCAATCAACAATTCATTTGTCAGTAAATCCAGTGTCGCATCAAAGAAGCAAACTCATAGATATCCATTACCATCACATCAGAGAAAGAATAATGAATGGAGATGTTGATATTGCATATATTCCATCCAAAGATAATTCAGCTGATTTATTCACAAAGCCACTGGGTAGAGAACAGTTCAATTATTTGTTGTCAAGATTTATGAAGAGTTTCCATTGGGTGAGAGTGTTAGCTAAATAATGTCAACTCTTTTTATTTCACTCTGTAGGTATATGGTTGTTATGTACATTTTAATCTTTTGAGTTAGTAAACGTTTCAAGCTATTGTCAGTTTCATTTGAGCTATTTTCTTGTGAATTCTTCATAAAATACAACACTATGTCATACAAATGTTCCAATTCCTGCTTTCTCATGGTCGAATTGCTGGTCACTTCACAGTTCCACATCCAGTGCCATTTTGTTATGTTGACACTCCAAACTTAAATTTTCACGGGGGAGTATAATCGTGAAACGGTTGATTTAGAACGCAGGCTCCAATAATGATGCATCATTTTGTGAGTTTTTACGTCGAGTTGTCGCAGCTACTCGAAAGTCCATTTCAAGTTTGTGCTGCTACCTGGCGCGTATTTTTTTAAACTATAATATCCTTTTGAGAGCGGTGTTGTTCCTTCCACCCGTCTCTCCGGTATCAAGATGGACATCGTCTCCGTATTCTTGGCATCGTCATCTTCTCGCATCTACGATTCTATGAAAAAGTTATTTTGGGTGAAATCACTTGATTTGATGACTTCTATATTCGGGTAAAGAAGTTGCCTCACATTCGAACCCTCGTACAGAAAACAGAAACAATATGAATATGAACTGTCGTTAATGAACAATGAACATTTCCAAACACAGAGCAATACAACGGCAATGGTTAGCTATGGAGTTAGGTCTAGGCCTTCTTTTTCTGAATATAATTCTAGTAATATGTGATGTAAACTAAATTTAAGTATAAACACAAAGCACGGACCACATAACTAGCGCCCAGTTCTGTTACAGAAAATGCCCATGCCTAATAAGTCTCTCAAATTACAAGAACAATCTAAGAGAATAATAGAATATTTTTCAATTAGCCCATTATGATAGCTAAGAGCTTCGAGCCACAGACAAGTTCAGCTAATATCAATCAGAATAATTACTATTACACGCGAGTAGTAGACTATATCTACTTTCTCTACGACTATACTATAGTCAGAGTTTCAGTTAATTTTAAATGATTTTGAATAAGTAGAAGTAAAGGTATGTTGGAATGAAAAATAATATTTCTAATATTTTTGTTAATTATGCAAAGAGGACATTATCGGAGAAAGAATATCCCTGGTTCAATTTTCGCCTCTTTATGAACTACGCTACTACGCAGAATATTGTTTGTTGTTATCCAATAAATCTGGCGTTGTGCAGATCTCATTATTTGCACCATCCCCGTATCCCCAATCATAGCTATTAAGAATATTACTGATTTCATATTTTAATCGTTCAAATAGTCAATCTGACATCTGCGGAAGCCAATATGTGACACTTCATAGGATAGAGCCTACTTGAAAAAAATTATTTGTTGGATTTGTTGCATTGTCATAGTCTAAATAAACTTCTCAGTCACTTCGAATCCTAAAGATGAAAAAATGGTGATTAATCATTTGCCTTTGAATGTGTTGCAATCAATGGTGTGCTTCATTAATAACCGTTGTATAATCATTGTAGAACACCTATAGAATGGTCTGAATCGAAATGAAAATTTGATTCGGAATCCCAGTAAGCATTTCATGATTGGTGTATTGAAACATTCTTTATCGAGCAAAAGTCAAATTAATATAAATCAATCTTCAAAATAACAATAATCTCTGATGAGAAACATAATTGTTTGACGAATTGAATTGTTTACTCTTCCAAATGTCATAATATTTTACTGATTAACTGGAGACGTTTTTTCCAAGAGAAAGATTCAGGGAAAAATTGGTGGTGTCCAATGATTCTTCTGTAGAATGACTGAAGTTGAGAGTGAATTGCTACAAACGGTATGAATTTGTTCAATTGCGGATACTACACGGCTCACTGTAGACTAGAGGTTCCCAACCTTTTTGCACCTGCGTACCACTTGACTCATTGAGAAATTTGCTTGGCGTATCACCAGACCTAAATATTTCAATAAACGTCTAATATTTACTCTTCTAAAAATTTTAAAAGGCTTTTTGAATTAAATTCCTTAGAAAACTTCATATTTAATGGTTAGACATTTGTTTATTTATAACATGCTTATATAATAAAGGAGAAATAAAAAGATTAAAATGATATTGATTTACAGTTTTATTCATTACCCATAGGTCTTAAACATACAAATAAAAAATACGAAAAAAGTACGAGACTTGTTGTTGTTTGCCTATGATTAAAATATCAACATTAGGAGCAACTTTCACAGCATCTGATAGAACGGAGTTGAGATTTTATGGCATATCCTTAGCAGCTAATACTTCTCGATGGAGAAGAATGCTTACTTTTTCATTCAGGAACAACTTCCATTGTTTTTGCTGCTAGCCCTGTCAATCTTCCTGACATAGCTTTTGCCCCATCTGTACACTTGGACCAGGGAATGCCTACTTTGAGCACATATTCATCAATAACCTTAAAAATGAGTTGCGCTGTGGTATTTGATTCAAGTGGTTTGGAAAATAAAAACTTCTTCATTATAATCAAATCGCACGAAAACAAGTAGCTGCGCCATGTTTGTAACATCGGTGCTTTCGTCAACTTGAAATGCAAAATAAGTGCATTCTTGGAGTTTTAGAGCTAGTTGTTCTTCAATATTATTAGACATATCGACAATTCGTCTCTTTACTGTGTTATTTGGCAGTGGTATTTTTTGAATTTCTTTGGCTGCCTTTTCTCCTAACACGGCTGGACCATTTCCAATTTCCAATCTTTTGCAATTCTTAAACTAGCAAGGTATGACGCCTTCATCAAGTTAGTATCAGTATTGAAAAACTTCGTCAAACATTGGGTATCTTTCTTGAAAAACTAGATTTTCTTTTAAAAAATTCAATGAGCTTGCAATTCAAATCAAGGTGCTTAGTATTTTCGTGTCGCATCAGTAAAAAAGGCTTCGTGCTTTGATTTGAAAGTGTTTCAAGACATACAACACATTGAGGTATAGGAATGTCACTGGTTTCAGACCTTGTCTTCACTATAAAACCGTACTGTAAGTAGCTTTCATCATATTTACGATTGGCCGGTGATTTAGGGTTTTCAGCACAATACTTTGAAGTAGAAGAGGACGTCATAAATGGTTTCATAGTTCGGTTTACTTATATGAAATCACAATTAATTATCACAACACCCACAAGGAACCATTACAACAACATATAAACATTGCACAATCACAAACTAATTTATCTGAACATTTACCTTTTCCGCTAAAACTGAAATATTCTGTTCGGAATCATCCTTCCCTCTCGTGGTCGCTTCTCTTATATATCCAGTAGCACTCGAGAGCGTTCGACGCATCTTCTGGAACACAGATGCCTCCCTCTTTCTGTTCGTTTAGGGTTCATTGCGTCAATCATACTAAACTCCTGTTATCTCTGGAAAACTAAATTGGATTTCTTCTTTTTTAAAAGATCGTGAACGATATGTTTCCTTGCAATACTGTCATAATGGACGAGTAACTAAGATAAACTCAAAGTCTGTTGCTACCAATATGGGTGTCCCACAAGGATCCATCGTGGGACAAATTTTATTTTTACTATACGTCAATCAAATTGAAACTGCTCTCGAGAAAACACACTTCACTGCGTATGCAGATGACTTTTTGCTGATTGTGTCTGCTCCTGATCAGGTTTCTATGGTTGATTTCACTAGCATCCGATTATTTCAATAACAATGATCTATTCTTCAATGTTGATAAGACCCAAATTCTTCAATTTCATCATCGCCAAAATAATATTACACGACTACATTTCGATTATAATAATCATATTTTACAGAGCAGCCTTGACCAGAAGTACCTACCCCAAGATACCAGTGACGCGAATTTGTATTATCAACATTTACAATATTTGATGTGAATTAGAATTATTTATTTTCGAAAGACAGTTGAACATAATCATTTATAGTTATTAGTTATTAGAGTTGGTTACTGCCGCGTCAACGTCAACGTCTGCCAACGAAGCATAGGGCCAGGCAACCTACCTAAATTATGTGTTACCCATGTTAGTATGGTTCAAGTGTTATCAGGAAACTTGTTTGTCAATTGGGTGTGAATTAATACCTTGAGGAAAGGCATTGAAAAAAATTAAAAGACAAACAACATTTTTCATCTGAAATTGGCAAAAATTTCGATTGCATGAGCTTAGTACACTCTCTTTTGAGCAATGTATTCAAGAAAGGAAACAAAAACTGACAGATTGTACAATTTGTGAGATGAAAACCAAGTGTCTCAATAAGTGTGAAGTCGAGGAAGGCTATTATTAGTACTTGTTATGGCAATTATACCTTCAGAGTGTCAGCTATCTCAGGGTCCTTTGTTTTACATTCATCGATTATGGCATCTTCTACGTCTCCTAGAGGATCAGTTTCGTCAAAGAATGATGAAACTGGTATTTCTGAAACATATTGATTACTTTTAAGATGACGAAAAACTAGATCTGATAATATAATCCCTACCTTTTGAATCTGATACGGCCTTTGCATCGATAATGGGTAAACCTAATGAAAGAAATATATTATTAGCTAGGAGAAAATTTGAGAACTTCTAAATCGTTTGAATGTGATTGTGGTTGATAAAATGTCATTTGGAAAATATTCCAGCACACTAACCAATCAAAATTGGAAAGATGTCTTAGGAAATATAACTAAATTATTTTGACCTTTCTAGAGGACGGCGTCCATTTTTAATTAGGATGAAACAATGTAAGGTACCTCAGATCTACTACCAGGGATAAATAATTCAAAGTTAGCAGGTAAATATACGCATTAGTGCTCTATTTGGGTATTATGAGATCTATCTTCAAGAGTATTAGTACCTTATCTCTTCCTAATCAGACATTCCATTTCCAAATTTAAGATTCTCTCTACAGTTAAAATTCTGTTTTAAACTTACAAGATGGCTACAGCTATCGATATAGTGAGCTCGACACCAATATCTAACACGTCTCTTTTGCAGTACAGATACCTGATTGAGAAGTTCTTGACAACAGAATCCCCAAAACGTAATGCCTTATCGTAGATGGGATTCTACTAGGACAAATGAAGTCGATGTAGCTATGGATATACCGATTTAATTTGCCAGAACTTCTACAGCAAATGATCCAGAGGCTAACTTCTTAAACAATAATGTGATAGTTTTGTTCATCGAATGTCAACTTATTAGCCAAGAAATCTAGTACCGCTCGTTTCTACCATATTGATACCATCCAGTAGCAAGTCATCATAGCTGAATAGAAAATAGGGTATTGGACGCCTGTGGTGTCACTCAATGAAAACAAAAAATAGTTTTCACCTTCATCACACTAGTTATTTCATTCCTAGATGCGCATTTTGTTAACCAAGTTAACTTCATCAGTAGGATTTCAGTTTCATCCACAATGAAACGAAGAATGTTTGAATCACACCATTGTTTAACCTTGGACTAGTTTTCTCAAGAAAATCGTATGATTCACGCATCTTTTGGATTTCAAGTAAAGGACTTTATAATGTCTTAGAGATAATATAATAATAATAATAATACTCCCTCATAAACACCCATAGAGTGAACCCAAAGGCATAGCCTGTGCGGTTAGAGGACGGCTATTATTATTATTTGCCGTGGCGCTCCGGGGCGACTTTATGATTTTTGGTGGCGTATTCACTTTTCAGCTGTAGAAAAACCCGGAAAACCTACAGCACCACCCCGGGTGGTCGGCGCGAACTCCAAGCAAGCACCAGACGTCGGGATTGGCATCTAGACAAATTACATTGCCTATCGACTTCTGAAAAATTGAGAAATTTTTTCTCGTTTTTCCAGGATTCGAACCTGGTCTAGTGTAAGCGGAAGTTTCGTAGGCCGGCATCTAACCGCCTCGCTACCGAGCACCCTAACCAAACATAAGCTAACATAACTAAGGAGTCAAAAAGCACTAATAACGAGAGGATATGTTTTTCAATGGTTTGCTTATTCGAATAATGAAGCCCAAGTTTCTTGAGGCTTTTTCCACAATATTCTCAACGTGACGGTTGAAATCAAGTTTGTTGTTGAGTATCATTCCTAGGTCTCTTATAGAATATACCTCATTTAGTGGACTAACCGAGGTTTATCCGATTGAAGGAGGATACAATCATTGGTAATTCTGAACTTGTTCGATCAGTCGTCCGCAATCATACTAAACTCAGAGAATAGAATGCATTTGTCGATATCATTAACGGAAAGAGAAAATAGTAGAGGTCCCAAGTGAGACCCTGTAGGAACCCTAAATGTGACATTGACATAATCCGAATCAGTCCCATTTATCTTTACACGTTGATATCTACCAGGCAGATTATATATATTTTCTAGTTCGATCATCAATGTTGAATGATGGACCTTATCAGGAATACAAAAATCTGTGTTCACGATATCTATTTGATATTTATCCCTCATTTTTCAAATTTCTTTTTGTTTGAAGTAGGTGAGATTGGTGATAACAGAAAAAGCCACATCGACATTCATTTACCACTTTGTTTTTTATTCAAAGAAGAGTTGTTATTATTGATCCTCATAAATTTGCCGGGATTGATAGCATAGAAATTGGTCTGTAGTTTATTATGTCGCTTCTATTACCACTTTTGTGAATTGGAATAATGTGGGCCTCTTTCCAAGCTTCTGGAAAACTGCCTGCTTTGAAAGATTTGTTGAAAAATATAAATAGAGGAAGAGCGATTGAAATTTTACAGTTTTGAAACACTAAGTCCATCGGGACCAGCATCTTTGTTAGGATCAAGTTTATCATTTCTTTGATATGAATACCAGCATACCATAGAGTGTCGGATGAAAGTGGAATGGTCTGTCTGAGAGAAAGCTAGATAACAGAAAACACAACTAGCCATAAGATGGAATCTTGGATAGGAATCCCTGGTGCCAAACGCGATCAAATGCGTTGGAGATATCTAATAAAACTGTCAGAGTTTTCAATAGATTGGTGAGACATAAGCAAGTAGGTCATCATCTGGGTATGTTTTACTTTCAAAATATTATATAAAAAATTCCTTACATGGGGGAATGCGAATAATGGTCAGAGATGAGTTTTCAAAAACCTTTTCCCCATTAAACATAAATAGATATGACAATCTGATCGTTGAATCACAGTTCGAATTCTCCCTAATTTATTAAAAAATTCTGAATATGTATATAATGTGTATTTACAGGCCTCCCTCATCCGATTTTAAGCTTCTCATGGAATGACTAGAATATTTATTATCTCAATTGTCTTCACTCACATCAATTATCTTAACTGGAGATCTCAATATTAACTTTGCAAACAAGGCAAGCATTGAAACCCAAATGTTGAATCTGTTAGATTGCTCTAACCTAATAATGCATGTTGACAGGGCCACCCGATTATCAAAATTCTCTTCTACCATCATAGACTATGTTTGCACAAACATCGATGATGTATCAAGTTCAGTTGTAAATCCGGGGTTATCTGATCACGAAGCTGTTCTCTGTATCATTCCTAACATTCTCAGACATAAAATCCCAAAAATTAAGACATTTGGACGTATATCCTGCAAAAAAAAAACTATGCGAAATTCAAGCATCTTTGTCAGAACACCGATTGGAATTTCATACATGGAGCGGAGGATCCAGTGAATAAAATTCAGGAACTTGTAGAAAAATTCAAGCAAGCATTTCCACTACGACCTATAAAGAAGAAGAAATCAAAACCCTGGGTCACAAAAGGCTTGAAAAAATCGTCAAGTAATTTAAGTTGTCTGCAAAATATTGGAAATTTCCTTAGCAATAATAAATTGTTCATGACATATTTCAATAAATATCGTTATATCTACGAACAGACCATAAAATTAGCCAAAGACTCGTATTATAGTGAGAGATTAAATGAAGCGGACAACAAATCGAGAGAGATGTGGAAAATAACCAATGAGTTGAGAGGTAAATACAACAAAGTACAACCAGAATTAGATATAGATCTTAATTTATTAAACGAATTCTACTGCTCAATAGCCTTTCAATTAAAATAGAATATCGTTCCAACATTTGATCCTCTTGATAATTTACAGAAACTGATTTCTCCGAGTAACTCTCTGTACTTGTACGAGACAGATTCAACTGAGCTGAAGTCGGTGAAATTCCTCTGGTGAAGACCACTTGTCAGCAAAATTGATATCACAATTACCTGACGAAGCCCTTACTGCTTTGGTAATGGCAATAAATACTTCTTTTGCAACAGGTGTATTTCCTTCCAACTTAAAGTCTGCAATAGTGATACATCTTCACAAAGGAGGAGCTATTGATGATCCCAACAACTTCAGACCAATATCCATTTTATCAACACTATCTAAAATCATCGAGAAGCTAGTTAAATGTAGAGTAATGGGTTTTTTACAGAGACACAATATATTGGCTAGAAAACAGTTTGGATTTCGAAACAAAAAATTCACAGGAGACGCCATTTTTGACTTTCTTGAAAGAATCTACATGGACGTAAATGAAAAGGAGGCAGCTGCAGCAGTTTTTCTTGACCTTTCAAAAGCGTTCTACTGTGTAAGTCATGAAGTTCTGTTGCGGAAACTTAATCATTATGGTTTCCGAGGTACAGCTCTACAGTGGTTCAGATCATATCTTGTTGGTCGGAATCAAAGAATAAAAATGGGAGAAAATGGTTCTGAGAAAAAAACAATTGAGAGTGGAGTCCTTCAAGGGTCAGTATTGGGCCCTATTCTCTTTTTACTCTATATCAACGACATGGCCAGCCTCGATATTTCTGGAAACTTTACGTTGTTTGCAGACGATACTACAGTTTCTTGGCACAATGAAGATCGTATTGCTCTAGTCCAATCCATCTCCGAAGATATGAAAAAAATAAAAAATTGGTGTAATGCAAATTTGTTGACTTTGAATATTTCGAAAACCAACCTGATAACATTCAAGTGGGACTTGGAACAAGTAACATAAGAGTCACAAACGATTACCTGTAACCTGTTAAAAAATTCCTTGGCTTGCACATTGATAGCAGTTTAAAGTCTGAGACTCACATAACATCTCTCAGAAAAAAGTTTTCTTCAGGTTGTTACTTTATTAATGTTATTTCCCGCGAACTTGAACTTTCAGCCTCACTCACTGCCTACCATCATATTTTGAGTCCCATTTACGGTATGGAATTCCATTCTGGGGTACTTGTAGCCAGGTTCTCTTGCAAAGTATATTTGTGTTACAAAAACGAGCTCTGCGTATTATATTTAAAGTTAAGATGCGAGAATCATGTAGGCCTATTTTTTCTGGATATAAAATGTTAACCCTATGTTATTTATTTTAGAGAATGTCTATCTGTTACACAAATACAGAGATAGGTTCGTGAATGCCCACGTAGAAAGGCACACTCGTCAGGAGAAGAAACTTGTTCTTCCGTTTGCCACTTCCACCCTGATGAAACAATCCTTGATTTATAGGAGCAAACAAATTTATAATCATCTACCCAAGGTGATAACAGATACAAATAACGTAAAGCAATTTAGAAAACATGTCAAGAAACTTCTCGTGGGAAAATGCTTCTACTCTACAGGCCGTTTCTTAAATCATGTGGTAACATTGCTATATTCTAAACCGTAATAGATACAAAGAAGATTAAATGGTAAAAAATGTAACTATTGTGGTGAGCAGTACATTGGTCAGAGAAAATCTACGGGGACTCTCGCCGTTCCCGACTTATACAGGGAAAACTAAAAATGCTGTTTTCGGTTTTTTACGATTAGAATGGTTATTTCAGAAAATATAAAAAAATTGAAGAGGAAAGTTTTATTGTATTCAAAATGTACTAGAACTACGTAATGATAAATTTTTAATTAAACGTTTCGTGTCAACACGGCCACCATCAACAATTTTTTTCAAATACGAACCTGTCTATTTCATCACCAATATTGATAAAGCGATGAAATTACAATTCAGTGGTATATCACACTTGACATTTTTATAGCGTTTCATATAAAATATCTGGCATCATCAGTGACAACAATTTTTAAGTACGGTCCTGTCGTTAGTTCTTTTGTAAACTGTTTTGATTTCTTTAAAACTCATTCAACTATTAGGATACTTCAGTCATTACCCAATACTTTCGATAGAAAGATACCCCAACACAACAAAAATTCGTATTTTTCCTTTTTGGGGATTTTTGTATTACAGTAATCCTTGATTCAAGGCTGATTTCTCCTGTATCAATTTTTACACGGCTTATTTTCATAATTCTCGATCCTGGAATTAATGAAAATATCAGTTTTTGATCAAAATACAAGTGTTGTCTAATTTGGTACAATTAAATAGCATCTCACTTCTTTCACCATATTTAAATACGTAGGCTTTGCTTGATTTCTATGGCAGGAAAAATAAATGAGTTGTTGATATCTGTTAAGAACTGTCAGACATTGGAGCACTCGGTTACATATTAAAGATGTATTCGAATGACGAAAGGACTGATATGCTATTTACTTATGCAAAATCAAATTGAAATCCTCCTTTGGCAAGAAATATGTATGGTGAGCTATACCCGAATCGTCGCATTCCAAACATTCAACTGTTTAGACGATTAGAAAGAAATTTGAGAGACTGTGGTGCATTTGACAGAAATAAACTAGAAAATGTGTTGTAACTGGAAGTATAAGGAACCAAATAAATGTTTTGGGTAGGCAAATATTACCTTATAAAGACTAAAAAGTGAAAAATAACGTCTTTTTCTATAAATATAGGATTGATTAGTTACAAAAATATTTCTAATCAAGATTGTTCTTTACGAGAAATTGCCCACGAACTTGGGATATCTGTAAAATCTACCAGAAATATTTTGAAAAAGAACAAATACAAATGTTATAGAATACGCAAAGTTCATCACCTTAATGAAAGGGATTACGGAAGGAGAGTACGATTTGCGAAATGGTTAAGACGTAGAAATAGGGAAGTTCAAAATATTTGTAAAATAATAATATGGACGGACGAATCAAAATTCACCAACAATGGTTGGTTTAACAGAAACATCCATTATAGGTGGAATAATTAATACGAATGAACATTTACATAGAGAAACCAATTTCCAGGAGAGGTTCGGAATAAATGTTTGGTTGGAAATTTTGGCCACAAACATATCAGGTCCTTTCTTTTACGATGATCATTTGAATGGTGAAATGTATTAAAATTTTTTATCCAATGAGTTTGATGGCTACTTAGATGAATTGCCATTAAGCACCCGTGAAATACAATATTTTCAACAAGACGTTGCCCCTCCCCATAATGCAGCAATAGTAAGGGAACATTTAGATGCAATATTGCAATATGGATTGGAAACAATGGACCAATTGCCTGGCCAGCTCGATCCCCAGACCTTACTCCTTTGGATTTTTTTGTCAGGGGATCCATATAGGATAAAGTTTTTTCGACACCTAGTACTGATATCGACCATCTCAAACAGAAAATAAGAGATGCATTTAATAGCATTACAGCTATCATGCTAGAAAACCACTGAAATTGTATGGACAGACAATTTATGTGCATTCAACAAAGAGGTCGTAAATTCAGGCATTTAATGTAGAATTCTTTTTCTGTATTAGTTTTATTTTCTTCCACAAATTCATTATGAAATAAATTGTTTTTCTGTTTGTTTGATTTCTTCTTTTCTTAAGTAAGTTTATTTCTGGGGTAAATTGCTATCGTTCGTCTCTGAAACTGCAGAAATCTTTTATGAATTTTTATAGTATAAATACAATTTTCATAGATACATTCATTCAAAACGTCACTGATAATTTTTATATCGAAGCGTTAGATTCTGTGGAATTCATAAACAAACTAACGACAGGACCGTAATTAAAAATTGTTGTCACTGATGATGCTAGTTATTTTATATGAAACGTTATAAAAATGTCGAGTGTGATATACCACTGAATTGCGATTTTATCGCTCTATCAATATTTGTGATGAAATAGACAGGTCCGTATTTGAAAAAAATTGTTGATGATGGCGGTGTTGACACGAAACGTTTGATTAAAAATTTATCATTGCGTAGTTCTAGTACATTTTGAATACATTAAAACTTTCCTCTTTAATTTTTTTATATTTTCTGAAATAACAATTCTATTCGTAAAAAACCGAAAACTGCATTTTCAGTTTTCCCTGTATAAGTTGGGAAGGGCGAGAATCCCCGTAAATTTTCTATGACCAATTTACTGCTCACCACAATAGTTAAATTTTTTCCATTTAATCGTCTTTGTATCTATTACGGTTTAGAATATAGCAATGTTACCACATGATAAAAGAAACGGCCTGTATAGAGCAATACTTGGCATATGAGTTTTAGTCTTTCTATGAATTGTGAGATGCGGAGAGCGATTTATTTATATTTTTAATGCGTGTTGTTTGTGAATTTTAAATGTGTACATAGTACGACTTAATTAATTATATATTTTAACGTCTGACTTTTTATACCTACAATAATGTGAATGTTTTAAGTATAAGATGATTTTATTTATTTTTTTATGTACATATCACAAATGTAAAAGCGAACTTTTGGTTGAACTTTGTCGACAAAATGTAAAATTTTAGACAATAAAGCTTATCTATCTATCAGTCGAATACTTAGGAAGCACTTAGAAAATGAATCAATATTGATTTTGTTCATCTTGAATTCTCTTCGATTGTAGTCTAGACTTTACTAATTGTTTTGAAACGAGTTTTTTGGGAAGTTTTGTATCAAACTTGAATAATATAAAGCGAGTTGACCAACGAATTGAATACTAATTCAAATACCCAAAAACGCAATGTAAATAAAAAAAGTTAGTTCGATGGTTCCTACAGTAAATAGTATGTGATGCATTTTTTCCGATATCAGCAATCGTACTACCCAGCTTGCAATGATGTCATGAAAGTATCAATATGAAAAAGTTAATGGAATTCAAAAAATCTCACCGACACTTAATGCCAAGAACAAATTGATCAGTAGCCACTTCATATCTCTCTTCGCTGATTCTTGTTAAACAGTAAAGATTGAACAATAATGATGTAATTGATGAAATCGCACATTTATAGGTTGCTGTTCAGCCATCCGGTACCGAGTTTGACCTTGTTTTGATCAATTATCCTTATCAAAATGACCATAGTTCACATGATAAATAATCCATCATTTCTGATCGAGGAATTCTTATGGTAGTTTTTCTCCCATCGATATTCGTTCAATGTATCATGGAAAATTAAACAGATATCCTCGACCTTCATTCAACTTACTGATGAATTCTTCCATAAGCTACGCATTCGGTATACGAAAAGGGTTATTTGAAATGACTTTATTTTACAACGAACAGTAAGCAAGTATACATAACAGAATGAATAAAACTAGGATCTAGTTATATATATATATCGTCGGTAATACCAATTTGGCGTATCAGCATTTCTGGAGTGACGGATGCACCTTACTCTATCCCTGTGGAAGCGTAGTTTGCGTAGTCAGTAAGCTCGGGTTTATAACTCCACCATGTATCCCTAGGATGAAAACAAGAGGGATACTGTTTTTTTGTTTCGGAGTTTTCGTCTGGGGTGGTCCTCCAATGATGAAACTTCCAGGTCATGAAGAATGATCATTAGAGTGATAGGGATGCTTATGAAGATCCAGGTTGCAGAATGGGATACTTCTAAGACCCGAATTTGGAGGAAGAGTATCTCGATATTTAATCCGTTTATCCTCCTCTTTTCGGACGATGTTCGTTTCGCCAGGAGCTGAAAACTCTATGACTACATCAATCGTATTGGCTTGTATTTGCCTGAGGGTGGGGAATGAGTAGTTCCAATAGATTCGGCACTTCTCATTCTCCACAACGGACTCAATATCCCCCGGAGCATAAGGCAACACCGGTGTCTCGTCAATACCGTACGAGTGTCGTAGGTGGTAGTACAACACTCGTAGCGTCGTGTTATGCCTGTTGATAGAGGCTGAGACCACATGAGCTGGACAAACTTATAAAATAGAGTCGATGATTTTTAATTTTTTTTTTCCATTAGGAATGTACCAGTCAGGCCCTGTCTCCGGAGCTCCGATACAACTGGAGGGCGCGCTGGTGTATCATTCACCCCAGTAAACACTCCCCACTTCCGTGCGGTGAGTGATTATTGGGTCCGAGAGTCATGTGCCCTGAGAAGGCGGAGCGAACCAAGAATGACGACCTTCTGCATCCTTCCAGCTAAGATTTCTGTCGCATCGTAGCAAGCCGGTATGGTTTTCAAGTTTGAGAGCAGTGTATCTATCATTCCATCAATGACCCCCATTATCAGAACCACCATCTCGACAGAATGGTTTGGGTAAAGAGTAGATTTCGATATTTAGTCCGTTTTCGTCCTCTTTTCGGATGATGTTCGTTTCTCCAAATCGAAAATCGCGTACTTTGATGCTCGGGGAGGACTACATCAGGCTTATTGACTTGTATTTGCGTGAGGGTGGGGAATGAGTAGTTCCAATAGATTCGGCACTTCTCATTCTCCACAAGTCGATTATGATTATTATTATTATTAATAATATGAGTATTTTTTTCAAAATTTTCATTCTCAATTATGCGTAGTAATACCTCTTTCGTGGTTTTTTGAGGAATATTAAATTTTTTATAAGCCTTCAATTACAAAATGTCTCCTTTTTTTGTTGCTTTAGTCGGTATTTTTATCTTTTGACGCGAGTGGTATGACGCATTATCCATAACAATAGTGTTCAATAATTATACGTCTTCCTCTGGAACATGGTGCTTGGAGACAACAGTTTTGGGATTTATCTACCCATCCATACCGAATCGTATCATGACTATTGAACCAAGTCTTGTCAAGATATACTGTCTCTTCAATTCCCGATGTTCTTTTATTTGTTGCAAGTGATCTTGCCTTTGCAGAACGAGTCCGGGTGATTTTATTATTGCCATTCGCTTATTTAGTTTTTTGTGTTTGAAACCACAGTCTAAACGAGTTGGGCGTAGTGTTACTTGCGACTTACATGTATATTCAGGATAATCGTATAATTTGTTTTTGATTGATTCCAAGGTAGTTACTTCGTTTTGTTTACAGATATCATAAACTTGCTTGAAAATATTCTGTGGTCTCATCAACTTTGTTTAATTTCTGATCTTTTGTTTTTACGAGAATTATCTATAAATATCCCTTTGTTTAACAACTGTGTAAATAGTTGAATGCCCCAAACTAGAGAGATATCCTA
Source organism: Chrysolina americana (assembly GCA_958502065.1). NCBI lineage: Eukaryota > Metazoa > Arthropoda > Insecta > Coleoptera > Chrysomelidae > Chrysolina > Chrysolina americana. Next base: position 18,355,173 of record OY293413.1, read on the forward strand.
CCGAAAATGTCATTGTCCCATTTATCGTTAATTTCCTTTTCAAGATTTTTATATATATTTAGAATAAGTCTTTGAAGATCTCTGTTTTTAAATTCCCATCGTTCGTAGAGGGGAAATATTGAGTTCTGTTTGATCATTCACTAAGTTCTGAGAATTCTTCTCTTTAATTTCCAAACTTTCAAGCAGGCAACCCTTTTCCTTCCACATGTAGTATTTCAAAATGGGCAATGCCACTATATTTCGATTTCGTCATGAATGTATAGCTTTTCCAAAAATGAGGGATACGTATTTTGTATTTTATAATTTTTTTCATGATCTTTCTTAAAAAAGCGAAAAATCTAATTGTGACGTCATATGTAGTAAAAACACATTTGGCAACGTCGCATGCCGAAAAGATGTATTCCATCAGTTTTGACACCATAATTCATGCTCCGTGGTCGCTGACGGGTGACACTAACAGACGTGTCCGTGTTACTTCACTCTGACAGCTGTCCAAATCAAAAGATTAATTATGTTATGCGCGTGCGCGAACAAACCCGAACCGCAAATTCAGTGGGCACCGTTGCCATATTGACTTTGTGATCAAATGACATCACATGTAGTAAAAATTGTTAATTGTATATAATGAAACATCGCCTGAAGAAAATAATTCAGTGGTGTCATTATTTTAATGTCTTCTTACAATATATTCAATTTCCAAAAAACTTTTATCAAACGTGGCATTCCCCATTGTGTTCAAAAGTATGATTTTCTGCGAGTTCCCAATTCAATTAACGTTTTTGGAATATAAAAGAAGGATACTGTAATAGTAACTCAGTATACTTCTGCTTGAAGAAGCCATTGTATTGGCGAAACATGTCTTGGTTTTGTAAACTAAAAGTGTGAAAATCAACATTACAGTTTTAGTGGTAAAATGGATTCAAGTATCGTCTACAACGATTCAAAATTTCAATACACAAACAAATATTAAAGCAAAAAAAACACTAAACACTAGAGATTTCACAAAAATTGGTTTACAAAATTCACTACACTTATTTCAACAGGAAGTGTAACAAATACACGGTACGCTACTGTTCTTCTTTTCATAAATAAGGCCAGACTGTTGAACAACAGGCAACATCAGGCGGTCAGCGCAGTACTGATTGGTTTCCAGACGACGAACGAACGTATAATATACCCAATCTGATCTACTGTTTCCTTTATATAGGGAATTATGAATTCATATTCAACTGAGTTTGGATATACTATACCTACATATCGACACATTTTAATGTTCTTTTTATGTCATTTCAGTGCTATACTTCAAATTATAACGATTCGAGCACTTGTTCATATTGCGAAAGATCAAGAGAAATATCGTAGGTCTTGTGTAACAAAGGAACAAAAAATGAGATACTGTAGGTATACATTTATTCATAAATTTTTCAAGGTTTACAAATGCGAGTGACCATTTCCGAAAAGTCATTTGCGAATGATGTCAGGCTAGGGTCGCAATCGGTTTTTATTGGTTCTGTCAGGCATTTGTGAATGAGGACCATTTTCCTGAAAATACCAATATTCATGAGGTGAATTTTCGATCTGAAGAGATATTTTTTGGATAGAATTTGTGTCCTTCATAAAGTATGCATCATATGGGAAAAACTTTCATTGATAGTTCATTTTTAAATTCGACTTGGACGTTGGGTTGCGTTTTAAAAAATATAGAAAATGTAATATTTTTTCAAAGTAATCGCTGAAAATAGGCTTATTTATTCGAATTTCAACAAAATTTAAGAATAAAAGTTTTTTTGTTTCCGATTTTACAACTACATCTCGTTCAATTGCAACTTTAACTTTTCGGCATTTTTTTTTTAATTAAATTAAACTAAAAAATTTGTAACTTCGACAACTGTTTTATACCAGTAGCTATGCGACTAACTTTCAAGTAGGTAGGAATGTTTGATGCAAAGTTGACATATCTTCAAGCATTTATAATAGAAATTCATTCAAGCGGATCTTTTCAGTATTAAAATGATACCAGTCATAATTCAAAACATAATAAAGTTTCTTTACTTATCCCACCAAAGTTTATGACTTTTTACGGTACAAATCTCAAGACATATTCTAAGAAATTGTCAACCTCTTTCAATAAAGAATTCTAGAGTGTAAAATCAAACGAGAAAAATTTAAACTTATTTTATGAAATACACAAATTGTGAGTAAGAATTTTCTGAGCCATACTTCACAATTTCCCATTTCTGTATGTCTTCCTTCTCTTTCAATAATTCATGGTTCTCTTGTGTACATCTTTTACTACATTTCTGATGAACTGTGCCTGGATGTTCGGCTACACATTCCCGAATGGTCTGCCCAAATAGTCAATATCGTTTAATAGCCGGTGCTGTATACTTGCTGCTACAGATAACCCTGATACCAAGCTGAAAACTCACATCGGACATCAAAGTCCATTTCCTTCAGGGTATTCATAAATTTCGGCTTGTAAGGCCTGAATCAATTTTTTTAGAATTCTAAATACACTACTCTCGCTTACATTCATTCTTCTGCTAATTTGAGAAATACTGGACTTTCCATGCACTTCCTCAATGTTTTTCGAAGGACTATGTAGTTTTTTGAAATCAGTTAAAACTGACCCAGTACTTTTGAATTGTGTCAAAATTCTACTACCAGTCGACTGCTGCATACTTTCTCCCGGTTGTCGTATATTAAAATCTTCAGCGACTTGTCGATGGGGTGTACTTTTTACACACAATAAAACAATCTCAATATTTTCTTGAACAGTTAACGTTATTACGTTTTTCTGATTCCAAAGTATTGAACCGCGTATTGAACTGTCAAACAATGATATGAAATTGTTTTCATTCACTACCATTCTCATTTGTCTCCAAAGCCTACTCTGCAACATTGTGAAATGTTAAGGTGTTCTACTATAGCTAGGCTAGTAAAAATTAAATTTGAGATTAATATGTTCCGTGAAATGTCATAAACTCTTGTTCAATACCTAAAGTAGTTTTATATTTTGATCGATGACTTTGGTATCATTTCAATACTGAAAGAATAAATTAAAATAAATTCCTACTCTAAATAATTGACGATACGTCAACTTTGCAACAATTGTTAAAGAAACTTTAAGCAGTATTTCCCAATTTCTGAAAACATACTTTTTTTGATAATTCGTAGTTAGAAGTTTAGAGCTAGTGGTATAAAATAATTTTGTCGAAATGACGAAATTTTCAGCAGATATACGGGAGTGTGAAGCGAATATACAACCACACATCAGAAATGCAGTAAAAGATGTGGCAGAAGAACCATGCTATGTATTTAAAGGGAAGGAAGACATACAGATATATAAAGTTGAGTGTGACTCAGAAATCTGTCACAATTTGTCACAACTTAATTACTTTTTTGTTTGACTTCACACTCTAGAATTGTTAATTGAGTGAGTTAAACATTTTTTTTTGAAAATTTGTATCCTTATTCAATTTTTATCGTAGATCACCAATGTCATTTGTTTCCATATAGCCTACTTCACAAAATTGATGAAAGTTTCCTAGCCGGACTATTAAGAATTTTGCTTGAGATTTGTACCGTAAAAAGTCTTAAACTTTGTAAGATACGTAAAGAAATTACAATATGTTTTGTATTATGACTTTGGTATCATTTTAATACTGAAAAAATCCACCCAAATGAATTTATATTATAAAAATTCTTGAAGAATTTTGCATCAAACGTAACAGAAATGTTAAGCAGTAATTCTCATTGTCTTGAGAAAAATATATTTTTTTTGATGATTCTTACTTGGAAGTTAGTCACATATTAGATTTAGATGGTGTCGAAGATACAAAATTTTTAATATTCCAGTTTCGTTATAATTAAAAAAATGTCAAAAAGTGAAAGTTGTAATAGAATGTTCAAATTCGAGTTTCACCTGGGTGTAAAATCGAAAAAGAATCAACCTTGCCTGTACATTTTTTTGCAAATCGAATAAATAAGCCCCTTTTCAGTCATTACTTTGAAAAAATATTACTTTGACATGTAGCGAAAGTCACGTGACCACATCCGGGTAGGTCATTTTCCATGTTTTTTTAAGCACAACCTAATGCTCTAGTCGAATTTCAAAATCAATTATTAATAAATGTTTTTCTCATTTGATGCGAACTTTATGAAGGACACTGTATATTTGAATACGATGTGTTTTCAGAAAGGACCACGCACACACCTTATAGGAAAAAGTCTTTCGGTGAAAATGGCTGAATTTTTGATATGTTGTAGCTGAAGCCATTTTAAGTAAAAGTCTCCATTAGCCCAACTTGATCGTATGACTAGATTCGGCGCTAGAGGGCGCCAAATAATATTAATATTAATAAATATTGTGTGCGACTGGGCATTCCTAATGTTCGCGAGAAATATTTTTCCACAATACAGAGAAAAAGTACGCCGTTATTTTTATACAGGGTAGTCAACAATATAATTCTTCAAAGATGGAACTCGCCTACGAGGTTATAAGTTGATTGAATTTATCATTGAGGATTAATCAGAATGGTTTGTTGATCGACCAAAATATAATTAAGCTATGAATACAGAGTGTTTGAAATAAGATAGGTGTGTGCGTAGTCCTTTCAGTTTGGGCAAAAGTAACTTTGATTGAAATATGTTTCCTGAATCCACCGAGTTGATTTCATTTGAGCCAGACTTACTTGCATGCTGCAGCTTTAGAGTCAGAGAGCTCCTCTCTCTGATACTTTCCTATACATGTCTTCATTGTTTCTCTCACCGCATCCGTCCTTAATATGACAAAACATTCGGGCATCAAAGAAGCTGAAATTTAAAATTTTAATATGAAACTGAAGAGTGAAGATCACGTGTAGCAGTTGCACCAACATTTATATATATCATCGTGCTGGTAAACAATTTTTGCGACTCCTTTGGCATAGTCCGACAGTAAATTCGCCAAGTCTTCCTTGTTGGATGGCAAACAGCTTTTAGTCTTGGAGACTATTTTCGAGGAGCAATTTTCAGCATGTGTCAAGAAACTTTCCAATGATGTCGTGGAAATGGCCTTTGATAACATACAAACCCTTGCATCTTCCATTAAATCCTGAAAAAATACTAAGCGTAATTTTTTACCAACAAACATTCAGATGTGAAAGATGGAAAATCTGCAGGTGAGTGAGATACAAATAATAACTTTCTCTGTAATAAATGTAGTAGAATATAGGACTTTTTTCAGATTTTAGGTACTGTGACGGACACTGAAATATCAATTTGTCCGACAGACATTTGTGTAATGAAAAAAAATCGAAAAACACTATTGCAATTATCTCTTGTAATCAAACACCAATAGATCAGCAGATCACCTGTAAACCGATTCCGAGGTTCTTGCATGTCATCGGTACAGGTCAGATTAAAGTGTAGCCGTCTCTACCCCGAACTGGGTATTATACAGTCTGTCCATAAGGTAACCCCCCCTGTTAACTTTTGAACGGGTTGTAATTTCATTTTGAAATTTGTTTATTTCACTCGATGTGTTGTCCAACTCCTAACGGCCTCGTCGTACAATTTCACGTCGAGTGCAATAAACACTTACTTTTTGCATAAATAACTATTAATAAGTCATTTTCCGAAATCAAACTTATTTTCACCTTGAGGAAGGCATTGAATACTATTCAAAGCCAAACAATATTTATTATCTGGAATCGGCAAGAATGGTGAATGGCTATACAAAAATAAACAGATAAGTGATTGCATTAGTTTAATAATAATGATACCCTCTTCATGAACTCTCTCTTGCGTGTACCCAAAGGCATACTAATATTACTTAAACAAGGTATTCACGAAAGGAAACGAAAACTGACAGATTATAACTATTTGTGAGATGAATACCAAGGTTCTCAATAAGTGTTAAGTCGGGAAAGACTATTATTAGTACTTGTTATGGCAATAATACCTTCAAAGTGTCAGCTATCTCAGGGTCCTTTGTTTTACATTCATCGATTATGACATCTTTTAGGACTCTTATAGGATCGATATCGTCGTTGAATGATGACGCTGGTATTCCTAAAACATATTGATTATTTGGTAGATGACGCATAAACTTAATTTGATTATTTACCCGTACCTTTTGAATCTGATACGGCCTTTGCATCGCTAATGTGTGAACCTAATAAAGAAATATGAGATAAGGTACTATACAACTTCAATCTATCAGGAAAAAAATAATGAGAACTCTCGTATCATTGATGAAATGTCATTTGGAAAGTAACCCGGAACACTAAACAATCAAAATTAAAATTGCGTCTTAGGAAATAAACATTATTTTGGCATTTCCATAGGATGGCGTCCATTTTGAATTGAATTGAAGAAACGTTATAGGTACCTGATCTACTATTATGGAGAAATAATTGAAAGTTATGTGGATGTCAAGAGTCAACACGAAAACTCCAGTTTACTAGTTTAGTTCAGTAATGGCTGACATGAAGTTATTTTCACCCATTCTTCAATTGCTACTGAACAACCAAGGGAGATGTCTGCATCCATGTTTATTTATCGTATTTCTATAGTTGAAAAAATATGACGTGATGGAGTTTACCTACTCCGGCGCTCTATCCTGTAGTGCAGAGGTGCCCATCCTTTTTGCACCTGCGTACCACTTGACTTTTTCAGAAATTTTGGCAGACCTGAATATTTCAATAAACGTATAATATTTACTCTTCCAAAAGTGTTCATAGGCTTTTTGAATCAAATTCCTGCGAAAACTTCATATTCAATAGTTTATTTACAGTGTGGTCCAACGAAAACTTAACACCTCGATTTTCCGGCTTTAAAATGAAAATGTGGAAAATCGCTCGGACCCGTCAATTTCTAATACGAGGGGGAACAACTTTTCCGCTGTTTTCATACAAATAAAAAATTAGTACAAACTCAGAAAAAAATTAATCATCCTACGAAATATTCTTTTATAGTCTTTAGTGCGAAACTTGTTGTTTTTTGCCTGTGATTAAAATATCAACATTTTTTTATGTACGCTCAGAAAATTCACTCTCACACAATTAACTCGTAACAATGGCATCAAAAATAGTAGAGCATGCCGGAAGATCATAGGGTACTCGGTTTTACATCCGAACCAGAAGTTAATTGAAGATTTCTCTTTAAATAATCTTTCATGGAACTATCTGCTTTTAGATCGATAAAACTTTCTTTCAGTTCCAATTCATTTGGTGAGGTTCCCGAAAAAGAATTTCTGATCCAGTCCACTTTTGAATAATCTTCAGAGAAATACTTCTTAAAGCTTTTTTGAAGGCCTTCAATATCCGCAACCACATGCAGTTAAATTCTCCTCCTGTATTTGTCAACAAAACAGGACCAACTTTCTCTTGAAGGAGTTTATTTTGTTACTGACTGTGAAGGCTGTTGTGTTTGATCCCTGAAGTCCCAAGTTCACTGTGTCAAAGTCTATTATGATAAGGATTAATATTTTTTATTATCTCCGGTTTTTCAAAAAAGAATCATACATCATTGAAAAGGTAATATCTGGTTCTATTTAAAATAGAAATGATCCAATGTAGAGCCTATAAGAAAAAATAAAGTTGATGATGGTGGCCGGAAGACGAAACGTCGGATAGCAAATATGAAAACAGCATTATACTACAGGGGAAAAGTGGCAATGTGGAAGTGCAATTTATTTTCGAATCCTTCGAAAAATAAAGCCAGAAAATAATTTTCCAAAATTTCAGTTATTTTTTGTTTCAGATATCTCTGGATATACTCGAAATTTCAGAACTTTTTCAACTGCATATTATTAGTCAGGTAAATGCGCAATTTTGCCCCATTTAAGCATCTTTGTATCTCATATAGTTTCCGAGACGCAATGGTGAGGATCGAATTTGAAACACCCTGTATATTGGACCTCTGGAAGATAATGCGGTATGAAGGTCATCATATAGGTACGAAGCTGTGCACTGTGCATGATGTAGCTCCAATCTCTGGTGCCAATCGCGATCAAATGCCTTGGAGATATTCAATAAAATAGCCATAGTTTTACGATATTTCTTAATAGATTGCTGAGATATATGCTAACAGGTCACCAGTTGATTTCTTATAACGAAAGCGATAGTATCTATCATTCACAGCTAGTAGGAATATCGTCGAATACTTTGAAGCAATTAGAAAATGAATCTATACAGGTTTTGTTTATCTCGGATGTAGTCTTGACTTCCCTAATTGTTTAGAACTTCAAGTTTTTTGAAAAGTTTTGTACCATATAATATAAAGCGAGTTGACCAACAAACTAAAATACCGATTCAAAAACTTGAATATGAAATAAAAATATAACAAGTGAATTTGATGGTTACTACAGTGATAGTTCGTGATGCACTGTTTTTCCATAACAGCAATCGTACTTTGCAGCTTTCAGTAATGTTATAAGGGTATAAAAATTAAAAAGTTTATGGAATTCAAAAAATCTCACCGACACTTAATGCTAAGAACAAATTGATCAGTAGCCACTTCATATTTCTGTTTGCTGTTTGTCGTGAAGATTGAACAATAATGATGTAATTAATAAGATCGCAAATTTATAGGTTTAGGTTCAGCCATTATGGTACCGAGATTGACCTTGTGTTGCATGATAATTCTTATCAAAATGACCATAGTTCACATGATAAAAAGACTGTTGAATAAATTGAATAAATGTCGAAGATTAATACAGATATCTCGAGAAGATAAACTTTCAAGACTGGTTATCTCTGAACTTTCGGTGGTTTTCGGGTTTGTTAGTCTACCGCAGATGTAGACGAAAGTCAGGAAAATTACCTCGAGACCACGACTAACAAACCCAAAAACCACCGTTAGTTCAAAGATATATTAATTTGGCGTTCCAGTGGAACTGCATCAACCGTCACTACCGCAGTAGATAAACTGAAGAAATTGTTTCTCTGGTCAAAAAATTATGAGCTGAACTTCGCCTATTATGTCAAGAAGTTCTATCCTCTTCTAAGATTAAAGTGATTGTTATCTATTAAACTGAAAAATTAAGAGGCTTTTGTTATTATTAATATTACTTTCACTTATTCGTGATTGCCAAACCCCTGGGCAAGTCACTTCGGGATAGAACTACGTCAGCAAACGGCTTCAGATAATGGAAGTGCACAAGACATCCACGAACTTTGAACATCAAGAGTGCCAGCGATAGAATGAAAAAACTTATGACATCAAGGCCGATGCTGGTGACCTGATTTGGTTGTACAACTCTAAACGTCGCCCTGGCCTGTCAAAAGTTGTGGAACTCGTAGAATGATCCTAACAAGATCATGAAGAGGATAAACGACCTCTTCTACCAAATCCCACCCTGACAAAATCCTAGGGTCGTCCATTCCAATAAGTCGGCTTCTACGGTGGAAATCGCGACAATATTTCATACTGATACCACGAGACCTTTTTAAGGTCCATGCTGATTGCGTGATAGGTCACTGCGTGTATGAAGATCTTCGAATGTCCAGGGATATTGTTGTGGTATTCTCCAAGAAGTTCGATCGACTCTAAGAACTACGGAAACAGAATCCTGAAGTTGAAGGGGTGCAACAGTTGAAATAGCATTCTTGAAATAAACCGACCTATGAAGATGTTTGGAACCGCCTCACCAAACTAAGAAATGTGATAGTGGACCAGAATATTGTGAATCTAAATATTGTGGATACCGAATATAAATAATATGGGTGGTATAAATAATCTATGAGCAAATGATTCTACTCTGATTTCTTGAAAAAGATCTATTCTGTGTTCAGTTAAGAGAAGGACAAACCTATAGTAGAAGCATTTGCTAGATTTTATTCATATTACCCATTGTGTAGTGTTACTTCCATCGAACTTCTTGGTGAAATATGGAGAAATATGAAGGTATGGGCGACGAAATGCCTACAAGAAATCACAATGTAGCGAACTGGTGCCGGACCTGTCTGGTACATCTGACAATTGCGCTCGATTCATAAACAATGCATAACATCTAGACACTTCGAGAATTCATGTAGGATAGCCAGAGTACAGAGTTTGCTGAGCGATATAAATTACTTCGAATTTAACTTGTTTTGATAAATTTTTTGTTTCACCGTGGAAATAAATCAGATAGACAGACTTAAGTGCATTATTATTACAGTGCATTAAGGAGTGCTCATGTTTTCAAGTGACAGTGACAGTTCACCTTTGCTGTTCAGTGTACCTACACACTTTTACTAACTTTGGCAATGAATGTTTTTTTCTTTTTAAAATAAAACGATCCCCCACCAGATAACATTTACCAATCGACATAAAAAATACGTAGTTTCAACATTTAGGTGAATCTTCCTTTTTTTCCAGATACTGGACCCGGGGACTAACAGTAATTAATATAATTTTATGAAATTGAGTTCACAAAATCTCAGGATGAGATCTTCTGTGCCTGAATAGTACTATGACACCAATTAACTGAGAGTTTCATGGACATTTGGAAGATAATATAGGACAAAAGTCATTTTCCAAAATTGTTGAAAATTGGAATAGTGAAACCACTATTCAAAAGTGGTAGCAAATTGGAAATGATAAATTATAGACCAGTCTCATTAATATCAAACTTATCCAAGATCATTGAGAAAATCCTCAAAATTAGGATCCTCAGCTTTTGTAAAAGATATAACTTGATATCCAAATATCAGTATGAATTTAGAGAGGGAAAATCAACAGATGACGCAATTTACCACTTCACTCTGTTTATTAACAGTTTACTATCTATATTAACAGTTTACTACTATATCAATGAACCATACTACAGTGTTCAAGAGTATCTAGACAAAGATTGGAATTGCTCTAACTTATCTTAATCTCAGACACTCATGCTCATTCTCTTCTCTTTTTATGATATTCGCTTCTTCGCGTAATCCAATTTTAACTACGTGTAGTATTATTTTACACATGAACAAAACTGATACCTATGTTATTGTTTATTAACTATTTTATCATTATTGTACAATGTATGTAGCATTATTTTCTCCTATGATAGGTATGCTTTTGCATCATACTATTATATTTTATGATGATATTCTATGATGAACCTGTTCTTCCTTCTTTTGACGACTCGTGTTTTTATCAACACATATTTACGCTTAGCATTTTTATATTTCTTTACGTCTTTATTTTTATATGTATAAAAGCTTTGTCAATAAGAATTCATTCTTCGGACAATAAAGTATATTTTGATTTGATTTGATACTCACCTTAAGAATCATAGGCAGAATCCTGAGCTTCGCAGATGATACTGCCATATTCTATGAAGCGAATTCATGGGACACTCTGAAAGCAGTAGTTGAGGATGATTTTGGAGTTATAGAAAAGTGGTTTCGATATAATACACTAACACTCAACCCAGTGGCGTAGCAAGCACCCCCGCAACCCTCGCGGCGCAGGGGGGCGCAAGGTTGACAGGGGCGCAAGGAAACCAGAAAATTTTGCCTTGCGTTTAAAGGGGGTAGGGGCGCAAAGCAGGTTCCTGCGGGAGGGCTCGCTGAAAGTTAGCTACGCCACTGACTCAACCTGGATAAAACAAAATACCTACCATTCTCTTCATATTCCAGTGGATTGCCATATATGGGTTCTTTAATTATAGGACCAAATTCACAAATCCCCTATTCTATCAAATATTCAGGTATTATTATTGACCGACCCTTCAAGTGGGACCTCCACATAAAAAATATAGTCCATAAGTTGAGAGGCATGTTGTATAGATTCAAATTTCTGAAACATTACCTTGATGTAAAACACCTCACATTATACCATGCACTTGTTCACATCTGACATACGGTATTGTGATCTGGGGGGGGTGTGAATGACACCCATTTAGAAAATTTTAACGTAATTCAGAGATGGATATTAAGAATTATATATGGTAAGCCACTCAGATTTTCTAATGATGAATTACACGATGAATCGGGAATATTTGATATTAGACAACTTTTTTGTCTAAATATACTCGTCAATATAAAAAAAACAAACAAAATAACTCCTTCACCCTATCACACACTGTTACAGCACAAGAAACAAAACGATCTCGTTGAGCGTACCTCGCTGTGACAAAACCATAGGGCAACGTCACTGTGATTTCCTTGCACCAAAACTCTTTTTTTTTTTTACCCCGGAGTCGCACTGGCAGAATGCACCGAAAGGAAGCAAACGCCAAAAAAAACTACGAAGAAGAAGAAGAACTTTTTTGTTTGATACCTGTTGATATCAGAACTAAACAAAGCATCAATGTATTCAAGAAGAATGGAAAAAATGGATTTTGGCTTTTGGAAGGAACAAACTACATGATTTTGTCAATCAAAAACTCATTTATTACTATTATTATTGATTTATACTCAGATTGTTTTGTGATTTTTGTCGTGGAAGTCTATGTATATGTGAGCATATGTGATTATACGTTGGACATATTACTCAATTTATTGTATTTTTATATTTTGATTCCTTTATAGTTTTATATTCATAGAATTTCAGCTCAAAAAATTTCGAATTCCCTATTTTCATATCATATATTCTCTCATATTTATATTTTTATATTTATACATTTTAAAATTTCACCTCTTTTACATTTTACAGTTACAATTTTAACTTTTTACATTTGAATTTTTGATATTTTTATATTTACATTTTGAAATATTTACATTTATGGGTTTATACAATTTTACATCTTTACATAATACATCCCATATTATTACATAATCATAATTTCATATTTCCGTATTTCTATATTTTTACATTTCTAACAAATCGTGGTTACTTAGTCTTGTAGTATTCAGGTCTTTTTACTAATCATGATGAAACAAATAATAACATAAAACCACGTACAAGCGACAGATATTTTGGAACTAGAGCTTCTGTGGTATCCCGTTCATTTGCTGTACGCACCTTAACCAAAATTTTGTAATTATTTCTTGGTGAATAAACTTTATTATTATTATTATTATTATTCTATACAAGGAAGATACAACAAAATATATATCGGAATTGTGAGAAACTATAAGGAACTATAAAAGATAATATATCTGATAATTATTGTAAAAACTTTCATGAGTTTTAGATTTCAAGAGAATTAGGCATAGCAACTTTCTGAAGAATTTTTCGGAATTATGAATATATTTATGATGAACTATTGGACGGAATTGTATATTATAGGGCCATGCTTTTGACTCCTTTTGAAGGGCAGAAATAGGACGAGGAGTATTAGAATTGTTGTGTGCATTTTGACTTGTGTTGTGACATGTTTTATACCTGAACTTCACAATATTGAAAAAATATACAGAAGTACTAGTATATAGGAGTACTAATATTATTTTTCTTAGCTCTGATGGATACAGTATGTTTTGTATTTTTGTGTCCACCTCTGTGATTATAATAATAATAAACCTTCTCACTCATTCCAAGAGCCTCCACGTGTTGTAGATAATCCGCCGGACTCTGATCGGTTGGAAACTTTCTGGAAGAATATCTATGAGTATCCGCAACCACTCAACGTAGATACTCCAGCAGGGGAGCAACTACCAGTCAAGGCCTTGGTGAGTTGAGACATCTCTTTCCTGAGCAACAGGTGCAAAATCGGACCAGCAGCCAAGGCGCACCCTGGCGGGATGCTCATTCCCTCTGATATCAGCCATGGCATACAAAGCTAACCTCTCGGTATACCCAACTACTCGGTGTCAAACACACGAGGAAGAGGCCCCCACAACCGTCATCCTCAGAATAGGAGACATAGGCAAAGTGGTGGATTCAGGATGATGGATTGCCACATAATGACAAACGCAACGACAACGTACGCTTTGAGTGGACAAACGAACCAAGGGACGGTCTTCCGCAGTGGGCGTTACCGGGTCAAATTTCAGGCTCTCGAAAACTCTTCTTAGCATTTCAACCGTCTTTCAAGCTGAAGTACATACTTTAGAGATTTGTGCCTTGAGAGGGGCAAGAGAAGGTCAAAAATCTGTATGCTCTCTGATAGCCAAGCAGCACTAAAAGCTCTGAAGTCACAACATTGCGAGTCTAAGCTGATTTGGGACTGTGAATAAATCCTGAGACAACTGGCAGCAAACAATTAGGTAACACTAATATAGGTGCCAGGTCACAAAGGCAATGAGGAAGCAGACTACCTTGCCAAAGAAAGAGAAAACTCTTTTGTGAGCTCTCCAAAGCCCACCCAAAAGAAGAGTTTCGATGAAATAGAATACCACTGGAATAAAGTGCCAAAACAAAAACATGCGGAATAAGGCTAGTAAGCCTATCACCAAGGAAAAGTAAACAGCTTCTCGAGTTGAAAAAAAAAAACACTTGAAATTGGTAACGGGACTACTCAATGGGAACTGCCCTCTAGGGTGTTACCTCGAAAATATGGGCAAGTCAGAGAGTGATAGTTGCCGCTACTGCGAGAACTTCGTGGAAACTGCAGAACATCTGCTTTGCGAATGCCCAGTGCTCAAATTCCTGGAAATGACATTCTTAACGCCCTCCGACATCAGGAACATATATTCCAGGAAACTGATAAACTTCGCTCGAAATCTTAGAATCCCGGGTCTTGAATAGATAAAGGTTCTCGCATAAAAGATCTTACAGGTCGAGGTGCTTGTGCGGCTGCACAGCCTGCACGAGCCTCCTACAGTCTACCTCCACATGTCAGTCATCATAGTTTTGGATAACTGCTGGTAAATTTGGTTTAGGGAATAGGGATGATTGAACAATGCCATCAATTTTGAGAGAAAAATAATTCATGATGAAATGACTGAGCTCTTAAAAATTATCACTAACAAATTATAAAATAATGAGACAAACCGAAGGTATAACTGACAGCAAGGCTTTGAGATACCAATAAATCTATTAACCCAGTCATTCAGATAAGACAATTTCGAAAACAACTTGTTGATAATTATAGAACTTGATAATTCTTCAAAAAATGTATTAAGTCAAAACACAAATGTATTATCAGATAAAAGCAACGTCTCTTGAGAAGATATCAACCGTAACCATTGCATAGTTCCAGTAGAAATAATGTCCCCCCACCAAAAAAAAAAAACGGAGCAGAGGCGTTGGATATAATAATATATCAGTTGATCTTATATTCTGAGTTGAAGCCAATAGAAACGATACTACGGTGAAAACATACTGCTTATTGCTAAATTATTAACGGTGTTAAGCTGATGTTCAGTTTTTGTTTTTGTTTACCTCTAGGTGAAAATAATAATTTCAATTGAAAATGTCAAATATATGTTTTTTGATCAGTTTTTGTTATATAACAAATGAAGGGTGAGGACAAACGTTCGTTAATATCATAGATGCCGCAGTTGACATGAGTAATTCCTCGAATATAGTTAGGAATAAAATATCAATTACCAGACATCTAACAATTTTTGTACGAACTAAGTTTATGTTGTGAGAAGATAGACCGGTAATCTCTGAACTTTCGCTGATGGTTTCCGGGTTTGCTAGTCGTGATATCCAGGTAATTCTTCCTTACGTTTCGTCTACATCTGCGGTAGACATTTTCAAAAGCGGCGCGGTAACAGACGAAGCGTTCTTTTAAGCCTAACTGATGCAGTGCCTGTGCTGTTATTTTTCATTGCACTCACCCTAATAGGGGCGTGACTTCATTTAGCGTTGATTCCGCTTGTTCACTGAATTCCGATACCTGGTTTTGTTTTCATTTTTGATCATTACTGCCTGTTCCTGGAAAGGATTTTGTTTTGACCTCTCTTACTAATTTGCTCCACGTTTCACTCAGATTGAGACCTTCATCCTTTCGGGTAAAATTATTCGTTTTTTTTAAATTTCACTGGCTTCTCTGAAAATTCTCGTGGAATACCGTAAGGCCCTATCCAGTACCTGAATTTCGCTAAACATAATCGTATGGTTATCTTCAGTAAGTAGAGCATTCTCTGCAACCGCAGATTTCTCATGTTTCCATACCTGCAGTTCCTCTTGTGTTCAGTTAAGCGGGTGTTTATGTTCCTTTTTTTCGTACTGATATATACGTCACCACAGCTGCAAGGACTGCGGTAAACACCTGGAGTAGAGGGGGGGGGGGCTCCCGGGTCTTTTGCGTAATGGTCTTCGTTGGTTTGAATATTGTTTTAAATTCATGTTTTTCCAGAAACTTGCCCGCTTTGTTTGTGTATTATACTCATTATTATCCAAAACACTTGTGACTCAGTTCTCCATTAAGATGTTCTGGTTCATTTATTCGTATGGCCCAGTCCTTTAGTGTTTTTGCTTTGGATGGTGATTTGACTCTTTGTTCAATTAATCTATCTTAGTACTAATCAATGTAATAGTGATTAATTGTAATCTGTAATTGGATCTTTTCTGTTGATTACATAATGAATAAAATGAAATAATCGGGTGTTTTTGAATTTCAATTGGCTCTCTGAAAATTTGCGGGTAATACAGTACTCATATTGAGTCAAGTAAGAACTTGCGAGAAAATCTTCGTTCTGGAACTGTCAGTTTTGATTGTCAATCTGGTAAGATTCGATAGGACCAATATTTCTCGTCAATTGTCTAGGAAAAAAGGTTTTAGGTAAATGGGTCATGAAAAATCAATTAGGAATGATGGAATAGTATATTGTGTATCTAGTAGTAAAAGCAATACATTCCCGGACGACAATGTAAATTATTGGCCGAGGCGATAAGCCGAGGCCAACAAGCATTGAAGTCTGGGAATGTGCTTTCACTACGAGGTACACATACAATTTTTTCTGAAATCGCAATCAGCATTATCATAAATTAAGGAATTATACTTATTGTTTGCGTGCATTCATTTACTGTCTAAAATGTATACAAGCCGTCAAAAATTTTCCCGGATCGTTTACGATACGGGAATAGTTATTATCCTAACAAGTACGGAAAGAGTACTATTCCCGCATGAGACTGCCGTTACCCGAACGACGCAAAGCGGAGTTCGGGTAAGCAGTCGAGTGCGGGATAGTACCTTTCCGTATGAGTAAGGATCAAGATTTTTTCTACAAGAGCATTGAAACATCTTATGTGATGCTCTTGAACAAACTTTCACGTGCGGGAAAAATTATTACCGCACTAGTGCGGGAAAAACTCACTTGAAGTGACATTAGCGTGCGGGAAAATTTTTCCCGCACTTGTGCACCTCTCAAACTAAATTGCGTGCGGGAATAGGGCGGAACACGCACGCTTGTAGAAAAAGTACTTTCCCGTACAGTGTAGTGCCGAAAACGGTCCGGGAAAGTTCGTTGCTTAGCAACGGACTAAAATACTAGATTAGCGTATTTTGAGGCCTGAAGTTGCTACGAGAAAGTGGGCATTCTTGAACGATTTCAGAAAAAATATGTTTCCGAATAAAATAAATAACTTCTTTTTCTTCGGGAAAATGACACCTCTCAAACTAAATTGCGTGAGTATAGGGTGAATCACGCACGCTTGTAGGAAAAATGATTGACGTGCTTAAGCCAAAAATAGTCAAAAAAATAATGACTAAACAATACATTCTATTATTTTCGGCATAACGGAATTACTCATTATTGCATGGTGAGCGAACAATAAAAGAATAAGTAATCAGTGGTGATTTTTTTGCAAAAAAAATATTTCAGTGACTGAGTGTAAATTTTCATTCTAACTCCGTTGTTTATCAAGGTAGAAATGTTTTGATACCCCACTCGTATTTGGGAAAGATAGTTTTATGTATCCGCATTTGAAAACTTCAAAATAATCAAACAAATCACGAGATATTTGACGTCATATATAGGGGACTTATTTGATACAATCAAGAGGGCTATTGTGATACAAACAACAAAAATTTGATGCGGTTTAATGGACTATCTTGATATTGTAAAATCGTAATTGTGCATGTTATTAGTATTTGTAACTATCTTAGATATTTACTTTATACAATGCCGAACGAAGCAGCCGATAAATCAGACAACGCTGTTCCATCTGTCGAAGTTTATATGCACCGTCTAATGATTCTGAATTGGCAGAACCTTCTACTTCAGCAGAATTTGAATCTTCAGTAGCTCTATCTCAATCAGTCATAGCTAGTCCAAGTACGGACATGAACTCTGGTTCCTCTACTCCAATAATCTGCACGTCTCCAAGTACCCCCTCATTCGTTTGAGATGTTGCTTCTACAAAGACTTTGCACAAACCTTGCTCCAAAAAAGCAGAAAGAACTAACCTCTACGGCAGCAATCGCTACTAGTGGAGAGTGGATTGCTGCTGAATATAAAAAGAATCAAGGAATGGAAGAGAAAGAAAGCCGAAAAAGACTCAAAAACCTAGGGGAAGAAGTGAAAAAAAAATCAAAACAACCACTTCAGGCATCTTAGAAACCCAACCTGTTGGAAATGCTACCAAAGAGGTATTCTGATGAAATAACAAGAAAGGAAAAGAGTTAGATAATTCGGGAAAAACACAGCAAACAAAAGAAGTGTAAGAAAATAACGGTTTCATCAGACAGCGACTCCGAATTAAATTGATTTTGCAGATGACGATAGCAGTGATTATGACACAGAAGGGAGCCACACTTGGAATTTGAGAAGACTTTAGAAGACTGCAATGATAATGACACGTATGACCAACATACTACACCTACAATTATTAATGACGGGGTTGTAGTTAAATTTGCAACCAAGAAGAAAATGTTGTTCTACTTTGGTTAAGTTATTGATATTGAAGCTGGTGAACCGGAAAGAATACTCCCTCATAAACACTCGTAGAGTGTACCCAAAGGCATAGCCTCTGCGGGTAGAGGACGGCTATTATTATTATTATTATTATTTGCCGTGGCGCTCCGGGGCGACTTACTGATATTGTCGGTGGTTTATTCACTTTTCAGCTGTAGGAAAACCAACAGCACCACCCCGGTTGGTCGGTGCGCACTTCAAGCTAGACGTCAGGATTGGCATCTAGGCAACTCACATCACACTTCATTCATAACAAGGCATGTGGCCACTTGAAGAGACCCGTGTACATGGGAAAAAAGATTCCGTATCCGAGCCTCGAACGTCTGTCTGATGCGAGCTAGAAGTTCCACTGCTAAAGACCTTAGCCACTGGCCACCGACCGACCAAATATAGAGAAGGAGAGGAGAATTGATTTTCTCGACTTTTGATTATTATTCAATAATTTCATCAATAAACATTGATAAAAATGTATGAAATGTTGGAAATGTTAATTTTTGTCAATAAACTGTGCTTGTTATTCTTTCTCAAGGTTTTTTTTTGAGCAAAATTAGCTTGACCAAGACACGCTCGTATCTTTCAAATGGCTGCAGATAAAAATTTGGAAAAATTACTGGGATTATATTTGCCCCAGAGCTGTATCATTTCAGCTTCGTCTTACTTTTATTAACGATATTAAATGAAATACAATACTGTATCACTTAAGCCCCATTATCACCAGTCAGGGTTATTATGATAGATACACAGTTTTAATTCTATTTAGCATTGTTTTTTTCTTCGGATGCTGTTCCTGTCGCTAGCTACACCTCAGCATCTTGGGCTTTTTTTGTTAAATTTCAGCCTTGGTACTGCAACAAATTTTTTTTGTGCACCCATGAATAAACATATCAATACGAATATATTCTAGTATGTTCTTGAAATGGCTCGATATAGATGGTTAGGAAATATAGTAAAAACTGTATTTTTGTATCACATTGGCCCAGATTGACCCTACCTATAAGACATTGTCACCGTGAGATTTTTTTTTACTCATGTATACTAAACCGGATACCCTACATGAAAGTGGCAGTTTTTCACTATAGAGATGGAAATGAAGCAAATGAACATTATCATGCGACCCGATGGGAATATACTGAAAACAATTTGATGGATTGTGACACTGACTTAATGGTACAGTCTACTCAGTTTTGAGACGAGGATCGGTTGTAACACCACCAAATTTGGCATGCTAGTAGTTGATACCATGTCAAATAAGAAAAGAAATTGTTTACCAAAATTCCGAGGGTGGAACCCAAAAAAAAATTAATTTGAAAAAAAATTGTTTTTTTTGTTTTTTTCTTGGAAAAAATTAAGTTTAAAAAAATATAGTTTGAACAGGGTTGAAGATCATTCAATTCTCTATAAGAATGATCCTTAGTAATTCCCTATAAAATGAGCCCGTATTCTCAGAAAACGTGCTTAAACATCAAATTTCAGGCTCGTGTTAGCCCGACGCTGCAAGTTCCGGCGGTGCCGAACGTTGAATGTGTCATAACTTTGCTAAAAATGATCAAAAAATTAAAAATGAAAGTGTATTTTGGTCGTGAAAACTTCAACTTTTTTCATGCAAATATAACATGTGTATATCTGAGTACCTAAGTGGTTGTTTTTACCACGTTACATAATCCAACTGCGTTTTTTACGAAGGATGCAGAAATCATAGATATTTCAGTTAATACAGAATAATTGCACTGAAGCAGGAACCATTACCCTCTTTAGACACTAGGCAATGATTCAAGAGTATTGAGACACGCCAAAAAAAAACTGGGTTTTACTCCCGCCCCATTATCAACTCCCTCAAAATTCCGACTTAGCCAGTAGATCTTGAAAATAATCGCTTATACACAACCTGCACGAAAAATAAAGTATGCAATTTCAAGCTGGAGGTTTGAGATTTAAATGGTTGAATCTTAAAAAAATGCAAGTGTGAGATATCACAAAAGAGAGGGATTTGTTTTATTTGCAATACAGATAGATTTTGCCAGGATTGGTGTCTTTTCACTTGATTGATTTCAGCAGAAAAGGGGGTTCTCATACAGAAATCTTGATGAACCACACGAAAAATACAGTATTTTCATTTCTCGTTGAAAAATATACTATTTTGTAGCGTCTGAAGTATGTATTTAATTGAAACCTCAACGCTTTTTAATCCAAGGTTCCTTATTGTATCAGATGTAGAGAGTAATCGGAATGCAATAAAAGAGTGATTTATCACATATTTCATTTATTTTTCTACAATGAGTTGATAATAACATGGGCTATTAACAATTCTAAGAAATAAAATTTCAATTACAGTAAGTGGTAACATTTCTTAGTACAATTATATTGATCAATAATACAATCGCTAATATTATAAAACTATATACATCACTAACATTCTCATTCTGGCAGCGACAACAGAATTTCTTATGCACACCACATTTCTAACAGATGAAATATTTATCATAAAAGTAGCGTCAATGAAGAACACTGCAAAAATCTATCAAATAAATTTTAATGAGTATTTCATAATTGAAACCCCAAGTGTCTACCATTCTTAGGGCTATATTTACATCACTGATCTATATCATATATGAGGCCATCTTCAACAGTTTTTACGTTATATTTTGTAAGCGCAACAATCATTCTACGTGTTAACAGGATAACATTATAGGCCAGTTTCCAATGGCCGGGATACATAAAGTTTATGCAAATGAACTTGCTCACAATGTGTGAAAAAATACAGTAATATAATTGAGAGAGAAATGGAACTTTCGGGATTTGAGCGAACGATTCCGTTCTCATTTCTCATTTTGATTCGTGTTCAATATTGATAATATTGTCTTCTTTTATTGATGACAAATGGATGACAATAAGGAGACGATAGAAACCATTACTGATTTTCCATGATTTGATTTATTTTTCTCGACCTGAACACATTTTCGACCTATTCGTGGATAAGATGAGTGAGTTAGTAAACAGAGCCAGTTCTAGAGTTTTCGAGACGGAAAATCATTAGGGACAGATAACTTCATTACAATTTTACGTAGATTTGGTTATGAATGAGCTGTGAGTTCATTTCGTACCGAAACTTTCACTACACCAAATGGAAAAAGGCGGGAACACATTCGTTTTTCACTTTTGAGCAAAGTTTGCGAGGTCTTTTCAGTGGAAAGCAGTGAGTTGAAGTCCTATCAAAAATATGCGTTTTCCGCCTACAAAATGTGCAAAAACTCGAAGTTGCTGCTTCTGATCTTAGGTGATCTTATAGAGATTTGTCAAAAATTAATAAAACATACGTTTCGGTTCTTTCTATTCACGTTCGTTTACATGGTGCTAGCTGAAAATCTCAAAAGATTACAGGGTTTTCCTTCTCATATAAAACTGAAGATAGATATTCAATGTGTAATCATCAAAAAATTAATAAAATTTATGGCTTTGAACTCTGGAAGAAATATCGTTGATTTGTACAATTTCAGGCTATTTTGATAAGATGGACTCTCATTTATTTCTGCTATTTTTTTAAAATATTTTCGAAACTTTCACGGATTCAGAACATAACTTCCCCCCTCTTTCTTCCACTAAAATTATTGTGTTTATTTTCATTACGGCGCATTTTCAGTAGTAATACCATAACAATACTTCGAAATGTGTATTCTCAAAAGAAACCGTTTTAATTGGTGCACATATCGCAAGAGGTGAAATTGGTTACTGTGGACATGTAGGTATTCTCGAAATTACACGAGGTAGCTTACCCTGAACCAAACGTTCTGATTGGTTGAAAATAATACGTTAGCCTCCCCCTGTTGGGTGGGGATATACACTATCCCAGCCTGGCTACTGGTATGAACAACAATCGCTTCTTCGGGAGGTAGATGGGGGTTCTACTCTAGGCGACAATTCTAAACGCAACTTTTTTTTAGGCAGATGAATTCACAGTTTTGACCAAATATTCATGAAAATGCAATAGAATTATTTGTCCTAGTTAATTCCATATTGATTACCTTTCAGGTATCATGGCTATAGTGAATATTTATAATTCCTATCTGAGTCACCTTATTCCAATCGGTCAGTACATGACAATAAACTCATAACCAAATTACTAGTTTTAATTATAATCTAGAAAATTTGAAGACCAAATAATCAATTGTCACAATAATCGTTAATTCACAAACTCTTTCAAAATATAATTTATTCAAATATCGCTTCATCTCATAGGTTCTCTGAATTTTCTGGTATGATATACGCCAGTACAGTATTCCACTGCCATTCATTGAACACACACCTACTTTTTGTATCGAACAATATACAATAGAATATAATCACTCTGAATTGAATTAAATCAAATCAGTTCATTTTCAAAGATCATAACCGGTTCATGGTTATGATATATAAACTCGTCAATAAATTTGAAACAACTAATAGCCAGAGTTTATATCTATGATCATGAACAACTGATCATAGAGTGGGAAACGCGAAGTGACAAAATCGTTTCCTCATTCATTTTATCATTATTTCACTCCCAGACAAAAAGCTCGTGATGGTTTGAATCCATATCATCTCAGGAGTAAATTGGCTCAGTCTGACGATATTTGAATGAATTAGATAATCCATAATCTATTGTACCTATAAGTTGTGAGTACGGTACCCTGCATGTGTAGATGATAATGAACATCCGATATCAGACATTACCAATAGAATTTCTACCAAACAGATACAGAGAAAATCGATATCATTCTTTCAGAAATTACGTAGGAAGATTTCTTGACAGTACACTAACTTCTCTACATCTACAACACAACAGATATTATAATACTTGTTAAATATGATTGAATAGATTGTGCTTAGTGATACCAGAGTATTTGTCAATGAAGAACAACATTTTTTTATTTGGACAAGTTGAAAACTGCACCGTTGTTCAACTTGATCCATTTTTGAAAATTTTATTTTTACGACATCTAAGTATATGAGTACATATATATTCTAGTAACATCCATTTAATATAACGACAAATCTTGAATATTATGCATATATTTGTGCATATATGATTAGATAAAATGACAACAATTTTCCTACGTTATTTCTGAATTTCATTACTAGACATGGAGATCTCAAAAAGAATGACTTAAGGGCTCAGAGAAATTCAATTCTAGTCGGGGTCTCAATATTCAATAATGTTTTCATTCCGTGGTTTTAAAATGTTCGTTGGGTTTGCCGATGATACTGGCAACATCGTTATATGCTGATTGGGATTCTCTCAATCCATAAGTATCCAAAAATAGGCCTAAAGATTATTTTGGAAAATTGATAATTGGTATTTTTCGAAGGTTATCTGATTGATCCCAAGTTTCTATGTAGCAATGTTCACAGATCCTATGAAACAGAACTCTTGACGAGGAGGAAGAAATCTATTACTTCTCTCCCTTCTGTTCATACGTTATTTTTTTTTCAATTTAATTATATTCCTATCTGATATCTTGGAGCTTTTTATTCAGCGTTTGGCCATGAATAGAGCCCGAGAGGCATATTTCTGTTCTATACCAGGCAATTGCTTAACCCGAGATATGGTGACATTCAGTAGAAGACTTTCTTCTCCATTTGTACATTAACCCTGTACATCTTCCATGATTTATCCAGATTACGTAAGGAAAAGTCCATGATATATAAATTAAATCTATATGTATCCCGAATCTGAATAAATAAATGAATAAATACATTTTGAATTAATGGAATATGATAAACAAAAAATCGACAGAGTGAAATAAACAACTTTATAAAAATTAGCAATACTTTTTAATATTGCATATTCATTCAGCAAAAAAGTTACTTGTATATTAGGTTCATCTTTGTGTTATTTTTAATCTGATCTGCAGCATTTTATTCCTCACTTTCCATTCCACCTTCAGCTTCTTTACCGTATCATTGGCATTTATGAAGGGGGTACATTGAAATCCAATCGATTAACAAATTTCCTTGATGCTATCAATAATAGTAATATTATTTTTCTGCTTTCTTTTTGTCTTACAAGAAGTGCTCTCCTTAGTTTTCAAGAGCAAAACATACCTTCATCATACATCAACATCGAGAGAGGGTTATCGTTTTCTCTGTTCATTCGAGTTCCGGGCTGGTAGTGGTTTGGTATCCAGTCTCACAAAAGCTGTCAGTCCCAGATCTTTCTTGTTCAAGCAAGCTTCTGACGTTTCTCTCAAGAAACTTGCGGCATTCTTTAAATTACGAGAATTTTCAATTTTGAAGCGATATGTAGAACAAGTTTTTCCTTTTATCCGGAGTGTTCTTCTGAATTAATGAAAAATTATGACCTGAACAAAATGAACTGATGAGTACTCTCGTAGTATATTATACTTACTACTCCAGAAATTTTCTGAATATATTTTTATACTGTGTAGTGTTCAAATGCAGCGTATTTTCAACAAGATTTTTTACTGAGACTGATGTTATTCATATCATTGTGACAAACTGGTGTCACAACTTCCTTGAACTGATTGAAAACTTTATTTCATTGTTATCCATTTGTTTTTTCTTTCAAATATTTTATCGTTCACACGACTACAAAATCTGTTTGATAAAAATTCAAACTACTATGTCTTGAATACTGATATTCACTTCTTCTTGGAAAAAAAATTATGATGAATTATGTTTTCGCCAAAGTTTTTTAACCATTTATACTACTACGATATAATGTGGATTTCTAGGAATGATTTGTGAGCAAATGTTTCAGCTAAACACAAACGATATATATTATGACATATGCGATATTCTGAAACTATTTGAAACTAGATTTCTTCTTAGATGAGCTTACATCTTGTTTTCTATATAATGCTCTCTCATTCGAATCCATACGAATATTCAAAGTCAGAAATGGACAAAAATAGCGGATAGAATATTTATGAGAATGCCAATCTCAATGACTCTCATAATGAAGAATTTGTTCTGAATCTTCTGGCCAAAGGAACTGCAAATTAATGGAAAAATATTCAGTTGCCTTTATTATTGCTAGGACAGTTGTTTAAATGAATTAATGATCGATGAGCTGGCTCGCTGATTCCTTCTGAGAATCATACGAAAATTCTTATCCATTTCTGTTTTCGAAAATATACTCCCTATTTTTCATTCAGTTCATATGATGACGATAGCTAGCAGCTGAAGATACAGGGTGTTAAAGATACCCTAAGGTAGCGTAGGTCTTCACGAATGGTGTGTCAACTTTGCAGGTTTCCCTGTGAATAAAAATATCACGATTTGATTTGATAATCGCAAAAATCTTTCTGTCAGTGAAAAATGATTCAAATTGTGCGATGCGGTGCCTGGTCAAGATGTATGGAGTTGGAGCATATATGGAGTCATCACACCGGATGACGATTTTGAAAGTCACAGATGACTATGGTTCCAAACAATATATCGGAAAGGGATTACCTACCTGGCTCTGATGTAATACCATAATATATTGTTTATCCCAATAATTATTTTCTTAGGAGTATTTCGAAGTACTTAGAAAAAATTTTGCGTTTCAATGGACCATATCGGATAAGAATCATTTTGGTGGCATATTTGGTGTTCTTGCGTTGGCATCTCTGGATAAGTCATTTATTTCGAATCAATCAATGGATATTAGATGGCGCCCCATAACACATAATCAGCCCTATGCTGTATCACTTCCGCTAAAAATAACGTCACCGATATTCGCCATTTACGTTATTTTGATATTACCAATCAATAGCAAAATAACGGAAATGGCGAATAACGGTGACGATATTTTTAGCGGAAGTGATACAGCATAGGGCTGATTGTCGGTAATTTTGAATACAAATTGAAATTTGAAATACGGTGACAGCTCCACTAAACAAATATTTTTCATTCGATTAACAAGATAGAAATCAGGTATGTGCTGTTAATACATCAAGGCCCATGCAGGGTTTTTGAAGCACGTGCTGTTCAAACGCCTTTTACTTACGATTCTATGACAAGGTTATATTTTATTTGGTTCTGATATAATTTTGTCAATGCTGGAATAATGCTGTTTGACTTTTTCGAATAATTCCGATGTATTTTTGAGGCCGATTCAGCTACACGCGTGCCCACCCTGCTTGAGATAAAAGATACAGTGAAAAATACATCGGGGTTATTTGGAAATCTCAAGAAGCATCACTCCAGTATCTACAAAATTATACCAAAATCAAATAAAATATGTCCTTGTCATAGAAACGTAAGTAAGAGGCGTTTAAACCGCACGTGCTTCAAAAACCCTGCATGGGCACGCATGTATCTGAATCGGTCTTTGCATTTCCATTAATTGAATAGAATAATGTTCAACAGTTTATTCCAAAAGCCATGGACATCTGGAACCATATCCAAAAACTTTCAATCTTATGACGTATTTTTTGGACATGAAGCAAGACAGCACTGACAGCATTGACGTGACAACTCAATTGACATTAAGAACAAGGGTGCCAATAAAGAGAAATTGAATGGGCCACCAATTTGTTTCTTATCGAATATGGTCCATTGGATCATTTGGGTGATTCAGTCTGAAGCCTTGCCATCATTTGTTGGACAACAAGTACTGAGAAAACAGAAGACTTGCTTTGATATTATGAATTTCAGAGTTTTGGCAGTTCTGTGGGCGGTGATAAAAGTGTCACAGCCTGTGCCATGAATGTTTGCACTCATACTAACGGGTCAAACCATGCCACGTACTAAGGCGGTAGTCACAACTCAACTACCGGATTCGCCAGTTGCTTATAATTTTCAATCCTGTTTCCAATTCACCAAATTTAGTCAATTACTTATGACCAAGTTATGTTATATAGATACAAACATGAATGAATGTTTTAATTCCAAAATTGTTGTTCCCATTATAAAAAACCTTGAAGAATTCCAGGAACGTAACTCTGGATGGCCACTAAAGCAAGTATTCAATTTAGGGGTGAATAGTAACAAGTTTGAGTAGAATTTTTCTGGACTTCCACTGTCTAGAAAAAAAAGTAGATGTTAATTGTCGAAACGCCCTGAAATACATACAAGTCTTGAAAAATTATTCTCACACTGATATTACTTCCAAACAAACATTAATAAGTTTTCTCCTCAGCTCGAATCTTCACATATTGATTTACCACCTCAAAGGAAAAACAGGCCTATATTAACGTGAAAAATGAAGATGATGCTTGCTCTGCGTGGGTGGTAACTTCAGAGCTCTTTCCTGTTTCTGAAGAAAAAAACGTAAGGCTCACATCATCCCCACCATTCTAAAATCTTGTAGCTGACTGGCAAATTGGTAACAGTAGATTTTTGTTCATTATCTTTCCTCATATTAGCTTTCTATAACTTCCTAAGTCTACGAAGATAAATCGTGAGGTCTGATAATGAAAATTATTATCTTCTTGTGACAGCTGGAAGATACAAAATAGAATAGATTTTTTTAAGTTAAAGCAACTGGCGACAATGAATTTGGTTTTGTTTTCAATACGTCCACTTTAAGCAGGTGTGTTTCTTGTATTCACTGACTATTTATCGTGTGGTCAATAATGCAGGTAACGAAGGAAAATGCTTGACTAAGTTATCTCCGGAGATGATAATTATATAACTTTTTGGTGGAAAAAGGATGTATGAATTTTATTTTTTGACTCTTTCACGATTGATAATAGGGCCACCAAACTCCATACATCTTCAGGAAAGTGAATATCCTTACTCGTCTTCCCAAGGGCACACATCAATGCTTTTGGCCTCACCCTCTCCTTCCAGATGATCTCCCGGCTCCGAAGGCGGGAACTCGCTGGCTGGCGATTCACTATCGGGCTCGGCCAAAGGAGCCAGCGGCTCCTGACTGCACCCGGCGATGTCTTCTTCCTCTTCATCTTGCCTATCCAACTCTGTCCCTGAGTCTTGGTCACCTCGATCGCTGGGCGGATCGTCTACCACAGAACTGACACTGATAGTGGGGGGATTAGCCCCCGTCACTGATAAAGTCTTAGCAAGACTATGGCTCTTTTTGAGAGTTTTTGCATCTTCTGATTTTTTATTGTCTGGGTCACTAGGATTACCGAACACCGACGACGTACTTGTTGTAGCAGAACTATCCTCGAATGAAGATATTTTTCTTCTGGAGGTTTCGCCCGTGGAATGTGTGATGGGTACAGAAACTGATGCTCTTCTGGGGGGTTCTGATGAAACAGCGGTAAGATTGCGACAACTATCTAGAGTGTGCTGTTGGGTCAATACACAGGACCGTTGAACCTAGAGATGAATTGAAGCCATATTAAAATTTAGATCAAAAATGGTGTTGGTTTATTCTATACTAATCTATCTATGCCAGAGACTCGAAACTAATATGGATTTTACATCTTCTGGGCGAGGAAGATGATAATTAAAAATGTTGAATGTTTCTGATTGATACTTTTCACACCCAGATTTCATTGGTATATGGAAATAGGACGTGAGGTAGCAAAACGTTAGGAAGACATTCCAATTTTTCTGATCCAAGAAAAGATAACTACAGTTTGAACGTATGAAAACCTCATCAATGAGACTGCCCAAGATTAGATTCATAAGAAAACATTTTTATTATTTTTTATACAAAATTAGAAAATTATTTTGAATCCGTCATTTATGTAACCGTAATCATTATTTTACTTATGTTGTTTCAAATAAGAATTGAAACCGTCTGAAGGACTAACGCTGAATCACTAGAGTCAGAGTTCAAAATCAATAGTGAGGCAGATCCTGAACCTGAAGTTCCACTCGAGAGCTACGAGAACGATGTTGGCGCGGTGGGCTATCAAGACGAAGTGGAAGAAAAATTATAATTCCAAAACGATTTAATTGATTATCTTTTTTATAAAAAATGCCGTGTTATGTATTCCTTATTTTTGTATCACGTTGTGATTTTCATGTATGTTGATCAAGTTAAGGCAGATATTATAGTGCGCAAGCCCTCGTACAAACCAGAAAGTTGTAACTTTGTATACTGTTCAAATGTGACGAGTCTGACAAGATGTCGCAGAGAGAAAACCTTGAAAGTGGTAAGTTTTTCTTTATCGTCAAATCGACATCTTTAGACGTTGGACTGCTAAAGATCCTTATTAATTTTGTCGGACAATGGTGCCATTGAAAATCTCATTGAATTATTGTATTCTTCTAGAAAAATCAGATTGCTGCCTGATGCCAACCTAAGCAGTGCTATAGACACGTTTAGAGTGGGGGACAACCTAGAAGTATCGAATATTTTTGTCTGATTTTTCTAGGTGAATAAAATAATTTAATGAGATTTTCAATGGCACCATTGTCCGACAAAATTAATAAGGATCTTCAGCAGTCCGAAGCTCCACAGATGTCGATCTGACGACAAAAAAAAACTTATCACTTTCAAGGGTTCCTCTCTGCTCCATTTCTCCAGACTCGTTACACTCAAACAGTATACAAAGTTACAACTTGCTGGTTATCACTTCCGATTTTGTACGAGGACTTGCGTACTATTAAAACTTGCCAAACAATAAAAAAATGTCAGATTTGTATCTTGTGTTTGAAATACCATTCCATTAGTAAAATTCATTGGAAATAGAATAACAGTTGATACTACACAAGAATCTTCGGGTATGATGGGTATGACTCCCACTTATACATATACAATTAAAAAAAATCGTCCTGTAACAGGCGCCATATTCATCCATAATAACAAAATAAAGGGATAATATTTTGTTTGTTTGTATATAGCGGGTAATCTTTGGAACCAATTTTAAATTGTTTGTCACTAATGGAAAGATACACTATTTCAAAGTAATATAGGCTACAATTATTTTTGATGAACTAAGTTTATAGTTCGAAATTTCAAAATTTGTTAATGAAGACTAAACCGTTGGATAGAACAGAAATATTAAAAATATTATGGTAACCATACGCTAAATTTGAATCAGTGTGATTCATTATATGTTTGAACTGACTTGGTGCATACACATATCTCCCTGTATTATTTTTATACCCCTAATATTGCAATTTTTTTCACTTCTCCTTTGTTTTTTTTATACAACTTATCTTACTATTCTTTATTTCAATTTTTAATTCATTCGATTTGAATTTTTTTATCTTTCAATTCTTCTTAATACTTACATATTTAGAAAAATTCATCAATAATATACTTAGGATAAGGTTCGTCGGAGTGGAGGGCAATGAACAAGCAGATAACCTGGCACGAGAAGGGGCATCAACGCCACTGATCATGCCAGAACCATTATGTGGACTTGGAAAATCTTACTTCCAAGAAGAACTCAATAAAACTGAAAAAGCAATGAGAGCAACATATTGGCAAAGACATCCAGGGCTAGGGCAGGCCAAAGATCATCGGCAAATTCAACCGAGCAAAACTAGTCTAAAGACAATCACGGGATTTTTGACCGGGCACTGCAGACTCAAAGAACACCTAAGGAAGCTAGGCTTAGAGAAGGACAGCACCTGCAGATTTTGTGAGGAACATCCAGAAACACCACACTATATATTGATGGAGTGTTATACTGTACATCACAAGAGGTTGAATATACTGGGATCACACCAGCTGACTGTGGGAGAAATACCACGAATGGACCCTTTCAAAATCCTTAAATTCCTCAAGGAATTGGGGCTTGAGGGGCTGCTGTAACGAGAACACCTTGAAATAGCAGAAGATGGGGCACAATAGATCTAATTAGGTCGCAGAGCATCAGTCACCATCCATACTTACCATAGTTCCGAAATCATGCAGCGTCTTCGAACAAGGGTATCTAGCGCCGAACGCTTGTAGCGCTTTGATCTAGAGGAAGTTCCTCCGGAACTGTATCAATCAATATATGAAAATGAGTGGGCCGAAATTGGAAATTTGGTATATACGTATTGTCGACGGGGTCTATCGGCTAAAAAAGTTTCAAGAATGATGCAGAAGTTGTTAAAAAAAAATTAAAAATTTTTATATCTGCAAACCGGCTGCATCCTTATGATCAACTCTCAGAAGTCTCCAAGATACTTGTGCGGCTAGGAAAGACGTGACCTTTTCAAACGTGTAATGCCATGATCATGCTGAGGTTAGAACCTATGCATCTACGAATGATTGGATTAGGAAGTGAGCGCTTAACCCGCACGTCAACACCCTTATTTTGAATAGGATCCCCCCTATATTATCACATTTCTAGATTCTACGCAATATTCTGAACATATTTCAAATTTTAAGTTGAAAATTAATGTAGTATACAGACAAGAAAAATTATAATTTGTAATTTCTGCTCAGTATAATTTATTCTTGATCGTCTATCAAGGTATTTGTAGAAGAGGATACCATTTAAAATAATTTTGATATCTATTTAATAAGATTCATACAGGGCGATCACTAGACAATGAGATAAATATCATTGAAAAACTATTGAAAGCCCATCTTTTCTGATGGAACCCCCAACTTTATGATCTGATTCAATGGACCCTTGCATTTACAAAACAATTACTGTAAAACTCGTTTCAATCGATTGTTAATAGTCTAAAATGTCTATTTATCAACGAGTGCCACTCTACTTTTTTTATTTAAGAAAAATGTCACATTTCAAACTGTGCTTCTGACGTCACGTTCATCGAAAACATCCCCACCATAATCCACGTTCCAAAACAGGGAATATCGTTCTCCCATAAAATATAGCTAC
Source organism: Chrysolina americana (assembly GCA_958502065.1). Lineage (NCBI taxonomy): Eukaryota > Metazoa > Arthropoda > Insecta > Coleoptera > Chrysomelidae > Chrysolina > Chrysolina americana. Next base: position 18,387,568 of record OY293413.1, read on the forward strand.
TGGCTGATTATAAGCCATCGAGAAATAATTGAAACTTTGTCACTTGATCAACACATCAAACCATTTTACGTAGAAGCAATTTTTTATATTATTTGTAACTTTAAAATTTTTTTAGAGAACCTGCCTTTTGATGAAAAACTGTTGTTGGCAACACCGCAAATTACAATTTTCACTGGTGTTCAGACAACTGGATACAAAGCACTTTTTAGACATTTTCACGGTTATAAGGAATACAGAAATTACTTAACACAAACAAATAAAACTTTGAATTTGAAAAAAGCATTAACCTCAGAAAATAAAATATTCAATAATCTGTTAGTTTCCAGTTTACAGATTTGATCTACTAGCATCTATCTTGTATGAAATAAGGCAAGCAAATGAGTTGAACAGAGAAAAACAATTGTTACTGATCTGTTCCGTGAAACAGACGAACAAACCTATTTGGTATCACATGACAACTATCATAGAACACAATCCAGATGTAATGATAATTTGAGATTTCATGGTGTACAACTTATACAACGTTGCCAAGTTTAATTTTGATGAACGTAACGTCACGAAACCACTTTTTTCAAATTATAGAAAAACTGGCGGTCAGAATGAATAAATCAAAAATCCCAAGTGATATTAGCATATATACTTTCTAATTACAGTGTTTTCTCATAGTCCGTGGAAAGGTCCATTCAATATCAGGAATGACGGTTATTTATACCTAAATTCAACAGTTTTCGAAATATTGGCGTATTAACATCTTTCTGTTCCAGAACATCACGTATTTGTGAGTTTAGTCATTCTTAGTACATGTGTTTGAGTTAGATACAATCAACTGCCATTGAAATGTCATCGTAAATAATCATGCAGACTCTTTTGAATTATCCAAGTGAAGACTACTTAAATCTTTTCATTATTTATGGGGGATGTAATAGGGTTATCTCAAGAAAATTTACCTAATACAATTGCTGTATCGGCAGAAACAGAAACCGTAAAAAACACTATTAAAATATCACCATTATTATAGAAACAAAAAAATCGACAATCAAGAATGTTCACGCCACCCCACCGACCATTCATTTGAATTGTTGTCGGTGGGAATATTCACATACTTTATTATATTTCGAATTGTGATTGAAAATATAAAAAATATCGCTTCTCAGCAATGTCAACGGAACCACTTTTTACCTTCTCCGTCACTTCCGCTACTGCAACGCTGATATCTGAAGATGAGCTTCCAGAATCCAGCTGAACGGAATTTTTTCGAGATCTTGGCTCTGACAATCCTGCTTCCCAAGGACATACGTCTTCAGAGGTCGATGATCCAGCCACGATGGCTATGCTGGGTTTTTTTGCCCTAGAGATGTAATAATTAGCTTTGCATCAGGAAATAATGGGACAACTGAGTGACAATAAGATCTTTCTCATAATTCTGAAATTAATATTTTAAATCTGAATTTTGCGATTAGAAAAGACACTGGATTTTCTGATACTACAGTTGTTAATCCATGGTCACCAACTGATCTCAGATTATATTCAATGAATACTATATTACTAGTGAGCATGATGTTCGGAAGTTTAATGTTGTGTTTCTCAACTATTATAAAAGATGAAGCTCCGGCTCTAATGTTTTTTCAAAGATACACCAAGCTGATTTTGAAATGTGTTCCGAAGTTCATAATCTGTGCGGCATATGTACTCTTGCAACTATATTTTATTATAAAAATATATAAAATTCTTTGACTTTGCTAGTTGGGGAAATCAGCCAGTTCAAGTTTCACTACGTTACTGCGAATGATTTTTTATTGTTTCTGGTTAACTGAGCTATTGAACCATATTCAGCTTTGACCTAAATGCGATATCTAGATGTTGTTCTAGTTGCTGAGTACCTACAAGCATTCCACTTTAGTTTTTCATTAAAGATAGATTGAAATAAAAACTGTTCACCAACATAAATGAACTGAAATAGTTCATTTGCTACTTCAAAATTTCATTGAAAATGAAAATCAACTAGTGTCATTTGTGATTTTTGAGTGTCTAGGGTAATGATAATATTCTAATGAACTGTGAACGCGTGGAAGAAATGGCTGTCGAATAGATGAAAAAAAAAAATTCAACTCGCTGGCACTACCCATTACGGTTCAAGATAAAGTTGAATTGAACGAACAGTATTTTCGAATAATATTGAACAGATGTATGTATGTCCATTAAAACCTCACGAACTCTTTACTTGAGGAATTAGTACAATGATGAATTAATGGAGTTGCGTTGCTCAATGAAAAAATATTTGAATAGTCGATTATCATTTGAGAACTTCATAGATTCGTCGTTAAAAATATTGTGTGAAGAGAATCATCAGAGCAAGAAAGATCCAGTTGTCACTTGCTATGCCAAATATAATATGTCGCAAATAATCGTTTATAAAAGCATCCTCCATCGATTACTGGTGCATTACGATTTGAGAAAATTGTGTTACATCAAAAATTCCATAACAATTCCAACATTGAATCATTTCCTTTCGCAGGATCATGCAAGGGTCCCAAATCTCTACCTTTATCATTTTTCTAAATGGAAGAGTATTTCAAAACTTTTTTATATGGCGTACTTATAAAGTGCTACATTAATATTTTCATGTATGTTTTCATCAGGCCCGGAAGGAAAGAATATGTACTTGAATCTAATATTTCGTACGTAAAAGGAAAATAAAATTGAAACAGTAGGTACTTTTTATAGTATTCGGCCTTGGCTTTGGGAGAAATCTGTTCAGTCATTGAGTCCAAATCTTTTTCTGTTCTTGAAGAAACATTCAAAACAATTAGTTTTCAAACAATTCTTTATGTGTATCATTTGATACTTTTGTAACTATTTTTTATTTATTTTTTATTAATTTTTTATCCTAGATTGCTATGGATGCGTTAAAATTACTAATTTCAGTCCTAAATTGTTTAGAAAAACAACTTAACTGTTCTCGGTCAAAATGGTTCAGCTGAAATTAGTTATTTGAACGTATCCATGGCCTAGAATAAAAAATGAAAAATAAAAATAAATTACAAAATTTATCAATAATGATACATGGTTGTATTCTAAAAAAATAAAATATACCATTCAAATGTTTATGTCACTTTCGGTGAATCCGGAATTTGCATGAAGTTGATTTAGTTGTCAATGAATGCAGTTTTAAGCATTGAACAGATCATTCAGATTTTATCCCATTACATCCAGATAAAAAAAAATTAACCCTTTCAGAACCAAGAGATAAAATTCAAAAATTGGGTATTAAACATGGATGCAGCATATGGACAATATTTTGTTACTTTACATTCTGGTGTTTTCTGTCACATCGATATGTCCTTTGGGGTCATTGGTGACCTTCACAATTGTGTGCCGTGGTATCCAACAATGCAGAGTCACAATTGTGAAGATTCACAATTGAGTACTACGGTATTCAACAATGTCTAGCCATAATCGTGAAAATTCACACTTATGAGTAACGGTATGCTGTGACGATAAGGTACAATCGTATTAAGGGTTTCAGGAGTGAAGTTAGGATAAAATCGTAAAATTAAAATATATTCTTCACAAAAATATGAAAGTAAATGAAATAACAAATTCAGATACAAGAAACTCAATAAATTCAACTATATTTTTCTGGGTCTCCCTTGCTGACAAAACTGCCTATTCTCCAGTGTAGTTTCTCAAAGGTTGACAAAGGAACATTGCCTTCCTCATCCTCCGATCCTTCTGAACTATCATTTGGTATTTTCATTCTGAGTTCCAAGTTGTGCTGGACCATAAGTTTCATATATGTTCTCTTCTCCCTCAATTTCTAAGTCTGATCCAATTTTATCTAATGAATCGAATCTTGCATCTGGATTTTTCTGCAGATGATCCAGATATAATTTGTCCATAAAAATAAGAGGAGATCTCAGAAAGTTTTTCTACATTCTGTCGGTGTTGAGAACCGACACTAACAATTGTGCAAGATGAATTGAATTGTATTCTCTGAGTCTGCGATACTGAAATTTATTACTATTTCTACTGAAAAACTCTATTATGATCACTCATCAATGAATTGCATGCATCAAATGAGAGATTTTTTGGTTTTTAGAATAAAAAAACGTGAATTTACTTCTGGAACCCATTGATGTCATGACACACCTCCACCTATTGCCATATAAAACTCCACTGAGACGAATATTCCGTGCCAATTTGATACAGACGTTTTGTTTATATAATTCACAATCGTGTGAAGCAGTATCAGGCCGATGCAAAATGTAACCAGAACCTTAATGATACTTTGAATAAGGCGTCACAATTGTGTGCGATGGTGCTCTAAGGGTCATAGGGGCAACCCACCTTCCGTGGACACACGATATACTGAACATCAACTCCGAACTTGTTCAATGAATGAATGAATAGTTAGAAAAATGTCAAACGTAATTCACGTTGAAGTGTACCTCTTACAAGACAAAAATTTATAATTCAGCAAAATTGCTCTCCGTTCTTAAAATATCAAACCAAGTAATCTATTGCACGTCATATTTGATTTCACATTCGTCAATGGCAAACTATGTTATCGTAAGTTATTCTATCGCATTCATATGTATAGGGTGACTATTTGAAAACGAACAGTTTGTGTGATTTCGAAAAATATGGAATTGCTCCAATATATTTCGCTTATATCGGGCCATCACCAAATACAACTGAAGCCCGCACCCAAAAAATTTAGATGGTGATCCCCTGAGTATTAGAGGAGCATCGTTATAGCTCTGAAAAAATGCTTTCAAACGATAGTAACAATACCTTATTGTACTTTTTTATTGGCTGGAAGAAAATCCGAGAACTCTATTGATTCACTGTTTTCAATATTATTTGATTGTATATTCGAAACGTTTTCCATTGTTCTGTAGGTACAAGATAGTAGAATTTGTTCTGAAATTCTGTATGAACGTTCATAAAACTTTTTTTGGATGTATAGCGATATGTTTCAATGGATGTGTGCAGTAGTTCTACAATTAACGCAGTTTAGGTTTTGACCCATTGGAACTTTTCTTGTGGTGCTAAATCTGGTAACCTCAGTGGTCATTCAGCAGGAACTTCCACCTCTTTTGTAATAATGATACCTTTCTAACCATTCTGGAAGCAAAACACCAATCTCAGTAATCAATGAGGTCCGTGATCACCAAGTTTTAGAAGGATAAGTTTTTCATATTGACGGCTGTGCGTTGCTCGACAAAACTCACGCTCGTACAAAAATTTTCACTTCACAAACTTGAATTACTAGAGGAATGATGGTAGAGCGGCTCGTGAATCCCATTATTTGAATTCTCCTTCGATATCGTCAAAACAGTTTCGACCAATTAAAGATTTTCTTGTTCCTATCTGATTGTTCGATTTCAAAAAGTCGCCCTGTATATCGAGGATTGACGGTTTTCATGCTGCAATTGTTTCTACTATGGAAAACATTTATGTAGAACTACTTGTATAAAAGTTTTCGAATATTCAATTACTTATGACCCAATTAGATTTCCCCGTATTTTATTACACTCACGACACTATAGCTTTTTCAGGCGATTAGACACAAAAAATTTCTCCTTTCTTATTCTTAGAACCTATATAACTTACATCAAAAATAATTACAATGTACCTAGGAACAACATTAATTACTTACCTACAGATGCAATGAGTCTTTAGGAAACAATTTTTTAGTAAATTAATTTCTAAAAATTGTGAATAATTAATCTCATTAAAAAGAATTTTGAAATTTCCATCAAAGTTATGATCTTCTTGTGAAATATGATAAGCGTATGTTGAATTTGTTTTCTTTCTTTCATAATTTATATGATGTTCACATATGCAGTTTTTTAATATTCTATTTGTCTTACCTACATGAACTTTGGGTAAGACTTCTGAATTTTGTGCCTTGTAAATATTATTTGTGATAAACTTTACCACCATGTTTTGTTATTAGTTCTATAGGCTATTGTAAAATTTTGCGAATGAGGCAAATTTTTCTGAAGCTGATCTTGAATAAGTCAAAGTTCTATAATTATTATTTTCAATGTTCTTTATAGCTTGGATAGCCTTCTTATGTAGTTTTTTTGCCAGATTTGTTTTTATTATTATTATTACAAACTTTCATTTAGCTTAATCTGTATGTATGTATGTTTGTAATCGACTCCTTTACACTCGATTTTGGCCCACTTTAAACTGACAGTTTTAATTGAAACTTTGTACACTTAGCAAGAACCGGTGACAATATGATAATATGATGAGTTTGTCTTAAGATGCCTAAAAACCCTGGTGTGTCGACTGATTAGATTTTGTTTAGATTTTTTGAAGACAAAAAAAAATAAATCTTGGTCTATTTCTGTTATCGGATCCAGAGATGGCGCCTCGTCCTCATGTCCATATTCCAGGGACATAGTGATTGTGAACTGTGACTGTTGTTGATTGATTTTGACGGAATGTCAATAAACTTTTTAAATATCATTCTAAAGCAATATAGTTTCCATACTCGAAGTGGAAGACCAAATTTTTGAAAAAATAAACACAAAATGTGTTATTTTTTTTAAATAATGTAAATACCGTTTGAAAGTCAAAATAGTTGTGGCAGATTCAAAAATTTCGTAGCACAATATTATTGACTATTAATGATGTTCGTTTCTTTATTTTTCTGTAATTTATATTATTTTCCTAAATAAGTTGACCATAATTCGTTTTTGAGTGGACAAAATTCAGAGAGATGAACACAACAATTCATTTAAGTCTAGTACCGAAAGTGAGTACGTACTACTTAAAATCTGTAAAATATACTTTGGAAACAATTTGGAACTTACAGTTTATTTCTTTACTCGCCATGCTCAAATCGATTCAATTAACTGGGTGTGTGTTGTTATACCCTACTGTTTCTTTAAATATTCCATAAGTTCAAGTTGCGAAAGTTCGTGACAAAGTAAAAAAATCACCACTTCTACTGAAATCTATCAATTTTGCATATATCATCAAGCTTGTTTAGGTTTTCTTATTTTACCATTCGTTTTCGTAAAATCTTTTCAGTGTGGTTAGATCATCCAAAAATAAATTTTCTGTCTAGAAAGAATTGCACAAAATAAACGTCTTCACTATTACATGACATACAGTTTTTAAAATAGCGAAAGACCATTGTAACACACAACTCATCACACATATCACTTCTGAAAAGCAATTATACTCAAAATAAGCTACAAAATTATTACTTTATATATACTTTATTATAGAGAACTTTAAAAGGAAAACTCGGATACAATGGCGCAGATACTTGCACATGCGCATGTTGAGCAGATGTCAGATAGGCACAAGCACAAGATTGACAGGTTCTAATGGTCAATTTCCATGCAGCTGAATTTCAATACTTCTATGTGAAATGTGTGATTATTATTTATTCCAGTAAATTGCATACCAGCAAAATAAAAATTATATAATAAGTCGAAAATTTAAATAATAAAACTGCTTGCGGACAGTGATTCTGTAAATTTGAATGATAATGTTGTTTTATTCATTTCATGCTCGTGCGTAATACTTGAAACTTCTGTTCATGAAATTCACCCTAACAAGAAATCCGACGGTGGCGTTTCACGAAGTATCGCGGGATTTTTGGAAAATAGACCACGATTTCATTTGTTTTCTCATCATCAAGCAAGCGAATGTCCAGCGTTTTAGTCCACAGTTTTACAGGTATGAGTCGGCACACCAGGGTTTTTAGGCATATTAGTTTGTCTCATTATCCTGATCGGTATCGCCGGAATCAAATAATTTGCCTCTCATATACTCTGATATACCAGAATTTTAAAAACTCGCGTCGTGGATGGGTAATTAATGCGCCTGCGCTGCCTTCCTTGGATAGAGTCGCAAATTTATTTTTCTAGCTTTCTCTAAGGAGATAATTTTTTTCAATTATAATTCGAGAACTGAAAAGTGAAAAATAAATATAGTTTAAAAAACTAATAAACACGCTTTTACAACACATTGAACTTAAAGGGTAAAAATTATTGTTTATATAGACAGAAAAAAATATTAGTATCACTGAAAAAAGCGTGGGGTGCTCGATATATGAAAATATGAAACAAAGCGCCCACGCTTTTTTCACAGTGATACAAATATTATTCATTTTTTATTATTTTCTGCATAGATGAAAAATTATTTTTTACTTTTTAGTTCAATGTATTATGAAAGCGTGTTTCTTAGTTTTTTTCGAGGTTTTTTTCAACTATAGTTATTATCAATCAACGCATGAAGAACGTTTACTAATATATGTATAATACTACTGTTTGCTGATGTTTCATATTGGTAAGGATGTATAGAATTATTGTGAATGGATATCTATTTATTTGATCTATAAAAACTTATTAAGTTTTATTACATGGAATCTTATTAAGAAGCTCATATATAATGTAACTTAAAAAATATATATTTTCATTCTGCAAATACTATTATACTGGTTGGGTTAGAGATTTATGGTCTACATGGGAAAGTTTATGAAACATTGCAAAATGGTGTATGTTACTGGCTTTACCTATTGTCAAATCTAAAAAACACATTTAATTTTCTCTTCCTATTTTTATTGTACATTTTATGTTAGGATGTTATGTTCTAGAAGTTTGAAGAACATTTCAAAATTTCTCATTCAAAGATGAAGGTATTAAGCTTGATTATTTAGATCCTCACAAATTATCGAACTGAAAAATTCCAATTGTCTACTAAACGACCAATTCGATATTTAATTCTCCTATATTGATTTTTTTTAATAAGTAATCAATCAATCTTTCCAGGGACACTGTTATTTTTATTGATTTTTAAAATTATTTTCTTAATATGTAATTAATAAGATTTACTGGTAGGTACATTGTTATGGTTTTTGATATATAAGTGGTATGGGTTCTGGGAATCAGAGATAAAAAAGGTAGGTTTCCACTACCTTAATTGGTCATAAATGTAATTATATTAAATTCCAACAAAAAATATTTTTGTGTACTAATAGCCCAAAGAAGCTACAGTGTAGCGAAACATGTGAGTGTAATAAAATCTGTGGAAATCTAATCATGTTTACCTTTATGTCACTATGGATTGATTTCCAAAATGTTATTTTTTTTTTTTGGAGTTTTGGCATCGACTGCTATGGTCATTAGCCGTGTGTTCTGGATAGGCCTTGTTACTGACTCCATACGCCACCTTAGGAGCAGCACTGTTAATTATTAACGCAACAGTGAATCGTGGAGGATTATTCCCAGCCGACACGAGCCTCAATCATTCAGACTTTCACATCTGAAAATGAAAAAAGCCCGCCCCGGCTGGGAACCGAACCTGGAACCTCTCGGTTACCAGGCTGGCGCTCAACCACTGCGCTAATGCTCGCCCCCAATATATAATACGTGGGTAATAAGTAAATGATATTTCCTCATTAGCCAGACATTTTTTGATAGTTCCAACCCCTTGCCAGACAAGCATGTAGGGTAGCTGTAGGAGCGAGCTCGAGGCAGTATGTACATGGGTGGGTGCGAGTGAGATGGCGAGTTAAGTCTACCGCGATCCTTCACTGCGCAGTTATTATTTCTACCGCGCATGTATTGTTTAGTACTCAGTACCTGTTTACGTCAGCTAAAATAATATTATATACTATCTTCAAGTATTATTGATTTAATATTCATTATTAGTTAACAATATAGAATATTTAGAATATATACAGACTATAAAGTAAATTCAAAATTATTGGTGTATGATACGTAGATTATATGTTTACAATTTGTTTATGTGACTCTTTAAATAAAAGTGATTTTATGGGTGATTCATTAATTTGTGTTATTTGCAACAAAAGTAGTGGCAAAATAATATAATTTTCTGACGAGACATTGAAAAAATGTGAATTAATTTAAAAATTGCGAAAAAAACATAACCTCAAATATAATGACATCATTCTTCTACGTGAATATACAGAGGGTGGCTACCACAAAGAAGTAGTAATAGTAGTAGTAGTAGATGTGGGGTGGCCACTACTGCAGCCAATAATTTCTATAATATATTTGTGTGAGTGTGTGGGTGCTTGTCAAGGGAGCAAGTTCTTTCAATCTGCCTATTCTAATCACGAATCTCTTCTTAAGATTTACATGTTTGATGTTTGTCTGGCAAGGGATCTATAAAAAATGTCTGGCTAAAATGAGGAAACATCATTTACTTATTACCCAAGTATTAAATATAAAAATCAGCTTATATACTGTAACGTAGGTAAAATTATAATTTCATGAACATTAAGGGTGTCTAAAAATATAAATTTATTGAATTTCTATATCGATAAAATACTGTGAAACTGAACAAATGAAATACGTATAAATAATTTCCTTCAAAATAATAAAGACATCGAAATATTTCTTTTTCTGGCAACTATGCAATTTACAACTATACTCTTGAAATCGTGACGTAAAATGCTAAAGAAGACCGTTTGAATGGTGTTGAATATTTAAAGTTCTGGAGGAAAAAAACATTTTTTTATATCTTTTTTATAGAAATGTAGCAAAAATATTATAATGCATCCAATGAATATGTTTTCCAAAATGTGTCTAGAGACAAAGTAGTTTTCGGATAATATGTTATTCATAATGAACTATTTCAACATTACTTTGAATATAATAATTTCTATAGACTCCATAATTCCATTAAGAGGATTCTATTATGTTATTATCACAAACATCGATCGCAATAATTAACACATTTAATCAATGGCGTTACTATATTATCGGATGAAATTAGTTAAGGTGATAAAATTCGAATAGTTCATTGGTGCATGGATATGGCCACTTACAATGCCAATGGTTTTGTTGATTATCGGCAACACGTGTACTCTTCAAGACCTATTGAACATTGAATGAACAATTTCGCTTATTGAAAAAGTTTCAACATGATGAAGCATATCAGAGTTAGTGCGACGGATTTTCGTAAATACAAGCGGGTTTCAGTATGTGATAACCTATTTGGATGGGGAATTTGATAAAAAATATCTTGTTTAGAACTGAACTTTGAAGGTGGCCCTTATCGCTTTGTTTCAATTTTCTGCAAATTGAAATAATGCGTGTATTGTCAGCCAGCAAAAGGCAAGTGTTCTGAGGAAAATTGTAGCCCCAGCAGTTCCATAGACTTCGAAGAACTGTTCTAATTCATCTTCATTTCATTTGCTGTGAAATGTCTATAGATCATATAAGGTAATAATAAAGTTGTACAATAATCCAACGAAAAATTAAACGAATACCTTATACCATATCGGAAAACTCCGCAATTATTCGAAGTGGAATGTGAGGTAAATATCTGATAGATATTTATGCAATTTTCCCCACATAGGAGACTATACTGCAGGTGCTTCTTGTAATCATAGTCCCTTTCGCCTGCAGCCTACACTTTAGGCTCTTGTCCAAAAATAACTACTGGGTAATATCACGACGGATATTGAATTATATCAAACAGATACCTGTGCAATGTTCCTCATTGCAAAAGATAATGTTGCAAATACTCTAACCAACTAACGGACAGGGAGGTCGCCTTCAGCCTAGTTTCGAGGTTGTTGCGTCCCATCAGTGCGAGGGTAAGTCAATCTGAATCATGTCACTCTGGCTACTTGGTTACTCTAGTCTCGTTCTGATGAAATAGAGTATATGCCCTTCCATCTTGCAAGCAGAGCAAGCACACAAAGTCTCTGGGATTGGATATTTTTTCAGACATCTCAGCAAATTGAGCAGGAATAAAACAGGAAGTGCAGCTAGACCGAGCTATAAAACGGAGTGAATTCGAGTTATTTTCTTGATTGGTAGAGCTCTGGTTTTACCGATCATTGGGAAATCTATCGAACATTTTGAGCAACGAGATTGATTTCCGTTTAGTTGAAGTTTCAACCGATGCTTCTGCAGAAGATTATTATCAATTACTCATTCTTGAGCCGGCGACAACATATCATAGAAAATTGCTACCATATTTTGGTTTCTTTAGTGACAGCGAAGGCGCTGAGGTACGAAAACAGTTTTACTGCTTCACCACTCTTCGTGATGTCCCCGAACAAGATTTTATCCCATTTACTTCAATCCATTTTTCAACTGCGGAATCCTCGACTGCCATAGTGGAACCCGATGGCAAAAACCTGACTCCAATTCCCCTGTTTGTGGTTGTGATTGTGTCGATCGTGTTGGAATAGGTGGGGTAGGGAATATCTCCAAACTTTGTATCAGCGCAACAAGTGAACAAATTCTGAGTGTTTTATCAAGTAGGTGAAACTTTTTTTTCGTTCCTAAAAAGAGACGACAATGCCTGAGTAGTTTTAAATGACAGATATAATAAGTAAATGTGACATAGATAGGTACAGAATTACTAGCAGTATGATAATTATGAATCTGAGGAACAAAAAGGTAATTTTTTCGTATTAGCAAAGGTCTTCAATGTTCTTGAAGAAGACCCCATGCATTGGCTCTTCCTTGTGTACCTCAGTCTCCGTAGCTTTGACGTGAGCTTTTCGCTGAACGTGTTCCAACTTGGTGAAAGAGTTTTGTTCACCTCGTTCAGTGTCGAATACGAGACCAAGTTCATCTGTTGGACGGGCTGCTGCCTTAAAAAGAAATGCTTCGATCCCTGATATATTTTTTGGTATCAGACTGAGCAGAGAAGGGTATCCAAGCACCTGGTGACTTCACATGCTCCATCCAGTACCAGTCTGTTTTATTGAATCTGGGGAGGTATAACCGGTATAACCTGGGGAGGTATATGACGATTTAGGATTGAAGCTCTAGGGAGTATTTTATTATCGATATTTTAATTGGATACCGATTATTCGAATGGTATGCTTTTATGAGTAAAGTTATTCCAACAAATATATAATTTATTAAAAATATAATAATTGAATATAAAAATGAGAATTAACTTCTAAAGTATAAAGAATGAAGTATTTTAAATTTATTCTTAATCTTCATTACAGTTTAAGCCAGGAAAAAATAAGTATATCTCATTCATTGTTCAAAGAGAGATTCAAAAATGAATATAAAAAATATATCAAAATCGTAGTAGTTTTGACCGGTTTCAAGATAAAAGCATAGTTCTCCTTCACCAAAATAAATATAAAGATTTTGATGTAACGATTTATCACCTTCCACATCAAATAGTCTGGAGCTTCAAGAATGTATTTACATAATTTCTTGTATAAACTGCAGACCTTTTGGCCTTGTTACACATATTTAGCTTTTTTAACAAAACAATGAACTTTAAAAATTTGCTCAAATTAATGTTATTCATGACCGTGCATAATAATTGTAGATTGTACATCAATCATAACGTTGGTGATTTCAAACTTTGTCCTTTTCCAGACGAAATACCAGAAATACTTCTTATCTCAAATTTCAAATATTGCGTTTATTGCACCATTCAGTAAAAATCTCATACTGTTTTAGATAAATGCCCTTTTTGGGCACCAATTGATTATCCTGATATGTTAATTTTCACGTCTGAAGAAGTATTTTCCACAATAGGAAATGTTTTTTTTTCACACTAGGGAAATTACCTAGCTATTTGAATAATTGTCCTGAAATAATCAATGAATAGTTTAACATTCAAAAAGACAAAGTCCAAATGAAAATGGCTAGGATTCAAATCAATCCCTCAAGTTATGTTGAGTCCGTATATAATTGACGAAATATTCGAAATCACGTATTATTACACCAGTTTTCAATTTGTTACCAAATACTTTGAAAATGTCTGCAAAATCATGGAATCTTTTTTTACAACCGTATGACACAACGATTAAAGCATATAGAAAAAATTTTCATAGTCAGTTACAGAAAATACGTTATAAGGGGTCGTTTCTGCATATTGGAAAACCTAATAATCGATTTTGACCATATGTCACGTGACTACCAAAATGGCGGCAATTTGGAAAAATTGATTAAGAATTGGCAAAAGTGGGTTTATTTGTAAAGATAGCAAAAAAATATATTTGAGAAAGTTGTGTATAATTAAATTTCAGGACAACATGCGAAATTTGAAGTATCTATTCGAAAAAATTGATTGAAAAAACGCTCCAATTTTTTGGTATCAACTAATTTTCAGAATTTATTATACACTTATGTAATTAATGAAATGGTATCTACTTTTTAGGATTGTTCCCAAATGGCAGTGCGAAATTTCAGAATCGAGTTTCTACTATGACTCCTGCTGTTGCAGTGGTTCATATCTTCGAACTTCGTTCGATTTTTATGAAACTTTTTGAACTTGAAGAGTCAACATAGACCACTTTTCTCGACCGTAATCAAGTTTTGTGGAAAAAGAAGGAGAACAATATGTATTCAGCAGTACAACGTAGAAACTTGAGATTTTCTAATTTTTCTACTTCATTTTTATCATTTCCCCAAAAATGTTCTCATTTCTATTTCCATCGAATGATTTTTTTCAATTAAGGGAAAAAGAAACAGATAACAGAACAACCAGAACAAACATGCATGAAAAGTAAAAAGAACCACGATGTTTATTTATCAGACTGCTGAGGGCTGGAATCTTAAATTAGCAAATAATTATTATTATCATCCCTAATTTACTTAATTTCAAGTGTTATCATTGAACAAAAATTAACTTGAATTCCACATACAGTAAAAGAATTGAATCTTTTACAAAATGCCACTTACAATTACCAAATAAGATAAGAATGAATTGATTTTGATATGCGGGGAACACTACAAAAGTAGTAGAAAAGTTTCCGAAATATTCAATCAGAGGTATCTATCCAGACAAGAATTTTCAAATTTCTTCTATGTCAAGAGTTTTGAGGAAATTCAAAGAAACTGTTTCTGCTGATAATTTATTGAAAGTTTTCCATGAGAAGATCGTGCCAGTGAAGAAAACGAGTTAAGATTTGATTTCTGTACATAGCTTCAAGGTTTAGTTGAATAAATTTTTTTAAAAATGTTTTATTTACGGATGAAGACGTATTTACTTCAAATGGACATATTAGCTCTCAAAATTGTCGGTGGTGGGCAACTGAAAATTTCCTTTTCATTGCGCTATGCAAAGACCAGCATTATTTTGAAGTTATTGTTTGGTACGGTATATTTTAATTAAAATCATTGGTTTTTTTAGACAAAACCCAATTCCCAAAGATATTCAAGTTTTGACGTTGTACTGCGAAATACATATTGCTTTCCTTCTTTTTCCACAAAATTTGATCAGGGTCGAGAAAAGTGGTCTATGTTGACTCTTCAAGTTAAAAATGTTTCAAAAAAAATCGAACGAAGGTGGAAGATATGAACCATTGCAACAAAACTGGTTTTTGGAATTTGTCACTACCATTTGGGAACAAATATAAAAAATACCATTTCAATAATTACCTACCTAAGTTTATTATAATGATCCCTAAAAATTATTTGATACCAAAAAGGGAGTGCTTTTTTAAACAATAAAAAAAATATTTGTAAAAAATTGAGGCTTTCGATTTTTTTCGAATAGATCTTCCAAATTTTGCACGTGAGCCTAAAACTAAACTTTGTAACTTTTTCAATTACCTTTTTTCGCTATCTTTACAAATAACCACACTTTTGCCAATTCGTAATCAATTTTTCCAAATTGCCGGCATATTGGTAGTGACATTTATCCAAATCGCTTTTCAGGTTTTTCAATATGCAGAAACGATCATATATAAGGAACGTATTTTTTGCAACTCTGATAATAAATTTTTTTCCTATATGCTGCAATCGTTATGGCCCACACTGTATATTGTAGGGTAATTGAATCAAGGAATACTCTATTGATACAACGAAAAGTAAATTTGCATTCCATACAAGCCCCTTAAGGAATCTCAATGTC
Organism: Chrysolina americana; assembly: GCA_958502065.1. Classification (NCBI taxonomy): domain Eukaryota; kingdom Metazoa; phylum Arthropoda; class Insecta; order Coleoptera; family Chrysomelidae; genus Chrysolina; species Chrysolina americana. Next base: position 18,403,414 of record OY293413.1, read on the forward strand.
TACTTATTCAGCAGAAACGAAGAATACAATATACAGAAAGAGTTTGGTAGGAAAGCACATCGAATTGAAACATCAAAAATTTACCAACCACAATTACTGAACACGAAAAACAACGAATACTGGTGAGAGGTACACGACAAATATAAATTCGGCACAAGGCGAGGGAACTTACGGGCTAACGTACATTGTGGCATTTGTGGCTGCCGTCAACGGTGCCTTCTGAATACACGCCATGTCTCCCCTGCAATCCAAGCATGAGGTCCACTAACTAACTACTTCTATACATTGCAATACATAAAAAATATCTGAGGATCAAGAAAAAATGTGTATTTTTTATAGATATTCAGCTGAAGCTAAAACGCTTATTTATTCTCAGTAATAAAGATGGTGTTTTCATTTCACCTAGTAGGTACCTACTTTTTCCAACCCAGTGTCTAAGAATCATTGATGAGTGACATTACCGGGAAGTCAAGTATAAATACTAAGAGTTGCCCTAAACATAAACTTTGCAGATATAATAATGATAATGTTTATTCAGTCCTTTTTTCTTGAATATTACTTTCAGGACCAGTTTATCAATGTCGTGTTAGCGTACTTTGACTCCCGGTTAAATTTGACTCGTGGTTAGAATGAATATGACATTTGCTTAATGAAGGAATCGACTCACATTCTAACCATGAGTTAAATTTAGCTCGAAGTTAAAGTACATTGAAAAACCGGCCCTCAGTAGTCTTCTTTGGGTCACTATCAGTTTATTCATGATGGTCTTTCCTGCCATGCCAGTATCCCGTAGGTTAGATGTGTTTGAACAAGAGAGAAGTACAATGTTATTAGGAAGGTAGTGTTTTGTTGTTGAATACGTCTCTCAAAACTTTGAATCGATGTATTGAAAATTGATGTTTCTTTATTATAAAATTCATATGGAATTCCCATTTAAGTTGGTCATCAATGTTATATCTCACTTTTTGTTAATAAGTTTAAAAAAAAAGATTTATTTTTATGTGAAAATAGGTGTTTCTCACTGAACAAACTTTATTCAGATTGATATATGAAAAGTAAAGTGACTGAGTAACAATTCAAATGATACTAGTAAATATTGTTGCCACGCAGGGCTATTTATAATGTTAGAAAAATGACGCTGCTGATCATAACGAAATCAACAATAAATTGCGTCTCTTGGATCGGAAGCGCTGGACCTGGGATGATAGCGACTCAGCAGTTCCTTGAAGGTGACCCATAGTCTTGGGAAGGTCGTCATTAAATTGGCATATAACAACTCCCTCTATAAAGAAAAAGTTGGTGCCATGCATCAACTTTTAAAGTTGAATTTCTTCTATGTCGAAGGGTTCTTCTTGCATTTCATCACGAAGACTTGGCCTTCTTCTTAGGAAGATTCTTGAAAATCCTCTCAGAGCCTTGAAAGGTCTATCAGGTGGAGGCGGTGAATCATTTGGTCCCGTTAGGGCCAATCGTTCCTCTTCTTTTACATTTGTAGCATAGGTAATGGGCCAAAAGGGATACATTTAAGGAAATGGTAAAATAGGTAAACCATGAGATGTTTTTCTTGACAAAGGGTTGTTGAATCAAGTCATCTAGGGTTTTGGAAAACGAGTCTAACTTATGTTTGGCGATGTCCAGGTCATCAATGTTCAAGTCGTTCAATCAAAGCGGCTTCAGTTTCGGAAGATGTGATTTTTCGGCAATATCCTCACAACACTCGTATGGAATTACTACTGGATGAGTGCCAAAGGTAATGTTGGATTGATCCTTGGAAGTTAGCTTGAACTTTCGTAATTCCAATAAAGGCACTAGACTCAGTCTGAAGTATTACATTTGAATTCTTGTAAATGATTTCAGTTCTTGTGTTTATATTGGGGCAATTCACGGTCACTTGTAAGAGTTCGGAAAGAATCACAAGCCAAAGATTGTTCTCAAGTTTTTGAACATTATAGCCTTGGCTAAAAAATTAAAGAACTTTGACAGTTTTGTGGAATTTCCTTGAAGTTTTTGAAAATTTGGGCTTCACAAATCGAGTTAGAGTCTATTTGATACGCGAACATGTCGGAGCACAATTCTGTTTTATAGAAAAGTGGCTTACACGTACTTAAGTCCGTCACCGGTATGAAGATCATCATCTTTCGCGATTAATTTTTCAGAAATTGAAAGAATGTAATGGAGGCCAGTTCTGTTATCATATACTGGGATTGGATACAGTTGGTACAGGGTGTAGGATTGTGGTTCTGTTAGTGGGATTTTTAGGACGAATACTATGTTTGCATCCGTTTGAAATGCTTCCATTTCTATGATTTCGAGGTATTGTGCAATTTTGGAAAGTTTTGGTTGAAGTGGGAGATTATTTCTCAGTAAGTTTTCGGATATTTCCTGCAATGCAGTGACCAAATGGTCTGGTGTAACAATTGAAGAGTGCAAACGCGCAAATGTTATTGAATCTAGCATATCATCAACGTTTGCTTCGAGGAAGAGAAAGCTTTCCATTAGTTTTTCACAAATATCAAAAAATTTCAATTTTGCTTCAACTTGACTGATTCTATCATTCAGTTCGCTTATCGTGTTTTCTATGAGTTTGATGTCGTCGTTGAAAGTCTTCTCATCGACTTGTAGTTTTCGAATAGTACTGTTAAAATTCTGAATGACAGAGGTTGTCACTAATATTTGATTTTTCAATAAATTTTCCAATTGGTGTTCATCGTTATTCAACCTGTTGATACAGTTCGTATAGTATTCACCAGCCGAGGCGTCCAAATTGCCAGTGATTGATTTGAAAATACTACCTATACCATCAATTAGACCTCTTTTATATCTTTTAGTATCTATTACAATTTCTTCGAGTTTTTGATCGATAGAATTTGAAATTTGGGTGAGAAGATGTCCGGTGAACTGTACTGTATTAATTAGTGCTTCTAAAATTTTACAATTGTTTTCGTATGCATTTTCAAACACGGAAATGTCTTTGTTCACAAGTAAAGTCCATTTGTCGTTAGTTAAAATGATATTTCCATTTTCATAGTAATATACACCAACGGTTTTATTGATCGGATTTATTTGGTATTGAGACACTACTGATCCGAACAGCAGTAACAACGTGGAAAGAAATTAATCTTCAGTTTCAGCGTAAGGTTTCATACGATCAAAGTTTACTTTCAATCTTTGGTTGGTTTTCGGATTTAAATGAATCGCGGAGTTTCTGAGAAGTTGTTCTATTATGAAGGGTCCATTAAATTTGTTTTGTAATTTGTCTTTTATTTGGGATTCTTTCACATAGACTTTGTCCATAACTTTATAGTCCGGGGGTTCGCCTAATATATTCCGGTCGAAACGGGCTTTAGCTTTTTCTTTTTGTCTCATTATTCGTTCGCGAGCAATTCTGTAAAAATGTGAAATTTTGTTGTCGAGGTCTTAATATATTTCGTAAGAAGTTGTTCTTGATTGTAGAGGGTTTCAGGGGGTCTACTAGCTGTGTGACCAAATACTAACTCATGGGGTGTAAATCCATGTGTTTTATTCACAGAGTTGTTGTAGCAAATTACTGCATATGGGAGGATATTGAATGGGTGTTCGTCTGGATGTTCGGCCATATGTATCCGAATTATTTCAAGTAGGGTTGCATGGAATCGTTCTACTGAACCGTTTGATTGGGGGTGATTCACACTGGAATGAGTAAGTTTTATGTCGTAGGAAAGTCAAAGATCTTTACGATTGCATTGTCAAATTCTCTGCCATAGTCGCAGTGAATTCTTAAAGGTGTTCCGTAATGTTGAAAATATCTAATTAAGGCATTGGCTTCGGTACGTCCTGTTTTGTCTTCTAATGCGTATACTTGCGTAAATTTTGTAAGTTCGTCTCGTATGCTGAATTTCTATTCGGAATTTCTACTATGTCTATGTTTATTCTTTCGAATGCAGTTCTAGGGGATTCAGTTATTACGAGGGGAATATTTAGATTTTTTCTACATATTTTGTTTTTTTGACATATTTCACATGTTCTAATATAATTTTCGACATTTTTCGTTAAACCGTGCCAATTATATTTTTCTTTTATTCTCCGAATGGTTTCGTTGATTCCTCTATGTAGATTAGTTTTTCCATTATGGTATTGGTCGATTATTATTGGAATTTGATCAGGGTTTGGGTTGGTGATGATATTTTGACACACTTTAAATTTTATTTCCTTTTCTGCGTAAATAAAACAAAGTATCTCAAGAATTGGCAATTCCAAATTATTCTCAACACTATAAGTGTGGAGGGGTCAAGTTTTTTTGACTGTTTTACTTGATAAGATGTTAATTTTGAGACTGCGAAAATTATATTCTTGTTCGAATAAATCGTCAAATATTGTGTAGTGGAAGTCTTTGACGTTATAGTCAATGAGAGATCTTGATTTATACAGGTTTATGAAATTTCGGAATTCTTGTTCCGTTTGTTCAATGGAAAATTGTTCTTGGTTTTCCGGAGTTTCTTCTGCCTCAGAAGTATTTTCTGAATCAGGTGGTTTCGCTTTGACTTCGAGGTTTGGTTTATTTTGTTCTTCGTCACTGTCTGAAATTATTTGAATATCAGGGTCTTCGTTCGAGGGTAAAATAAATGTACTGGGGGTAATTATTTTTGAATTTATGATAAATCATCCTTTGGGTGGATCAATTTTGATTCTGGATAGCGTATCAGCGTTTTTATTGATCTTCCCTGGTTTGTAGATGATTTCATAATAATACTCCTCTACTTTAAGGCGCCACCTGGCAAGTCTGCTTCCAGGGTCCTTAATAGAAAATAACCACGTAAGTGGGCGGTGGTCAGTTATTAATTTGAACTTTCTATCAAATAGGTAAGGTCTGTAATGTTTGACAGTCCATACAATGGCCAAAAGTTCTCGTTCTATAGTGGAGTATTTCTGCTGAACAGAGTGTCCTTGAGGCATATGCGATCGGCAAATCTTTACCAATTGGGCATTGGGAGAGTACAGCACCAATGGCAAATGCACTTGCATCTGTCGTCAATAAAAATGTCTTTTCGAAATTCGGGTATATGAGAATAGGAGTCGAAATGAGTGTTTGTTTCAGTTCTTCGAAAGAAGTTTGACATTTATTGCCAAAAATAAAAAGGGTATCCGTTTGAAGTAGTTTATTTAGTAAGTGGTTTCGAGATCTTGGTGAAATTTGGAAATAAACGTCTAGAATATCCAGCTAACCCAAGAAAGGATTTAATTTCTTTCTGGTTTTTGGGTTCCGGAAAATTTATTATACAGTCGACTTTGCTTGGATTTGGTTTCACACCATCTTTGGTAATGAGATGACCAAGATATGCTACTTCCTTCCTGAGGAATTCACACTTGTCTGGCTGTATTTTTAAATTTGCATGCCTAAGTCTCTTGAAAACTTCTTTCAGTCGGGATATGTGTTCGTGTATCGTGGGAGAGTAAATGATGATGTCGTCCATGTAAACGAGACATCGCTCATTTTGGATTCCGAGTAGTATGTTATCCATCACTCTCTGGAATGTCGCTGGTGCATTCTTCAATCGAAATGGCATTCTAATGAATTCATAATGACCATTCTCAACTGTGAATGCAGTTTTCGAAATGTCTTTCGTATCGATCTCTATCTGGTGGAAGCTAGATCTAGGGTGGTAAAATATTGACACTTGCCAAGTTGATCCAGAAGATCAGAGATCATCGGTAGCGGGTATTTATCGTCCACAGTAAGTTCATTCAACTTTTTGTAGTCGACGACGGCTCGCCATTTCTGTTCACCAGAAGCTTCGATTTTTTTCGGAACGACCCACACAGGAGACGACTACGGGGATATAGAAGGACGTATAATGCCGTCTTCTAGCATTTTGCTCATCTATTTCTTCACCTCTTCCTTATCAATTTGGGGATAGCGATATGACTTCGTGAAAACGGATTTTGCATCTTTCGTGTCAATAGCGTGTTTTATTTCGTTAGTCGGTCACCCTCTAAATAAAATATATCCGAATATTCAAGGCAAACATCCGTAATGAGTTCAGCCTCTTCTTCATTCAGATGGTCTAACCGTAGTTGATTTTGAATTTCATTTTTCAATTTCTGTCTGTCTGTATGTTCAAATTTTCGGTTTCGTTAAAATTGTTAATGGAGTAATTTTGAATTGGTTCAAGTTTCAATTCGGAAAAATTTACAGTTTTTGGTATTGCGTTAGCATTAATCACTGAGGTGGAAAATTCGCCTTTGTGATTTATTTTTACTAATGTGTTAGGTAGTCTCACACTTTCCTTCACCTGGGCTAACGTATAGCTTCAGTATTACGAAGGTTGCATTCAAGTGAAAAAAATCTGTTATGTACGAGGTTCAATCGAAATAATGGATATTATCCATGGGCGTATCAATTATATTTTTCATTGGGTTTTCAGAGTCAGTTACTTTAATTAGGGGAATGGTTTTGAAATCCGTTATAAGTTGTTTGTTTTTTAAGTCCACTATACAGTGATAGTGTTCCAAAAAATCGGATCCCAAGAGACCGTCGAAATCAATGTCCAAATTATAAATGAACAATTTGTGGGGGTTATTTGTGCAAAAGAGGATCATTACTGATTCTGAAATAACAATTTTCATGTGATCTGTTGAAATAATTTTGAACTGTTTTTGGTTTCAAGATGGACAGACCAGCACCTGTATCTATGAGTATTCTATAGGTATTGGTTGCGCACCGACTATCTAGGGTGGTGCTGTAGGCTTTCCGGGGTTTTGTACAGCTGAAAACTGAATACGCCACCAAAAATCACCAAGTCGCCCCAGAGTACCACAACAACTGATAATAATAGCCGTCCTCTACCTGCACAGGCTATGCCTTTGGGTACACTGTATGAGTGTTTATGGGGGAGTATTATTACTTTATTATATATTATTGTATTGTTTTATTCTTTACTTTTAATAATAATTACAACTTTTTATATTTTCTACTTGTTTATTTGGGTTTATGTTCTGCTGCAGAAAAGTATCATAATTTCATTTACGGTTTAGCTGATGTTACTTTCTTAACAGATCACAAACCATTATTGACCATTATGTAAAAACCTATTGCAGATATCGCTTCCAGTCATTTGCAAAGGATGAAAATAAAACTATTGAAATATTTTTTCACTCTGAAATTCATTCCTGGTAAGGATCTACATATTGCTGATTTTTTGTCTAGAAATTATTTGAATCACAATAATGGGGATGATATTGAATTAATTGAGGTAGTTCATAGTGTCGAGAAAGATTTGAATATTTCAGAACATAGGAAAGAGCAATTTAAAACTAGTATATCCTACCGACTGCGCCATGTTTTATTCTTTACTTTTAATAATAATTACAACTTTTTATATTTTCTACTTGTTTATTCTTCTCTTCAATTATCTGTTTCTGTTGCCCATAGATACCATGACTAGCTATTCGTGACATAAAATATAAAAGTCATATACAGTAAGAATAAACGATAATTGAACCAATAAATATAACAAATATACATATAACAATATAATCCATTGAATTTTCGCCCCATAAAACTCATTACTTCGCTATATGTGACTTCTTGTCAGTATTCAATATGATTACTCGTGAACAGTTTGGATTTCAGTCAAAAAAAGTTACTTTTTTCATCAAGTTTTTCATAACATTGATAGTCGATTGACAGCATTCGATTGAGTGAATCTTGGAAAACTACTTCGAACATTGGATCGTTTATGAGCGATGCAATCTACGCTATCATACTCAACAGGTAGGAGTCGGTGAAAATATCATTCGGCGAAAGCCAATTTACACAGGGATCAATACTCAGATCAACAGTTTTCCTGTTCTACATAAACGAATTGACAACTTTAGATATTGAAGAAAAATTCACCTTATTTGCGGAAGATGCAATTACTTTAGCGCAAAAATGTACGATTGATCTTCATGAGATTGTCAGTTCGACGTTAAAAAACTCAAAGATTGGTATGATTTAAATATTTCATTGTTCAACATCTCAAAAATCAATGGAATACTGTTCCAACGCAGTGTTGACGACATACAATAATTTCTGCCTACATCGATTGATTATATAATTCTTGAAGCTTTTTTAGCTTTCATCTCAAATCTAATACTCATGGACGATTTGACTAAGAAGGGAGTCAGAGGGCATTAGAAATGATTTGCATTTATTATTGTTCATCTATTTATGATTTGAGTTCTGACTGTACGAGTATATGAGTTACCATGGCTGTGCCTTTCAGAGTCGAATAGCCAGTTTCACGTATAAAATTGAACCCTAATACTGTTGCATTTTTTAGAATTGTTAGTATTTAAATTAAAATCAGCTTGAAATGAATGTCTTCAGAGTACACTCACATACATCCCTTAGAGTTACCATCGCACACAGCACACAATGGATGGAATGAATTACTTGGTGAATCGATACTTCTCTTTCTGTGATTAGCAAAAAGATATTTAATAAAACCTTCCGTAACTCTTCGATATTCCAAAAAGAAGAAATCCTTCTCAAATATATCGTCATCAAACCAAACCTCAAATTACTTGGGGATTCGACGGCATTTTCAGTACCCTCAATATAAAGGTGGTAAACAAAACGGCATATAAACTACACAAAATCTTGGGTACCCCCAAAGATAGGACAGAAGGAACGAAAAGTCGGGGTGTATGAAATTAGTTGTAAGGATTGCAACAAGAAGTATGTGGGTCAAACTATAATGGCCATGAGAGTATGATTCAAAGAGCACATTACTCATGTCCGATTTTTGAGATCAAAAAAATAGAGTGAGGCCAATATGCCTCGGATCACGACCACCGATTTGATGACACAAGTTTGAAGTTAATTAGGCAGGGTCATACATTCGAGAGTCTGGAAATTGCGATGTGTAAAAATAGTATGAATGCGGTTAAGGGTCGAATTGCAATGATTGTTTCTTCACTTCATAATGAAGTCATCAGTCATTAATTTCCAGTAACTGTCGTTAAATGTCAGTAGGTATAGAATTAAATAAATGAATACTTGAGACTTTTGGTGTGGATATAATTCAGGTAATAGAAACTACCTAAACACCAAAGCTACGTCAATTTCACTTGACGCACCTTTGGTCATCAAAGTTAGCGTCTTCAGGAGGTGATGAATTACTCATATTGAGTTTACTCGCCCCTCTCAGATAAGTAGTATAAAAATAGGATCAGATTTGAATGAGTAGTTCAGTAAGCTTTTTACTCCTGAAGATCCTAACATGTATCTGTTCAAATTAGTTTGAAACCAGTTGTTCCATTCATTTCTTTTCGGGATCAGATTATTCGACCTTTTTTTTTAGTCCTGTCTTGATTCCTCAAATGATTTTTGGATAACATACTGCTTTTTTCTTCAGACAATCAATTATACTCGAGAACTATCTGCTAATGTACCAATCATCTACAAAATGTAAGTTATAAATATAAGTATGCATTAATGGACTCACTTCTTGCAGATTCGTGCAAGGATTGTGGATGATAACAGTCTTTCCTAAATTTTTATCAGTACCACGTATGTGATGAGTAAATACCCCAGCAGTTATACAAAGAGACTCAAGTATCAGACAGGAATTTTGGAACACGATATTTTCTTGATCCTCAGATGATGAATGTTCGACAATTGAATTATTCCGAATAAAGAACAAACGTTGTGTGCCACAGTTACACGTGTGGTTACACAGGGCGTCATGAAAAGCCATGCGCTCTCTCTACAGCCTCTGAAACAATTTTGATTTGTTCGTATTTAATTAAGAACTCACCTATAAGGTATATCACTCAGATTGCTCTGTGAATGCGAATGTGGCACTTTGGAATCTTTCACACCGGAAATGGCAAGCTCGTGGGCTGAACCTGAGAGACTTCTGTCGCTTCCTCTACGTTTCGTCAAGGCTCCACACATTACCACCGTTCCTTGAGAAGCTTGTTGTTGCAGAAGTTGTTGATTTGGAGCTGAAGCAGTCGATATTTTTTTCTTCGGTTGACCAAATCCGAAAAACCTGTGAATTTTTATATGCATTATGGAAATTAGAAGTTTTGAGTTACACATATTGTAATTAAAGTTAAAGAAGAATTCTACACGCTACATAGGATGTCCCAGTGAACTAAAACAAAGTGTAGGTGAAATCTGCACTTGATTTTGAGATAGCGGTTTCAATAAACACATTCTAGGTTTAGTATAAACTGAAGTGTTGAAATCATTTCCTTTCAACAAATTTAGAGTATAACTCCGAAACGCCTTAATATTTCTTCAAGAAAGTCTGTGTACAATTCAACAATATTCATAATGACTGTACGAGGTCAATTGGATGAAAAAATTTTGTACATGAAAGTATTAATAGTGAAACCGAGTTGAGGAAAAACTATAAACTGGCGTAATGAGAGAGTGAGTCACTTGAATAACATCAACATAAGATTTTCAGGGGAAACCTAAACTCTTCATCTTATACTAAAATATGATGATGATGGTAGGTACTGAACATCGAATGAATTCAACATACCGTTTTTTCTGTGAAGGCTGTATTCCAGTGGCTAGTAAATTTTTATAGTATTCTGACCTAATAAACCTAGGATAACAATCTTTCTTCAGCAACAACGTATATACATGTTCTTGGGCGGCGTCGAACGTAAATCGACTCGGCGTTTTCATTTCTTGATGAACTTTTTCCATTGTTTTTCCATCTATGTTTATTTCACAGGGGGCACCAGGTGCGAGAAATTCCCTGCAAAAAATTCACCGAGTTCAGTGCAATGCAAAATATTATCACTTCAACTCAAATTGTCAATTCTGGATAAACATTCTAATTTTCAACTGGTTTAACTGATTTTCTTATTTTTGGCACTTGGACCTTATAGAAGTTGTAATCTTCAATGGTTGAAATACTTCTTTCATTCTTTGAAAGGTTGATTACTTTATAGTTAATACATTGTTTACCACATTCAAACGTCCATTACCAAGAGGATTAGAAGTAATAAAATATACCATACATATTTCCAGCGTTTTTATTTGTCACGATGCAGACATAATGGAAAAGAGCGTATGATGCATCTTCGTAGGGGAAAGTAGTTGGTTTCTGACATATATCTGTCCCGAATCTTCCACTTTGTGCGTTGTGCGATATTGTGAAGTGAAGGGGATTTCGATTAAGTTGAAACTATTCGTTTCACCTTATTGTAAGTTCGTGCTTCGCATTTAGAGAACTGAAACACAGTAATTGTATTGATGCAGATATTCCTTTGGTCATCATTTTTGCATTGGTTAATTTCATCCCTAAGTTGTATTTGCTCTGATCAAAATCGCCATGTTCATCAGTTTAATGACGGGCATATCATTTCATGATACAAATATAATGCCAAAAGTATAAACCTGTAGGTAATTCATATAATGGTAGGTGTTACGAGGGATTCAATTTAGCTTGAAATCATTTTATGTACAATCTTACTTCCAATCTGACATAAAATACAAAGCACCTAGGGGAATGAGAAGGAGCTGACAACCGTATACAAACAGCAAGTAATCCTGATGGTTGCTTCAACGGATCCTTCAGAGGATTATGGAAGGTCACTAAAAAAGTTATACCGAAATGTACAAATGGTAAATCACCAGGAAGAGATGAAATCAACATCGAATTGGAAAATACGGAGGCCAGAAGTTAAAGGAGAGAATGCTCACATTGATATGAAAATGGATTGAGGAAAAAATGCCAGGATAAAGGGAGACAGGAACAAACCTCTTTGAAGATTTCCAAAAAGCGTTTGAGTGAATAAAAAGATACTCACTTATATCGCTGAAAAAGGTAAAAAAGCAATAAAAACACAAAAAACGAGAAATAAAAAAATTCACAAATAATAAGAAAGTGAAATAGGAGAATTCACTATCAACGAAGTTATTTGACTCATGATCGAATGAGTTTAAACAGCTGTTAGACTGTGACTACCTTATTGAGTTGCAGTTGGCAGCTTGTAACAGTCTAATAAATATTTCAACCTAATGAATACTTTAAGCTCTTTATGAAATCAGATCTGAACTTCAGAATATTTTCGGTGAGGAAAGTTAACAAAACAAATATTCGGATAAGACGACAAATATTGGGTACGCTGATGATACACCCACAATTATTAAGGCCAGAAAAGTAACTAGAGATAAGCTGAAAGAAATTATAGAGCAGAAACTATAAAAAGATACAGAGATTAGAACAGGAACAAGATAATTTAAAGAATGCAAAGGGTTTGAATATCTAGTAGTGACAATAACTAACACTGGAAAGAGAAGATTATAAATTCAAGAAATAATAATAAACGCAAATTGTGCAAACTTCGCTAACTAAAACTTATTGAAAAGATAAATATTGACAAAAAGACCTAAAATTAATATTTATAACATGATCAGGGATGATGACAATGACGAAAATGGACGAGGAAGAATAAGGAAACTTGTAGAAACTTGTATTAGGTCAGCGAAAGTGGCTGTGGTGTTAAAACGTTCACTTCTCACTCAGACGCACAAGCTCTGCTTTGAAGGGGTTTTCTTCGAATTTTTTTCTACAAATAGTGGCTGATACTTCATTATATGCCGACATCAGCAAACGCATAATTTGTGACGGTACCCAATATCTTGTTCTATGAATTCAATCCCACTTACCAGAAGAAGGTAATCTGAATATTGGGTTAAGATTTGCAACTTTTTTCATATAGGCTTCTGCTGGGGTAATGCGTGTTCCGTATCTTTAATTTGGGATTTTTACCCAACGGGTTTTAACCCGGTAGAGTTCAGGTCACTTCTTTTAGTGTTGAAAACAAAACCACATTCATCAGCCACACCGGCGGCTATTTCAGGCTACGATACCTGCTGTTGCACTCGATTACTTGTAACAAAATATGCTCAAACCTTTTTTCTCCCATATATACATCGTAGACTTATTGTGGCAAATACCTGTCAGAAACAACTACTCCCCTGGCTAATGTCATGACGTGAATTGAATTATAACCAACAGATACTTGTGCAATGATCCTCACTTCATCAGAAGATACATTCGCAAGTAAAAATTTGTTGAAAGATTAGTCTTTCAGTTTCATCATTTTGTATATTATTAGAGAACACCATGAATCGCAATATGTGATGTTACTTTTCATTGGAAAACTCAGAATTGCCAATGTCACATACCAAGGGAGATATCGCTTCTGATTATTGTTGGGGACGGTTATATACTAAGCGATATGAATATTCGAAGTTTGAAAATAATCTCATTTCATGAAACGTATGTGTTATTTGTGAAATCTGATTATTGTTTCATCTCAACCTTCAGTTCATTAGAAAGAGTAATCCATACCATTTTCAGTACTACTAATATATACTCACCTAAAAATGGTGTTGAGTCTATATGTGAGAAGAGTTCATTAAATTCTATACCCTACTTACATTTTTCAGTTTGATATGTTTACAAACAAGCACTTACTCAAAAATTTCTTGAACTTTCCAGGCGATTTGTGATTGAGCTGATCGCCTCAAATCGTTTACGGCCATCCAGAAACGGATATTTTCGTGACTGTACTCTTTCCTCAGATAATTTGTGAATTCCTGCAGACCCGTCGGATCCGAAACCAATTCTTCCATCGATAAAGCCCATCTTCTTACCCTTTTCTCGGTTGGTACATCAACCCTGTAAAATTACAGATTTTAGAAACTGTCCAGTATGTATATCCTCAAGATTATGAAATGGAAGATCATCTACTTTCTCTATGGTAATTATGCTATTGTCACATCTTAGTCGTATCGTTCGCCACCAACGAACCGTCAATGTGCTGTGACAAATGTCAAAAAATTACAGTGTAATTTTCAATATGAATTCATCAAAAAATGATGAATCATTCCATGAACCATCTCTTTTATACTACGTATGAGGTGAGTACTTTGACCTCGCTACACTCGGACACAACATTTTCTTCAACTGGTGAAAAGTGCATGCCTTCTATGTAGTTTAATATACTATTTCCACACAAATCAAATTTAAAATTGCAGCTGCTTGGCAACCCTAGTAGGAAATACTAATGGATTGGCAGGGTAATTTCACTCACTATATGGAACTCTCATCTCCGGCGATATAAGCACTAATCAAAACAGTGTGCCTTCGACAGTACACAGTTCCTTCGTTTCAAGCTGATAAGACTACGTCGTCATAGGCAGCCACGAACCCACACAAAAAGGAGTAATAAGTATATCTTGTTGTAGTCTGATAGACTTCTTGTTCATTAGTAATATTAGGTTTAACTTATGAAGAATTCACGACAATGGGACTTTCTTGACTTAGGTAGGTCATGAATTTATTCCAAAAAATACAACTCGTGCTCACAATACCAAAAATTATGTCAGAAATCTCAAACAAGATTAATATGCTCTGCCAGCTTTGAGGTTACACTACTCGTCCTAGAGCACTCGTTGTATGACCTCAAATGAAATCGCTTATGTAATCGGTTCCACAGATGACGTCCTAGTCCTCGTGTTAATATTCTAGGAACATTCATATCGATTGTGATTTTTGTTAATTGATTTTTTTAACAATTTTACGGAATTTTGATGAACTTTTTAAATATCATACGAAAGTAGTAGTCCATTATCGAAGTGGAAGACTAAATTCTTTCGGAGCAATAACACCACGAAGATCGTGTTATTTTTCCAAAATACCCAATCTGAATATCGTAATTTATTTATATTGCTGATGTCCGTTTCTACGTGTGTTCCTATATTATTTATTGTTTGGTTCATATCTCTGGATTATCCGCACACAGACATGGAACATGGTCAAATTATTCAATTGAATAATATTAAATATAGGAAAATACAGAAACGCCAATCAATGATACTAAACAATAAAAGGAAATTGCAGTAGGGAGGTCAAAAGTTTCTATTAAACTCACTGGGCAAATGAGGAAATTCCATGAACATATCTCTGCTTCCATGTTTTATTATCCTATAAAACCTGGTGTCACTGGAAAAAACAATTTTAAACAGATTCATTCCTCT
This sequence comes from Chrysolina americana, assembly GCA_958502065.1. Lineage (NCBI taxonomy): Eukaryota > Metazoa > Arthropoda > Insecta > Coleoptera > Chrysomelidae > Chrysolina > Chrysolina americana. The sequence goes on from OY293413.1 coordinate 18,418,451, forward strand.
TGGCCTTTGTTCCTGCAGCAGTATTGTTGAAATTTGGAACATTGAATATGCTCACTGGACTACACTTTTTGACATATTTGGAAAATAAAGGAAAAAAGGAAAGGAGAAAAGGGGGGTGTACCCATGAGTGTGTGTCACACGGTATTCTGTTGGAACTAAAAAAACTCTCATTGTCTGGTGGTTCACCATTTCCATGAATTTGAAAATGTTAATTTGGATAATTTAGTAATTCAATATCCTATCTTATTACCTACATGTTGTAATTTTATCAGCCTTCTACATTTAGACTTCATTTTGACTAAAACGTATCGACTTATTTCATATGCATAACATTAATGTTGCACGGGTGAAGATTAAATAATCGAACTGTAAGGCTCTAGTTTTCTGAGTTTAGGTTAGGTTAGGTAATATATAGATACTCAGTACAGAATAATAGTTTACTTTTAATATATATAAATATATCGGGGTTCAAGGGGATGTTTGGATTTAATTCTGAACATATCAACGCTACTCTCACCTCCACGTGATGAATCCTGGGCAACGGCATGACATGGGTGGTCTTTTTGCGCGCGCGGAATTTGCGGCGGTCCTGCCCGTGCGTGGTCGGGCCGTTCGGTAGGCCGCGGGCGTGTGGTACTGGGGCGGATCCCGTGTCTGGGCAAGCTGCCTTACTATGGCGGCTAACGAGGCTGAGGCGCCGCAGCCAACGGGGTCAGCGACCCGTGTGATCCTAGCTCACTATACACTGACGCCAAAAACACACACTTTCCTTGACATTCAACACAAACTCTTAAACACTACAGAGAGATGCGGGAACTGAAGATTTGTCTCCGGTGGAAGCCAAGGAGGGGCCTCGGATCGTGTGCTTCGAGACAGGTAGCCGGCAAAAGAAACTGGGAATAGCACACCCAGGCCGGTGAGTAGTACAGAGGCCCACCCTTGCCTAGCCAGCGTAGGGGGCTGCCTTTTCACTCACCAAAAAATCTCGGATTGTATATTAGTGCCAAGTGGCGCCTGGAAAAACGCCCTGATGTTCGGGGGGCTTCGCTCGCGGCCGCCGTACCACTGGACCGAGAACCAGCCCTACCAGGTCTTTCGCAGAGAGACGGATCGAAAGAACTCACTACTCCCTTGACAAACACCAACACTATACACCCTGATCTACAAAATATGGAAAAAAACAATAAAGAAGAAACCGTAAACGTGCTGATGGACGTGGAAGCAGAGCTCCCTGGCTCTGAAACTAAAGAGGAAGAACTGCTCCGAAGCTCGGGTCCCGATAGCGGAGCTTCCGACGAGGGATCATCGAGATATCACTCGACGGATAGCTCTGTAGTTGAGATCCGCCGGAAGCCTGCTGGCCAGAAGGCGAACGTCTCACCTCTACTCAGGGGATGGGCAGCAGCCGCGAGCCAGGGGGCGGGGATCCAAAACACCCGAATGTCCTCTTATAGCGCGGCCGTGAAGAGGGAAATGCAAGTGGTCATCAGGAATGACAGAGAGGATGGCACTGTCCTACCAGAAGAAACCGAAGCCATCAGGAGCAACCTGATAGAGCAGATGCTCCGGACCATGGCGAGCCCTGAAGGGGGACCCGAGGCCCGGAACTGTGCTTCAGGAACTCCGGCGTCGTGGAACCAGGATAGTTTCTAATACCCGTCCAGGACCAAACGTCACTGGAGTGGCTCCTCAGTGGCTGGATCGCACCGACCATAGCGTGCGTCACATTAAGGGCGGTGCCCTCAGCGGACGCCCCGTGGCCGGTAAAGATCGGCTTCTGGTTCAGAGGCCAAGAAGTGGACCTTCCAAGGTTGACGCTGGTGCTGAGCCTTCAGAACCGTTCCTTGAACGTGGGAAGGTGGAAGCACCTGGATAAAACAGGAGAGGCAGGAGGGTGGTACCTAACCTTTATGGTTAGCCGAGAGACCGCCTAAGCATTAGAGGAGCAGGGTATGACGCTCTATTACGAGCTAGTTACCCTGACGGTACGTAGAGTGCCGCCGGGGTATAAGCCAGGCCCCTCCAGGCAGAGCGGTGGTCCCTCGGATAAGACAGGGAAGGGACCATCCATATCCAAATAGAAGGATGAAATGGCGATGCTGAAGGTAGGCCAAATAAATCTGCAGCACAGTATGGATGCAACTGGGGAACTGGAAAGCATCCTAACTGGTAAGTCTGAGATAGTTTTAATACAGGAACCATACGTTTACAGGAAGAAAGTAAGGAGATTAAGAGGAAGCGGCTACCAAGTACTTGTGGGCAAGGCCGACGATGGAGAGGAAGCACCAAGGACGGCGATTCTGGCATCCAGAGACCTCGAAGTGAGCCATGTGCCGCAGCTGGGGACTAGGGACGCCACAGTTGCCGTCTTAGAAATCAAGGTAAGATGAACCAGACATAGGGTGATGGTGGGGAGCGTATATCTACCATACGATGATGCGCACTTGCCTCCAACGGAGGAATTAATGAAAATAGTAAGGTATTTTAAAGATAATGGCCTCCGCATGATATTGGGGTGCGACGCCAACGCGCATAATACAATGTGGGCAGCACAGACGTTAACGCTCGTGGCGAAGCACTACTTGAATATCTGGCGACGACCAGCCTGGAGATTTCGAATAAAGGAACGGAACCAACGTTTGTCAACCGCATCCGGCAGGAGGTTATTGACATTACGTTGGTAACGAGAGACATAGTAGGAGGTATAACAAACTGAAGACATAGCGATGTTAGACCACAGAATGATAAGGTTTGATTTCTACGCTGAAGTAGAGGATGTTCCCCAACGCCGAAACCCCAGAGCAACCAACTGGGACACCTTCCTAGAAGGTCTCAGCTCAAAGGGTATCAAGCCGAGATTTTCTCGAAGGAACAACTCGACCAGCAAGTAGAAAAACTAGGAAGTACAATGACCAAGGCATTTGAAGATTCATGTCCCTTGATAGTGGCCCCAGAACGCTGGGTTCGGTTTTGGAACCAGTCGTTGAAGGGCCTGAGAAAATCGACCAGGAAGGCTCACAACAAAGCCATCAAGGAGGGCAACGAGAAAGCGTGGGAAACCTACAAAACTGCGAGAAGGGAGTTCAAAAAGGAGTTGAGAAAAAGTAAAAGATCTTACTGCGGGGAAATCAACTCCCTCACAGAATCCGCCAGACTTATGAGAATTCTGAGCAATGAGACAGAAGGTTCCATAACAACCTTAAAGAAAGCAGATGGGACATGGACATCATCGTCAGAAGATTCACTCACGACATCTGCTGAAGGTGCACTTCCCAGGAGGTTTCGAAGACGACAAACAGGCCCCGCCAATACTGAGAAATTGAGAAATTGCAGTTGTGGGCATTTCTTTATGGGTAGGTACTACTCCGTTTGGAGGAAATTTTTGATAATTTTTGGAAAATATGGTTGCTGCAAACACACGAGAAGCTCAATTTTCAGCTGTATCTCACCTCGAACCTTCCTCTCGTGAATGATGATGCCGTTCGTCAGTTGTGATGATTTGAGTTCGATGTTCATGGCCAACTTTGTTCGATTGAACAATCAACTGTATCTCCGCCATTTTTTAACCGATTTTCAATTTTAAAGAACAGTGTTATCACAAATTACGTGTTCATCCGGATAATGAAAAAAAAAATGTACAGGGTGTGATTTAAAAAAAAGTTTAGGGTCACTTCCGGTTAAACCGGAAGTGGTGAATTTTTGGTAATGGAGTCAAAAATGTGTATTTGAGTAACATATCGACTTAACAAATTTGAAACCTGTATTTTTGAAACTATAGAAAAATTGGGGGGCGTACCTCACCCCGTGGTCACCCGGTATATATATAACTCATCTGATACTAAGTTTCCGATGAGAAATTATTCGAGATACCTTTATGTCTGGAATTGAAATGACGTACTGATCGATTTTTTATATACTGGGTGATTCTAGTTCTGGGCAACTCCATCTGGCACCTGAATGATTCCATAATAGAAAATTGCAGTTCTCAAAAACTTCTGCTCCTAGCGATGTTGACCAAGTATACCCTTTATACTAAGAAAAAGTGTGGGAGTAACATTTAAATATGAAAAATCATGAAAGTTTTCACGCCATAATAGTTGTAATTGAAAAATATCAGAAAATGAGAAGTGAATCAATGACAAGTTGACATTTTTCAATTACAGCTGTTATGAATTCTGAAAAATATTGAAATTTGACTGGTAATAGTTCAATATTTCGCAAACACTATGTTTTTCAAATGAAACCACGACGCCAATAAGAAAAAGATAAGAAAAAGAAAGGTTGAGTGTAAGAGCGCCGCTTCTTGACTTTGCAGTTACAGAAGTGCGAACTCTGCCTTTTGCAACGATAGTATTGCACGGGCATCTATATACATATTATTATTTTAAAGATTATTTATTATACTCATGTTCATTGGTATTCCACCCTACTTTATGTAATATGTATATCATGTACGTGTATCCATCTGTTGCAATAAAATCATTTATTTTTATTATTATTATTATTAAACACAAGTCTTGGTGGCATCTAAACAAATTCAATAAAAAATATAGCTTTGTATTCGAAAATTTCTTTTTATGCACTCATTTGGATCTAAAACAAGTTACATAAGCGTACTTGAATAAAAAAGTACAAAAATGTTGGACCAGAAATTGAAAGTCTGAAATACCGAGTCAGTTGCGAAATGCTCACAATGTAAATGATTTCTACGCCAAAATATCCTCAATTCCAAATTTAATCTCCATGAAGTTGATAAAATATTTCCAAAATAATTCCTTCAATAAAATATTAGTCAACTGGGAGTGATGAAGTCAATATATTACTATTGCAGCTTTGTTGCCCTTTCATCATAACATTCAAAACCTATATCATAAACGAATTATCTCGGCAAAAATATTTCCCATCAACCTGGAAGAATGCTGAAGTATTTTCGATTCCGAAAGTATCATATTGTTACGTTTTTGCTAAATAATAATGCCGAGCACACTACTAAACTGTTTATTTAACTTTACTAAAAACATACAACTACTTCACTGACTAATAAAACCCTTAGATACAACAATACAACTAGCTAAATATTCCAAACACTCATATACTTCTTCAAAAACTATTTAACACTTCTTCATAAATTCTTCTTAATCTTCCCAGTGATATGTCACGCCTTTAAATACTCAAGTATTGTAACCAGATGTTTCGTGAATCCGTTCCAGATTACTCACGACAGAATTCTACTCAAATAATAATCTCTTCTTCGAAATAATTATCGTCGATACGCTTGCGAGTCGACCCAGCGGCGCAGCTAGGGGAATTTTATCAATCTCGTAACAATATTCAACTGGATCACCACTATACAGTGAGGACCAAAAGTCCGTCGCCCCCCCCATAACTTCTTCATTTTCCATATTACAAAAAAATGTTAAATACATAAGTTGTAGGGTTTCATTCGATCTCTTTAATGGTTTCAGTTTAATTCAAACAGAGTGTCTCAAAAAAGCACGGTGACTTAGAAGTTAATTTTTTTAAATGGGACACCCTGTATTTCATTGCATTATTACATTCTACGTTGAATTCTGAACAAGTTTGATAAATGGTTTTCTATCATAAAAGTTAATAGTTTTGGACTTATGAACACTTGTGAATAATTATTTCGACTACTTTTGCGCCAGTTCAATGAGAAAATCGTAACAAATGGATCACAATGTATTCCACCTTCCTATCCTAACTTTTTAAAAGCTATCAAATGTTGCAAACTGCTGATGGCACCATGTGTAACTTACCTCGTCGTACCATTTTACAATTGTTAGAGTTGTTGAATCTCACGAAAAACTAATACAAATGAAGTTGAAACATTTTATTAACAAATAAGGTAGTCCATAAATACAGATCAAGAATCATTAAAAACTGAAGAGATATTTTAATTTATAACTAAAAACGGTGAGTTTTTATCTATTTCAAAAGATGTTCGACATGTCCATCATGCATTTCTTGACACATAAATAGTCGGGTTGTAAACTCTTCCCTAACATTAATCAAGGTTTGAGATGATATTTCTGAACACACTTCAATAATTCGACGGCACAGTTCATGTAACGACCCACAAACTGTCTTGAAAACTACGGATTTCACATAGCCCCAGAGAAAGAAATCAAGCGGTGAGAGGTCCGGTGAGCGAGATGGCCACTCTGTTGTACCTCGACGTCCAATCCACCTACCTGGATACCTTTCATCTAAGTAATTTCTCACCTCCCGAAAATAGTGTGGTGGCGCTCCATCTTGCTGAAATGTTACATCAAAGTAAAATTCATGTGGGTTTTGCGCAACGATCTCATCGATACTGGGACTTATTGTGTCTTGCAGCATTTGGAGGTATCTGGGACCATTTAAATTTTCTGGGACCTACAATGTGGTTACCTAAAATACCAGCCCAAACATTAATTTTCTGGGGAAATTGAGTATGCCCCTCGCGGAATTCATGGGGATTCTCATCACTCCAATATCTACAATTCTGGGTATTCACATTTCCATTTAGGTAAAAAGTGCTTTCATCACTAAAGCAGATGTGTTGCAAATAAAGTCGATTTGCAACAATTCTTTCTGCCCTGGTGTCGCAAAATTCAAGTCGCCGGTCTGGATCATCTTCAACCAATTGGTGCAAAATTTTTATTTTAAACCCTCTTTACTGATGTTTTAGAAACATCACATGTCTCAGCTACTTGCGTAGTTGATTGTTGTGGGTTATTTACCATTTCGGCTAGTACTTGAATTTTAACATCTTCCGTAATTATTTTCGGCCTCCCAGATCTCGGAGCATCTTTCACGGTGCCAGTTTGGTTAAATTTTGCCACCAATTTCTGCAGATATTTTCGACACATCGGACGTTCTGGAAACCGTTCATTGAAAATGCGAATAACAGCGTGGTAATTTCGGTTAGCTTCACCAAATATGATAACGGCTTCAACTTTGGAATGATCTGGTTCATCTAGCAATGCAATACTGTACTAGAAAACTACCGGAGTATTTCTTACGGTTTGAAATACATCTAATTTTCGATATCGTAAGTCTTTACTAGTGCTGTAAGCACTAGAGATTCGAGATGCCCCTTTAGGAAAAAAACAAGACTATTCAAGTCAGGGGACTGCTTCTCATACACTTCATTTGAATACTCCTGAGTCAAAAGATAATGTATCACATTTGATATATGACTAAAAGAGGAAAAAGTCTTTGGGTGATAACGTTAATTCGTTTCGCAAAAAAAATATCCGTATCGACCAGCCAAAATGAGACCAATCAAATGATTCCGAATTGTATCAACCCATACAGTTTATGGGAACTGCTAATGAAAATGTATTTTCACAATCCTTTGTGAATTTTTGTGAGCCCATGTGTGGTTGCATGAAATTTCTGAAAGAATTCCTTGAAAAATTGCCTTCGATAAAAATAATTTCACAATCAAAATTGGTATTCACTCCTAGCTTGTTAGGGTACCACTGGTAGAAATTATTCATCAAAGAGAAATCTCGAAGAAGGAGTTCCTGTGATAAGGCTATAGCAGAGAATCAGGCGAAATACGCCGACCAATTTGATTACTAATATTCAGATGTTCAGAGTTTTGTCTGACACTAGCGTCTGGATGTTTCAGTTATTCGCATTCAAAGTTTCAGTTTCAACAGCAAAACGCCTACGAATATTTGATGAACAGGTATTGGGACACCGCTCCATGTACAGACGTCTGGCTTCTCTTGCATTTCCTTCTGCAAAGCGAGAGATGAATCGCATCTCAACTATATCAGAATTCGTAATATTTGGAAATGTTACGAGATTACTAACTTTACTAATTCAAAGCACTTTCACACCTTCAGTTCACAACTTGAGCTTTCAATTTATAAACATATGCAGACACGTTACGATTTCAAATGTGAACTGATAATTTTTCATGATAAAATGATATTTCTTTGGATTCAAACGTAGTCTGTGTACCGGTAGGAGTACTTTCTGTGGTCCTGTAGATGGCTGACTTCATTAGTGGGTACTTGGTTTGTAGTGTGGCCAATTGACAAATTCAAGTGGAAATCGTTTGCATGTTATGTCTGGGTCTGTACTAATGAGCAGGTGAACTGTTAAACTAGTATGCAGATAAACACACATGTTTCCGATTATTATTTGGTAGTTGTTACAGTACTGCAAATTATGTTCTTATAGAGAAACTTTGCCAGGCGTTGGACTGGAATGATTTGGCAGTAGTATGGGACTATTGAATTATATTCTGTTTGACGTTTGCCGACACCCTATTGTATAGGAAATATGTGAAAGGCTCGATTAGTTTCAATCAATTTTCATTTTGTGAATTTATTGCATTTCGTCAAGTACACACAGTGGAACTATTGACTGTTGTGTACTGTGTCCAATATAATAATGATAATAATGAAGGTCTGGATCAATTATCGCAAGTCAGAGTCCACACAGAGCATGTTATTTTTAGAATGGGCGTGTTTCAGGGATACTCACTCTCTCAGCCGTTGCATTACAGAAAAACGCGGTTACAATTGCGGCACCCCCAGCAACCGGAGGCATTAGGTCATCCATCTGTTTTACATAGATGACCTCAAACTATATGCCTCTGGAGAAAAGAATCTTCATCAGTCCTTAAGGGTAATAGTACACGCATGCTATAGTAAAAGAGTTTGGGATCGACAAATGTGCCACGGTTCATCTCAAAGGAGGACGATGCGAGGTATACGGAGAGGACGTTCAGCTCGTAGACGGAAGCATCCTTAATCATCTGGATGGCGGAGAGACGTATACTCACCTAGGGGGAACAACGCTGCTCCCAAGAGGTAACTATATTGTTCTTCACGGCAAGTATCAGTACAAGCTTCGACAGATCTGGTTATCAAAACTGTAGGGTATGAACAAAGTTGCTGCGACTAATATGCTCTCGTTCCGATTCTACTTCACTTCTTTGGAGTAATGAAATGGACTTAAGAAGAGCTGCGACAACTCGACGTAAAAACTCGTAAAATGATGCACCTTCTAAGAAGCTTGCACCCTACATCGTTTGTTCCACAGTTATACTTCTCCGGACAGCTGGGTGGCCGTGGATTTTTGAGCTCGGAGTGTCTTCACAACAGAATAGTACTTGATGGAGCCTGTAGAGTCATCAGGAGTTCAGATACCCTTTTCTGCTTAGTATGCGATCATGAAAAAGCAGGGATTGGAGTATTTCTTTTCAAGGCAGCAACCCGTGCAGCCGATGAACTCGGTCTCGTATTCGACACTGAACGGACGAACCCAAACTCTGTGACCGAGTTGGAACCCGTTCAGCAAAAAGCCCACGTGAAAGCTGCGGAGTGTGACAGGCGCCTACAGCTACATAAGGATAAGCCAATGCATGGGGTCAAGAACATTGAAGACCTTGGTTTATTCAGAAACCTGACCTTCGCTTTTCTCAGGTCAAGTGGACTGAAGTCAAAAACCGAGGGATTCATAATAGCTTGCCAGGATGGTGTCTTCAACACCCTCGTCTACCGCTGTCGCGTGATGGGTATAGAGGTCCCTGACACTAGATGCAGAGCGTGTCGTGGGGCAGCTGAGACCAAAATGCATTTGCTGTCAGCTTGTCCAGCTTATGCGGTCACAGCCTATATCCACAGGCATAACGCGGCCCTACGAGTGTTGTACTACTATCTATGATGCTCGTACGGTGTAGACGAGACACTGGTGTTGCCTTATGCTCCGGGCGATATTGAGTCGGTTGTGGAGAATAAGAAGTGCCGAATTTATTGGAACCACTCATTTCCCACCCTCAGGCAAATACAAGCCAATGAGCCTGATGTAGTCCTCCTCGACCATCAAAGTAGGACGATTTTCGTCATTGAGTTTTCAGCTGCTGCCGAAACGAACATCGTCCGAAAACAGGAAAAAAAATGGACTAAATATCGAGATCTTCTTTTTGAACTCCGCAGGCTTTATCCAAACCATTCTGTCAAGATGGTGGTTCTGATAATAAGGGTCCTTGGTGGAATGATGGACACACTGCTCTCAAACTTGAAAATCATACCGGCTTGCCATGATGCGGCAGAAAACTTGGCCGGAAGAATGCAGAAGGTCGCAATTCTTGGTTCACTCCGTCTTCTCAGGGCACATGACTCTCGGACCCAGTAATCACTCACTCCACGGACGTTGGGAGTGTTTACTGCGGTTAATGATACATCCGCGCCCTCCGGAAGTGTCGGGGCTCCGGAGACAGGGCCTGTCTGGGTAATTCCTGACGGATTAAAAAATATATATATAGGTAGTGAGGATTAGCGCAGTGGTTAAGCGCCAGCCTGGTAACCGAGAGGTTCCAGGTTCGGTTCCCGGCCGGGGCGAGCTTTTTTCATTTTCAGATGTGAAAGTCTGAATGATTGAAGCTCGTGTCGGCTAGGAATAATCCTCCACGATTCACTGTTGCGTTAGTAATTAACGGTGCTGCTCCTAAGGTGGCGTATGGATTCATTAACAACGCCTATCGAGTACACACGGCTAATGACCATAGCAGTCGATGCCAAAACACCAAGAAAAAAAATAATAAAAGGTCTTTATTTTCCAAATATATTATATAAATAAAATATAAAATGTAGAAACGCCGAAGATCAGATGGTGCCATGCATTGAGATACGTAATACCTCTGCAAGGTAAGGGCAAGGGCGAAGCACCGCCCCCGGCACCCACCAAAGAAAGAAGATGGCCTCCGATTATTATTGAAGGTACTATCAAAATCAACGAAGAGAACAAAGCAACTTTTCAGCAGAATATAAAGGGAAGTTTGTAATACAAATTCACAAACAAATCTTCCCTTATATATGCAAGCACGGTCGAAGCTCATTCCACGTTGAAAATTATCCTCAAAGCATCGGAGGTGGAATTTTATACGTATATAATGTCGGGGGAAAGGATACACGCATTAATCCTCATGGTCCACCTACAGAAGACATCGTCCAGGACGTTGAGAGGCAAGTGGTGATGACGTACTGAATAGTCGGGATCAATAATACAGAGAGAAAGCTCTACATTGTAAACACTGACAAGAAGGTCATTGAGAGCTTTCTGAATAAGACTATCTGTGCGGTCACCGTAGTGATTGTACACTGGGAAATCAAAATCAACAACCGGAAGGCCTCCAGTGTTAGGTACCAGTGTTGAGCTTGGGGACATGTTCAATCCAACTGTAACAGGCCTGTCAAATGCATATAGTGCCCAAGCCTTGGACATCTTCAGCCCTATGCTATTATTATGAAGGGGATCATACGACTTGCAGCGTCGAGGGCGAAGCCTACAGTCGACATATCGAAATCCAGGAGGAGAAAAAGCAGGAGAGGCAGCCAAGGAAATCGAAATTTCGGCCAGTCCCACCGGTTGAATGAAATATATGGGAAGAACGGCGAGCCGCAAGGAATAAGGGGTGAGCCCATCCCAACCCCCTATCCCAAACCCCATCCCAAAACATTGCTGGCTGGAGTAGCCAGCCAAGACCGTCAGATATGGTGAGCGGGTTCATGGAGAGGCATACGGCTCATCAATATAGGAAGCCTATTGCGAATCATGAACGACATATTATCTAGGGCATCATGAAGGCCCGAACAAGAATCGAGAAATTCCTGGTCTTCTGGAGGATCATGAATAATATCCAAATATAAGGCTTATAGATGCCACTCCAGGTATGCATGCTAGATGTGAACGGGATCAGAAGCAAATATATATCACCTTGTTTCTGAGCTCATTCACAAGCATAATATTGACGTGCAGCTCTTGTCCAAGCCGGGCTCCAGCAGGATCATATTCTAAGTTTCAGAGGATTCACCACTATCAGGCAGGATCACCTGAATGGAGTGAGAGGGAGAGGAGTTGCTATCTTAGTGAAGTAGTAATGTACCTGATGGACATGGCCTTCAGGGTTAGAGTGAACGAATCCAGCTCCTCAATACTCGTGTACTATTGTACTTTTAATCTCTATATATGCACACAACTTCCAGAAACAAGCCGATACTAGAACGGCTGTCTATGCAGACGGTGCTGTGCGTAAAAAGTCACCTGGAAATGGGGGTCGTGCCGTATATGGAGATGAACAAGATAGTGATAAACTCGGCTAAAATACAGCTTATGAATTTCACTAAGAAAGTGAAACGCACAAATGTGGAAATTCAAGGGGGATTCAGGGCTCTGGTGGCCAAGATTGACGAGTCCGTCACCGCGCGGTTCCTGCATGGGAGTAAAACTGGATCGTGGATTAACCTTTAATAATCATATCAAAGCGAGCCGCCGCGGCGATTAAAAGAAGTTACCCACTTATAGCGAGAGATTCCAGACTGTCCATGGAGACTATAGTGTTATTCTACAACCAGGTCATTAGACCAACAATGACAAATGCATGTCCAGTGTTCTGCAGCGTCCCCATGTCAACAATGTTGGGCTTGGAAACGATGCTGAACAAGATACTTCGTATCGTCACAAACAGTGACAGATACATCCGGCTAGTCGCATTAAGAAAGCTTGCCGATGTACCAAAAAACGAAGAATTTATCGGACAACAATGAGGGTCCGTGACAACCTAAGGTTGAAACACGGGCTCATTTACCAGACAATGGATATTTTCCGTGAGATACCAGAAGACGGGTGAACGATAGTTTACTATGTAGTCCACACCCGGATTTTTCGTTGTTTTTCCGGAAGTCGTGAGGAAAACTCGACAATGGATGTTCCTGATAGTCCGATGCTTCATCTAGAAGGTAAAGAACTCCATGTTTAACTACGAGGAGACAGGAAACCAATAATAGTGAGACAAAGCGAAAGTAGGTTTTACCTGCCCCTGTAGACCACAGGTGAGCACGGTTAAAAAACCCAAAATATCACCAAAAACACCAAACAACCCTAACCCACTGCGGCTCAGTGATTGGTTTAGGTGGTTCTGTATTTTTAAATGTTGTCAGTAGTGTTATATTTTCATATTGCAATTCAATCACAATAAACTCTTTGGCTTTTCATTCAAATTAATATAATCCCGGATGGATTTTCAGCAAAAAAAAATATAACATAGCAAAGAACTTGTTGGTTTTTTGGACCTATGTACCATCAAAATTTTAATTATATTGGACTTTTGATAAGACTAAAGGAAGCACTAATTCGAGAAGGGTGGCAGCTCGCCTCTAAATACTTCCTTATTTTCAGTCCAACGAAAACAAATCTTCACATCATGCAGATCTGTATGGGTTCTGTTTCTTTTGTTTGTTTATTTTTCAGGAAAATCATTCACAACATACAAAAATCTTCACCCATAATCTTCATTACCTTTTTTTTTCACATGTTCATTCGATAATTTCGAGACTTTCTACACGGAAGAAGAGTGTACAATTGATGTTTCTTGGGTTTACTAGTTCAAATTGTAAGGAACCACTTTGCATACAATATATATTTATCGAAAATATAAATTTTTAATGAAAATTTAAAATTGGTGACGCCGGTGTATACGAACAGTCTCAAATATTTGGTTGGGACATTAAAAAATCTATGATAATCACAACCTGAGATGCATACATTATTCAAATGCGACTTATTGTTTGTAAAGGGTGGTAGTTGTTCATATCAGTTATATGCTGGATGTCCTAGATATTACTTTTTTATTAAACAAACACAAGATTGAATAAATTTTGCATTCGACTATAAAAGCACTTCTTTCTGGAGACATCTCTAGAACGGACTATCTTGAAATAAAGATACCACTTACTCTATTGAATTTGTAGTTTTTTCAGTGTTGTAACTGACTTATGAATTATAGATATGATTACCCAGAAACATGGCATCCTGAGTAATAAAATAACAATAAGCTACTTCACTCAGTTGACGTGCACCAACCACAAATCAATAATTTTTCCTATTCTGATTGATTATTCAGATATACAACTTGATATACCGTTACCCCCACATCCCTCAGCGACGAGTTTGATTGGGACTGAATAATTAAGGTTTGAGAGGTTCATCACATCATATCACATTTTCTTCTTTTCGCAAGCTCTGTGCGCTATTCTAGAGTGTATCTACTCAAAAGCATAGTTTGTGCGGTTGGAGGACGGTAATTAATATTTTAGTAATCTCATACTATAATTTTGATTTAATGGTATTCAAATGACAACTGAAGAGTTAATGTAACAATTCGAATGAGTTCGAATATATTGTGCCAGAGAGGTATCAACAATGTGAAAGAATACGGGGTACCCTTCTCTCTAAGCGTTTCCACCAAGTAGAAAATGAAAGGCAAACATCTGTCAGAAACAACTACTTCCCTGGCTAATACCACGACGGACATTGAACTACATCTGACAAATATTTGTGCAACGTTCTTCCAAGAAGACCCAATTGCAAGTGCTTGTCTTGTAATTAAACAGAAGATTATCCTTCATTTGGATGGGAATGACCACCTGCAGACATGCATGTTTCGAGGTTTATTGCCTCTCATTAGTGGTTGATCCTGCCAGTAGTCATATGCTTGTCTCAAAGATTATGTCATGCATGTCTCAGTACAAGCCAAATTAAGGTGAAACCGCGAAAGGCTCATTAAATCAGTTATGGTTCCTTAGATCGTACACACATTTACTTGGATAACTGTGGTAATTCTAGAGCTAATACATGCACACATTATAATTGTCCTGTCCCTGCCAAATGAATAATAATCGACTGTTTAACTAATATTTACCCACGGATCACAACGGATTTCAAGACAAGCACTTGCAATTGGGTCTTCTCGGAAGAAAGTTGCACAAATATTTGTCAGATGTAGTTCAATGTCCGTCGTGGTATCAGCCAGGGAAGTAGTTGTTTTCTGACACGATTTTTTACAGATTTCTCTTCCCGGAGACTGTGCTACTCGGGAGTGTTTTGTCTTGTTCCGTGCGGATGGCGCTGCGATCAACATTGTTGTAGTTCGTTGTGTCATCCGTGGGGAAATATTAGTTAAACAGTCGATTATTATTCATTTGGCAGGAACAGGACAATCATAATGTTGTCCGACCTACCCTGTCACTGATGAGAGGCAATGAACCTCGAAACATGCATGTCTGCAGGTGGTCATTCCTGTTTAATTACAAGATAAGCACTTGCAATTGGGTCTTCTTGGAAGAACGTTGCACAAATATTTGTCAGATTTAGTTCAATGTCCATCGTGGTATTAGCCAAGGAAGTAGTGTTTTCTGACAGATGTTTGCCTTCCATTTTCCACTTGGTGGAAACGCTTAGAGAGAAGGGTATCCCGTATTCTTTTACATTGAAAAGTGAATGTTAAAGAAATCACTTGTTCAAATATTTTAACACGATGTTAAGATTTTTCTGTAGAATTACGAGGTACGTAGTTTGTTCTTTCCTCCGAATCAAAATGTAATCTTTCAGCGGGATTACGAAAAGTCTTGAACGACACACGGCCGATTCGCAAATAACGGATTCGGTTGTTCAATATTCAATCTCATCCATCATTTGCTACATATCGGCCTTGTAACTTTAATAACTATATTTGTCTGATTTTTTGTGGTCCATTGACTTTTTCAGCTGTAGGAAAACCTGAAAAAAGCTAAAGCACCATGACACAATAAGAAAATACAAAACATATAACAAAACAATAACTCAGACTAATAATCAACGATACAAAGTATAACTGGAAAATGTTTCTCGTTATCATATTTGAAAATCAGTGATTATTAAGTTTGTATGAGGAAATAATCAGGCATTCATACGTACACTCCAACTCAGACACGAAACATTTAGGTAGGTATTATTAATTCACTAACAGTTTATGATCTTGTAACTCAAAGTGCTGAGTATTATTGAGTAGTTCAGCAGAATAGAAGAGAACTACTGTTCTTTTGATGATTCAATCCTTATAATAATTATCAATTGTAATAAATCATGAATTTCCTCTTGGGCCGCAGACCTCTGGGAACTCTCTTCCCTTCAAAGGAACTGCTCAAATGGGAATTCTTACCCCTGTTACCCAAGATGAGATGGTTTTGTTGGATGCTAATTCGACTCATTATAGAAATATCTAAATTTTATTCGTTAGAGTCGCCATTATTTTCTCCCTGGGTACAGGTGCTGATTCTAGCAGAAAAGAGCACCTGTATTCCTGCTTGAGCTTCAGTGTATTTTCTACCTTGTCGAACTCCCTGTTGTTCATGACAAGACAGGTTCCTGGAGTTTGATGCTTTCTGCCGCTGAAAGTGCCCCGATTTACCATCCTGTGCCTTGTGGTCATTGGCTTCCGTTCCAAAGATTTCCACTTGAGACTCTTTGTGGCCTTCACTCGCTCCACTGACTTATCGCCGAATAATTTTTCATTGGAGCCAATCCTTTATGACACACGCACTCCGAGTGGTGAAAATCTGAGAGGAGGCAAGAAGCATCAATTACTTGTCGGATGCGAGCATTGGTATCATTTTCCCACCGCATTCGGCAGATAATGAATCAACGACACTAGGGCAGAGAGACTAGCTGAGAGCTGTATTTCAATTGCTGTCAGCCTGAGTTTCTTCAAGCTTTATATTCAAACTTAGCTAATGTCTCTGAAGGGTTCAGTATGGAGGCAACAATGACAACACAGGAAGTAGGGAGTTCCATAGAGAGTTGGATAAATTTGGACCCTGATATTTTGTTATTACTGTTACTTAAACATATTGTAACAAAGATGGTTAAATTTACGGAACTTTCTGAAGCAGAATGAATTGAAATCATCAATGAGTATCCCATCCCCAGCAACTGTAGTATATTTAGTATTTATTCACGATAGGTGCAGAAGAGGAAAAAAATGTTTTTATCCCCACTTTGTTCATCTTTATTTTGAGAAGTGATTAGTACGTACCAAGCTATTCTCACTGATGATAATTTTTTCAGTCACCTTCAACGGATATTTCGTTTTCTTGGCCTCCTTGCCTTCATTTAGAGGGCAGTTTTTCAATATTCAGTTAAGAGTCTCAGTTAGCTGGCTGACGGCTGATAGTTTTCGGGACAGTAGATACCCACGAACTAGAATTATTACCCAACTGTTGAGCTTTCGTCAATCTGTTTTCCTTGAAGAGTCTCAGTTACCTGGCTGACGGCTAATAGTTTTCGGGACAGTAGATACCCACGAACAAGAATTATTACCCAACTGTTGAGCTTTCGTCAATCTGTTTTCCTTGTCGAGTTGAACAACTTGCTACCAAGAACTTTTCTTGAATAAAATTCGCAACACGACATGAACAGCAGATATACAAAGTTCCAAAGGTTGAATAATAATTTATTTTCCTTTTGTACTGGGCCCGAGGAGTATTAGCTGTCAGCCAGCTAACTCAGACTCAACTGAACATTGAAAATCCGGCCCTCAAGCTTCGCGATTTACTATACCACGATTTCACAACTAATAGATTAGAACATGTTACTATTGGTTGAATATTTGAAATTAACCAATAGGAACCTGGAGGTAACACTATCGGATCACGTATCTGTGGGTATCTGTTGGTCATTGGTTTGTTTGTTCAAATGTGTGAATTCGGTACAGGAACGTAGTTTATACATTATTATTAATTAGACGAAACCGAAATATAATTCATCAATGAAAAGTTCTCCGTATAGGAATATTTGTCAATACAGCATTTCCAATCAATACAACATTTGTTTTCTACAATTGAATTAAATTCATTGCATTGTGTCGATATTATTAATGGTCGTCATACTGGTGTCATCAGGCGATGATTTTAATAAACGTTGTTACTACTATTTACATAACAAATGAATAACAGTGTCATTATTACCCCGAAAATTGTACATTTTAGAAGTAGAACATAAAATCCTATTTTAGTCTTAGGTGAATACCGGAATATTTTACTCTCAATTGTTTTCTCTAAGTTCGTTAGATTGTTTACATTTTGAACAGTTGTGCATTTTTCGATAGTCGATGGAAGCACGTTGTGATAGTGAGGTGCGCTCTAACACGTGCTTTAATGGGGTTAGGTATTTTTGTAACGGTGCCGGATCACAGCTGATGGCTGCCATCTTGCTATCTGTGTAAGACGTCCTGACACGTGCTTCGATGGGGTTATGTGCCTTGACCACGTTCTGAGTGCCCAGAGTCGATAAAACATTATCCATATGTTTAAGATTTGCAGAAAATGCTTCAATTTGTAAATTGTTTGGACTTCCATTGCATAAAATAAAGAGGAGAAGGGAAAGCATATATCTATGGTTCCAATTCATTAGGAATATCTTACCTGACTCAGGCACAGAAACTTTTACCCTTCTCGAATTCTCGGAAAGTGCCTCTAAAGCCAGGTCAATGGTCTCCATGATCTATATTCCTAATGACCACTATTTTGTTCTGAGATGCATGTCATCACCACATCGGGAAATCAACAGGCATTTGAATATAGATGTCAGATGTAATTCAAGGGGAAGTAGTCTGACAGATATTCGCCCCAATTTCTGCCTTATGGGAATCACATGAAAATGATTGTAGGTAGGTACCCAACAACCAAAATGTCGTGACTTGGGACCATAGAGACATGGTTTCTTTCATTCTATATTTCATTTTTAGATCACGATGGTCCAAACAATTTCATTCAAACATTTTCTTCATTTGATGTCGGTGCGCTCTGACAAGTAATGGGTTGTTGCATACGCTGTTAGCATGTGACAGCATAACAGATAGCAATCATCTCAGTTTGTACTTTGTAGTGTCAGGTGTCAGTAAGACATATTCCATACTTGGTGGCGGATGTGAAGCTAGCTACGTAGCAAACATCGACGCTTGGCATTTTTGCGGATTCGAACTCGAGCGCCTGTGGACGCACTCGTCCGTGAAACTAATAATGTCGAGTTTTTCTAATTTTCAAAGATATTAGCGGATATAACCAAAAATTACAATTTCTCCCTTTTCTCATTTCTTCAATCATCTTCTTGTAGAAATGCTCATAATTTTTATAACCCCGACTACCTATATTTATAACCCTGGTTCCCATATCGGGAAGTTGGACGTAACCGGCTCTAGCTAGGGTCGGTAATTCAGATTTCATACTTAGTGGTGGGCGTGAAGTTAGCTACAACTGGAGCCAGGGGTCAAGAATAGATTAGTTTTGGGAGCCTCTATACCGTTACTTTTCTAGATCTGTTGTGTTTGACCATAGGTCGAAATCCAGGTCTGCCTTTTGTGGATACCTCTCTACTATTAGGGTGAATAAAACTCGTCATAATTCACAACTTTCAGAAATTAAGGAAAACCACAAAATGTTACTTACTTTTTCTTATTCTCCTCGACGTTCTTCATGAAAACTAGATGATACGAATGGTAATTCTATAGAAAAGTATGGTATATATCTATTGGAGTATATCACTAATTTGTCTACGACCTACTTTATTGAAGTATTAAAACGATAGTCATATTGAAAATAGTGATTATTTCGAACTAGTTAAAAATATCCCTCCGAATATTTTCCCCTAGGGTTATAAGATTACATTTGACAACTAATTGAGCATACTTCTCCAAGTGTACGTGCTTCTTGCAATCGACCAATAGAGCTGCTTCCTAACCTGCATGAAAATACCACCGGCAAATCAGTTTCGGATATCTTGCTCAAGGCAGGTCTGACGACTCTCAAGCCACCTGCATTCGAAGTATTTGAAAAGGTAACCTGAAGTTGACCACTGCGACCACTATTGAAATGGTGACATTTCACATTTGTCAAACTCTGTCAAATCTTTGGATTTTGCCGAATATATAAACTTCTTCCGGAGTTATTGTATGAAGTGCTCACGAGATGGAGCAGCGTCTAACTCAATAGTAGTCGCAGCATCAACTCGACACGGAGTATTCGAATATCTCAGGTTTTTTCATGCATAGACTGAAGAACAGGTGGAAGGTAGATTGTCATCTCATCCGGATGGGGTAGCAGCTTCGTTGTTTCATTAGAAGGAGTTCTGAAGTAATCTGATTTGTAGATTCATCTATTACAGATGAACTATCGACTAGTTTCCTTCAGACTATACTTTCAATTCAAATATAAAGCATCAAAAATTTCATCTGAATGTCGTTTCATAGACACGAATTGATAAAGAAATGAACAAATGATACAGAGGACAATTAGAAGAATCCCATTTCAATATAAAAATTGCATATGATGAGATGGGTACACTGGTATAACATGCTTTCATTCGAGCAGAATATTTTCATATTATGATTGTGCGGTGATAAATAACATGATATTGAAATAATAGATCATATATTCATATTTCAGTAAGTACAATAAAGTTTCTCCACTTTATACTTACCCAAACAAGCAGAGGTGTGAAAAGCAAGCGCAATAATTATTGTTCCACGCCGAATAACCCTTGAATTTTTGAATATTGTTGGAATCGAGATATATGACAAGTGAAAAATTAGCAGGTGAAATATATCATTCTTAAACTGTAGAGCCAGAAGTTGCTGTTTTACCTATCAATCATTGATTGGTGACCATAAACAGCGTGATTCCAATCGGACTGTCAGTATGGGGATCTTCTAACTACTTTCAGAGATAGTTGAATTAGAGCAAAATTACCCAATTAAGAGTCAATCAAAATATTCTAAGAAGTTTTCAAATAACCAGGAATATTCTACGAATTGTTTCGATTGCATTTTTACCTAACGATACTGTTAAACAATGAATATTTTCATTCAGAAATCTTGTATGTACTTATTCAATTGGATGTTATCTGCTCTCTAGGATTCAACGGTATAATATAGCAAATGAAAAATTTCTAGCAACATTTTTGTTCGTTGCAACAACTGAAAGAACCTTTCGTCATTTCAGTGGTTAGTTTATTCAAGTAATGTTCTGGACGAGTATAATATGCAATTCCTATCAATTCAATTATGTGAAATTTGCCTCAAATCATGAAAGAATTAACATCAATATTGATGACAGATTTCAGAATCTGACATACCTATGTGATATGACTCAAAATATTAGAGAGAATATATTGAAACTAATGAGCCCGTTATGTTACTATTATTGTAAAACAAATACAGTGTGTGCGATTTGAACATGCAACACCCTCTTATTTTGGAACCCATGGACCGATTTGAAAAAAAAAAGAAATTTCAAATTATAGTACTCGACAAGCTCCATTCAAAGGTGTTGACAGATATGAATTATTCTTATTTTCAAGTCCTACTAGGCTCTGCCAAATGGATAGAAATTTCGAGAAGGGCCACTGGGAATTTTTTTCTCGGAAAAGTGAATAGCCCATTCAATTTGGGCATATTTTGAACACCTATATTCCAAATTTAAGCCCAATATCTCATATAGGGTGATAGTTATATGATGACTAATTTATTCATGCTTTTTTGACTGACCCTGTATGAGAAACTGTGCATTTTAGAGAAAAGATGAAGTAGTCATTCAAATGAGAAACACATTGAACATTCAAATACGAAGTTCTATCATCTTGATCTGTACAGATAGATGTCCCTAGTTCAACCAAAAATGAAAAGTTGAAAAAGTATTACCTATCCATATCGTTTAGTTTTTTAGTGTAATGAATAGCCAATCAACGATTGAAAAATACTCATTTATGTTCAAATAGTATATTATATAACAAGGGACTAAATCCAGCACGTGATGTTTATTGCCTGAGGGCTCGTTGGCTCCCGAGGGCCAACAATAATTCTGTTTATTCTGCCAAGGTTTGAGACAACTTTTTAGGTAGAATTATCTTCATCGATGTGGCGATATATACACTGACAGTGTCCACCCAGAATTCCAGGTACTGGGCAAATGAGAATTCACACTGGGCAACGAATGCAAAAAGACAGTATTCACGAAAAATCAATCTATATGGGTAGGAATATCCAAAAACCGTATAGTAGGTCCAGTGTTTTTCTAACAAACACTAAATGGTGAAAGATATCAGAATTTTTTTACTACAAATTTCTTGGTTTTCATGGAAGTAATAAGCATTGAAGATCACAGTAATGTTATATTCCAGCAAGGCTGTGCGTCTATTCATAATATGATTGCTGTACGGAAATGGCTTGTTGGATCATTTCAAGGAAGATGGTTTGGGAGAAACAGTCCTTTTATTTTTTGTCCCCCTCGATCACCAGACCTGACTCTATAAGATTTTTTCTGCGGCGATATTTGAAAGAAAGTGTTTATAAAAACATACTCCAAAACTACGAATTAAAGGAGAGGATAAGGCAAAATTGTGGTGAGATAACACCACACCAATAATTGAGGAAGACCGGACAAAATTTTAGTCGGTTATTAAAAATGTATAAAGCGGGAAGGGGATATATTGAAAACTCCGATATCCATTTATTCCAGTTCTTGGTTACTGTTCTTGAATTAAATACTCGTTTTCGTTGATTTTGGAAAGACAACTTCATGAAACGATTACAATTATGTAAATTCGTACCTGAGTATGCGAAGTATTCTTTTATTGAACAGCTACTCAATTTTTTCTGATAAGTTCATTGACTTTCATACAGGGTTAGTCAAAGAAGTATCAATTTGGAAATTTGTCTTCATATAACTAACACCCTATATAAGATATTGAGTTGAAACTTGATATATAAATGTTCAAAATATGCGAAAATCGAAAAAGCTATTTTCTTTTCAAAAAAAATGCCTACTGGACGTTCTCAAAATTTCCACTTCTTTAGCAGAGTATAATAGGCTCTGAAAATAAGAATAATTCATATCTGTCATATCTGAATACTGAATATCCAGTGCTATAATTTGAAATTTTCATTTTTCAAAATTGGTCCATGAGTTCTAAAATAAATAAAACAGGGTATTGCTGTTTCAACAAGCACACAATGTATGTATAACTCGTTTTGATGGAAAAGTGCTTCTTGTTTCATTCTACTCTCAATATGGAAGTAAGGCAATCGAATAATAATCATCTCTGTAAGCCTTTTCGACAGTGGAGATCTCAAACAGCCGGACAGAAACACCAAATCATCTTCGTCAAATACCTGAAAATCTTAATAATGTTGATACTTGCCTTTTAACCATAACTTCAAATGATTTCCGTAAACGATGCATCATTACCTCGCTGCAAAAAAATTATGCATTATCATTAATGCTACTCATGTCTCATCTAATTGCATACCACATGCTCTTCGAAAAACTATCCTGGAAATTACTGTAAGTTCTAAAACGTTCATGTTCATTTTTAGTTCAACTCAGTAGCATTGAAGTAGCACACCCCCACGAATCGAAATTATACTCATTCGGTAAAAAGTGATGAGATTCATCATAAGGAATGAGTGTGTTGCTATTCACTTTTTTTTCGAATGACCATCAATAATAATTGGTATACCTATATCAAAATTATGCGTACAAGAAGTGTGTCTCATTTTCTGCAGCTATCTGGTATGATTTGGCAAATGTTCTGAAAATACCCTTGTGATTGAAAAGCTCAAAAAGTTATGCTATATATAGATTGAAGATGATTTGTAACTCATCATATATTCTGACTGTAACCCCAGCTTGAATTTTGGCAACGGGTTTGATTAGTTAGAGTAAGTTGGATTGATGTAGCTGATACTTGATGAGAATTTATCTTAACTTTTGTAATAAAACTTAATTTCAGATGATATTCACACATTATGGCTTCAAAAATCATGTATGTATAAACTCATCTTGAAGAAGCTATTATATGTCAGTTAGTAGATAGTAGGTAGATTTGTATAGTAACAATCTGAAAAAATCATTGGAGTTGGAGATTTATTACATTCGTTCATCTATAGTGTGCAATAGATCACCTTCTGATGACTTTGTCTTGATCTGTGTTTCAAATAGTTTTAGATAAACTTGTTCTCATTAGACATTGGATCAAAAAAAGTATTGCGGTTTCATGTTATCTGATCTGATTCCAAACAACCTTTTTCCTTTACGAACCTTTCCGTCTCCTTCTGTATTTTCGTGGGTATGGTTGAGCTCGGCTATGGACCCCATTCTCTTTCATTTGGTAGAATGAATACATAATCTCAAAATGGGTCCGAAGAACGTCATAATTGAAAGGGTGAAATGACAGTGAATAGCTCAACACTTAGCTTCATCGAAGTGGTGTATATCGAAGAGACGTGGATAGAAGTGACACAATCAAATAAATATTTCGATTGCGTGCCTGAATGTTATGCTGGATGGAAGGCAGATTCAGATCATCGCCGATTTGAACACTACGCACGGACCATGGAGCATAAGTTCACATCCAGAGAATTTCATAATGAACCCGTTCCAGAGTCAAACTTTGGATGCGTGCTGCTTGAATTCAGGTGGCTGTTGCACGTAGCAGGACATATCTGATCATGGAATCATAGGGAAGCACTGTGAACTGAGTTTACTCCTCTCTGGTTGTAATTTCAATTTGTTGATGTTCGTGCCCACTTTCGATAATCAGTCCGAGGTACTTGACTCTTGTCTAACACTTGATCCCCACTTCCGAAATTGTTACGCTCCTCTCATCCCCAAGGTAGTTACATGAATATTTGCTGAGTTGACCCGTATTTTCCAATCTATGTACTGCTCCTACAGATTTTCCTCCACTGCGGTCTGCAGTAGACCATCCTTTGTTCCATATTCGAAGACCTGGGGAGCAAGGTGGTATCCTAGGCGTACATGGAGATCTTCACCTGCTCTGTTCTCGGAATGTGGCAGGTATAGATTGAATATCAAATAGGTGAGAGAACAGCACTTTGAGGGACTCCTGTCTGGATGTCTCTCGTATCCGGGAGAGCATTTTTAGCCTGGAATTGAAATGTTCTGCCCCATAAAAATGAGCCTTTCCATCTCACCAGACCTCGAGGAAAACCAAGGAAGTCTGTCTTGTTGAGAAAGCCTTCGTACCAGACCCGATCGAAGGCCTACGCCAAATCGAACAGCAAAAGTACACAGCTTTTTTTTTTGTTCAACTTGGTAATGGCCTCCCCCACCATCCTCAAGGCTTGCAGCTCCATATAGTGACCCAATTGGAATCCAAATTGTTCATTGGGCCGAACATTCCTTTCCATAACTTCATCGTTGATCCACTCCAGAACGACACGCTCAGCAAGTTTCCCCACCAAGTTGAGGAAACACCCTCAACCCTCAACACCCCATCGGAGACTGAATTCAGTTCGCGGAGCATACTTTTCTCAAGACTGCGAATATGCGCCCCCAGCGGTTGAACGGATGTCACTATCGTCGTCGTCCAAAAGGATTCGCCTAACTCTTCCTTTTACAAAATCGCCCCTGAAATCCTCATCATCCTCGCTAGTCTTGAGAACAAACTGTTCCATTCTATCTATATTATATTCCGTGCGCACTATGAATAGGTGGAAGTTCTCCTCTCCGACTTTTTCGCCAAAGTATTTTGCCAACAGCTTCGGAGCTAGAAGGCGCATAATTTTTTCTTTCATTTCTATAATCTAGAATCGCGGCTTTGACTTCAGTAGTGTTCCGGCTGGCTCTTACTCTGTGTCCAAGGAACAGTGTCCCTTAATAAGCCTTTCTGAGAAGGTTATGATCCCTAATGAGGGTTTTAAGGAAACTCTTTATAGAACCTCAGAGGACCCCGTCAGTCATATTGCGCTCGAAAGATACCACAACCTCTTCCAAGTTGGCTGAAGCCTGGAGCCTACAAGTAGCGACATATGCACTTTCAACCGCAGTGAAGTTTTCACTAAAACTAAAAGCTGTGATGATAACTCCACAGAAAAATTGGAGCAAGAAGTTCACAACTTCCTATGTAATCCATACAGACAGAAAAATTGCAAATACTTAAGCAAACAAGGCCAATCAGCAAAAACTATCCCTGGCATTGTTAAAACCAGGCATCTCCTAAGCTACTCTTAGGGCTCTAAACCTATAAATCCAACTCCCGCTCTGACAGGTCGAAACTCTTTCCAGTGGCATCTGTGATGACAATGAACAGATGAAAACTCTGTGTTCCCAATTTGTACTACCAGCTCTCGAAAGATTGTAATTTGGAACTGCAGAGGTTTCAAAACTGAAAATTACATTTTTAATCTTCTTTGTACATTGAGAACATTTAGAGATACTTGGATTTGAAACCCAAATACAATGAGTTTTGGCAAATTATCGAAAAGCAGTTTGTTGGATGTTTCACCAATCCTTGAGATAAACTTTGATAATCAGGATAGACGAGCACATATCCAAAAGGCAAGAAAAGATGATGCAAGATCGAATATTGAGTTGAAGAAGCTCCTGGAATCCAAGTAAGATCATTGCTGAACATAATGAAGGACTCTCTGTGCCCTCCCCAAGAGATGAAGACACGCCGTCGTAGTTATGATCTATGAACAGGGCCAAAACCCTGAGCAGAAAAACTTGACGAGAAAATCGTCCAAGATAGGCTGAATAATGAGATCAATGGGAAGGACAATTGAGATTCAGAAGGAACATTCCACTCACTCAAAGGTTTTATTACTGGCCGATCATGACAAATGAGCTGAACTAAATCAGAAGCCTGTACTCACTCCGATGTTATAATTTATATACACGAGCTAACTCTGTAGAAGCGATCAATTGATCACCACGTGTGAAGTACCAGGGTTTCATCATTTAATTGGGGGCTTACTTGGGATCCACAAATTATCCAGTTACGGAGTAAAATTGCATTTGGGTGGTTATTTCATTGAAATCGATGATAAGTTCAGATATCCTATATGAAAACTTCCATCAGTCATTGGAACTAGGTGAACAGATGTTATTCTGACGAATTAGATGTAGAGCTAGTTTCATGACTCCACAGGGGCGGACTTCACAAGAATTTAGAGTATTTCATTGAATGAATATTTGCCCAACTGAAAACAGGGATTTCTTCTTGGAAAATGGGACACACTTCATGTCACTCTCTCCAATAGCATCGAGTTCAAAACAACTTGAAAGAATATTCCCCAAGAAAAACCTTGTGACAAACTATCTTCCACTGACTTGAGCTGTGATCAATTTGTTATTCCGCAATTATGGAGTTAAGTCTTTTTGTAATTTTCTCTAGCTGAAATGTGTCAATGGAAAAGCATGAAAGTTCAAAAAATGTTCCTGTTAAAATGGAATCAGAAACGTTAAAGGGATTGAGAAAGGATATGACTCAGAAATTATCTGGATTTGATATTCCAAACTGAAGCATCAGAGAAATAAATAAAACTGCATGAAATTGAACTTTTATATATTTCTGACCGTCTGACTTCCATCAAGGAATATATCTTCACGAATTATGGAAGTGTTCAATTCTGTATACCGTGGTGGCCACAAAAGTTTGTTGACTGAATGTAAAAGCGAGTTTAACTCAGTCGATTTAACGAATCTCAATAGTTCCATTGATATTTTTCAGAATCAGTGACTAAGAATTCACAAAATTATATCAGCTTACGATTAGGAAGCTTTACGGATACATTCGTTTTCCTGAGGTAAACTCCACCTGTGAGATTACTGATGCCCAAGATTGGAAGTGTTGATGTAACTATACTAACGCCACAGGGGGGCCTTCGTGATTTTTTTCTGAGGGAAAATGAACACACTTTATTTAATTCAGGTCTACTATTTCGAAGTAGTAAACTATTTTGCCAAAGATACAAAATTGCTTGCAGAGTGCCGATGCCGTGTTCACAGGTTTGACTAAAAGGTATTCAGGTAATAATAATAAAATGGAGCCGCAGGCTTTACTCGAATAATTCTTTTGATATGATTGAAAGAAATTGTTTAAAATATTTTTTTCCGTTAACCAGCTGTCATCCACCTACGAACGGCAGCCCTCAGAAGTTTAAACTTGTGCGAGCTAAGGATTAACGAGGTCTTACCTTTTAACGTGCGATTTCTAGCACGAGATCAGTGACCATGCTGGAAATCGAACCCACGTCCCTCTGATTGATAGACTAGTGCTCTACCATCATGACCACTGGGTCTGATCATAGAAGTACTTGGTGGAATGATGGACACGCTGCTCTCGAATCTGAAAGGTATACCGGCTTGCCATCATGCGGCCGAAAACTAAGCCGAAGGAATGTAGCACATGATTCTCAACCCCAGTAATCACTCACCCCACAGGCGTGGGGAGTTGATTACACACTAATGCACTCTCCGGATAAATCGAGACTTCTGAAACACGATCCGACTGGGCTCCGGAGACAAGGCCTGACTGGAAAATTTCATATGAGAAAAAATAATAGTAATAATAATAATACTCAGAGCAAGGGGGCAACTACCATATCAGGCCTTGGTGAGTTGCTACACCACTTTTATGAACAACAAATCTGGACTGGTAGCCACGGCGCACCCTGAAGGGAATGATTATTCCCTCTGATGTCGGCCGCGGGTATACTGATTTTACACCTTTGGAGTAATGAAATGGACTTAAGAGGAGCTGTGACGTGAATACTTGCAAAATGATGCTTATTCATAGGAGCTTGTATCATAAATCGTCTGTTCCACGGTTATACTTCCCCAGACAACGGAGTGGCCGTGGACTATGGAGTTTGGGAGTGTCTACATAAGACAATAGTTTTGGATGTAGTATGTGAAGTCATCAGACCATGAAAAAGCAGGGATTGGAGCATTTCTTTTCAAGGCAGCAACCCGTGCGGTCGATGAACTCGATCTGGTATTCGACACTAAACAGACCGTTCAGCTAAAAGCCCTCGTCAAAGCTGCGGAGAGTGAAGGTCTTCTACAGCTGCATGAGGATGAGCCAATGCATGAGGTTTTCTTCTAGAACAATGAAGACCTTATCCAGAAACCTGACCTACGTATTTCTCAGGTGAAGTGGATTGGAGTCGAAAACCTAGGGATTCATAATGGCCTGCCAGTATGGTGTCTTCGCCAAGACCACAATGTATTTGGTGTCAGCCTCTCCAGTTTATGCGGTCTCATCCTATATTAACAGGCATAACGTGGCGCTACGAGTGTTGTACTACCATATTCGACACTCGTACGGTATAGACAAAAAACCAGTTCAGCCCGATGCTCCGGGGGATATTGAGTCCGTTGGGTGGATGAAAAGTGGCGAATCTATTGGATCATTCCCCACCATTTTATTCTTTATGAGTCTGATGTAATCCTCCTCGTCCGAAAAGAAAAAAAAAATGGACGAGATATCGAGACTCACTGTTTACCTTAACCATTATCTTAAAATGGTGGTTCTTATCATAGGGGTTCTTGGCGGAAAAATTGACACGCTGCTCTCCAATCTGAAAATTATACCAGCTTGCCATGATGCCGCAGAAATCGTAGCCGGAAGTGGGCAGAAAGCCGTAATTCTTGGTTCACTCCGCTTACTCATATCACATGATTCTCGGACCTAGTAATCACTCAACCCTCGGGCATGGGGTGAGTTTACCGGGGTTGATGACATACTAGCGTGCTCTCTGGATGTATCGGGGCTACGCAGACGGGGCCTGCCTGACTGGAGAAATCCTGAAAATATGAATACTCCCTCATGAACACTCATAGCCTCCACGTGTAGATGACGGTTATTGTTATTATTTGCCTTTGCGCCCCGGGGCGACTCAGTGATGTTAGGTGATGTATTCACTTTTCGGCTGTAGGAAAACCTGGAAAACCTACAGCACCATTCCAAGGTGGTTGGTGCCCATTGCAAGCAAGCATAAGACATTCACATGTAGACAACTCACATCACACTTGTTTTACAACAAGGCATGTGGCCACCTGAAGGAACCGATGCACTTGAAAAAAAATATTCTCGCCTATTGAGAAGTTTCACGGTCAGAGTTTTCAACCGTTGAGCTACCGGCCACTGAAGAAAATGAATTGACAGGCAAGCTAATGAGTTATCGGCCAATTGCACATAGCACATTATACAGTGAGACAATTTAAAAACTTACAATGGGCTATATCTCACGAACGAAAAATGATATCAAAAAATGCTCAAAACCGTTTCTAGGATAGGAAGGGGGAACTAAAATGACATAAAAAAGAACTCGCCCCCATCAACCCCCTAGGCCTCACCTACCCCAACTGAAAAAGTTTAAATAGTAGACCCCTACTTGTGATACATCATTGAAAAGCCTTTAAAAAATGCTATCAAATGGTATGAATAATAATTGTACAGGGTGTATCAATAATGTGTGACAATTTAAAAACTTACAATGGGCTATATCTCACAAATGAATGATGATATCAAAAAATACTCAAAACCGTTCTAGGATAGGAAGAGTGAACTACAATGACATAAAGAAGAACTCGCCCCCATCAACCCCCTAGGCCCCACCTACCCCAACTAAAAAAGTTTAAATAACAGACCCCTACTTGTGATACATCATTGAAAAGCCTACAAAAAAATGCTATCCAACGGTATGAATAATAATTGTACAGGGTGAATAAATAATTCTAAAACCTTGCCTTTAAAGGAAAATTTAATGGAGTTTTTGTTGAACTACAAATTTGTTAAAAATGTCAATGAAGTAAATGTTCAAAGTGGGTTCCGTTGTTTTGTAAACAATAGTACAGCCTATTTTCAAAATCTGCACGAACTTTGACAAATGTTGTTCTAGTAATAGCGCGACATGCTTGAGTAATTTTTTCCCGCAAGTCCCCAAGTGATGCAGGTTGAGTTTTATACACAACTGACTTGAGGTAACCCCATAAAAAAAATCAGGTGGCGTTAAGTCTGGTGACCTCGGTGGCCACTCAATAGAACCTCTCCTTCCAATCCATTTGTTCGGATAATTAGTATCCAACCAGTGCCTAACTGCAGCTGCATAGTGAGGAGGTGCTCCATCTTGTTGGTAGTGCAGCAAATCTTCTTCTAGAGCTAGATTGCCTTGATCATCCCTTTGATTCTCTAATTCATGCACAATTAAAGGTTGGATGGTGTTTTCCAGTATATCCAGATAAATGTCGCCACTTAAATTGCCTGGTATAAAAAAGGGGCCAATTAAAGAATCCCCTAATATCCCTGCCCAGACATTAAGTTTTTCAGGATATTGAGTGTGACCTTCTCTAAATCGATGCGGGTTCGTATCACTCCAGTACCTTCCTGACCGACTCTCGTGATAGTCCTGTCATTGTAGATACCTGACGTGTTGATGCAGTAGGCTCTATTGCAAATTGCCCAAGGACCTCAACTTGGCTTGCTTCATTCAGTAATCTTGGGGCATCCCTTTTTTTATTTTGCATTGATCCCGTTTCTCTAAATTTTCCAACTAAATCGCGGATGTACACGTGACTTACATGTTTGTCCGGATGCCTCTCATTAAATATTTGAGCTGTCCGTAAATAACACTGGTTCTGGGAGCCAAATATGAAAATTATCTCCACACGTTCAGCTATACCGTAAACCATCGTGACAACTACAGCGAATGACAGTACTGATGGTACAAAAAGATGACACTAATGACATTTCAATGTCTCAAATAAACAGAAAATTATTGACTGAGACAGAAACCGAAAAACAGATGTTTACAACTTGTTTTTGCAAAGACGGCAAATTAAAGTTTTCATTCAACAACAAAAAGTCCCCTCGGACACTTGTCATTGAAAATAAGGTTTTATTGTATCACAAGTAGGGTTCCTACGTTTGTTTTTAAAATTGTTAGATGATAATTTGGTAATTATTGATACACCTTGTACAATTATTATATATACTATTGGATAGCATTTTTTATAGGCTTTTCAATGATGTATCACAAGTAGGGGTCTGCCATTTAAACTTTTTTAGTTGGGATAGGTGGGGCCTAGGGGGTTGATGGGGGCCAGTTCATTTTTATGTCATTTTAGTTCCCCCTTCCTATCCTAGAAACGGTTTTGTGCATTTTTTAATATCATCTTTCGTTCGTGAGATATATCCCATTGTAAGTTTTTAAATTGCCACACTGTATAGCCACGAACAGATCTGGGCCAA
This sequence comes from Chrysolina americana, assembly GCA_958502065.1. Lineage (NCBI taxonomy): Eukaryota > Metazoa > Arthropoda > Insecta > Coleoptera > Chrysomelidae > Chrysolina > Chrysolina americana. The sequence continues at coordinate 18,450,344 of OY293413.1, forward strand.
AATCGTTGCTACAGTTTCTCTAGAACAAGCGAGATTTCGCTATAGGCGTAGCTTCACAGGTATTATGGCTTACTAGTTGAGAGGAGTATGCTTTTTGAAGAAGCTCATGTCAACTGCCTCATATAGTCGCACACACAATGATAATTATCCCTCATGTACATTCGTTGCGTGTTCAGCCTGTGTGGGTAGAGGACGACCATCATTGTTACTTGCCTTAACGCTCCGAGGCAACTTACTGATTTTTGGTGGCGTATTCACTTGCCATCTGTTGAAAGAACCAAAAAACTCATAGAGACACCCCGGAAGGTCGGTGGGCACTCCAAAAAAGCACCAGACGTCGGGATTGGCATCTAGGTCCACACTTGCTGTTTCAACAAGTCATGTGGCCGAATATCGATTCCGAGAAACTTAAAAATTCTCTCATACTCAGGAATCAAACCTGCAGAAGTTTCAACAGCTGAAATCGAACTGCAGCGCTACCAACCACCATATCTATAAACATGTAATGAATACTTTCATGTTGGAGAGCGATTAGCGTAGGAAAAGACTCAAGCCCTCAACTCAACCTAGGCTAAGAGGTGAACAGCACTTGCTGGTTTCGACTCATCCTAACAGAATGTGCCGGTGTCCTTTATGAGAGATTGGGATTATACAAATTGACAGTGGAGGACATACCACACAAGACAGCCTTGAAATTTTCGAATTCCTTAAAAAATTAGATATTGAGAGGCTGTTATGAACAATGATATATGAGAAAGCAGATATGGGAAACAATAGATGAAATTTCGTCGCAACACTCTTGTCACCAAGAATACCAATACTTCATGGCTATCCAATGTCTGCATAATAATACTTCCACATAAACACCGACAATGTAATTACTCACTGTACGGTAGAAGACGGATATACGTACTGACTTCTGATAGCGCACTGAATTTTTAGCTATGCAAAAACTCGGAAAACTTACAGCCCCATCGCATTTCAATCAAGCATTAGATCTAATCTAGAAAATTGCATTTCATAAATTTCAACCAACTCTCAAAAACATATCCTCAACGTTGTCAATCAAAAATCGGGTACTGTCGATACCAGAAATCAAGCAACGCTAACTGTGCCCTTCCATTTCAATGGATGACTGACGTACTTTGACGGTCTCAAATAGTTTGAATTATTTCACTTCACTCAAATGGTGTGGGCATCGTCTTCTCTAGATCGTACAAGTCTTTCAAAGACTCCTGAGGGTCGCTCGTAACCAGATGCCTGAATCGAGAACATAGGGCCATCACCAGAGGTAAAATTATTAATTCCCTCAACAGAAAAATACCCTATCTGAAATATCAACTAACCACCGCATAATTTCAGTTCAAGATACGCAAAAATCTGACGCATACTTTCAACTGATAGCCTACCGGATACTTGATCTTTCTTATGAGTAAGGGTCTGTCTATTTTTCTGAGCATCCACCCTCTGGGATACCTGTAAACAAATAGCATTGTTTGTCTTGTTCGCAGTACTTGAGGATTTTTTCGGTTTCTTTACCCAGCTCACGAATTTTTTAGACTTTGTAACCATTCTTCAAAGAGTTCTGGCAGTCCAAAAAGTAGATTGCAAAGCAGCTACATTTCTTGAGCCGTTATCTCAGCCTCGATGGAGGCTAGTGATTGGATATACAGTTTAGTTAGCATTTGACACTTCCGCTTCATTCTGACCTCTTGCTGATATTCCTCCGAATCGATTGCTTATATGAAATTTATACCGCCCTACGCTTCTTCATAACTGCTTTGTAGAATATTGCCTTGTAAACCCAAGAACAATGAAGTACCCATTTGTCTAATGGAAATTTCAAACGATTTTTATGAGAACTAACCTGATATTGGTAAACCAAAGAAAGTTAACAGTGCCACTCCTAAAATAACGCATGGACTCAGTAACAAAGCCTACTCAGCAGTAGCAATACTAATTCCTACTCTGCGAAGAAGTTTGCAATAGAACGTCTCATTTTTTCATCTTTGTTACACTAATCTCGATGAGTTTCTGTTATAGTAACTGAACTAGTCTTTTCAACTACCATAGTACCAAAATATTTCTCAGTCCCAATTTGTGTGGCCACCAGGTACAAGGGCACGTGTTTTCAAAGAAAAAAATGAGGGGGAAAATTATTTTAATAATTATAATTGAATGTGTTGATTTATATTTCTGAGAATGAATGAACAAATAAAAACTAAAGTTATTGAATGGACTATGAAAAATGCCAACGATCAGCATCATAGAAATTTGAATTAGCAAACATGTTGCCGCTCATTTTCATTTCGATCTCAACTTTTCTACTCCTCCCGTAGTATCATATGTCTTTTGGTAAGGAACGTTGAGTTTGTACAACTTTTTGTTACCATATATAATTATGGTTATCAGAAACGAACAAATTAGATAGCTTTGTGCAAATTTCATCAATCGGACTCATTAGACTCGATAATTATGATTATGCCCAAAAAAGATAGACTGTTCCTCCAAATTATTTCATTAATAAAAACCTTCAATCGTTTCGTGTACTTTCGTATCTGTTTGAGATATATTGGCCCATGTAAAAAAATAAACATAATGAAACCGAGCATAAAAAAATTCATAGATTGGAAAATAGTAGAATGAAAGAGTATTGAAAGAAAGAAAACAGAAAAGCTAAACTACAAAACAGTTCATCAAAGAAGCTTTCGCATGCTTGTACACACTGTGAATTGCAAATCGTGAGATATTAACTGACCTGACTCATTCAATCATTATTGTAGCATACTGAAAAATACAGGGGATATCACGTAACCCGTTTTCCATTGAAAATATGGACGTTGTGCCCATTTTAGGTCAAACTGACAATATTTCAAATAACTTGTTTATATTGACTTATGTGATGTTTCAAATTTTAAAAATAAAAAACTTCCAAAGAACGTACTAAGTTATAATCCCTTGTATAATCCTGCATGATACAATTGCCGATAATTGTAGTATATGACGAATCCCAAGAGAAAATCTCTCAGAATAAAAACTATAATTCTGAGCATACAGGATGAGAAATCTTCCAAGTTCAGAAACCATCATTTAAAAACTAGTCTCAAAACTATCACTCACTTCAGGGAATTTCATTAATGAAAATAAAAATACTTGGAGGATGAAAAATTGTATATAAATGTGATTCTGTTCAAATACATTTTTATGACAGTTGGTATGAAATAGTTGGATATCACCTTCAATGGGCCAGACTAGAGAATAGAGAAGTAAAATTACTTTAATGGTAAACTATTTATTTATCGGAATTATTTAAAAGAATCAAATATGATGTACACTTCAATTAATGGAATAGGTGAAGGAGGAAAGAAAGAAAGGAAGAAATATAGAAAAAAAGAAAGGAGGAAAGGAATAAATGAAGAAAGGAAAGGTTGGGTCTATAGTGCATTCATATATCAAATACAGACGATGTCAACAAAAGCACGTGAACACCGAACTAGAACAGAGACGCATTAAGCTCGTTTACCAATGAATTGAATTTGAAAATGTAACATCATCCAAAACCAACCCAGAACTTTACACCAAAACAAATAATAATAATGTAATTAAAAACGCAAAAATAATACATCTCTGCAAAAACATTTCGTTTGGTTTTGTGTCATGTTGATCTTCTATCGACCAGTAGCGTTGCGAGAATTGGCGATCACGAGGTGGACACGCTGCAAGCATGCATTGATCACTGTTTACATCGAGCGTATTTGAAATATGAATACACTATAGTTGGCCTGGTCAACCTTCACCGACTCAAAAGAGAATTCAACATTTACTCCATGCAGCAAATTTTCCAAGTTAAAACCTTGTCCCAACAAAAGCTTGAATTTTCAGCATTTTTAAAATAAAGTGATATGTATTGTTGATTGGAAATATTTAGTAGGTTCCTGGTATGAATGAGCAAATTGAAAGGGATCAACTGTCATAAAAGAGTATGTATGAAAGCTCGCTTTTTCATTGCACCTGTGTACCAAAAATAAAAATATCAAATCGAGAATCTCCCATTTGTCTTAAAAGATAATGTATCTAATTTACGATTAGTTTCATAACTATAGATCTCAGCCTCCAACAGTAAGTATAACAGAACTAATACTAATAATGGACAGATTCTCTTCAGAATGGAAAAACTTTTCGGTCTTATTCTAGCTTGCTCCTTGAAATGCTCACTTCAGTTTTGAACCAAAACATACCAGATCACCATCCAGAAGATTTTTTTAGGATATAACTGTTCTAGAACCTGATATTAAGATTACGAACGATGCTCATGCAAATTAATCAAAAACAAAGTTTCGGTGGTCTCCAGGTCTGTTGGTCGTCGTCTTGAGATAATTCCAACTAACGTATTGTCTATATCTGCAGTCAACATTTTCAAAGGCGGTGCTGTATCGGCTGAAACGCTTGAGTTCTTGTCATGATTCCCATTGAATGTTGATTGCGTCAACTGTTATTCACTCTAGAGATACAAAAAATGCAGCAAGTCGTTCCGATATCAAATCAATCAAGTTACCGCACCGATTTTGAAAATATCTATCGCATTTTGTAAACAAACGATAGGTGGAAACACCTAATAACCACAATCAACATGCTCGGATTCCAGCGAAAGTTTATAGGTTACCGATCTTACAAGCTTACCTTATCATTTCATCATTTCTTGAATTTAAGTTGGGTGTTGCTACCTCACATGCTACCTTCACATTTTCTTTAACTTTTGCATTTAACTCGAATTATTATTTCATTATATTACATTTTATGATTTTTTTTTTAATTTGAGAGATTAGTTAATTTTCAGCTATACATTTTTTAGCAACGAGGTAAGGTACTACAATATAAGGGTTATTTTGTACAGATGCAGCAAATGTACATATTTTCCGCTAATAACGTAAGTAAAAACATTCGTTACTTTAGTAATAGATACATTTTTGTGGGATTCTAACTCCTTGCAAATAGTTTTTCAATATCTCACAGTCATGAACATACGAATTGAATTGTTATTCTGTAAAACGGCGGAGAAGTAATTCCCACGTGAAAGAATAATTATCTGTCAAATGGAAATAAATCGTCGAAAAGTTACTAGTAGTGTGGTTATTTTTACATATCGTCATCGAAGTAGATATTATGAAACGACTGTACCAAATCTTTGATAATTCTTCAAAAATTAACGGAAGAATGTCATTGTTCTGTGAAATTGTAGAGCTGAATTTTCATACAGAACATTCTCCATGCAAGAAACTCATTAGCCACTTTTTCAAACTGGCAGTGTGAAAAACTCTGCAGTGAAAATAATAAACCATAACCAGCGGATTTACATGAAGGAAACACAACCAATATACAGTCTGTCCATGAAGTAACCCTCTTTTCTGTTAACTTCAAATGTTTTTGGTTGAATAATAGTTCATAAACTGTTCTTTGACAGCAATGCAAAAATAGCACTAGATGTCAACGAGGTCTAGTGAATGATGTTTTGGTTTCTACAAAAGTTCTCAGTCCCTCAGAATGGCGGTTAGAGGATCCTTGATTTTGTTGAGATTCAATAAAACGAGGAATCACTCTACTTAACTCGTCATTTGATTTCCGAGGGATCGAGGTGGCAAAAATTAAATTATGATTTTAGTAGCCATCGTGGATAGCCATCTATTCCAGAGGATTCTTATATAAGAGTTCTACATAGTGCCATTTAGAACAATCTTTCAAAACGGCATCTTTCAAAACGTAAAATAGACAATTTTCCTTGTTTTCGAAGAGCAGTTCATAATCTACCATTCAACCAAAAGAATGAAATCCATCCGTTCGAAAGTTAACTCTATGGATAGACTGTATAATAAAATTGAACTTACAACATGCCACAATTCTAAGCCATTAGTTACATTACTGATGACCACCAAACAGAATTTTGATACAATAATTGAAATAAAGATGATATCACCCTACGAAGACATACAAGAAAAATAATATGAATACATTGGCCAGTACGATTTTCAGATTAATTCGAAGCAAGCCAAGTAGGCGTACCACATAGACTCAAAGGCGCAAGCCAATGGGCACCGAGTGTGTCCCCTGTTGACAGCATAGTCTGGCACGACGTCAGGACATGTCTGTAGCCGGAATATACGATAAAGGACGAGGAAAAGAAATGGCTTTTCTCTATGGCGAATATATCTCGCTGTTCCATGAGGTATGCCATACCCATCTGCGTCAAAGAAAATCTGTACAATATATATCGAAAACAGTAAAGCAGTAATATTAGCAATGGAATCAAACAAGATCACATTCTAGCTGGTGTGTGCAGATAGATGCTATGAAAAACCTGGAGAAATGAAGAAATTCCCAGGACACGAGAACGAGGAGTCACACAGACACTAGCCAAGAAGAAATAAAAAAAACAGGGTCTCCGAAAAAACCCAAAAACGTAATCTCTTCTTCTGATACACTAGTTCTCTAGCTGGTGACAAGGGCTTCTCACGGGACACAAAAAGCTTAACAGACCCTTGTTGGAATCGTGAATAATCTTTTCTTCAGGTGGTACATCAGAGAAAGACCGCGTTTGGAAACAGTAGACTGCTGAGGAAACAGCTAAATCACGTCAGGGAAGATGACATGTGTTCAAATCATGCAAGCATTTGAAATCATAAAAAGTCCTCAACCTCAAGCTGTAGAAAGTATTCGAAAACTTGAAAATAAAAGGTACCAAACTATCTCCCAACATAGTTTACACATGTTAGCGGGTCTACACCTGAGGCATTCCCCCTAAGACAACATCTGACAGTTTATATTAACGGAAATGTGATGAGAGATAGAAGTAGCGACATCCTATACAAACAGGACACTGTGCATTCAGGAAGAAATATATCGCAAATGAGATTATTTTATCCAGAGATCCCTCATCTGTTCGTAAATCAGAACAAAACACGTTCTTTTGCCAGTGGGGTTAATCTCACATTGCCCATCGTCATCATTTCGGACGTAACTCTACTGAAGAATCCAATTCAATGTCCTTTCGCGGCAAAACTATGTGAGGTTTATCACCAAAACACCATATTCTTTTCCATGCAAAGAGCTGCTTCACATATCATAAATAGTTTCGACATATTTTTAGCTTATTTAAAAATATGAACATCCATCCAAGAGGACTTATTTTGACATAATCGCTATATAACAAACCGCTGGGACTAGTATTGGACATTACTGAAAATTGCCAAAGGAGAAATACTTGAATTCCAAAGAATGCACCTAGTCAAATACAGAAACATGTTTGATTTGAAATTGTCCTGAAATCAAAATGAAGAGAAAATAATTCTGAAGTGATCCGAATAGTTAGAAATCGTTACAACTTCATTTATTGGCCAGTGCAAGGCTAGAAACTTTGACAGCCATTGTAGGGTTAATAGAGTTGAGGACCTATAAGTAGTTCACTTGTTATGATCCACAACGAAATTAATTACTATCCATTGCACTGACTTTTCCAGTTCAGATCCCAAGTATCGACTGAATTTCCATCAGAGAGTGCCACCCATCTTGACGCTCTTCCAGTTTAGAATCAACTCAGACATTGACCTCATAGACTGATATTTCTAATACAAATTTCATTTTGATTCAAATCTTATCCGAACACACAGCTCCCTTTCGCTGTTGCCAAAATCTAGAGTATAATCTCTTTAAGATAAAAATGTTTTACAACAGGGCAATCCTGAACTCGATAAAGTCCTACAAAATAAGACTACGATGCATTTCGTTTATTGTGATAATCTTCCCTCCACTACGCTATTTCACCAAAGAAGCCAAGCAGCCAACAAGTTCACCAGGAATTCAATTCTGGATTATTTGAGAAAACATGAAACAATTATCATGACTGTTGAGTGTCAAATTGTTAAATCTAGGGTCCCTTTCACCTAAAGGAGCTTGCTTCGGGACCTACACCAATATGTGAAGTATCATTCAGCCAATCTTATACTTTGTTAATATTGTAACGCACCTAGAAAACAGCAGGATTAAACCGATATATGCAAACCAAAACACGAGTCCTACTCGTCGTTTATGTCTTTTCAACCTCAGTTGTCATCTGATGGAGTTTTTATCTGGAATATTTCAAATAGTGTGCCTTGCTAAGGTTTCCATCCATTCAAGCAATGAAGTTGTATCTTTTTGATCTTGGGAATCACTATTCATCAGTACTGTCTATATCTCTGTCCTTCTCTCCTTTCTCCTTTTTTACCTCTCTCTCTCCCCTATTTTCCTCCTCTCCTATCTCCTAAATCCATCGTGGAGTCAATAATCAGAACTCACCTGTTAGTTTCCAATATATGGAGTTCAGCACCCAAAAATACGGTGAAGCGTCTTTTACAGCTTACGTGAGTGTGGATGCCGAACCACTCCGGGTGTGAGGCGAACGCTGCAGCATCACGGCTAGTTCACTTCGTTGAGTTTCCAGTGTATCTCTCTTTTATAGCAACTTTCATGGTTTCGTCAATCGTTCCACTGCCAGCAGTTCCATCGAGATCGATCTGACGAGGTTCATCATTGCACCACTATGCGTCAGCTCATACTGTCTGTCTCAGACTGTTCTTTTAGATTCAATGACAGTTTCTGCAAGATTATTACCGACTTACTCTTTTCATTTGAGTACGAATGTTGAAGTACTTTCAGTTCCTGAAGATAGAGTTATGAAACCTCTACATATCTACGAGAGGAGAGGAGATATAGTCTTTTCAATTCATTCGGAGACAGGTGCTTCTGCTTGTTCTGACCTGACCTGCTCTGATGATTGGTTATGAAACATGATGGTCCCCCGTTTTTATTGGGTCAATTTCATTTTGTCAGCAGAACAGTGAGCATTTCCATAATATTCCTTGTAGACGTTTCTCCAAGAAACAAGCTTTCGAAATGGAAAATATTTGTATTATGTTGGAATCCTGATGACGAAATTTGTCGATATATAAGGTAGTGGCTGATATAATAAAAAGGCGAACAATGCCAAAATTGATCGTGGAATTGGTTTCGATGAATGACCGAGTAGGTCATGATTGTATTTGGGATCGCCCGTCGAATTTCTCCTGTCCCCCGAATGAAAACCGGTGTATCGGCAAAATCCTCATGTTTTGTTCGGTTTTTGATATCAGAATTTCAATCTTGACATATTATTAAACATTCTTTTTCGATCTGATTTGTAGATAGGATGAACAAAATTTTTTATTTTTGATACGACGAGATTCAATTCCTATCGGTACAAAATATAACGGTTATGTAGTGTGTCAAATTTGAAACTTGCTAGTGGAAATAATCTGTGAATATAAAAATTATACAAGAAATCCCCTCCCCCTTCTACCCGTTTCAGATCGGATTCCAAACAAAGCAGGTGAACTTTAGAAGGGACGTATTTCAAGAAGACTCCCAAATTCCCATTTTTTGTATCTACTCATCTCCCTATTGCCATTGTCCGTTGTACTCAGGAAAACCCGTGGATACAACTGCGACTACGTGGATGATCTCAATTTATATGCTTTGGCTGAAAGGGATCTGCATCAGAGGGTGGAAGAGTAGACGCATACTATCTGAATAGAATTTGGGATCGAAAACTGTGCCAATGTTCATCTCAAAAAGACGATGCGAGGAATACGGACACGATATCTAGTACGTAGTTGATGGAATCTTATGTAGGATGCTTCACACAGTTTAAATCTCTGGTGCATATCTAATCTTCAGAACTGTCGGGAAAGAACAAAGTGGATGCAACTAATATGCTTGCCGTTCCGATCCTATTCTACTCCTCTGTAGTGATGTAATGAAATCAATAAAAGTTTTTATTCTAAAACGTCCATTCCATGGCAATACCTCCTTGTTTCCCACACATTTATCAGGTCAAGTGGGCTAGAGTCGAAAGCCGTGGTATTCGGAATGGTGTTATCAACAGTGGTCTACCGTTGTCGCTTTATCGGTATAGAGGTCCCAGAAACTGGATGCTTCTGGGGCTCCTGAGACCTCATTGCATTTTCCTGTCAAATTAGTCAGTTCGTTATGGAGAATGAGAAATTCCGAATCTATTCGAACTATTCATTTCCCACCAGGCAAATAGTTCTTGACCATCAAAGTAAGACGATATTTGTCACCGTGTTTTTTGGGCTCCTGGTGAAATGAACGAATAAAGAAAAAAGCGGACTGAATTTCGAAATCTTCTATTTCTCAAAATGGAAGTTCTGATCATAGGGGTACTTGGTGGGATGATGGACACGCTGCTCAGGAATTCTACAGTGTACCCAAAGCATAACCTATGCGGATAGAGGATGGCTATTATTATTATTTGTCATAGAGCTCGTTGGCGAATTACTGATTTAGCCACTCAAATTTTTGGAATGGGGGTTGAGGAGTGGCTTTGCTCCTATGCTATTTTCTTTTCCTCATTCTTGCCTCGCAATGGTTTAGGCATTTTTTGATATCTCTCCTCATATCCGAAACATTCTCACTGACAACTTTTCAATTTGACACACCGCATAGGTACTGTAAATAACGTTTCAATTCGAAATTATTCGTTTTTTTCCGCAAACAATTCATTATGCAAACGGTAGTTAGTAGGTTTCAAGAAGGTATTTGTTGTTTACCCATAGATATTATTGAGTATCAGAATTCTGATTATGTTTATGATGGTGGGGAAGTGAGATGTGCATGAAGGGTGTGCTTGAAAAAGTGTTCATGGAAAATATGCTCTGAAAGTATGCATGAAAAGTGTGTAAGGGTGTTTCTAGATTATTTAGAGCCAGGGCCAATTCATTCGTGATAAATGCATGAAGGTTTATCGTAGAATAAACTAGATGTCATTCAAAAAAATATTGGAGCACATTCATTAATCGATCGACCAATATCAACTTAGCATTTGCGCTTTATCAGTATTCACAAGTCTATTTGAATAAATGCATGTTCTATTACGGGATCGGGTCAACGTTTCAATGAACTTCGGAGATTTGTATAATAGAACGAGGTCAAAAAATCAATACATTTCTACCTAAAGTTGGAAATGTACATGACAAAGCTATTCAACGTGGTATCGTGAAGTCTGGTCATTCGAACTATCTTGCAATTGTGAATACATATAACAGTTTTCTGGAAGAAATTACAAAACTGCGGTTTGCTGTAAAATACACATAGAGATATTTCAAAGTGGAGATTGAAGCCTATAATTCCTCAATAACTTCATTAGAACTGACATCGATTTCTTTCTATTTCGCTCTAGGATAACAATGGATTTGGTTGCTTCTCTTAAACATTATGGAATTTTCGAAACTCAACTTTAACTGGGTCTCAGCTAGATTTTAAACCCGGTAGGGAATTGCTGTAGTTTATGATTGTTCAACATTAGCAGTTCGAAATATTAACGTAAAAAATTGAATAATATATCTTTAGAAAAAGCCAAAGTTGGTCATATAGCTATCAACCGATTTAAAAAATATGAACTTTCAGTGTGATCGAGTTCTTTCGTTTTTTCTTCTGGCAATGTTTACCGAGGGTAAGTATGTGAATAATGTCGGTTCCCAGACATTTTTTGTACACTTCTACTGTGTATAACAAAAATAATATATTTCTGGATATCCACTACAAAATTCTTTTTTAAAATGCCGCATTTATCATCTCCACTTTCCTTCATTACTAATCCTTTATATGCATGGATAATCCATGACGCTTCAACTGCGTAAAAAGCAGCGAGTTTCACTTTCTATAATATTTTTCGTTGATAATTAAGCTGCCAGTATGTCTTGTGTTGAGAGTGACTTGGTTTTTATGTCATCGTTTGCTCGTGTTGGCTACCGAACCTTCATAAACAAGTCATTTTGAAGGGCATTTTTATGTGCCGTGGTGGCGTGCAGGTTAAGCGCTCGCTTCTCAATACCTGTTAGTGCATTGGTTCGAATCAGCACGATCACTGGATTCGTGCATGACATCATACGTTTAGAAGGTAAAGGCTACGTCTTCCCGTCTCTGACTTTTAAGGGTTGCTCGTAAAGGTACAACCGATTGAGGGGTACTACTTATAACAATGAGAATTTATTTTTTTATGAACCAAAGCGTCTACTCAAAATAACCAAATTCGAGCAGATGTATTCGAAAAAACTTACATGGTCAAAATGAACTATTACTAACGTATCTATGAGTTCTTCTGATCTGAACTTTTTTAGATAACTGATACAGTTGCGCTCCAGGAATTATGAGCGTTATGTTCACAAATGATAATTATTTGATGATTTTATGGAGTGCATAATATTCACTTATGCATCAAGGACGTCATGCAGGCATTTATGACCCAATGGCATTAACTTCTCGATGAAGCTTAGAAATGAATGAACTGACCAGAATTTCAGTGGGCTACACATTTTATACGTTGTATAGAACATTAATTATCAAGAATAAAGAAGTAGTATAAGGAACGTGTAACAACAAGAGCTGAAAGCTATATTAGAAAATGAATTTCGAATGAAGTGTATATCGAAAAAAATATTGCCAGTGATGGTGCCGGAACTATATCAGATGATCATTTGAACGAACCATCCACTGCTAAAATGAATACTTATTCTCATAGCGATGCGCTTTCTGTAAAGCAACTTGCAATAAGTAATAATTATATTCACGAAAAACGGAATATCCCATCCTTAACATTACTAACTGTACCAATTGCGTTGATATAAAATTTCAGTGTTCAGGCTAGTGTGTCATTCTACATCCGCTAAACTGGGAGGTAAAGTGCACTTCATTCACCACTCACTAGTGCATGAACGATATATTATACGGGTTCAATCAATAAATAAGTAGTGGATTGCTTCCAAGTCACTATTTGTGAAATTGCATGAATTCAGTTTCGATATGAATAAATCGAAATGTTAAGATCACAAGAAATGTTAACGTTTGTTTTGCATGTGGTTCTTTTTAGCCGTTTGTATCAAAAACTCCGACGACCAGGCTATCACATCGATTGCACACCTGAAAGAAGTGCATTCATTTCATTAGGTCGACATCCGAATCCATTAGAGTTTGCTCACGACCACACCTCACGATACCACCAGAATAGACAGCTACTGATCGAAAATGCAAATGAAAATGAACAAAACACTCACAGGGGACTATTGAGTTGCCAATAGGTCAGATCCTCAGTGACCCACGGATTCGATGGCTGAGTCGGCGTTATCAGCGGGTCGTATTCCATGTAAATTTCTACATGTTGCACCATGCTTTCCAACGCTTGCGAAACTTTCACTCTAGTTTTTGACAGGCTGTTTCTCAGCAATTCCACCTGAAACAAAGTTTCCATATTTGAATATCAGAGAAAGGGGTATCTGTAAAATTTCAAAGTTGTACTCGTCCACAGAGAATTCTACTGAAGGACTATGGATACTTTGATAGAAAAATCACACCTATCGTAATCGTTCAAAAATACCAATTGCTTTTTTATAAATGGGAAGTTGTTGAACATTGAAATAATTGGGTTGAAGGAAGAATTTTATATTTTGGTGGTTTGGGGAAAGAAGGTTGGATTTATACCATATTTTCAGGTTGCCATATCTAATGGGAATAGCTATTCGATTTACTAGGGAAAAAAGGGTCACTTTTCTTCCCGCATGCGAGGTTTGTTGCTAGAGGATCCATATAGGGCCGAGGGCAGCAAACGCAAAGGGAGGAAAAGACACTACTTCATTGTAAAACATATGAATTCTTCTAAAATCTCCAGCATAAAACCATCAAGGGATAACGAAGAATAAACTGTTATTGAGCGATCTTATATTTTTCAATAACTAAAGGGAATTCATTGTTAGGTACAAACAATACCATCCTTGACAGCATCGAAAAGTTTGCAGCTCTGAGACCAGCGAAAACGGATCATCGTTGTTTCTTTTTGAGTTATAAAAAATTAAAATGCTTAGTACAGGTTCTAGGAACGAATACCACGATAAAAAAATACCATTTAACGTAGCCAACTTGAAGTTGCATAATCTAGAACAATATACCGGACATAGTTTGAGAAGAACATCTGCGTCTCTTTTATCAAATGCAGGAGGGGACATTTCAACAATAGAGAAACATGGTGGTTGGCGCACAACAAGCATGGCGGAAGGATATGTACATCAGTCAACTGTCAAAAATGTCGAATTGCAAATTAAATTCTGACAGGTAATCCTACTCACTCATTATCAAATATTTCAGAAATTGCAACACCAACAACATAGAAGCAAGTTCTTCATCGACAATTCATCTCTCTACCATTTCTGAGAACTGTAGTATGAAATCGTTTCCGAATTCTTGTCTTCAATTAACTTCAGCAATGTTACAAACTGTACATTTCACCGTTTTCATAAGATCTAAAATTGATAAAGTGTGAAAGGATTTCGCGGCCATATACCTAATGAAAATAACTAAAAAAAAATTTGAACCATAACATCTGGTCAGAGTCCTTAGGAGTGGCATCAGTTGTCCAATAGGTACATCTCCCAATTCGATCAGGTACCGAAAGGCATCTGAGCAAATGCATGATGAGGTCATATAATGTTGTATCAAGATTAGTGTGAAGTTACCCACACTTTCCTAGCCACAGTTTCTTATTGTTGGTGGAATTGAGGAGTGAACGTCTGCGGTGTTGCCACATCAATAATTTTTACCGATATCTTCTTATTTTTACAGAGATGTTCATAAACAGTTTTTTAGGTTATTTGCAACAAGAGAGACGGGTCGCATAATTTTATTATCCAAGAAATTATTGATATGTATTATATAGAAAACATCGAACTCTTTGAAATGATTCGTTTTATAAAATCATTCGGTAAATCGAGTGCATTTATTAATGAAATAAAACTTCTAAAAGGGGTGGTTCAACAGAATGATACAACGAAATTTCGTGACAAACCGTACAGACTGAAAAAAAGCATTTCTCAAAGAAAGTTGAAAAAATCATATCTTCCAAACAACGACAAATAAGTCGAAGAGATTTTCACAAAAACTTCTTGAAGGGATGATCTAATAGGGTGATACAACGAAATATCGTGACAAACCGTACAGACTGAAAAAAAAGCATTTCTCAAAGTAGGTTGAAAAAATCATATCTTCCAAACAACGACAAATAAGTCGAAGAGATTTTCACAAAAAATTCTTGAAGGGATGATCTAACAGGGTGATACAACGAAATTCCGTGACAAACCGTATAGACTGAGAAAATAGCATTTCTCAAAGTTGAAAAAATCATATGTGCCAAACGACGACGAATAAGTCGAAGAGATTTCCACAAAAACTTCTTGAAGAGATGATCTAACAGGGTGATACAACGAAATTCCGTGACAAACTGTACAGACTTGAAAAAAACCTTTCTCAGAGAAAGTTAAAAAAATCATATCTTCCAAACGACGACGAATAAGTCGAAGAGATTTTCACAAAAACTTCTTGAAGGGATGATCTAATAGGGTGCTACAACGAAATATCGTGACAAACCGTACAGACTGAGAAAAATTAAATTAGAGAATTTTGTGATATCAAGCTATGACAAATAATGCATGACTATAACAAAATAACAATGTTGTGCGGTTAATCGTATCTATCAACCTGTACTGAAAAGTAGGGGAGCCTAGGAAAATATCGACTGTAGGGTAATATCATTCATATTCAAATCTCGGGAAATTTGCAATTCATCATATCAGGGTATCATTCCACCGTAAGAGGACTTCATACGAAAGCGACAGCCTTGTTCAGCTGAGTATCTAACTCGTCGTGTGTTTTTGACGGTTCATGTTCCAATTTTATTGAATTCTTTATAAAATTTCCATTGGTAACAAAAAGGTAATATAAATATGTTTCCTGCATCACTGTTCCTTCCCATTATTTTGACGTTTCAACGAGTTGAAGATTTCATTCGTATATTAAATCTGATGGCAATAGGGGTGTTTACCATCAGACTAGAGGTTATTATCCTTATTTTTATTATATGAAAGAAAAAAGAGGACACGAAGGTGAATAATATGATCTGGAATAAGTAAGTATTGCAGGAAACTCGAAAAAGATGTGACTTGGCGGAGATGCTGCACGAATGCTGAAAAAGCTTCCTAATATCTCTAAGAGAATTGAACCTCACGAAATTATGTTTCATCCGAGTACCATCGGTAGTGAAATGTCTCCTCGCTTCTCCAGTATTTTTTTATACCTAACCACATCAACATTTTCAACAATAGCTAATAGCTGTCAGCGCCACAATGGCAATTATAAAGCCCAAAACTTATCACTTATCAACAACAATATTTGAATTTTCAAGTTAATATCATCCCTTTAAGAAGATTTTGTGAAAATCTCTTTGACTTATTCGTCGTCGTTTGGAAGATATGATTTTTTCAACTTCCTCTGAGAAATGCAATTTTCTCAGTCTGTACGGTTCGTCACGGAATTTCGCTGTATCACCCTGTTAGATCATCCCTTCAAGAAGTTTTTGTGAAAATCTCTTCGACTAATTCGTCGTCGTTTGGAATATATGATTTTTTCAACTTTCTCTGAGATATGCAATTTTTTCAGTCTGTACGGTTTATCACGGAATTTCGTTGTATCACCCTGTGTATCACCCTGTTAGAATATCCCTTTGTGAAGTTTTTGTGAAAATCTCTTCGACTTATTCGTCGTTGTTTGGAAGATATAATATTTTCAACTTTCTCTGAGATATGCATTTTTTTCAGTCTGTACGGTTTGTCACGGAATTACGTTGTATCACCCTGTTAGATCATCCCTTCAAGAAGTTTTTGTGAAAATCTCTTCGACTTATTCGTCGTCGTTTGGAACATATGATTTTTTCAACTTTCTTTGAGAAATGTTTTTTTCAAGTCTGTACGGTTTGTCACGGAATTTCGTTGTATCACCCTGTTAGATCATCTCTTCAAGAAGTTTTTGTGAAAATCTCTTCGACTTATTCGTCGTCGTTTGGAAGATATGATTTTTTCAACTTTCTCTGAGAAATGCTATTTTCTCAGTCTGGACGGTTTGTCACGGAATTTCGTTGTATCACCCTGTTAGAATATCCCTTTGTGAAGTTTTTGTGAAAATCTCTTCGACTTAATCGTCTTCATTAGGAAGATATAGTTTTTTCAACTTTCTTTGAGATAGGTATGCATTTTTTTCAGTCTGTACCTTTTGTCACGGAGTTTCGTTGTATCACCCTATTAGATCATCCCTTCAAGAAGTTTTTGTGAGAATCTCTTCGACTTATTCGTCGTTGTTTGGAAGATATAATTTTTTCAACTTTCTCTGAGAAATGCATTTATTTCAGTCTGTACGGTTTGTCACGGAATTACGTTGTATCACCCTGTTAGATCATCCCTTCAAGAAGTTTTTGTGAAAATCTTTTCAACTTATTCGTCGTTTCTTGGAAGATATAATTTTTTCAACTTTCTCTGAGATATGCATTTTTTCAGTCTGTACGGTTTGTCGCGGAATTTCGTTGTATCATCCTATTAGATCACCCCTTTCAGAAGTTTCTGCAAAAATCTCTTGAACTTATTCGACGTCGTTTGGATGATTTTTTCAACTTTCTCTGAGAAATGTTTTTTTTTTCAGTCTGTATTGGTGGTAACGAAGTTTCGACGTATCACCCTCCTTATTAGATTATTCATTCAACTCTACTGGATAATTTCTGAATTTTTCCTAATTCATAATTAGATTTCTCACGTTTCGACATAATACTTCATGTTACTCATACTTTTCTGATTTGTTAGTCGCGATATTTGTTTTTTTCATAAAAAAATGCACTCTATTACCGAATGATTTTATAAATCGAAACATTTCTGAATAGGTACATATCAATAATTCCTTGGATAATAAAATTATGCGACCCGTTTCTCTTGTTGCAAATAACCCATAAAACTGATTGTGAACATCTCTGTAAAAATAAGAATATATCGGTAAAAATAATTGATGTGGCAACACCGCAGACGTTCACTCCTCAATTCCACCAACAATAAGAAACTGTGGCTAGGAAAGTGTGGGTAACTTCACACTAATTGTATCAAGCGCCTTGTGGTATTTTATCCAGTGGATCGAGAGGTTACGCTTATACTACACGGAGTCCTGCGTGATACATCTGTCGATGAGCAGATTCTTCTTGCAGCCAGCCACCCCTTTCTTTATAATTATTATCATCATCGATATTCCTTTTTCCAATACTGTGAAATTCCGATGAGATTGTTTTCTATCAGAGGAATTCGGATATTTCTTCAGTCATTTTGATTGATTATAGCACTTCTAAAAGATTCATGATAATCTAAGGATATGACTGAGTTCTGTTTAAGACTATCAATGATTTACGTAACATCCATATGCCATTTTGTTCGAAATTACTCATTATGTTACCTGCTTTGACAATTTGTTCCAGATATTATGTTGACGTACTAGCAGCAGAATAACACCGAAGTGTAAAATTACGAACAAACTTTATCACCCACTACAGTGTTTACGACCATTTCATATGACGATAAAATCGTGGCGTCAATGGTATGAGAGTGAGAGTTAAATGAAGTTAAAAACATTGTTTTCATTAAGGAAGTTTTTTCCGACCATATTAATAAGACCTTAAACATATTTTTGTAGTATTTCATATCAAAATCAGGCTATCCAGGTAGTTGTGGGAGCTGGATTCTTTTTTGATATTTGGTGCGGTTGGAAAAAAAATTATGATACATTCGTACAAAATATTGGTTTTGGGGATCAAAGAGTTTTTATTATTCTCTATTTCAATTTTTATTCAGGATATTCCTATACTTGCCATTTGCCAAAATCACAAACAAAATTGACAATGGCTGAATATGAACAGAAAAAGTACCCTAAAAATTACGGAGTTGGTTGCGGGTGGAGGCGGACAAAGTTAGTCAGCAAAGAAGTACCATAGTAGCACTCTACAGAATAGTAAAAAGGAAAAGATAATACTGAAATATATGAAATCAATAAGCTTTATCAGATATCAGATTTTCTGGGATAAATGACCACCTAATTTCTTCCTTGCAAGATATTTTCCAGTCGTGGGGTGAGTGATTACTGTGCCCGAGATTATGTGTCCTGCGAAGGTGGAATAAATCAAGAATTATGGCCTTCTGCATTATTTCGGCTACGGAGTCTGCCGCATGACGGCAAACCGGTATAATTTTCAGACTCGAGAGCAGCGTGTCCATCATTCCAACAAGTACCCCTATGAACAGAACTACCATTTTGACACAATGGTTTGGTTAATGCCTGGGGAGTTCAAAGAGTAAGTCTTGATATTTAGTCCGTTTCTCCTCCTCATTTCGAACAATGTTGGTTTCGCCGGGAGCTGAAGAATCCAAGACAAAAATCATCCCAGTTTGATAGTCGAGTAGGACTTCATCAGACTATTTGCCTGATGGTGAGGAATGAGTAGTTCCGATATATTGGGCACTTTTATTTTCCACAACGGTAGCAACACCGGCATGTCGTCTATACCGTACCGAGTGTCGTAGGTGGTATACACTTGTAGCGCCGTGTTATGCCTGTGGAAATAGGCTATGACCGCATGAGTTTGACCAGCTGACAGCAGATGCATTTTAGTCTCAGAAGCCCCACGACATACTCCATATACTGTATCTGGGGCCTTTATATCCATCTCGCGACTATGGTAGACCAATCACCTGATTTATCATTTTTCATATTATTACCATACACTCCGAGCATCTGCTGCAACAGCGTTCTACCTCGTCCTGACAACATCGACCTGACTTTGTCCAAAGTCTTGTCAACATCGACCTGAGTTTGTCCAAAGTCTTGTCAACACCAAGATGTCCTCGTGATTTCCTCTCGTTAATCTCTTAAAAGACTTCACCTATTCCTTTCTTATGTAGGTACAACTGATTAGTTCACTTACAGATTCGCATGTGTACCCAAACTGTCTGGGTACCAGAGGTCACAAGGGATCCAGGGGAATGAAAGCGCTGAGGTCCTGGCAATAGCAGAGGCAGGAGCAACATATCTCAATGGACCAGAACTAGCCTGTGGGATCCCATTTGGGAACATACATCAGGACACGAGGAAATGGGTCAAAAAACATAATCAATCTTCCTGGGAAAACGACTCAAGCAATACTCACGAAAAAATTATGGTGATGGGGAATAATAATAAAAATAATAAATCCCATTTTACAGAATCAGTGAGAGATTGTGAACATATTACCTTGGAAACAAGGTCTTCGTCCGAAATATCTCTCCAACTTGTTTCGTTCTCTTTCCAATGTAGGAAGTGTTTTATAGTAGGGTTGGTTTCTTCGTGACGTCTCATGTATGCAATAGTCCAGTTCTCTAAGCCCTGTTCATCTGATATTGGTGACTCCTTCTCAGCATTCAGTTCGTTGGCGGTGCTTATGAGATTGTCGACACAGTCTACTAGATGCGGTATCTGCAATATTTTCTAATTGTCATGGGCGATTTTTAATGTTAAAATGGTAATGTTTTAGGGTTTCCTTGTATCTGTCTGTCTGCGGACTCAACACATGAAATTCCTGTTTCTGCCATAACGAAACACTTATTCTGAAATGGTTATTGCTCTTGTTGATCTCGGATATCATTTCTTTTTATTTTCTGCCTATCACATGTTGTCGCTTTGTGTTTTCTTTGGAGCGGATTTCCAATGGACTTAGCTCTCACATTTCTGTCAGCTTTTTCGCAATGTTAACTAATACTCTGCCCATGCCATCACTTTTCGTCCTCTGTAATCCTGTATCTATCATAACTGTTCTCGATTAGCCGCTATTTTTCTCAATGTTCTCGACGTTTCGCGGGCATGAGTGATTGACATTATCAATTGATCCTCTGAGGCTCAGTTCATCGCCACCACTGTTAGCGAAACACAAAAAACATCATGCATAAATCAACGGCCTGAGAGACTGGCCAAAAATCATGAAATATTCATTCAAATGAACAATTATCAATATCCCAGAAGAAATAATATTATTTTTCTAGCACCTTCTTTAGAAATTGACTTTTCTCCAATACAGAACAGTTTGGCTTCAGATTGGACGTGTTTCAGGGAGATGCTCTTCTGCATCTACCTATTGCCATGGTTTGTTGCACTGAAGAAAATCTATTTTACAAGGATGACGTCAAATTTAATCTCCGATCCAATAACATAACCTAGATGAGAGTCACGCGCCGCACACTGATTAAGATTTGTGTGTAAGGGACATCTTCCCCCAACGGCAGTGTCGTGCGTTGTTAACAGAAATATTGAGGTTCAATAAAATTGAAATAATGGAAACCCAATAGGAATGGAAACCTGAAATTATGATGAAATAATCTCCACAGGATTTTGAGAACAGCCGATGCTCTAATTGACATGTTTTTTCATAATTCATTCATTTTTCTCTTTTACAAGTTGGTTGCCCTTTCTCGATAGTTACGACACTGGTAGCTTCAAATGATTATTCTGTCAAATATCACATGCAGCGTTGTCGTACTGACAAGACTATATCGACAACGATGAATCTCCGTTCGGCGATGGGAATACTATCGTTTTTACATGCTCCCAACAAGCTGCAATGAACGTTTCAATTGCCTTCTTATGTCATATATTAAATCTAAGACAGTATTTTTGGGTTTTCGTTGCCATGAATATACCCGACAGATATCAAAATCTAGCTGACGTGCTTATTGTATCCTTAAATAACTGCGACATGTCAATAATGTCATGATTTGAGGGATAACATTGTGAAAAGATGTTACCTTCAGTTCTATTTGAGTAGTACTCATCTAGGTTGTGTTACTTGATCGGAGAATTCAATGCTTTCTCCATGGCGCAGGAATTCCGACAGATCTGGCCATCACAACTGTCGGGGAAGAACCAATATGCTTGCCGTTCCGAACTGGAGTGATGAAATAATACTTTCCCAGATAACAGGGAGGTCGTGGAGTGTTGTCATAACAGACTAGTACTGGAGGGAGCCCTTATGGTCTCATGGTCTCTGCATGGTCCATGATCGAAGGAACCCGTGCAGCCGATGAACTTGGTGTCTTAGTCAGCTCTGAACTCTGTCACCGAGTTGGAACCCGTTCAGCAAAAAGTCACATCAAAACTGCGGAGGCTGAGGTATTCCTGCAGTTACATAAGAATACTAGAAGTATTTAAGACCTTGACCTATTCAAAAATTTGATGTCCCTAGTCCTTGGTTCAGTGGGCTGAAGTCGGGTACCGAAGGATCCATAATGGCCTACCAGAATGGTGTCTTCAATACCCTCGTCTAGCGAAGTCGTGTGATGGGTATAGAGGTCCCGGACAGTAGATGCAGAGCATGTCGAGGGGCGCCTGAGAACATTTTCTGTCAGCATATCAAGATTATGTGGTCTCAGCCCATATCTACAGGCATAACGCAGCCCTACTGACACTCGTATGGTTATGCTCTGAGGGACATTGAGTTTGTTGTGGAGATTGTGAAATGCCGAATCTATTGGAACTACTCATGCCCCACCCACAGGCAACTACAAGCGAATAAGATGGTGGTTCTCATCAAATATGGGTACACGCTGCCTTCCAATCGGAAAATTATACCGGATTTCCGTGATGAATCAGAAATCGTAGCCAGACGAATTATCACTCACCCCACAGATATGTGCAATGGTTATTACCCATCTGTTAAATGATGCAGCGCGTTTTCTGGTTGTGTCGGACTGCGGAGACAGGGCCCGACTGGAATATTTATTACTGATAGAAAATGATAATGTTTTCTACAACAATTACACTTCAAATACAAATAGTTTATTCTCTTGAATTATTGTTCAGTTCTTTAGAATACTTGGAATCCTTTGTTATGATATCTAATTTGTGTACTATTACAGTGTACAGTACGTAGGGTACTGCCGGATTGAAAGCAGCTCTTAATGTTTTAATGTTTGTATGTGTCCGTAGGGCTTCGTTAGACCAAGACCAAAACTGATCAGTCTTGGTATCGAAAAATAAATGTAGTCTTAGTCTTGGTATTGGTCTTGAAGTTTCAAGACCAAGACGAGACTAGCTCAATCTTGGACTTGATAGTCTTGGTCTTGGTTTTGATAGTCTAGGTCTTAGATCAAAATGCGTCTAGAAATTTAAATTAATCTATGGCCTAACAGCTTATATGCATATCAGAGGTATTTCGTATTTCTCAATCTTCAACAATTGTCAATTTGTACGGGTGAAGTAAGCGAAATAAATTTCTTATTTCACCATGAGAATATAATTTTTGAGAAATCTTGAAGAGAGTCATGGTCTCGAAAGTCAAGTCTTGATCTTGGTCTTGAGAAGATTTATTGAGTCTTGTTCTTGGTTTTGGTCTTGTATCAAGACTATCTCTTCCCTTTACCATCGTGAATTTGAAAAGGTTCGTATTCTGCCTCTCTAATAGTCAATTCCTCGAACTACTATATGAAAGGTATGTGAAACTGAATGCAACTGTTTCGTTTGGAGCTGCGCAACTCATCATGCATGCGGCCGAGTCGACACTAGCAGTCACACTTGAAATTTCAGTACGAAATATGCGCGGCAAATATCAATATGAAATGTCACAGTAATTTACCCATTATGAAGACGAAATTGTAACTGATCAATTTCGTGAAATTTTCTGCCCGTATAATAATTCACACAAATACTTGAAGATTTTCAAATCTGAGAATGAAGTTGTAAGTGTTGATTTATTTTTTTGCTCCAGAAGAGATTATTAATATAAGTAGGTTTTATAAATAGTGGAGTTTCATGAAATAAAATAATTTATTTAGTTTTTCCTAATGTTTTCATCAGTATTTTAGCTTATTGGCACTTTATTCGGATATTTATTAAAGACGGTAGAAGCCAGTTAATACAGATACCTATAGAAAACATTTTATTCCATAATTAATAGACTGTGTCATCTTATGATACCAAACTTTCCCTATGGACAGTATGAGCATATCAGTCAATGCTCATGATATTCTAAAAAATATGTTGTTTTGTCACTCTACTCTTGAGTTTCAAAAGAGTTGCATCTGTAAATCCTCCTCGTCCTGCTTATGAAGTTATTTTGTTTGGGATTTCTTTATTTGAGCCATACTCATAATAAGATTTTTAATTGTTTTCCCAAAATCCACCTCCCAGTTCATCGCATAGTTCTGGTTTTACAGCTATTGGTATATAATAGATAAACTTAGCTTAACCAGACCAAAACATTTTCAGTGACACGTCTGGCCCTGCTCAGTCAAAAACTGTGAATAATTTTTATAACTACCCTAACTTGCTATATGGTTTCATTAAATGCTTCATCTACTACCACTATGTAAGGAAGCTTTTTATTTGAATTTGGAAGACAGTCACCATTTGTTTATAAGTTTCCTGAATACACCTGTTTCCTCATCATGCATGGTATCTCGACCGTTCCACACTGCTCTTGACTTAAAACAGTTGGATTCGAACGATTCCAGTCAATCTGAAACTTTTTTCATTGTTGTCCATATAAAGTGGCGATTTTCAAACTCTCTTTTCACGCATCTCAATGAATATATAAAAAGAGAGAGAGATTATCCTGGATATCTTGTAACCTTCGAGATAACAGCAAAGCTGCAGTCTATATTCGATACGCTTCAAAAGGAGGTCTTCACAAAGCTCTAAGAATACTGCTGAAACTGCCGCCATATAACATAAGTGAAATGCAAGTTCTAGACTAAAAATAGAGCTGTTCTGACGTGACGATGTTCATACCTATTTGGCGCAACTAATAAACCTTTTCATTTCATATGCGCCCTTCGTTGTAGTGATTCAGTTTCGTCATATTCAATTACAGCAATAGACTATTGTTGTAAACGTTATTTCAACAGGATACAAAGAGACGGTATTTTCAACAAAAGAATTTCCATTCTGAAATGTCAACAAATTGGTCGTAGGTATATATTTGTGCCTGATTGAAATAAACGCCACCAAATTGGGTTTTCTATGTGAATGCGAACCGCAACATGTTAAAAACACAAACAAATGTAGCACTTGTCCTGAATCACGGAAATTTGCACTTCATTAAATTATATTTGTTTTTTATTTGAAAATTCCCAGTAGAAATGCATGAGCGATGAGTTTCGATCGATAACAGCGCTTCTGCCATAATGAACCATTATATCCCAAGCTAACGACCACATACTCTTTTTATGGAAATGCCGTTCCATCAAAAGTTATAATTTTCCATCAAATTGTACTATTTAACTTCATAAACTAAATATGTTCATGGACTCAACCCAGTTCAATGCATAAATACTTTAGTGGACTTTGGTGTTGAAAACAATGTCATATACAGTGAGGACCAAAAGTCCGTCGCCCCACCCGTAACTTCTTCATTTTCCATATTACAAAAAAATGTTAAATACATAAGTTGTAGGGTTTCATTCGATCTCTTTAATGGTTTAAGTTTCATTCATACAGAGTGTCTCAAAAAAGCACGGAGACTTGGAAGTTAATTTTTTTAAATGGGACACCCTGTATTTCATTGCATTATTACATTCTACGTTGAATTCTGAACAAGTTTGATTAATGGTTTTCTATCAAAAAAGTTAATAGTTTTGGACTTATGAACACTTGTAAATAATTATTTCGACTACTTTTGCGCCAGTTCAATGATAAAATCGTAACAAATGGATCACAATGTATTCCACTTTCCTATCCTAACTCTTTGAAAACTATCCAATGTTGCAAACTGCTGATGGCACCATGTGTAACTTACCTCGTCGTACCATTTTACAATTGTTAGAGTTGTTGAATCTCACGAAAAACTGGTACAAATGAAGTTGAAACATTTTATTAACAAATAAGGTAGTCCATAAATACAGATCAAAAATCATTAAAAACTGAAGAGATATTTTAATTTATAACTAAAAACGGTGAGTTTTTATCTATTTCAAAAGATGTTCGACATGTCCACCATGCATTTCTTGACACATAAATAGTCGGGTTGTAAACTCTTCCCTAACATTAATCAAGGTTTGAGGTGTTATTTCTGAACACACTTCAATAATTCGACGGCGCAGTTCAAACTGTCTTAAAAACTACGGATTTCACATAGCCCCAGAGAAAGAAATCAAGCGGTGAGAGGTCCGGTGAGCGAGCTGGCCACTCTGTTGTACTTCGACGTCCAATCCACCTACCTGGATACCTTTCATCTAAGTAATTTCTCACCTCCCGAAAATAGTGTGGTGGCGCTCCATCTTGCTGAAATGTTACATCCAAGTAAAATTCATGTGGGTTTTGCGCAACGATTTCATCGATACTGGGATTTATTGTGTCTTGCAGCATTTGGAGGTATCTGGGACCTTTTAAATTTTCTTCCAATGATATGGGACCTACAATGTGGTTACCTAAAATACCAGCCCAAACCTTAATGTATGCCCTTCGCGGAATTCATGGGGATTCTCATCACTCCAATATCTACAATTCTGGGTATTCACATTTCCATTTAGGTAAAAAGTGCTTTCATCACTAAAGCAGATGTGTTGCAAATAAAGTCGATTTGCAACAATTCTTTCTGCCATGGTCTCGCAAAATTCAAGTCGCCGGTCTGGATCATCTTCAACCAATTGGTACAAAATTTTTATTTTGTAAGGATGGAATTTATTTTGTTTTAAAACCCTCTTTACTGATGTTTTAGAAACATCACATGTCTCAGCTACTTGCTTAGTTGATTGTTGTGGGTTATTTACCATTTCGGCTAGTACTTGAATTTCAACATCTTCCGTAATTATTTTCGGCCTCCCAGATCTCGGAGCATCTTTCACGGTGCCAGTTTGGTTAAATTTTGCCACCAATTTCTGCAGATATTTTCGACACATCGGACGTTCTGGAAACCGTTCATTGAAAATACGAATAGCAGCGTGGTAATTTCGGTTAGCTTCACCAAATATGATAACGGCTTCAACTTTGTCTGCTACTGAACGAGCCATATTAATCAACAAGAGAAATTGAAAACCGTTTGAAACAAAGTTTTGAAAACCTACAAAATGTCAATGACATTTGGCAAAAACAGATAAGAGCTTTTTATCGTTGTCATGGATAAAATAAACGCGCCTAGCGTGCATAGCTTACCTCATTAATTTATTCGTGAACTGGTGCAAAAGTAGTCGAAATAATTATTTACAAGTGTTCATAAGTCCAAAACTATTA
Source organism: Chrysolina americana (assembly GCA_958502065.1). NCBI lineage: Eukaryota > Metazoa > Arthropoda > Insecta > Coleoptera > Chrysomelidae > Chrysolina > Chrysolina americana. The sequence goes on from OY293413.1 coordinate 18,477,524, forward strand.
ACTTTTTTGATAGAAAACCAATTGTCAAACTTGTTCAGAATTCAACGTAGAATGTAATAATGCAATGAAATACAGGGTGTCCCATTTAAAAAAATTAACTTCTAAGTCACCGTGCTTTTTTGAGACACTCTGTTTGAATGAAACTTAAACCATTAAAGAGATCGAATGAAACCCTACAACTTATGTATTTAACATTTTTTTGTAATATGTAGAATAAAGAAGTTACAGGGGGGGCGACGGACTTTTGGTCCTCACTGTATAGTCATTCTCCACTTTAATGATGGCAATTTTAACGGAAAGTTGAAGTAGCTATATCAGTATATTGATCTGAATCATATGATAGACAAATTACACTTGGAAATATCAACAGAGAACTATGTGTATTCATAGCATGAAAAGATCCAGAGAAATCTTGATACGGATTATGACGCTGACACAATCATAGAAAAATATAGTAATCAAAGTAATAGAGTACCTTTACATAATCGGTAGTAGGTTAGAATGAATGGGTCGAGTGAAAATGATACTTTACAACTTACACAACACCAACATTTACTGCTGACAATTGTTTCGACACACTGTGTCATCTTCTGTGTAATTAGGGAAGAACAGTTTTCAACTGACTAAGCGCAATTTAACCAGTGTTATTATACATATATAGGAATACTGGGGGAGGTACGAAGTGCTCTGGGGTAAACAGATCTGTGAGAATTCACGTTTAAGTCACCATGATACCTACTATAGGAATACTGATATTTTGTTGTATTACTATTTGGCTGGTTAATAAAGATTATTAGTATTATTATTATAGTTATGAAGTAACCTAAGTACATAAAGTCATCTCATTCAATACCGAAAATTATACAGGTAGGTAGAGAGAGGTCAAGGGGCATTTGGGGTATTACTATAAATATTTTTGATAATTGGTGAATTATTATACAGCTCTATTTAGAATGTTATTTTCATGACCAACGGTTTGGAACCGACAACGGTCCACAACTATGGCCACCACGATCTCCCTATTTAACTCCAATGTTTTTTTCCATTTCGAATTATAATTAAAATAGGGTTTATTTTTATACGCCAATAACGATAGAAGATTTTCATCAGAGATTTCGCACAAACTTTAACTTTATTCAAGAGGGAAGAATTATAAGAAGTTCAAGACAATGTTGCCATCATATCAATGATGCATCTATTTTTGTTTCATTTTTACGAATCACCAAGGTTTTCGTAGAAAACCTCTCAAGAGCAGAGCTTGTGCGAGTAAGGGAGATCCAACAAGTGGATTCTGAACTCGTTTAGCTCAGTTACAGGTGGTGGGGATTGAACCCAAGCCGACTTGGTGAAAGGCAAACGACAACTTACTTCGCTCTATGATACCTTATGTTCTTGTGATAACTTCATTTTAGTACGTTTGAATCACTAATAAATTAACGAATTCTTGACTATCAGTCACAACATGATCCATATTGCTGTATAAATATTCGTCAGAAGACATGCATGAGCTTACATGAAATATCGAAATTTCATGTAATTTCTTCAACCACTTTTTTGCTCACCCTGTTAATCATCCACTAGATGTTATTATAGTGAATGATTCCGCCTAACCTTCAATATCTATGAAAAAAGTAACGGATCCTAAAGGAAAAATGCCCATTTTTTTTTCTTAACATATTAACTCTTTCAGTACAAGTGTACACTATAGTGTACGGCTATTAAATGTTTTGCGAATACAAATTCTGATTTTATTTTGACTGTTGCAGGCTGCATTTGTGTACAAAATTCTACAGTTCAAAACATTAGCTTCGTTGAAATTCAAAGCAAAAGAGTTCTTCATTTTTTAAATGATGAAGCAGATTTGACATTGAGCGCCTTTCATGTCATTACATGCATTTGCAGGAAAATTCGTGAGTTTCTGGCTATTAGAATAAGTAAACTTTGAGTAAACAATAGGTTTTGGTTATATATGTATACCCTACCTTGTTGATTCGGTGCCTAACGTAGATTTCTAGCTGAACAAATGAAAAAACTGGACATCAATAAATCAGCAAGAAGCAAAAATTTCAAACCTTGATCCCTTAAGAAAGTTGTCGATCATATTAAGAATATTCTTGGGGAAACAATTCAACCTCTCGATATTCGAAGTAATTTTTCCGGACATTCCTATTCCCTGTCCACAAAGAAAGTACTTCAGAGAAAATAATTCGTTATCTTTGAGTCAATACGGATTTCACGAGAGTGAAGAAATATAGTTGGCTTCATTGAATTTCATAACTGCAATACATCGATATCACCAAGGCTTTCGATACCATTTCTCTTAAAACGCTGATGAGAAAAATAAATGATAGGTATTAGAGACATAAGTGATGAGTGATATTCCCTAACCAAACCTAACCTTCAGAATGAGGTCAGTGACATTAGAGAAACCTTTATTGGGGTACCGCAGGGATCGGTCTTGGGGCCAATTTTATTTCTCATTCACATAAACGATCTCACAAACATAGGTCCGCAAACGCTCCGTAACAGATCTACAGTGTCGAAATTACATTTTTCTCAAATTGTTTTTCAACCCTCCTGCAGTTTTTGAGATATTTAGCTCAAAGAGCGTAGATTTTTTTCTATAACGGCATCTCAAATTTATAGTGAATACAACACCAGTCTCCGATCAAATAACACAACTCAGATGAGTAACTCGCCGCTCACGACTCAAAATTTGTTTTTAAGGGACATCTTCCCTCACCGGCAGTGTCGTGCGTTGTTTTCAGAAATACTGAGGTTCAATAAAATATAGAAATAATGGAAACCCAATATGGAATTGAAACCTGAAATTATGATGGAAGCCGATTCTCTAATTGGCATGTTTTTTCATAATTCATTAATTTTTTCTTTTATAATTTGGTTTCCCTTTCTCGATAGTGACGAAACTGATAGCTTATAACAGCCTATAACATTATGAAAAGATGTTACCTCCAGTGCTATTTGAGTATTGCTCATCTAGGTTGTGTTACTTGATCGGAGACACCAGTGAATATCGTTGATGACTTACGAAATCGAATATTAGATTCATTTGAAACCGCAAGAAATACTTCAGGGGTATTCGAAAGAGTACAGGCATCAACAAGAAGAAGAGTGCAGGCAAGGGCGCCGCTACTTAAGGGCAAGGGGGGGCACCCGCCCCCCCCCCCTGCAAAAATTTATATATACATATGTATGTATTAAAAAAGTACATAAAAATGTACGAAAAAAACGGGTTACCAGGTACCAACAAGAGCTAAGATTATCCCAAACGTATCTTTATTAATTGCTCGGTAGATTTCACGGTCGCTCCTCGGCCATCGTCGGCCGTCGCTAGAAAAAACTAGAAAAAAATTGGTACCTATTATTTCAACAATTTTATTGTGTGGAAAGCGTGACTTGGCACTAAGGGGCAAAGAACAAGTTGGAAATTTTGAAGAGCTCCTGAAATTTAGAGTTGAAAGTGGTGACAAGCTACTAGAAAATCATTTAGCGACGTGTTCCAAAAGAGCAAAGTATACTTCTCACCAAATTCAAAACCAAATTATTGAATTATGTGGGAAGGTAATTCAGCAGCATATTATAGATGAAGCTAACGAAAGTGTTTGCTTTCTGTAAAATATCATATTGATACATTAATCACCATGTTTGAAAACGACAGAACAAATGCAAATTCTGGCTTCTCAAATATATTCAAAAAATCTACCGAATTTGCCAACGAACTAGATGTAGATATTGAAATTCCCCGATCCGTTGCACGTCAAAAAAACGTATCAAATATTCAGTGCAAATCACCCGATGAATATTTTAGGATTTCTATATTCATTATTTCTCTTAAATCTCGGTATTCGTCTGATAACACATTAGCCTTTTCTTTATCGCGATTTCAGCTATCATTAAAGAGGGAATTATTCTTAGTGAAAGTCAATTAATAGATATTTCAAAGAAATTTGGAGTTGAAAATTTAATAGCAGAGTATTCCGCATGGCAGCAAGTGTGGAAAGAAAGAGATTTTTTGGAAGATATGATCAAACTTCTAAAAGAGAAATGTAAATTTTTCCCATTTAATCGTCTTTGTATCTATTACGGTTTAGAATATAGCAATGTTACCACATGATAAAAGAAACGGCCTGTATATAGTATATTTCAGTTTCATTACAAAATGTATTCGATGTTTTTTTTTACATGTGAGTGTTTTGCATTTAGTAAATACATTTTTTCATGTGTTGTTATACGTATCTAACTACTAACGTACTTAACCGTCTATATATAGTTTTTGTAATGTTTTTCAAACAACACTCGTAGTGTAGTGGATATTGGTCAAAATGTGCACCCCCTTAAAATTTTTACTGGCGGCGCCCATGAGTGCATGCATGATTTTTGTTATGTAGTTTTCTTGTTACCGTTGGTATTCTGGTTTTCTGTATTGTAATAAATCATTGTTACAGAAACCAGATCACCACAGCTCGAATTTTCAACAGGTAATGCCGACTGAACTGTAAAAATAATACAAACAATAAATTATCAAAATGAAACCAGAGCCTATTAGACCAGTTGAAAAAAAATATTTTGTCTAAAGAACAACAAAAAAAGTTTTTTTTTTGTGAAAACGGTCGCAGTTACGAAAAAACTACGGGAAAACGAAAATATTCTAAAAACAAAACAAAAACTCATTTTGTATTTTAGAATCTACCAGCGGCGCAATACAATAAAGTTTGGGGAGAGACAAGGAACCATGCTCCCCGAAAAAATATCTTCCTGTAGATTTTCATAACTATTTCGCATGCCCAATTATATGAGCGCAACAGCTTAACCGGTTTTTGGAATAAAAGCTGAATATCTTGACAACCGCAGAAGTTATGAAGAAAAAACTAAATGAATCTTGAAATTAAAACACGCTATGTATCGGTAACGAAGCGCTTGCGTTCATATGAATTTTCTGTCAGGTAACAAGCCAAAAAATTACCTTCTTTCGTATGTACATGGCATTTAAGAACACCTAGTATAACTTGAAAACGACGGACATATTTGATGATATAGTTGAGAGACAAAAAAAAATTAAAGGCTCTAAAATTAACTGGAGTTACCTCTCTCCTGCAGTCATCTATTGTTCTCTTTCTTATCCTGCAGCCACCGTTCCAGCTGCGTGTAGGTACGGGGCACTGTTCCAGGGAGCTGACCATCCCCGGTGGAGGCCTATGCACTCGCCAGTACGCCCTTTCCTGAGAATCGCTGATCAATTTATCAGACTTTTTCAGAACCTTCGACAGCTTCACCTGAAATGAAGAGGGTGATTTTGTTAATTTTCATTCTAGAAATGCCTGAAAGAAAGGATATGATACAAAACTTCGGAGGATTTGGTTCATATTGTAAGGATTCACATCATTTCCTTTCGTCGACGTTATATCATATGAGGCGCGAATCAGTAAAATGACTAGGCATATACTTGATGAAAATTAATTATGGAAAAAATAGAATATAAATGGTTTTATAGTCAACATTCTCACAAGTTGATTCACGACATGAAAGCAATATATTCGCCAATATATAGATTAATTCGAAGGACTACTACATTCAGTAACTGCGTGCTTGATTAAAACATATTTTGGGATAGAAAAAATACCAATGAAACGCATTAAATGGGAGATACACATATTGTTAGACCGAACTATATCAAATGAAGAAAATGTTAGACTCACCCCAACAAATAGCTTCTTGATCAGAAAATCAAATGAACAAATGTATACTCCTCCATACTTCGTCTTATCAAACCATTTCTAATCATATTAATTAATTAAATTAATAATGGCCTTTATTATTATTATTATTATTATCAGAAAAATGATCAATATCGACTGTACAGTCCTGGATTCGACTGAGATTTTCATAGGAATTAATCGAAGGATTTTGAAGTAATATAAATCCTCAAATTCATATATTCTCCGACTGATGTTCTACAAAACCAACATCTGAAAAATATCCACAAATACTACCATTACCGATTAGACATCCGTAGATCGATAATCAAGCAAAATGATACCCGGCAATATTCGGATTGTGTCAGATAGGGCAGACAGCAGAATTGTATTCCGTCATACTGAGCCTTGTACAGGGCTGCTAGCGCTTGTAGTTAAAAAGCAAATTGGGCAATCGTTCATTTTCAATGAAATAAACTGTTGATTAGATATTCATGTGAATAACGAATGTGCAATGGAATGATAATACGGTTTTCAATAAACATTATTTCACAAATAAACGTTTGCACTTGAACACTGGTTGTGTCAATTAAATAAATAATTCTATGTATTTCATATCAGCTGCAGTTAACTGGGTTGATAATTCCTTGAAAATGTCCATTGAGACCCTTCTGCTGAGTGTGATTATTGAATTTAATCATTAATTTCAGTTCAAAAATCAAACCTTATCATCTATCGATAACAATTCTTTTGAATTGTGTCAGTATTTCTATTCAAAAGTGATTTTTAAATTCATTTCATTGACGTAGCAGAATAACAAAATCATTTTAAGTCACTTGAAGAAATCATTACTAGGCAGTTTGGCAACTGCGCCACTCACAAGGTGCGTAAAGAATCAAGTTTGATGAAATTCGGTTTTAATCAGTTCTGATTAGTACACTATTGCTGTATTCCGTTTCTGTAGTTAAACCATTTCGATGGAATAACTTTCTGATGATTTCGAAATACTGTGCAATACTAGTTTATATTTCTACTAATGTACATTTTCACTGTTATTACAGAATGCAGTCTGCATATTAACTTTATAGAAGTTTAATTTTTGATAGAATCCAATCGCTATTTTTACAGTTGACAATTGTATTGTCGCCAAAGTACTGTTTTAGCACAATCCGATTGAATCCATTCATATTTCTGCGTTTGTTTATTATCGAGAATTATCTGTCGAATATTTTGCTTCTCATAGACCCCATTAAAAGTAATATTCCTATATTCAATCAATAAATCAATCAAACTTCATTTTCTTTTTTGACGTGTGAAAATAATTCTACAAGTTTCCTATACAAATGTGTTTCGGACCAATTTACCTCAGAGGCGCCTTACCTGAGTAATACATATTACAATAACAATGGCATTTTCAACAAAGTTGTCCGTCAAGTGATATTCTCAAAAATTTAACCTCAATTTTGTATTACGCAAAATGTTTTCTCCAAATGAAATTTCATTCCCTTCAATATTTTTTGTCGAAAGTCCATCCGAAACATTTGGGTATTTTGGATATTGAAGATCAAGTTTGTAGAATTGAAGGAAAATGATACTCTTTGAATTGTTTCAGTGCATTTTGTTTGTAATGTAAACTTTCAGTATCTGCAGCGGATATAACTAACGAAAAGTCGTCTGCTATATGTTCTTCTTTGCCAAATACCGAACCCAAGTGATTTACATACAAGGTGAAGAGAATAGGTCCCAATATCAAACCTTGAGGGACACCCATTTCAAGTTCCCCACTTACCAAATGTATAATTTTAATTTGGCTATCCTGTTCAAATTGCATTAAGACAATTTGTTTTCTGTTCGACATTATTAACCAACCCCTTAATATCACACAAATGTTTTTTCAATTTGAAATATTTCAAGTCATTAAAAAAATTCACACAATTTTTTTTATACAAACAAAAACAAACAAAAAAATATTTGAAAAAAAAAAACATTTGAATAACTTTGTGATTTTGTACATCTCAAAAGTAATAAAGTGAGTAGATTTTGTAAAGTAAAAACTTCGATTTCTAGATCTATATGCACAGGAGTAATGTGTGAGGAATATAAGAAGTTTTGTGTCCAGAACATACAGGCAGTGGACACAGCGCACCGAAACATAAATCAAGTGGAAGGGAAGCATTTGAGTCGTGAAAAGGTAATTGAAAAAGTTGATGTCGACAATCCAGAATAGAAGAAGTTCAACACATTGAGAATAACTGGCTTAGGTGGTGATATGTACTCCTGCAACGTGGTTTGAGGTAACAAGAAATATTATGGATGCAGGTAAAATGAGAAAAACAATAAACACGTTAGTGAGTTAGTTATATTTTGAATAATAATCGTAGTTCGATTGGTTGCAGTTTACCAATATTACTCAAATATTATTTTATTCTGTCGAGAAACTGCCCAATCTCTAACAAATTTACAAGCAAAGTTGTTCCTAATGGAGAAAGCATCTTGAGAGTAATTATTACATCCTAAATTTAGACGATTAGGAAAGTGCAGTTACAAGCACTTCTGCATGCTCCTAAAATTATAGTTCCGTATTCAATATCCTCAAAGTCAGTACACGATCTTGAAATAGAGATAGAACAGGTTTTTCTGAGTCAATTCTGTACGGCATACGAAGCTAATACACTCAAATTCAAAAGGCATTTTGAACAATCGATATCAGAAATGTTCTTCTTTAAAGTTCAGTGAGCAAAAGCAAAAACCTTTTCAGATGAAATGCTGAATCTCCTACACTTAAGCCGTAGACACAATGGAAGTTTTATGTTTTAAGTTTTGGAATTTCGGATATCAATTACAAATAACACAAAAAACAGGATTAAAAAATTAAGCTTGAATTTTTTCAACAAAATTGTTTATGAGTCGCGATCAGAATGATAATGGCAGTGATAGTTTCGCGTTAAAAAATATTCAAAATCATGAAAATTAAAACTAAAAACATAAAACTTCCATTGTGTTTCGGCTGTTTTTGTAAAAAATATTTTCCCAAAGTAAAATCAGCAAAAAAAACAACAGATACCCTTTCGTTACTTTGAACATTGACATAAAACAGTACCTAGCGCAAAAATTATAATATCGTGAAAGGCTTTCCTGGTTTCGCGGCCATCGTTGGTTTTTAGGTCGAACTAATTATAAGATCTTCTCGACATTTAACCAGCACAAGTGGCTGGCATTTTCAAGAGAGACGTTGACAGCTTCTCCGATCAGTGCCCATTGCTTGATATCCGTTGTTTCAACCTGTATTTATATGCTGATGGTATGGTAATGGTAAGTACGGATGGTGACTGATGCGCTGCGACCTACTTAGATCTATTGTGCCCCATCTTCTTCTGCTATTTCAAGGTGTTCTCGTTCAGCAAAAAGCCCACGTGAGAGCTGCGGAGTGTGACAGGCTCTTACAGCTACATAGGGATAAGCCAATGCATGGGGTCTTCTTCAAGAACATTGAAGACCTTGGCTTATCCAGAAACCTGACCTTCGCTTTTCTTAGGTCAAGTGGGCTGAAGTCGGAAACCGAGGGATTCATAATGGCCTGCCAGGATGGTGTCTTCAACACACTCGTCTATCGTAGTAGCGTGATGGGTATAGAAGTCCCTGACACTAGATGCAGAGCGTGTCGTGGGGCAGCTGAGACCATAATGCATTTGCTGTCAGCTTGTCCAGCTTATGCGGTTTCAGCCTATATCCACAGGCATAACGCGGCCCTACGAGTGTTGTACTACTATCTACGACGAGACACCGGTGTTGCCTTATGCTCCGGGGGATATTAAGTGCCGAATCTATTGGAACTACTCAATCCCCACCCTCAGGCAAATACAAGCCAATAAGCCTCATGTAGTCCTCCTCGACCATCAGAGTAGGACGATTTTCGTCATTGCGTTTTCAGCTCCTGGCGAAACGAACATCGTCCAAAAAGTGGAGGAGAAACGGACTAAATATCGAGATCTTCTCTTTGAACTCCGCAGGCTTTATCCAAACCATTCTGTCAAGATGGTGGTTCTGATAATAGGGGTCCTTGGTGGAATGATGGAAACGCTGCTCTCAAATCTGAAAATCATACCGGCATGCCGTGATGCGGCAGAAAACCTAGCCGAAGAAAGCAGAATGCCGTCATTCTTGGTTCACTCCGTTTACTCAGGGCACATGATTCTCGGACCCAGTAATCACTCACCCCACGGACGTGGGGAGTGTTTGCTGGGGTTAATGGTACACCAGCGCGCCCTCCGGTAGTATCGGAGCTCCGGAGACAGGGCCAGACTGGTACATTACGTAGGAAAAAAATTATTCCTCCCTCATAAACACTCGTAGAGTGTTCCCAAAGGCATAGCCTGTGCGGGTAGAGAACGGCTATTATTATTATTTGCCGTGGCGCTCCGGGGCAACTTACTGATATTGTCGGTGGTGTATTCACTTTTCAGCTGTAGGAAAACCCGGAAAACCTACAGCACCACCCCGCTTTGTCGGTGCGCACTTCAAGCTAGCACCAGACGTCAGGATTGGCATCTAGGCAACTCACATTACACTTGATTCACAACAAGGCATGTGGCCACCCAAAGAGACCCGCGTACTTGAGAAAAAAGATTCCGTATCCGAGCCTCGAACGTCTGTCTGTTGCGAGCTAGAAGTTCCACTGCCAGAGACCTTAGCCACTGAGCCACCGACCGACCTTATATGGTGTGGTGTTTCTGGATGTTCCCCACAGAATCTGCAGGTGCTGTCCTCCTCTAAGCCTTGCTTCCTTAGGTGTTCTTTGAGTCTGCAGTGTCCCGCCAGAAATCCCGTGATTGTCTTTAGACTAGTTTTGCTGAGGTTAATCAGTGTCTTCTATCTTGCTCGGTTGAAGTTGCCGAGGAGATCTTTGGCCTGCCTTAGTCCTGGAAGTCTTTGCCAGTATATTGCTCTCATTGCTTCTTAAATTTTATTGAGTTCTTCTTGGAAGTGTATTGGTATTCCATCGGTTCACTGAGTTAGATGCTCTCCCAGAGTTGATGGGCCGTTTTTATCCTGGTACTCATCCAGGTAAGGTGCTATTGTGGTATTTTTGGGGAAAAACAGCCAAGCTTTATTCAAACGAAGTCCCTGTTCGGTTCTGTTGAAGTTCCAGAATCCACCATACAACTGGTTTAAACAACGGATATCAAACAGTAGATGGTGACTGGAGAGACCGGAGAAGCTGTTAACATCTCTCTTGAAAATGCCGATCGTTGGTTTTGCCCAAACTTTGAGAACATGTCATAACCATCATCATTATACTATTTCTAAGTTAGTAACTGAAATACCTCTTAATATTCAACTCTTCGGCTGTTTTTGGAACATTAATGAATACAGTTGTTCAGTTTTGTACAATCTATCAGTTATTTGTTAACTTTTTACAGCTATCGTTTAACCCAACATAATATCATAACGAATCCTATAGAGCCGATAGCATTTGAAGTAAAAACAGAGATATACTTGAGCGAGATACCCGATAAAGTAAAATATTCTAAGGGACCGAAACTGTCGCCAGTTGCTGAGTATCTTGAAGTGTACTCTAACTTTTTATGAATTCTTGTACTAAGGGCAGATTTACGCACACCGCCTTATCTCCAAATTGTATCTTCATTTGCATTAAACCCTTCCACTAAGATTTTCACTTAATATATTTCTTTTTTTCAGATTGTCTCTGCATGAGTTACTAGCAGATTTAAAGGATGATACTGTTGATTCTGCCGATATCTATATCATTCCTTCTCAAGAGGTGAAGAAACAGATCAATATAAGAACTTATCGGATGATGATCATGAGGGTAATATAAACCATTTGGGTCCAGCAATGCTAAAAGCTAAAAGCAGAGTGATCTTTCTCTGTCGTCGTTTATACAATTGAATATAAGTTTGCTTGATAGGCCTGCCAAAAAAAGCAAGCACCCAAAATTAATATACGACTGAATTGTTTTGAATTCATTTCACGAAGCTTTCACTTGAATGATAATACTCAAATCGATGAATAAGGCGATAGACTCTACATATTGAGGCGATTGATTTCTAGTCTACAAAGTTTCGGAAAACTTGGTGGATTAGAAGAAAATTTGAGGATTGACAAAAGCATGATTTCATATTAGGGAAAACATTATGCAAAGGTCATTAGATTTGGGTTCAACAACTGGGCCTCATGTACAGATAACGGCTATAAGCTGAAATTTGATATATAATCATATAAATACTATCAAATCAATAGGAGAAAAACACGATTTTGGATTGGAGGATAAAGTTGTACTTTCCTTACCTCCAAATAAAGGCTACAAGTTATTTCTCGATAATTAAATTACTTCTGTTGCTTTACTGAAACATCTTTCAGAAAAAGGATATTGTGCTTGTGACATCTAACTGGTTGAGTAACTGCCTTTGAAATGTGGAATGAAAAACCGGTACTGGAAAGAAATAAGTCGAGGATATTTCGAGTAATTCTCATCTAAAACTGCGCTGGTACAAATTTTGATGGAGATGGGATCAGACATTGAACAAAGCGAGTGCATGAATATTTCAAAATCAAAGCGGTGTGCCTAAATCCGTCCCAGCTCTTTTTGAGAGAAAATAAAAAATTTCTGGTTGCATTCTCCGAAGGTTTCTTGTATACAGGGTTTTAGAAGTGCGACAGGGGGATTTTGCATGAAAAAATAATGACAGTTTGCTATGTAAACCTTTGTTCGAAAATGCTTCGTTTTCTGATATACAAGTTTTTCTTAAAACTGACCCTTCGTTACTCTGAAACTGTTTGAGATATCTAAATGAAATTTGATGGGTTTCAAGGGGCAGTTATTGCGCATTTTTTGACATGCAATTAGAGATTTCATGTTCATCATTGGCTCGCATACGGGTATTTATCTTAATGTTTTTAATAATAAAACATTATCCAGAACTATCTAATACAATAACATTAAACCAGAAAAATAAATAGGTGCAAATGTTTGAAATTACCTCATCAGTCGTGATAAAAGATTCAACTATTCGCTTCATTGATTGTCGTATTCGCGCAAATATTCTTGGTGTATTTCATATTGTCTCACAGACAGCTATAATTCGATTCCTCTGGTCTTCAACATTTATGATGGGTGTGGAATAAACTAATGACTTAAGAAAACTCCGAATGCCAAAATCTGGAGGATTTAAATCTGGCGATCGAGCTGGCCAATGTTCCGTACCTCCCCTATCTATCCAACGATTTGGATATACTGTATCTGAGAAATTACGTGAATTAATGCTAAAATCAGCTGGTTCTGAACCATAAGTGTTGTCTCAGCTGTAAAGGAGTTTCTTCAAGGAGAACGGGTTACCTTTCCTGTAAGAAATTAAGGTAAGAGTAGCCTGTTAGTCAGTGAGGAAGAAAATATGGATTTGATTAAATGATTACAAGCCATATATTGATGCTGATAACTTGATGCTGAAAATGAGCTTCAAAGATTCCATGTGAATTTTCCTCGGCCCATGAGAGTGATTGTTATGGAAATTACTTGTACACTGTCATCCAAAATTAACATCAGCAGTAAGGAAAACGCCATTTAAAAAATTAGGAATTTGAGCGGTTTGATGAAGATAAACTAGTCGCGGAAAAAAGTCTCTAGGTGGTAGAGAGATTATGAAACAGATAGAATTGCTTTTCCTTGGGGATTTTAAATACGGTGAAATTTTTCGAATACTTGTTTCAGGTGACTCCGCAATCAACTCAAGAACTGCTTCTTCTAGTTGCACAGTTTGTACTTCTCCAGGGCCGTTTGCTTCTTTAATGTACCATTTTCGCGCAAAAGTTTGTGCAGATGAGCAAATTTTGTGTGACGGAGTACCCTACGTCCTGAATACCATGGTCGAGCTTGCCGACCATTACAAAATGCATGTCTGACAATTCCGCATTTGTATAATTTTTTTTCTCTTCGATAAAAAAATAATCCCATATCAACATCCAAATTAGAAGGTCAGAAATGAAGAAACGCTAATATGACATTTAGTTGAAATATTCGTATTTAACAAAATGTTGACGGTAGCCTACTGGCATCGCAACTAGAAAATGTATTAAAGTAATGACAACTACGCGTGTTATGTTTAATTTTTTTGCATAAAAATGGCACACCATTAGAAAAAAGACAGGAGAGATTTTCTGTGACAAATTTGAACGATGAATTCAAAAATGGTTTTTAGTTTGAAATATCTCAGTGGCGTACCATTTTTTTCTTTGAAAAATTTTGGGACCATTATCCGTATGCGAGCCAATGATGAATATAAAATTTCTGATTGCATATCAAAAAATGCGCAATAACTACCTCTTAAAACCCACCAAATCCCATTCGCATATCTCAACCGATTTCAGAAAGAGTCACTTTTAAAAAAAAACTTCAACACCCCGTATCTCGAAAACAGAGCATTTGCGGACTGAAGTTTTACAGTGAACTGTCATTATTTTTCATGCAGAATCTTCCCCTGAAGTTTGTCGCACTAATTCACTAGCACGCTGTATAAGATCCTCGATCCTGAAAAGAGTAATCTTGAAGCTTCTAAACCCATCTCTTCCTGTTCGTCGGTTGTTCCAACTCATGTTCGAGCTCATTAGTTACGATTTCACATAAAATGTTTTTACTACTCTCACAATTACTTGTGTTTTTGCCATTTCATCACAACCACTTCTTACACAAAAAATCAGAATCTAAGAGTATTTTTTTTCAATATTGTATAAATATTTGGCAACTGGTATTTTACACTTTCTCAACCAAGTTTGAGATTCCATTCCCAAACTCAGCATGGATATTTTGTCTGCAAGGTTACAAAAGAAATAGCGCCATACTCAAATTTCGAGTCCATTTAGGCCCATATTGAATTTGTTCACTTTATTAGTGCATGAAGTTACATGTTAGGAATTAATGATATGCATCTCGAAATAATGTGAATATAAATTTTGTTCATGTACGAAAGACACGTTCAAATCCATTTACTATCATTGCTCAATTCTCACTATGGTCCTTTTTATGTTAGCAAAGGTACTATTAATATTATACAGGCTTGCAGCTTCACAAAAAAATGCTCGCAGTATGACTCTAACAAATTTTCCATTGTTATTAAGCAATTTACCTCTTATATATTTCAAAAATTCAATAAAAGTGATGATATTTCATTTCATTTCAAATAGCGACGTTGAAACTATTTCAATTGGAACGAACTCTTCTAGGAATAATCCCGTTTACAAATTTTATTGTCGACTCAGCGCATCATGAATAACTCATTATTTCGCGGAAGAGTTATCTCCATCAGGTAGGTGCAATCAAAAACTTTCAACTGAGGCGTTTTTGTAGAATTGCTGCTCCTTGTTTCGGTTGAATCGTTGTTGTCAAACGCTCTCAATTCCTTCCCTATTCTGGGTTTCTTTCAAATTCCTTTTCTAGTGATTGATCGTGCATGTTCTTTTCTTCGACTGGACTTTTCGTGAAATTATATTGCATACTCCAGATCTAGGGTAGAACGAAATAAAAAATTCCAACACCTTTGCAGACCTTGATTCCCTCTACTGGAATCCAATTATGGAGATATTCAAGATTGAAAGGATTTTGGTCTGATGTCAAACTAATTGTATCTGTTGGATTCTATTGTGAAAAAGTGAATGAAGTAAAAGGATACTGATAACGAAATTAATCGTTACCAAACCAAGGTTTTACCCTCTTTACTCCCATCCATTAACCATGAAACAGTACCCCCTATCGAATATCACGATGGGTATTGAGAATCAACTGCGGACTAGATTCGAGATTTTTGCATCTCATCAATGCAAGAGTAAGTTGATACAGACAGTAGACTCGTCTAGATGGCTCTCGTGTATTCCTCTATCGTCCAGATGTATCAATCTAGAACTAGTGGGAAGGAACTGTTACATTGCTCTTTTCTTAAAAATTTTTCGTCCCGAAATGCCTTCCTCGGAGTGTGGCGATATCTGCAAGATTCTCCATTTATGTACCCTGAAGTTCGATGAAAGAAACACTCCACAATCTTCATGTTGGGTCGAAGAAGATACAGCAATTAAAATCTTGATGCCACTGGATTTGAATATCGTCTTCAACATGTTTCTTATAACTCTTCAGTCCAACCCATCGACCCCATAGGACAATTTTGAGATTACTAGGTCCACAAGATTCTGGTACTGCATCGTTTGTCTGGTAAGTCTCTTCCAGACATCATCATAGGTCAGTTTATCTCGAGATCGCTTCTTGGTAATCAGGTAGAAGATATTTTTCTGACTCTTCTTCAACTGGATCACCCCTTCAACTTTTTGGTTCTGATCCCGTAGTGCCTGGAGTCGACCAAACTTCTTGAAAGATACCACAGCGATGCCTCTGGCCATTTAAAGGTCTTCTGCTACACACTGCGCTAGCAAATAATCAGCAGGCACCTTGAACGGACATTGGGTCTCCTTTCCAGTTACCCTATGTCGAACTTCCTGCCCGTTTGAGTATAGGGACATAAGCTTCTGGAACGTCATTTCATCTTCCGGTGATTGGCTTTTGGCGTAAGGGGACAACCTATTGAAGTGAAGGATTTCTCTAGTGGTGGCTCATAGATTCGGTAGACGAGATTGTTTATCCTCTTCATGATCTTGTACGGACCTTTTCAAGAGTTCGGCAACTCCGGTGATAGTCCAAATTTAACGTAACACTTTATACCCAAACTATTGTATTCCACACTATAATGGTCTATTCGTTTTTACGTAGCACTGAGACTGTCCACTTCGCGAATATTTATTTATTTCAAATAATCCTATTTCTGACACCAATTGTAATAAAAATGCACCTAATTTTAATCCGCTGATTTATTTTAAACTGATCTGATTTATTTCACTATGACTCATTTATATGCAACCAGTATATCATGTGAACTAACTCCGGCTTCAGATTCGTTACAGTAGTCAATTATACGACTTGTGAAGTTATTTATCATGCTAATACTGGTACATATCGGTCCCAACACTGTTCCACGTGGTACACCGGTAGTGACTTTCAAAGGTGTACTTTATTCATTCTGGGAATTTCGACCCTTTTGCTCCTATTCGATGAATATTTCTGCAAAATATCTAACGCTGGTCCTCTATTGCCATATTAGTTTATCTTATAATTCATTATGTGACACTGTATCAAAAGCACTTTCTTGACACGATCAATAAACCATACGTACCCTATAACACGAAATTGGAAAGATGTGTGATCATCCTGTATATTCTTGAAAGGAAAGTTGAACAATTTTTCTCCATCATATCATTAATATCAGGCTGTCCGGTTGCACTAGGAGTTGTGTCAAGCACGTCTCAGCCATCGTATGAGATGACAAAAATAAAACGAGAAGAGGGTGTTCAAATCTATGGAGGCTGCCTGCTGGGCCCTTTGTGGTGCACCACGATTACTGGGACTGACAGTCTATCTTCGAAATCTGAATGCTAAATGGAGTTGTACCCTATTATGTGATTATTTCGTCAAGCTATGAAACACGAATATTTGAAAAAAAATTACTGGTTTAACTGTATTGGATTTTCATGAGAAGATCGTCGTTTTTTGAATAGAAATTAGGATATTGAAGTTGAGTACTATAAATTGTTGATAAACAAAATTGTTTATAGAAGCAATTATTTCAAAATACTCGTTGTGAAGTGAGTCAGGTTAAAATGTTGAGATTTTAAGGATCGGAGAAACAATGAAACTGTATAATTTATTACCTGTATAAGATTTTTCAAATAATTTGAATCATTTTTTGTATTATCAACTTTAGGAACATTGTTGAAAACCAAAGAATGCAAGGAAAATCAATAAAGTTGAAAGTAATATAGTCATATTGGTCAAGGAAATCATAGAAGAAATATTCTGAAGTGCTCAAATTTGAACATCCCAAAGGAGAGAGACGGAGTTGAATATCAAAGTTTCATTCACTCTTCGCGGATTTTTGGAATCACAATAGAATTTTGCGTATGTAGTGTGAATTTTAAGTGGATCTGATTATTACGCAGTGAAGTGGCTGTGGTGTCAGAGAGTTTGCTGACCTTCTCAATTCTGTCAGGGATTTGCGGAGTTCTTCAGAAGCACCTCTAAAATTCGCACCATTATCACATGTGATGGTCGATGGTTTACCTCTTCGATCCCCAGGACAGCCCCTGCCACTGAGCTAAAGTGGTTCGGAATCCACTTTTATTTAAATTATAGGTCTCGGATCTCCCTTGCTCGCACAAGCTTTGCTTTTGATGGGTTTTCTCCGAAAACCTGGGTGATTCGTAAAAACAAATTTCATAAAACAAAAAATTAGGTAATATCGATTTATTTTTATTCTTTTGATCCCCTTGAAATTTACAGAAATTACTAATATCATTATTTTGATTCGACTGGTGTTTGCAGAATTGCTCTATCTCTTACCGTTTCCGAGTTGAAAAGTTCATTTGGAGTTGAGAGTTTATTCACCTTCAATATATTTTTTTTCTACATTCTCGTGAAATTTTACTTTTGCTGAATATGTGCACCAAATTGGAAGTCAATTCCGAGTTAATGGAAGATTTCAATGGCTCTTCACGGAACCTCTGCATTTTCGAGTCGAAACTTTTCTTTAATTCAGCCATCTAGTCGAGATCAACTTGAAGAAAGCTAGCGATTTTTTGCAAAATTGAAAATAAAAACTTTTGAAAATTTGGTCGTGCGAGGGAATTTTTGACTTTTTATTCCTTTTTTTAAGTTAAAACTTGACTTGTACCTGAATGTACACAAATCATATATTTTCGGAACCACTATGGAATTTTGCGTATATGGTGCGAATTTTAGGTGGATCTAATGATTTTGTAACTTTGATATCATCATTTTGAATCGACTGAAGTTCGCATAACTGTTCTCTTCCGTTTCCGAGTTGAAAAGTTCATCTGCTGTTGAGAATAGTCATTTACCTCTAAAATATATTTTTTTATTTTTCTATAAATTTTCGAGATATTTCACTTTATTTGGATATGCAAACCGAATTTGAAGTGTCATTACAGAAGAAAAACTCTGCCATAAAAATTCCTTATCAAACAAATATTTTGTTTCTTCCAAAAATCTAAAGTGTTAAACAATTGTACATTATACTCCACATTTCAAAACCTGTTATTTTTCACTCTCCAATTCAAATCGGCATAACAAAGTGGATATTCTTGTTTTCACATCTACAACTCGAATGCGCCCATCTTTCCTTGGAAACAGTTTTTCTATTTTCCCCTTTCTCATGAATTTATGGGTGCTCTGTCGTCAACAAATACAACAAGATTTTCTTTGACCCATCTATGTCAGAAAATATGTTCCAGCATCTGCGACTTTCACCATTCTTGTCGAAGCACTCTAGCAGAATCTGCAACACATGGTGATCCATCCCTGTTTTCACACCAATCAAAAAATGGTTGGGTGTAAGTGCTTCTGGATGAGCAGGGTCTGTTGAAACATGTTTCAACGGTTGACAATTTTCGAAATATTCAGCTTCTGTAAGTGGGGTGAGCAATGTTTCATCTCTTAACGAATGATCGGGCATGGCAGCTCCAATAGTTTCTTTGGCAATATCAATTATTCGCTCCCAAGCACCTTCCATATGTGGTGAAGCAGGTGGTATACATTTTCAGGTGATTTCATTAGCGACTAAAGCATCGTTTGAAGCTGACCTTTTCAATTCTGTCAGGGATTTGCGGAGTTCTTCAGAAGCACCTCTAGAATTCGTACCGTTATCACATGTGATAGTCGATGGTTTAACTCTTCGAGCTATCTTTCGTCATATTGCCATAATAGCAGAGTCGGTAGTTGAACTATGGGCAACTAATTTCAACATTTATGAAAGGTCGTATTCCTGGAGTCACTCTAAGAGTTAAAAGCTGGCCCATTTTGGGCACTTCTGGTTTTGCTCTAGACTTCTTACAATTCAGGCAAAGTGCAAATGTTGATTTGACTGCAGCTCTTTCATTAATGAGCCAAAACTTGACGAACTTCATTTAGTATCATTTCTATTCCTTGATGACCAAACTTTTCGAGGTAATGTTGGAGAAGAAGTGTGTTTTGAATAAATGGTTTTCTTGTTTGAAATTCTCTACAGGATGCTAGATTCATTCTTCATTCCATTATCATCAATCCATCTTTATCTAGAGCTGCACTCGAGTGATTCCAACGACTTCCTTTATGCAGTGGTCTACCCCTTTCCCGACATTGGATGTCTTCTGGAAAACTTTGTCGCTGTGATTTCCTAATTTAATATTTTGCGGCTTCTACAATTGGAATTAATTTTTTTTAATCTTATAAGCCAAGGTGTACTCATTACTCCTTATCAGACGAATCCATTTAGAAAAAGAATCAATATCAGGAGAAAATTTCGATGTCATGAATAGTAACAGCCACAAACTCGTTTTTTATTTCCAATATTGGTTCTGGGATTTCATCGACAGATGTTTTCAATTCTTCACTAGACCAATTTTTTTCAGTAATTTTTGAGAAGGCAGGTCCATGAAATCATTTCCCTATTGAATCGTCGTATTTCTGTTTTATGGTCTCTCTTGTGGCTTCATCGGCGATGTTTTCGCTAGTTGGTACCCATCTCTAGTCTTTCGTGTTGGCCATTTCCTTATCTCACCAACTCGATGTGATACAAACTCTTTGAATTTTTCTCTATCGCTTTTTATCCAAAGTAACACACATTTTGAATCTGTCCAGAAAAACGTACGATCAATTTTTATTTCCAAATTTGTTTTATGGCTGAACTAAGTCGACTGGCCATTACTGCTGCTTGAGGCTTATGACGAGGAATCAATAACTGCTTCAGAGGGGGCACTCTAGATTTTGCTCCTATCAAACTCACATCTGTGATGACTCTGAGATATAGAGCCATTGCGAATGCTCTCTGACTAGCATCGCAGAATATTTTCGTATAGAAAAGAGAATCTTGATTTCAACAACTCTGTTCAATCAACCAATTTTTGCAAAGTTTCTTGTAGATTTGCTCGAAGATTTTCATTCCATTCAATTCCCTCGCGCCATATGTCTCGCATGATAATTTTAACTCTAACAGTGAAGAAAGCAAGAAGTTCCAGGGGGTCAAAAATAGGCATGACTTGTCGTAAAACATTTCTCTTTGTGATTTGATCCTCAATTTTCATATCGAAATATTTGGTTTCATCAGAAGTTTGGTTGCGTTGCATTTTTGTTGCCATACAACATCTTTGTCTGCAAGGATTCTTCGGGGAGAGTTTAACGAACTAAATCAGAGTTGGAAATCCAATCTACTAGTTGAAATCCTCCCATTTCGTTGATACTACAACTTTTCTGGATCTTGTTAACTGTTTCTCCTTCGGTATGAACTGAATCTAGGGAGCCATCGATATAAAATTTATTGATGATGACATAAGGAATTTCTTCTGAGGCAGAATGTGTAATAGTATTTAAATTTTTGGAGATATTGGGCACAGACAGATGAACAGGTGGCATCAAATGTAATTACCAAAATTTCATTATGTATCGGGTGATCTGTTCGAATCGAGACCTCTCCACAAAAACCTCTGGGCATATTGGTCAGCTTCACCAATTCGTATTTGTTGGAACATTTCCCTGATGTCACCGCAAATTTAATATTTTCATTCAGCCCTATGCTGTATCACTTCCATTCAAAATAACGTCAACGTTATTCGCCATTTCTGTTATTTTGCTATTGCTTAGTAATTTGCTATTTGGATGCTCAACGGAAAAATGTGGTGAATACCATATTCTAGAAGTTTCAATTTGAGCTTCCTCTTGACTCAACTTTCTGGCATATCCCTTGTCTATGTACCTTTCTATTTTCTGACAATATTCAAGAGCAAAGTTACCGTTTTTCAAAATTTCCTCTCCATGCATTTCAAGCGTTCAATCGCAACAATTCTGCTCTTTGTCAACTCAATATTTACGATTTTCCATACCATCTGAGTCGCAACATATCAGGCAACTTGGCTACAAGATTCTTAGTGAGCTGTGGGTTCTTGAGATAATCCAGAGAAAGTAGAGCTTTCAGGGTTGCAACGAGATTTCTTAAGTCATTTGCAAATTGAATCAGCCTTACCCTCATTGGTGGAATAGCTCTGACCTTCGATATCATTACTTCTGCAATATAAATATCTTGTTTTCCAAATCGCATTGTTAACGTGTTCATGATCAGATCCACGTTATTGGAGGACAAGATCATTCCTGCAACCGCAGATTTTGCATCACCTTTCAAAATTTTTCCTAACGTTTTGTCACTTTTTCTGACACTTTGGGAAATACTTGACTAATCCTCAGGAATAATTGCTAATGAAGATTTGTCTTCATTTTGTGAAGGTAGGATGCTGGTTAGCGTAGGTAAGGAATTCTCAATCGTCGAATTTCCCATACCAAATTTATCTGGCCACACACAACTTCGGTTCATACCAGCAGTTTTCCTTATTGGTCTTGCACTTTGATTTCCATCTTTTTTGTACATTACTGTTTCTTATATCCGGTCGAAGAAAAAATGTTTTTGTTTGATAAACTTTCCTCAAACTCCTTAATTCAGCTTCCAAAAATCTGTACAAAGTGTTAAAGAACACATTGTACTTCACAGTAAATATAAAAATTTTCTTCATGACAACACCTACGAGATCAAAATCATAAATAGACATATTTTTTCTTTCATTATTACAAAGGTATTTGTATAATATATATGTCTGATAAGTTCTTTTGTCAATTAGACAGGTGATGGGTTCGATTCCACGCAGAATTAACTTTTTTTATTAAATAATAATATTTTAATATGCATACAACTCTGGAGTGGATAGTTATTCTTGAAGTAACTAAATGAATAGTATGATATTTGTCACTTTTGCATTTGGTCGCCTAAAAGCATATATCTGTACATTAATAATAACAATAATAATAAATAATAATAAATTTTCATTGGAGTAGTGAAATGCCCATTCATGAGCCATATCATGAAATCTGTGGGGTTGTATTATGGTAATGTGCTGCTAACAAACTTGGGCTGTGTAAAAATTCCAGTGATCAAGTTAGAGATTGTGCACACGAACCGTGACTACCGACTATTTTATCGTGAAACTGCCAGTAAAACTCGGTATATATATCTATCATCAAGGAATATGTCGTGTGTGGAGATACTCAGATTCTTGTTTGATGAATACATTTCCAGAATATTACCCAAATAAAGGAGGGGAAAATTTAATCAGCTGAGACAGGAGAGGTTTTCTATTCATTTGTCTAGTACCTACGGAGTTCAATTGAAAAGGAATTGCTAAATACTGTGTTCGTGTGGAGGTAGTGGCCAAATTTTTGAAAGACGAATTTGACCTAGTTCAAATCCCAAATGAGATATTCTCGGGAATTTCAAACATTTATAAATTAACAAACACCAGAACTTATCAGAATCATCACTCAGTAGGAACTATTCTTAGTGAAAAATTAGGTAGCGATCAAAAAAATAGTACCATCTCACACACAATTTCAGTAAAAATTCTTCCCCATTTTACCTGTTCCTCAGCTTGAAGCATGATGAAATCCCATTTATTGGCTAGATTTTTCTTCAAATTGTTGAGAGTTTCCAGTTCATAATCTTCCAGTCCATGCCTCTGTTTATTCCTAAGGGTTCTTTTGGCTAGATAAATCGCGTATTCTACATTATCTGGAGGTCTGTTTTGCCAAGGCCAATAATAGGGATTCTAGAAATTCATACACTTGAGTAAATCTAACACCCCAAGATATCACTAGGTATTACCTGAAATCTGTACAGTGAGCTATCGTCTTTAACTACTAGGTTTTTTGAGTCACTTATGGGAAAGAAATATCCGTACTGACATAGTTGGTTGGCTATGTTGAGCGCCTCTGAAAAATTCAATTGATCAGAAATATCGGAGTATTATGAGGAATTCAATGACTTACCGGATTCTTCGATTCCAAGGCGCTCTATTAACCATTCAATTAGGTCATAACCTGAAAAAAAGTATTTGATAAAATTTGTTTGCAATCAACATAGTAGATGTCAAAAAAAACGCTAAGATTTGTGCTCTTATAGTCAACCCGGAGTGATCCACCACAAGTTTTATGTCATGGGGGGGGGTGGAGGGCGGTGATAGTTATTTATGATAAAAGTGTTAAAAGTGGCATTTTATTTTTCGAGTGGGGAATATTGTGAAACGAGTGTCAGCGAGTGAAGTAACCCCAAGAGCAAAATAAAATAACTTTCAACAAATTTATCATACAAATTTTGTTTTATAACTGTTACTGCTAGTGAGAAAAAAAATTCATAAGATCCATAGTATTCGAACACACGACCTGTGGATTACAAGGCAGAGTCTCCAGCTATATGGGCTAATGCACTTTATTACTGACTGTGATATTCTGTATTTCAAACCTATTAGTAGTCATGACAGTGAGGAAGGTAAAAAATAAATCAATAATTGTTTGTAAGTTATCACAAATTAATAAAAGTTTATAGGTTTTTTATGGTCGTAGCAATTACTGCTGAAAATATAAATAAAATGGAAGTTGAAATGGATTTAGATTATGCTCCTCCATCAGAAATTCAAGAAGCTGCAGAGTAGCTTCAGATCTGTTGCCTGAAAAATCACGGAAACAATATAAAATTGAAGAAAGTTGAAGGCAAGTTTACTGAAAGCGTACTTTTAGTTTATTTCAGAGAAAAAGTTATAGAAATCATCAGCGCTGTGATCTGAATTCTCTATGATAAAAGTTGAATTGAAAATCGAGAAAAACGTGGATATAAATAGATACAAAAAAAAAACGAAAAAGTGTTGGATACGATACCATCCATAAAAATCCAAAATTCTGACTAAGAAACAAATGGACAGATTTTGAAATGAAGCTCCTGATACCATATATACTGCGTGATTTACGTAGGCCGTGCATTAGAAGTTTTTTAACTTGCAGTTGGACTAGAAACTTGAAATTTGGTATGCTGTCATAATTGATTATGTGCGTTCTACCTCAAATGCTTTTAGTCTTACAACTATACAGGGTATGCCAAAAGTCGGTACCAACTTTCTTATTTCAAACAGAAACCTAATGTTTTTGTCATGGTTCGATTGGCCTTCTGATTATGACTTTAGACAACCTAAGTTATGTTTACTTATCTATCACAGTTTTTGAGATATGCCCGTTTTTCTGAAAAAAATTACGGCTGTAGTAGTTTACGAAAACACATGTAGCCCGCAAACCGTTCAAAATTAGGAAACCAAATTTATGGAGCAGTTAGCTGGTAGTCCAGGCTAACACCTGATGTCCCATCGACGGTCCAATTTTGTACCATATGGGCGCAGCCGATTTTTGAATGTCGCAATATAAAATTATCAAAAACTCAATTTTTTCAAATGGCACCTACCATTTTTTTTTTCAACATTCGAAAGAAAATTGAATTTTAGGATGAGTTATTTCATCATTCCCTATACCCAAGTTCCACCTCTATCGAGTTATTCAATAAAAATCAAGGAATTATATTTTTCATATTTTTTTCTTGAACTTGTGCTATATTGATTACGTTTATGAGCACTTCTACTGCTACTTTCCACCTGACCCGCCTCAATGAAGAATTTGAAATTGAACAAATTTTCTTAATTCGAATAGTTTTTTTTGTATTCAGTGATTGAGTGCGTAAAATGAATATTTTTTTTATGGCACATGATAGTGTTTATTTTTGGCCGAGAACCAGAAAATAAATTCTTTCGAATGTGCCATGAAAACACGAATTTTATACACGAAATACAAACACCATTTTTTGTACAATTGTGAATGAGAATTTACATCTGAAATATATTAAAAATAAATACTTTCAATACATCTTGACGTTTTTTTTTGTCCCGATAAGTTATCGCTTTTAAACGACTGTTGTCTTGAAAATATTATTGAATGTTTTCAGTAAAATCGAATTAAAAAAATTTTCCTGTCTGAAAAAAATTATTCCAAAATAACTAAATAATACTATAGAAACGGTTTGTTGACACGCTGTGCGTATGACTGTTTGATTGTGTTTGCTGGTAGTTGCTTCGATTTCAAGTTATTTTCAAGAAGATGGATGTTGGTTATGATAGTGGTAGTGACACCCCATCAGATATACCTGAGAAAGTAAATGCAATAGTATTTAATAAGTTACGGGCCAAATCCAAGTTAGTATTCATCAGTCCAATGCCAAAGTCACGAATGTGCATATTTGATGTTTTAAGAAAAATGCGTTTCAAAAATTCAAGACGTTGCTAAAAATAAAAATAACATTTTGGGTTACTGAACCACTATTGGAAGGTTTTCTGTTGTAAAACATTAAATAATGATATCGTCTTGAATTTTTAAAACGCATTTTTTTCAAAACATCGAATATGCACATTTGTGACTTTGGCGTTGGACCGACGATATGAGAAACCAAATGACCAATTTCGTGAAGAAACTTGTAAAAATGGTTTCTGAAAATGTTCTCTTATGCTATTTTGAGGAAAAATAAAAAATTATAAATCCTCCTACGTTATGGAGTGACTACTCAATGATGACAATCAATATTTCATGTTTATTTTGTGAATTATTATGGCAGTATAAAAAAGTAAACATTTACGCATAATAGAGATGCAGAAATGTTTTTTAGACAGTTGTGCAAAAAATATTTTTTTGAACATTTCATGACATAACATGAGTCGTATTTCATCAAAATGTAGATCAGGCCGTAGAATATTTAGTGGAGAGTTTTGTATTGCATCTGTAAAAAGAAAAAATACAAAAAAGCACCAAAACATTATCTACAAAAAACTGGCATCAAATTCTAATGGATAATGCTGGTACTTTTTCAACTATAATTTTCTTATATAAGTCGAGGCAAAATTAAAATGGCCAGAGATAATTATGATGAAGAATTGTATTTGAACACCAACAATTCCTCACTTGAGATAATATTTTAGTAGACCTGGGTTGCCAGAGGAACTCGTGAGCGACACTGCTTTTATATTCAAATAGTTGGAAAAAGGGAATATTCTCGAATGATAATTGAACATGGAGTTTTTTCGAATGAAAACAATTACTTTCCCGGCTATAGCCACGCTGGACATTGACCTATATCTGATATATATTTTGAAAAGAACCTAACAAGAAACAAAAAACCTGAAATTGAAAAATTTACATATTTATTTATATTTATTTATTAGATAGTTGATTTTTTGATACCAGGTCATTCAGCTACAAACGTTCAGAATAAAATTCAGAGAAGTTGCACAGAAAATTATGTTAATTTTTTCATTAAAGATACAGAGTAACACCCCTCTCGTGTAGAAAATCACCTAAAGAAATTCTTATTGGTAGAATTGAAAAGACAAAACTTGACTTGACTCGAACACAACGATCAAAAAAATATCTCCGCACAACCACGATATGATAATTTGTTTGCTGTTACGTTGAAGAGTGAAGTCCAGAGATTACCCCAATTTCAATATACAGGATGACTCAGAGGTGCTTGAAAATGGTCAATATCTTATTTTTATACAAGCCATCGACTTCTTCAAACAAAAGGTCCAACAATGGCGCACATTCTGAAAATATGTTTTTCTACGACCACTTGAGAAATACGCCCATTTTATGCGCTTCGGCTCGTACCGTAATTTTCATACTCGTGAGAAATGAGTGTCATTCCATGCTCGATGCACAAAATACTATTATTTTCAATCAGGCTAATTAAAATGAAATACAAAATTATTTTCTGTTTTTTAAATAGTAATTTCACATGTTTGTTACAATTCACATCCAAGTTTCGTAGACTTATTTCAATAGATTTTGACAGAAAAATTCATAACTACAAAACTTTTTTCCAGCCGATTCCTTTTGTTTCAAGGCATCTTCCGAAATTTAGGTGAACTCGCAATATGTCCACTTTATTTCTTCACCCCACGTGGGCTCGGACGTCTAGGGGACAACATGGACGCACAGAAAAGAGAGCTGCTTCTCCCTCCTAGCCAATTTCTGAGCAGGGGGGGACTTGTGTCAAGGGGTATCTGGGGTACCGGTCAGGGGGCGCTGATAGCCGCCTCCACTGTTGTTGGCGGTTGGTCGAACTATTCAACTCATTATGATTTGTTTGTTTAATACACGCCTCTTGCAAAGCTTATGCGTGTCGGCGGAGCAAAGCGGTGGCAGTATCTAGTGAAAAAAACAAAAAAAAGTTTCCCGTACCGGGAATCGAACCCGAGCCTCCTGGGTGAAAGCCAGGTATCCTAGCCACTAGACCATACGGGATATAAAAATTATTTCCAAAAAATACGAGTGGTAGTGCAAGGCAAGACGAGTTCCTAGTAAAAAAATAAAAAATTTATTCCCGTACCGGGAATCGAACCCGAGCCTCCTGGGTGAAAGCCAGGTATCCTAGCCACTAGACCATACGGGATATACTAATTAATATGCAAAAAATAGAAACAAATTTAGTTTTATTTATGTTTCTTTAAATTTTATTTTTGGTAAAATGGTACCTAGTTCACAAGCTACGTTTTTACTGAAATAATAGTATATTATTCAACGAGCGGTAATGTAGGTCTTAACTCACGCAGATGCAGTTTGCGGCACGAGCCGCAGGCGAGTGTTGTAATTCATCAAGTGAGTTATGACCATTACCGCAAGTAGAATACTATACTTTATCTACGACTATAACAATAAATACTAAGATACAAGTACAGAGAAAGAATTGTATTCACAAATCTTAATAGTTACCTATAACAATGCTATAAAAATGTTAATTGTAATTACTCATTTTGTTTATTAATAAAATCAACTGTAAAGTTTGAACAACCAGGAAACTGAATACGTGGGACTGAAGTATGGTAACATTAGCTACTTGTCATATTTCTGATGGAGGTGTATACATTAATTCATCTTCACTATCTCAAGTTCGGAAATTGTAAATTGTGACTCATCGTCATCGTGAAACCCCGCGAACCGACGATGAGACACTATCTACAATTTCCGAACGCAAGTAATCTGAATTAATCTTTTTCAGTATAAAATTCACAATATTAATAATTTAATTTGAAAACGTCAAAATTTTTAAAGTGACTTTACTCCCCTCAATATCAACAGGTAATAGACTGTTCCATTTCGACCAAACGGCTTGTACAGAAGTACAAGCCACCTCTTGATATTCGGTTCGTAAATAATTCCAAGAATGTTTTCACTTATAATATCCCTAGTGCTTGAATTATTGCCGGAAATTTTTCGAGTACATAAATTTTTTGAAAATTACACGAGTCGCGAAAATTACACTAGATTCGGTAAGAAACTTTCACACCAAGAAATGAAAATCATCCAACAATTCATAATAACTATGGGAAGCCCAACCTCGCCCAACGTTGCTTGACCTCATATATCGGTGACCCGGCCACGTCAAATATTTGACAGAAAAATTTCCACTCACATTAATTTCGCCGAGGGTCCCTGGGAGGATAAAAATTTCCGGAAGATTTTTAGGTTGCCATAGCATCTAAACAAGAACGAATTTTTTGATTGGCTAAAAGAGTGAGGTGTGAAATTTTTCGATTTATTAGCGTGAGTTATAGCAGTGAGATATTATAACTCACGCTGTTTGTTCATAGACACTATTAATTGCTCAAAAGCAGTTGAATAATTAATATATAACTTAATAGGAGTAGATAAAAGTTGTTTATCTTTCAAAATATCGTCGGGTCCCCATTTTGATTTTTTCTTGGCATTGGGGTTTGAGTGACACCTGATTCGAAACGCCTTTTAATTATCCATACAACCTCAACTTCTCAGACAGAAATATTCATTCAAAACAAAGCGGCGGTACATAATGTAAGAACTTTCATGGGATTAATCTATACCGTAAAATTCAAAATCGCATACATACAAAGTTGAAAAAACTCGCATAGATAATAGCCGATATTCTCAAAATGGTATGAGTAGAATTAGGTCCAAATTAAGCGAACAGGTTTTGAGAACAAGAACATTGGGAGTGGCCTAAAAAAAATTAACGCACCCTGCTAAAAAAATAATTCAGAAAAACGATATCTTTGACTATGCCCCGTATAGATCCTAAGGTACTATCATAATTAAGATTTCAATTGGATATGTTAACGAGTTTCGATAAATACATTTTCATACTAAATTGTCTTATTTTGACCAGCAAAACAGGGTTTTTTCTGTAAATCCCACCCTACTACGACGTTTCTACGAACTCTTACAGCTTATATCTCAGAAACGACGCATACAAATCTCTTTTTTACATTCATGCAAAAAGCAAAACTTTATTGAACTATTTTTAGTGGAAAAAGAAGTTCTTCATTGTACTAGTGCAATAAAGTATTTCACTACATATTCGTATAGCAGATATTCTTTGAGATTGACAATACGTTTCAAACAGTTACATATGTTTTATAATTTTGTATTGATGTTAGCAGCAACAGTTAAACAAACAATGCCTTCCCGAGAATACCTAACTCCATTACATGGAAAAATTGATGATAGTGATGAAATCGATGGTAATAATTAATAATTTGAATTGCGTAAGTATTTCATTCTCCTACACCTAGTGCCGCACCTACGTGAATCAATTTTTGCTTTTTACATGAACGTTGAAAAAATTTTGCATGCAACTCGTGCAAAAATTGTTTGTTGCACTCGACGTGTTGTCCATCGGACCATTTCACGACATTGTTGCCTTGTCGCAAGGATACAATAAGCATGTCAGCTAGATTTTGATTTCTGTTGGGTATAATTTAAACATTCATTGCAGCTTGTTGGGAGCATGTAAAAACGAAAGTATTTCCATCGCCGAATGGAGATTCTTCGTTGTCGATATAGTCTGGTCAGTACGGCACGCTGCATTTGATATTTCTATTTGTTTTAGTGTTTGGCTCATTGGAGTATTTTTTTCCTGAATAAATAGCAAAGTCTGAGTTGATTTGTGTAAAACTATCGTTAGTTTTTATTATTAAGCAATGGTGAAGTAATGTGAAATGTGTAAAAGATCATTTGAAGCTGGGAACCAAAATATGTCATTTCTTAGGTAAGCTACCAGTGTCGTAACTACCGAGAAAGGGAAACCGAATTGGAAAATAGTAAAATTAATGAATATTTATTAAAAAACATGTCAATTCCATTCCATTCCATTCCATATTGGGTTTCCATTATTTCTATTTTATTAAATCTCAATATTTCTGTGAACAATGCACGACACTGCCGGTGAGGGAAGATGTCCCTTACAAACAAATTTGAAGGCGTGAGCGTGAGTTACTCATCTAGGTTGTGATTTAATCGGAGGTTAAGAATAATACATTCATTGCTTCAAAAACATTCAGCTTCATAGCAAGAGTTCGATAATAAGTACATAGTTCAGAAATAAACGTAAACATTAAAGTAACAGAAAAGAGAGCCCAAACTTGTACAATCTCTATATGAAGATAAAGATAGAGAAAGAAGTAAACACAAAAGATACAACGATCCGATTAATGCGAAAACTATTAATTCATTCATAAAAAATGGACGGAGCCTCAAGATATTCCACACATAATTGGCTATGACTCTGGCAGTGTTCGAAGTGATATTTTCGAGGTAAAATATCATGTTATTCGGACTGGATAGACAATCATGATCTGAAGGCTTCATTACACAATGTATTGGGCACTCAAACAGCGTGAGTTCAATTGTTTCCAGCATGGTATTCAAATTGCAGATTGTACAAATTTCGTTTGGATCTATTCTTCAAGTAGAGCCGTTGTGAATTTCAGCATAAATTTGCTACTTAGACGAATTTGTACTATCGTTCTTTTGATTTGGATTGGAACATTGAGGTTGAGGAAATTCTGGTTGAATCTGGAAAGGAATGAAAAGACAAATAAGAAGCTCTACTTGAGAGTAACAGATCTACTTGAGAGAGCGAACAAGTTTTTCACGGAACTTTTGTTTTCTTTTACTTGAGATGACCATTTGTCAAGACTGAGTTGTCTTCTAAAACAGATTTCGGGTAGGCGATTTTCATCCATTTTGAGAATTTTAATTAGCTAATTCAGACAAGATTTCAATACATTGTATAGGAGTTTTACTCGTCCGGTTTCTTCTAGTCTTACGATATAATCAGGTGAAATGATAGGGAGGAGTAGAATTCTTTTCAGAAAACCCACTTGGACACGTTCCAATATTTTTGTATATCTAAGGCTCCATATGGCAACACTGTTAAACATAACGCTAACCACCAAACTAAGTTTCGATTTGGATTTCCATGTAACCAATTATAGAGATAATTGCACCTATCGATTGATTTCCTTTTACGGTAGAATTGGTTGCCATTTCTCTGAATAGAGGAAAAGACACAAATGGGACGCACAGATAGGTATATTTTGAAATTCAATGAAAGAGTTGTATTTCGTGTAAGTGAATTTAATACAATAGCAAAGCGCTTTCGGCTGTTAAGCCATCATCGGTGCTATACCTGCAAGTAAGTAATAATGGAAAAATAGTAAAGTAATGAAATTTTGAATTACTTACATGTCAAGTATTTATTCAAGAGTAATATAAAAAGTCAACAAAACCATGGTTAACCTTGGTTTGATTGGACATACATACAACATGTTGAAATTAAGTACTTAATATATACCCATTGAGGGATTTTTGTTTAATATTTTGTTCGGATTGTTGTAATATCAACCACGAGGTGAAACCGGAAAGAATAATTTTTTTTTGAAATTTGACATGTGAAATTGAAAGCTGACATATGAAATGTGGTGACATTGACATAAGGTCCATGTCCAGTGAGAGTTAAGAGTGAATTTATGACATATGACAATGTTTCGTGACTACAGAATGTGAAAGTTCACCTGAGAGCTAAGAACAATAAATTTAGAAAATTTGCATTGAAATGAAATACTATTTTAATCTTCTATGTAGAGGAATATATGATCTTTTTAATTGAACCTATTTAAACATAGGTTATTGTACTGTAATTCTTTGTCAATTTGTAGATCTTCAAGAAAATCTAATCTAATCTATTGAAATTCTTTGAGATGACTTGTTTCAAAATTTGTGAATTGCGATTTCGGCTGAAGTTATGTTTACTGAATTTAATATGGTGTCCAAATGCTGAGTTTCCAGGTTTGTTCAGATGTTCGTTTATACGAATTTTTAAAGGTCTGCAAGTCCGTCCTAATGTAAGAAGCTTCACAATCATTACAGTCAAGTTTATAAGTCCCACTCTTCGATAATTTGTTAATTTTGTCTTTTGAATTTACTAAATGTTTGCCTAAATTATTGGTACTGTTTAAAGAAATTTTAAAATTTGTTATTTTATTCTTGATGCAACCAGAGACTTTTTTCTCTTTTATTTTTGACCTTTTGAATTGAATTTTGGATAATTTGGATTATATTATAACCCTATAACACACCACTCACATACATATCACTTCTGAAAGCAATTAAACTCAAAATAAGCGACAAAATTATTAATCAGAGAATTTTATGAGGGAAACTCGACTACAATTGCGTATGATACTTGCGCATGCTTGGGCAGATATCAGACAGTCAGATAGGCACAAGATTGACAGGTTCTAATGGTGAATTTCCGTGCAGCTGAATTCAAATTCTTTCTTGCGAAATGTGTGATTATTATTTTATTCCAGTAAATTGCATTTCCGCAAAACAAAAATAATATAATAAATCAAAAATGTAACTAATAAAACTGCTTGCGGACAGTGATTCCGTAAATTTGAATGATTATGTTGTTTTATTAATTTCATGCTCGTGCGCAATACTTGGAAATTCTGTTCATGGAAATGTACCTTAACAAAAAAACCGACGGTGGCGGTTCACGCAAGTATCGCGGAATATTTGAAAAATTCTACAGTTTTACAGGTATAAGTCGGCACACCATCAGGGTTTTCAGGCATCTTGAAAAACGAAATTTATCCAACAAAAAAGCTTTTGTTCAAAACTTTCTGCCTCATTTTCATAATCCCAAAGTTATAGCACTAAAAAAGGAAATAGAAAAAAAGTAACCCCTAGCGAATGAGAGTTTTGGTCAACTGAAACTTCGTAGTTTCATCTACTAACATCCAAAATTTCCAGTGTTCATGAGTTTTTTCCTACTCTTGGCAAAATCGTGTCTCTCTTGATTCGTTTTTGTCTGATATTGCAATGCTAAAATAAGATGAAGGCAATGGCCTGGCAATGTTTGCTGACCTTTTCATTTTTTCAGTGTTTTGTGTAATTACAAGAATTCGGAGAAAACAATTCGGGGCATTAACGGCTTGTTTGGTCATAAAGCGGCTCTTGAACTCCCTGGAAATCCATTTCACACCAGGTGTACTGAACATTTCATTCAATAACAATAATACTAATAATACCCAACTTACAGCTGCATTTAATATCACCTCAAATGTTTCATTCATGTTTTGAACGATTATTAGTGCATGTCGTATGCAGGGGAGTTGATCTATTAGCCATATATATTCTCTCCCCAACTTGTGAATTTCCAAACAACTAAGCACAATTATTTCCATTTTCAATTTTCTCAAGCATTCACAAAGAAATGGTAAATATTCATTCATCACATGCAACTCGCGGAAACTTCACTTCAACTTACACAAGTTAAATTCATAAAACTACCCCTAATTAATGAAGAAATAGCTAGAATTCTGCTCTCCGTGAGTATACCTGTGGGAAAAATGTTCTTCTGTTAATTCTTTATTGCTCAATTTCTGTTATTTTGAATCTGCTGAGTGGAAAGTCTGCCAACTCCTCTGCAATTCTGATTATTTATTCAGGCTTCTTTCTTCTCATCTGAAGTTTTTCAATAAAAGGAAATAACTGAAATTTGCGAGTACCATAATTTCCATCAGTAATTAATATAATGAATATAAAGTTCATATAAACTAGATATGAAGTCTCAATAAAATATTTGTTCGTCATGAATTCAAAGAAATTAGTTATGGATGAAATGTTGATTAAACAGTTTTCCCTGTCTTGACTGCTTGAGCCGGTTGCAATTCGTACATGGCAAGATCAGTTGTCGAGCTGTCTTCTGGTCTTAGATTTTTCGATGACTTCATCTCCCACCTATAAACCCAGTTCATAAGCCCTATGCTAGGGCGGCCAGGCTGGTAGTTGAACTGCTGCTGGTCATATAGTAATGATGTAGTTTTTTCCAAATTATTTCTTGTAATCGTTGTTGCTATCATTCTTCATCAATCCGAAGACCGTCTAAGTGATGTGATGAAACGGGTTCTTTATCGACTTCGTATATTGCTCAAGCTTTGGAGAAGATAGTAAGAACAGGAACGATGTCTAGTCATCTGGGAGTCGAAGTAGTTTTTTTATGCAATCTGGGATACTTGTAGAATACCTGCGTGGTTAAGTACGATATCTTCACGTATGCCCTTGCAAGTAATCGCAATACTTTTTTGTTTTGCTATGATATATAACCATGTTTTCGTATTTATGATTACCTCCATATCATAGATGTTAAAGTATTCTCCGGACTCTGCAAGAAGGTGTATTCTACCTCTGATATATTTCATCAATGATGCAATTTGTATTTTGTTTCTATGTTTTTACTGTTGTTGGTGAACATACGTAATTGTTTGAAGGATATTGGGTGCAGATTTTTAATTCTTCAACGACTAGTTGAAAGTATTGCTGGTTATTGTAATCTAAAGCCAACACCTCATTTGGAATATCCAATATCCAGTAGGAACCGTTTTCGTTCTTATTCGAAACTCCATATCATATATTGATGAATTGTAGGAATTATGAACTTCGTTTGATGATTTGATGCTTTTGTGAGTTTCTCTTGATTTTAGTGCAAGCTGTTAATGTCCTGGTACACTTCATCGTTTACTCCGAATACAGCGGTCAAAGATTTTCCAAGCTTTCCTCTCTTTTTGCGTATGTTGAACGTTGAAGAGTTGGCACTCATGAAAGATAGTTCTTTTATGAGTGCTCTTTACACTCGTATTTTTTGGCTTAGTGAGCCTAACATTTGATCCGCTTCATCGGTGTTTAGAGATATCTGAGAATCTTGATCAATGAGGACTCTACGGGTTTGTGGCATTCCAGTGGACGATATGCTCGATACTGAAGCTGTCGTTAGTAGGACTTCGTTTTGATAGGAGTTATTCTCTTCTTCAGCGATCGTGTGATGGGAGCTTGCTTCAATTTTTTTTCTCTTCCCGAAATCTCTGTCTCTCCACGTGCAACAGCGTATGATGTGCTAATTGCATTTGTTGCATCGTAGAATGCTACTGCATTTTTTCCTGAAATCGTGGTGAATCCAGTTTTGCTAAGAGAGTTTTCTTTCATTGCCCTCCCTCGTTCTTGGGGGGATAACTCTCTAACTCTCCAAACTGAATGATTTGTTTTGCATGCGGATAATTTTTCATCAAGTGCCATGAAGTTTCATAGTTTCATAGTCTTGCTGATCGATTCATTTACATGAATGATTCTCCTGAACAAATCAAAGAAAGTATGCTATTCTTCGTAACTTCCATTGAAGACTGGTATCCGGCTCGAAGGACCATGTTAAAGGGTAGGTATGGTGGAACTTTCCCTTTGGATATAAGCGGCAAGGTAGGATCTGCTTCTTGTTGATTCGAAATAATATTTTCTAGTGGTATGAGTAAAACGACAGTTGTTGTGATATTACTTATTTTAATTCATTCAGTTCAACTTTTTATATGGGAAACAGGATTATGAACCTCAAGAACCAATAATCAATATATATGTGGTATTGTCATTCCTTACAAGAGTACCGTCTCGGTTTGAATAGTATAGTTCTTTTAAGAAATGTCCTAAGAACTGTTCAAAACAAATTTCTCAAATGGATCTATTATGAGAAATATGAAAGTGTTTTGGGTTTTCACTCACATCAATCAATCCGTGCTGAATTCAACATAGTTCTTCTGGAATATCGGAGATGTCTCAACAAAATAACCTTCGTGTATAAGCTTCTGAACCACTCTATTGAATATACGCACTTACTGACGTGAATTAAACTACATATCCCTGCTCCTGGACTTCGCCCAAAACCAACTCTTTTCCAGATTGACAAAGAAACATCTATCATCGGTGTGTTACAAATATCCTGGGAGCATGATTTTTTTTTATATTTTCCTTTATGAGTTCAGACATGAATTGTCTGTTAAATCAATCGTTAATTGAACATAACATGTATTCCAGGAATCGCACGTTAAAAGGTAAGACCTCGTTAATCCTTAGCTCGCACAAGTTTCGACTTCTGAGGGCTGCCGTTCGTATGGGGAAGACAGCTGGTTAACAGAAAATACAATTTCAACAAAATTTTAACAATTCAATACTCCTACTTTCGCCAAATCCCTGCTCTCTCAAGCATATTCTTAGTCTTATAGGTACTCAGTTTCCTCACATATGTCAAGTTCATCACCCTATTTTCTGTTCAACATAGTTTCTGTTATAATAATTTACCTTCTTCTCATTTTCACTCGTTTACTTTTCTTTTTCAACCTATTTTCATCATTGTTCTGATTAAAATTATTATATAACACATTATTTAGTTGGGAAACATGTAATTAGGTTAGGACTGTATGTTTTCTACAGATGATTGAATGAATAAATAGGTATTTTTTTTATCGTAAGTGCCACAATATAATACAATTTCTTCAAGGCATTAACAACGTATGTAGTCTGATAGCCACCTCAAGCTACTTTGTACCTTCGAGGTACACATGTAAATATGAATATTTCAGAAAAAAATTAAACCTGAGGTTATAGGTTTCACATCATTCCAAAGTAAATCACAAGCTGCATAAAGAGAGATAATCCTCACCAATATTCGATTCCAAGATGTTATTTATAAGTACTATGGAGAGCAAGAGTCCCAGAATGCTACCCTGTGGTATAGGTAACAGATTTTTATTCAGAGGAGAAAGATTGAGAGTTCTTCTCGATCACAACTTTTTAATAATCATCCGTTAGGAACGTTTTCTTACCATAAGTGTTCATTACCTTGCATTCCATAAGTCTCCCTCAAGCAACAGTTTGATACTAATAATATCAAATGCCCTTCTTTGACTAACAAATGAACAAGGTGTTTACTTGTCGTTATCGAGGTGACTGAATATTTCATTATACGATGATATGATTGCATTTTTAGTTGGCATCCTCTTAAGATTACTATATTGATGATTATGAAAAAAATCGGCTGAAAAACTGATTTTGAGAGCTTCTTCGAATACTTCAGTTACAGATGGATTGAATGTCATCAACTTTTTTGAAAATTCGATCAAAGTTCAAAAAATGTGCCGGATATATAGTTTCAATTGAATGAAACGAATAATTCCGTCGAAGTCGAAATACCCTTCTCTCAACTTATTTCCACTAACTCGACTAGTGTTTATGATATAATATAATAATAATATGTTTTAGCTTCAAGTTGGAACATTTTCCACCGTTATCAAGAAATCGCCTGTAAAAATTGAGTTAAAACACCTTGTACGAAAGATAAATTATTTCCTATGGAAGTGGGAGAGTGCGGTAATTGGTGATTCCGATTACGCTTTAACAGTTGATCAAGGAGGGGAGATAATGGTAAACTAATGAAATACGGCAACCTTGCGTGAGATTTGGTATGGGAAAATAATGAGTTTGGTGCTCTAGCTTTCGTGAGTAATTGGAAATAGAAGCCGTGATATGAATAGAACTGCGGAGATAATTTTAAATAAAAACAATTCAGGAATAACAAGTTCTACTTTTCGCCAAAATTAGACCTCACTTGGCTCCCCACTGCAATGGAGCAAAGCAAGTTTTCACTTTCCGTGACAATGTAATGGTGACATCTCGCAACATTTGAAATGAGACTACGGAATATTTGGCGGATTCGCCGATGTCATCCACGGTTTCTGGCAGATTTCCTCACAACAGAATCATTTTGTTAGCTAAGAAAATTTATCAATTATTATAATGAAACATGTACCATTTTTATTATTCGGATTCGGTCACAGAATGCTCTACAAAACTTCGGCAAACTAGGCTTGAAGCCTGTCTCCAAAGTTGATTTGTTAAAAGAAGTCTTAGTTTTTCCAAAATGATTTTTAATGATAAATTTTTAACAATTTGCAACGAGCGAGATGTGTTTTGAATGTTGGTTCCCAATGCAATATTGTATTAGTGATTCTATGAGTGAGGTACATAGTATGGTAAGGTTGTTTTTGATGTGTCACATAATTCATATAATCTATGAATAAGAACTCGTAGCCGTTTTGTGACATATTTGATATGTTCTATACATGTTAAATGCTAGTCAAGGAAGTGGCCAAGGTATTACAACTAGATTTGACGGAAAGGTAATAATAGATATTTATAATCTTCATTTTGTGAAACGGTAGGATGTTTGCGGGCAAAATGATTAGTTACATAAAATATTGTTGTTTTCTCAGGCCAACAGAAAAATAAATTGAAATCACTGGGATTGAACCTGTAACCGGTAGAACCAGAATGATTGAAAGCATTGACTCTAACCACATGGCTACCTGGACATGAAATGTTATTTGATAACATGTTACATACAAGATTTTTTCTAATTTTGTATACCTGAAAAGCCTTTGAACTAAAATAAGATATGAAAATGAATTTACAAAGACAATCACACGGATATCAGACTAAACAATTAAATGTCTTTTCAAAACAGAATCTTTCCAAGTTCTTGATTGAGACCAATGACTGTAATTTCTTAAGGAGAGAGTTAAAAAAATATGTCACAGTTACTTCTTATAGGTTTTAATGATTGGAATATCTGGAAAATGCCGGGAAGTAGAATAAACATTTTTACGCATTGAAGAGGCGTGGATGAAAGATCCTACTTCCTAATGCAAGAACAAACGTTAATAAAGGATTCGTTATCACTATGGGGGATATCGGCTTGGTCCGAAGCCATCGATTTCTCGAAATTGAAGGTCAAAGACAAAGCCTTGGATATCCAAACAAATTTGTGATACCTGGGAGTATAGTTGAACAAGCATACAACATGGCACAAGCATATCAACCTGGCAATTCAGAGGACCGAGGTAGCGGTAAAGCGGTTCTCACTAATAGGCAGGGGATCTTACATGAAACTAGAGGTCAAGATGACTATCTACAAACCGATCATGCGGCCAGCAATGTTGTAGCTTGCCTAGCTTTCTGCAGCCTGCACAGGACATCTTTTATGAGGCTGGACGAAATGAAGAACGAGGTACTCCCTATCATCACCAAACGTGATAGGTACATCCCTTTGGATGCGCTGCGTGAGCTTGCTGGCGTCGTCAACATCCCGACACATGTTAAAAACCTGTCAGAGAAATTCGACAGGTTTCACCTTCCCAAGAGTTCACTAACCAGATACCTTGCCATGCTCAGAATTCATGATAATCTGCCCCGCAGACACGGCATGGATTATACGAACTACAACCGTTATCGGGTGGAATATTCGACCTCTTGCTAACTCCAGCGGAAGCGGATTCCAGCGCCATTTCGGAGAGGTCCTGTGTGCCCCTTATCACAAGTGCTCCTACATCTGGCCAGCAATGGTCAGGGGGGAAGGCGGCTCTCCGTCCGTCCTCCCTATCCTTCCCTCTCCTGAGCCCTTTTGGCGAAGATTTGAGTTGTGTGGCGGAGTTATGAATATACTAATCTAGAATTAGAATGTAGACGTACTGATAATTCTAAAATAAAACCCTCATTTAATTATTTATGGGATATAGAAGGACTTGATTTCATCGAAAATATAATAGTCTTAGTATGTTAACCTACTAACTCTAATTTTTGACAA
Organism: Chrysolina americana; assembly: GCA_958502065.1. Classification (NCBI taxonomy): domain Eukaryota; kingdom Metazoa; phylum Arthropoda; class Insecta; order Coleoptera; family Chrysomelidae; genus Chrysolina; species Chrysolina americana. Next base: position 18,518,091 of record OY293413.1, read on the forward strand.
TTTATTAATTGTTATATATACCATGAAAAAGAGAGAGCAAATCTTCATTGACTTGGAAAACAGGTGAGTTATTAGTTTACGGATATTCAGTGATTCTCATTGATGCATAAAACCATTCTATTCTATTCAGTGTTGAATTTTAATTGCAGTTTTTTCCCTCCCTTGTAAATTTTCCTCAAATGGAGTTAGCAGGTTATCACACTGAGCCGACGGCGGCAAATTCAACAAATAAAACTTCGAGTAGGTACATTAGGAGTTTACCTGATAAACTGCATTTTCAACGTTTTAAATTAAGATACAAAATGTTCGGTGATATTCCACTACCAACAATCAAAAAATGATTTTTGAACTTACGTAATTCGGTTTCCTGAACAAAAAATTCAAATGAAATTTTTGGCAGTATTTAGTAATAGGCCTATATTTGAGTTATAACTGACATTTTCTAGCACACATTCCTACCGCGAAAAAACAGTGGGAACTCTCAAAAATCTTCCTTCTTATCACTAGCAGAATATAAACACCCTAAAGGATCAGTTCCACAATTGTTTTTTATTGAAACAGCACTTTTTATAGAAAAACTCATCCTTCTTTTATGACCACACAAACAACAAATCTAGGCAAAATGGTTAGTGAATTTCATTCATGTCTAGTAGGTGATTGGGAAAAAGTGAATGAATAATTTCCTATTCATATTGAAGTTGAATGGATTGAAAAGTTGGCCGTGCAAATTTGCAAAGATCAAAATTTGTTGTTTTTGATGTTATTGAAAGGAGGTTGAATTTTTTGATAGAAATGCCGTTTTTAATAAAAAACATTGTGAAACGGGTGAATAAAGTGTGTATATTGTGCCAGTGTGAAGAAGGAAGAATGTTTAGTGTTTTTTTCTTTCGCGGTAAAAATGTGTCAAAAAAGTGCCAGTTATCACTCATATATAGTCCCATATATCTCCTAAATTACTTGAGACCACCAAAAATTTCATTTGGATTTTTTTATCCAGGAGACCAAACTTCGTGAGTTGCAAAAAAATATTTTGACAGTTTATGGTTATTTTACCAAATGTTCTTATAAACTTGTTTCGTGTTTTTAGTATAATTTTTTTTTTTTTTTTTTTTCGATATACCGGTTGAATCATCTAGAGAAATTTGATAGGAAACAACGGGAGAAAATCAGAAAATAGACTGCGAAAACATCATTGAATAGATATAATCGCCACAGGTCATATCGAATGCAATGCAAAATCGAAATCCGTACGACAAAATGGGATATCAGGCTATTTTACCGTATGCTGGATATTGTGTTATTGTGTAACAACAGAGGAAAAATGCCAAACACATGACACTAGCAGACTTCCTGGCAGACATATATTTATTTTGAGCCAGCCTAGAAATTACATCGAAACGAGGAAGACCATCTGATTGGGAACAAAATATACAAAACGAAAAGTATTGTTCAGCTACCACAGCCCACAGCTTACATACTTGCAACAATCAATAGGTCATCAAATGTAATAATACTGTTATATTTTGGACTTGCAACTATCGTTTATTTATTTTTTATAAGTATTCGAATACTAAAAAATGTTTTGCTCATAAAATGAGAACTCATACAGCAATCTCGTTGCTTGAATGAGGAAAATTGTAGACAATTTTACGCTAAAATACTACGAAATGGTTGAAAAATATCATAACTGACAACGGCCGAGTCGAGAAGTAGGGAGGTGAAGGGAAGCGTATTATCACGTAACACGTTTTTTGTTTTCAAATGTTTATAACAAATCAATAAATGAACGTTGCGAGTTCAAGACATATCAAAATCTAACTACGGACTGTCTTTCATGTGACTGCACAGTCGGTTTCTTACTAGAATTTTTGTCATGAAAAAATCCTCTAGTGATTGGTCTATTTTCCAAAATATGTGACACTTGATTCGACTGGTCGGTCCAATGATTTATGAAACCAACAGAGATTTCCAATGTTTAGGCCTTCTTCAATAGATGTCAAAAATTTAGTATATATTTGTGTTTGGATAGGTAAGTACAATAATTTTTTTATGGAATTCCATACAACTTCATGATTTGTACTACAAACTTCCCTTTATCTGATATAATACAATAATTCTTTTCATAAATAAATATATTTTTGATGATTTAGAAATTTTCAAATGAATTTTCTCGGATTATTTCAGATGATTTTCATCTGCAACAATTTTTTTTACTCCAAAATAATAAATCGTGGGAAAAGCAACTTGAAAAATCAAACCAAACAACGGAAGTCCAGAATAACCTTACTCATAGTGAAACATTGTCAACCACTTTCAAATAAACAATTGAAACCTGAGCGGAATTAATTAGATGGACCTATATTTGAGATAGGGACTGGAATTTAAGAATATTTTTTGCAGCTCATTTCTTCTGAGAAGAGTTTTATATTGTTGGTGTCATGAATATACTCACCCATGAAAGCGGCAGGAATTAATGTTAGAAATAGTTTCTGGCACCTGACTCGAACGCCCCCGTGCTCCGTGTACTGCATCTCTCTCACCAGCCTCTCCATCTGTAATAAAACGAATTTGTAAGAATATTGTGTTGGGAAAGAATTCCTATTAAGAGGATCAAAAATTCTTCAACTCGATCTGAAAAGATAAATTTGGTGTGTGAAACTCACATTTCATTCTTAGGCCAAGCTATAGAGCCCCAAATAATTGTTGCCACCTGTGCCATCCCGTGCAGGACAGTCCGTAGTTCATTCCCACCATGTCCTCAACTCAAAAATGCCATTTTTTAATTTGTTATAAACAGTAAACAACATAAAATCGCGTTTATTTTAGTTTTTTTATTGTAAAATGGAAACTATTGAAGCAGTGTTAACAGTGCAAAAAGGAGAACTGTAGAGAATTGAATTCCGAAGAGAATGATCGGATAATTAGAACCGGAGAAAAGCGGGAAAAACCGGAAAATTGTGTTTTTTTTTCTTTAATTCATAACTCTGCTATTTTTTAATATTAAGAGCTGAAACTTTGCACGATAGTAGCTACTGACGTGCGCCTTATGTGTGCAAAACCTGAATTCAGTCGGATCAATAGTTTTCGCACAATCCTCATTTGAATTTTTTTTGGAAATATTTTCGCGGAGAGCTGGATGCGTGTGAGGTTGTCCGATTGAAATTTAAAAAATAGATTTGGAAAGTAGACGTGAGCAGTAACAAAACGTCTATTCTGATTTTTCAATAAAACGCTTTTAAGTGTGTTAAAAACTAGTGAGAACATGAGGGAAAACGACAGACCGCACGTGAGCGATCGAGTGGTGGGGAACTGTGCGAATCGAGGAGAAACGTATACATATAATATAGTAATAGTCGCGCGCTGCGCGCAACTTATAATTCTTGGCATTTGTTTATCTCGGCATGTACTGCAGCTATTTCATTGGTCTTTTTCTTGATTTTGGGGTATCTGAACCTGAGGAATTCGATTCGTGACTCAGATCTCATGAGTGATGAAAGAATAAGTAGGTATTCTATGTTTTTTGCTACATATCTTTATTTATAGACAATATATGAATAGATAGCAGCTTTTTTATTACAAAACAAAATAATCAATTTTTTTACATAATATCTGTACATTTTTATTTTAACGCAACTACAAAATCCTTCTTTTTTTGGCAGGTTCATCGCATTCTGCTACTTCTCTATTAAAATTAATATTGTCTATTGACATGAAATCATCGCTTTCATCCTCGGATCTACATTCATCATCAGACATAATTGTATCATTATTATTTATGAGTAAATTGTAACACGTATCTTCGTGGCAGTGTGCACAAAGATTCGAACATCTCAAGCTGTGTTTTTTAGAAGTACATGATGCATCAAAACATCATTTTTTCCTGCATGAACACTAAATCTGAAAAAGCAATGATTTAGGGATTGGTGGATCAGTGGTTCTTACGGGAACTAAACTATCATTTTGTTCAGTACACCCCCAGTCAGTGGCTTTCAGATTTTCGTTACCTAGCTACGTTTGGACTTTGCCTCTCTTGGTTCAGTTATTGAAAATCATCAAAAAAAGAAGATTTATTGTAGATCCAACTCCAAATCGAAACTTTCTGCAGAAGTCTATGGAAAACCACTTCGGAGAAAGATTAGCATTTTCTTGTAACAAAATAAAAAAATCTGTAGTTCCAATGAGCTTATGATATGAGACACAAGATTGCTAATATCCTGTAAAATACCAGTATTTGGGTAGAAAATCTATCAAAAAATAACTACTTCCTGGCTAATGCCACTACAAACATTGAATTACTTGTGATAAAAGTGGCGCTCTCAGTTTGGATTTATCCACGGTGCGGGCGCGTTCGCGGCCCTGAAATGGGATTTACATCGAATCATTCGTTTCAGTCATTAGTTATTGACTACTAGACCTACCCTATACTGATGAGGGGCAACACCCCGAAATCGGTCTATAGGTGGTCCGAAAACGTAGCGTTTTGAAAAAACGAAACGGTGTAGTTTTGACGCTCTATTGGCAAAATGTTATCAATCAACTGGATCTCTCTCGACTACGTCACACGATGAACGCGAAGCAGTGACGCGTGACCTTGAAAGGAACCAAAATTGCCAGAACGGACCTACATAAGAAAATACATGGGATTTTGTCGGTGAAGCCCCCTAGCCTATTTACTGAGGAACTCTGCAAGGAAATTTTATCAGATGTAATTCGATGTTGGTCGCAGTATTAGCTAGGAAAGTAGTTGTTTCTTGATGGATTTTTGATCCAAATACTCCTATTGTATAGGATATTAGTAATGAGCAATTCTACGGACATCTCGTGTCTCACATGTACATCTGGAAAACCTACAAATCCTACAATCGTACATTCTCCAGATATCGTTTATGGTCTTCCCAATTGCCAATTTCATATTGGATACTCTTATGATATCATCTGTGAATATTTTTATCAAGTAGTCTATATAAGTAATCTGTTTCGAATAAAATTAAAATTAATTGCACATTTCTTGTGAATGAATAGTGAATACTTTCTGTAACACCGTGTAAATATATAATGATTTGTGTACAAATATGATTCACAAGAATTAGGAACTTCAATTCAATGAACTTTATTCTATTTTCAAACCTTACCATGCGGTCCCAGGCGACAGTGGTTTACGAATATTGCTTCGCCGATGATATGTTTCGTCGTCGTCAAATGGCTGCAGCCAATTTATTATCAAGAAAATATGTATATATAATTTACATGTAATGCTACTTGGAAAATTGCACAGTTTTTGGTGAAAAAAGAATTTCAGTAGGATGAATTATGAGTGACTTTCAGCGTGTTGAAAAATGAACATTTCATTGAAAGTTGAGTTTCGGCACAAAATAATGCGAAACAGTATTACTAGCGGTGGCAAACCTAAACGCCATGCGGTCCTCGTATTCCTCGTTTTCAAATTGCTCTAACCAATTCATTATCGATAATAGATCTATACATAGTCGATATGAAATGTAGCTGGGAAAATTGCGCAGTTTTTGTGAAAAGAGAATTTTAGTTGGGTGAATCATGACTGACTTTCAGCGTGTTGAAACATTAACATTTTATTAAAAATTTTATCTCAGCACAAAATAAAGCACATTTTCGGAAAATGCTTATTTTCTTCAGACATTTTTGGAGACTCATTCCAAAGTACGTGAATAGGCCCTCTAACAGTGAAAGAATTTTTCAAATAACTCTATTATACTAGAAGTTATAGCGCCTTCTTCTAATTAATTTTTGGAATATCCCAATTTTTTTCGTTTTTTCCATGTAATTTTTGTCACGACCAAGCTGGCGTGTCGTAGATTTCCATTTCATATGTGGAAAGACATAAGGAATCGACCTGCATAGATCCCATTTTGATATACCGCAAAAATGGGTCAGACTTTAAAATAGGCGATTTCGGCGTTGTTCCCACCGGACTATAAACGTTTCTCCTCGATTCGCACAGTCCCCACCACTCGATCGCTTACGCGCGGTCGGTCGTTTTCCCTCATGTTCTCACTAGTTTTAAACACACTTTAACGCGTTTTATCGAAAAATCAGAATAGACGTTTTGTTACTGCACACGTCTACTTTCCAAATCTATTTTTTAAATTTCAATCGGACGACCTCAAACGCATCCAGCTCTCCGCGAAAATATATCAAAAAAAAATTCAAATGAGGATTGTGCGAAAAGTATTAATCCGACTGAATCCAGGTTGTACACATAAGGCGCACGTCAATAGCTACTATCGTGCAAAATTTCAGCTCTTAATATTAAGAAATGGCAGAGTTATAAATTTAACAAAAAAAAAAACAATTTTTCGGTTTTTCCCGCTTTTCTCAGGTTCTAATTATCCGATCGGATTGCTTGATCCGTCATTCTCTTCGGAATTCAATTCTCTACAGTTCATCCTTTTGAATCGTTAACACTGCTTCAATAGTTTCCATTTTACAATGAAAAAACTAAAAAAAACGCGATTTTTTGTTGTTTATTGTTTATAACAAATTGAAAAATAACATTTTCGTGTTGAGGACATAGTGGGAATAAACTACGGATTGTCCTGCATGGGATGGCACAGGCGGCTTCCAGGTAGTATTTTTGTCGAGGACAATATCTCTATTGCTTGGCCTATCTGATTTTAGGGTCGCACCGATTTAGGAAACTTTACTAATCCACTGGAATTGTAATGGTTTCAAATGAGTTGTAACAATATTCCATAAAAAATTTTCATTACTGAATAGATCGCAAATTTAAATCAAGAATTCAAAATATTTTGGATAATTGTTCTTTAACGTAAAAAATATTGTAGGTTACAATGCTTCATTAGATCGCTATCAGTTAAATTTTGAAAATTTCTTCGTTTGCTCTGAACTCACCCCAGATAGAGATTCACAAAGAAAACACTAATTTTTTAATAGCCGACTTCGAAACATATATTGCTACAGGAGGACAGCACAACAAGAGGCGAAAAGAGTGACATTATGGCAACGACATTGATTACGTTCAGTTTCTGCAGTAACAGTCAGTGGTGGTCGGGAATATTATTTCGACCGTCTTCAAAGATGATATGTGGATGCCACGTTAGGAGGAAACTCATTAAAAATGTGTTGGTGATGCCCGCTGTCTATTCAATACGTGCGCTGATTAGCTTTTAGTGTGAGGAGTCCGCTGTTTCACATGCAAAAACGAACTAAAAAGTTTATGATTTTTAGGGTGGAGGAACGAACTTCAGAGCACTGTGATGATTCCTTATGAGAAACATCTGCCGTAGAGGTAGGAGTGGATTTGAGTGTCGATAAACGCCCTCTTCTTGTAAAACATTAAATCATTTCGACTTTGACCAGAGTTTTAATAAGTAGACTATTTCCTTCTTGATTTCTTCCTCAATTCAGCTCCATTCGAACTCAACGTGTGGTTTGGTGATTTTTCTAAAATCCCTCGATAGTCTTCTCACTTCATATTTGTCTCTGGGACGTGCCAATTTCTGTTCTCAATGGAACGGTATTAATTCCTTCAGCCAAGTTTACATGGCGCAAGAAATTACCTTCTCTATGGAATAAACAAGATGTATTTGGCCTTCCAAAAATGTGACGTAAATAATACATTATATATCTAGCAGTAAAAGCAAAACATTCCCGGGTGACAATACTATTTTTTCTGAAATCGTGATTAACGTTATCATAAATTGAGGCATTTTTAAAACTATAACAATTTTTGTTTGTCATCTAATCACCCATGCGAAATCGTTTCCTTGACGATCACTAAAGAAAACATTTTTTGGCATTGAATACATCTAAAAACATAGTACAGAGTTTTGCCAAAACCAAATTCCATATCTGCATTATGCATTATTAAATCACAATGTATTATACAATCCAACTTTTTTTACACATTTCAAGGAATTTCAAACCCTTTGATACATTTTTATTTCCGTTGTCGAAAATGACATCAAGGTTTGTTCTCAATGTGGAACAACAGCGAGTAAGAGCTGAACCAATTATTGATATCCCTCAAAATTACATTACACTCGTGCCAAGTCATAAACATAGAAAAATCAGTTTTTATCGATATGGAGACGATTTCAGTCGTTTAGAATGGAGAATGTTTCAGTACTGAATCCTGCGGTGACAATGATAGGCTAGCGATTTGAAAAGTCCTTTGCAGACATGAGATTCAGATATTTCGTCTTACTCGTTAAACGAATTGTTATATGACTAAGATATGAGAATTTCAAACGTTTCAGCTTACCTTTCAGTTAATGGAAATTTCCCTCCTCTCACTTCATTAACATGTGATATTCAATATATCCTGAAGTACTTTAGACTTTTTATCTATCACTGAGATCAGATTGTCTGCATATTCTTGCGGACAAACAACCTCTCATAGCGAGAATATGGCCAACAACTCATCCACAGCAGAAAGGAGAGAACCCCCGCCTGGGAACAGCTCCTAGCAGGCTTGAAGCTGACACTTTTTTGTCTTTATAGAGCCAATGATAATATCCCTTCCTCCTAAACATTCGTAAAGGGTACCCAAATACATGACCTTTGCGTGTGAAGTATGGCTATTACTATTACTTGCCGTGGTGCTTCGGCGCGACTATTGGGGTCGTATCAACTTTTCAGTTGTAGGAAAACCTGCAGCACCATTCGGGTGATAGATGCACACCCCAAGCAAGCACCAGATGTCTGGATTGACATCAAGGCAACTCACATCAACACTTCATTTTCAACGAGGCATGTGGTCAGCTATCGATTCTGGTAAATTGAAGCAAAATTACCCCGCACTCAGAGATCGAACCTGGTCCAGCATTAGCAGAAGTTTCAACGGCCGACATCTAACTGCTATGCTATCAGCCATCTGAAGCAATTCATCATTACTCTGTATTACTCTGTGTCGGTTCTCTAGGTACAATGTCCAGCAATGCAGTAACTGCTTCCCCCTTTTGTTCCAGGGTGTTGTTTATATCCGAAACAAGGTTGTTGAGGGCAAACTCTGTTGATTTGTCAGACTTTTCGGTAAACTTATGGGGTGTTTTATTAGTACACAACACCTTAAGTGCCCATGCAGTACTTTATTTTATTTTTACTCAGAGTTACTACAAGTAGTAGAAAATTATAATTTTAATCTACTTTCATAAAGATAAGTACAAAACAGATTTAATTTGCGTCACACTTTCGGCAGCGATTGTAGCCCATAATTTGTTGATTTCTACTTATTGCAGTTCAATCATCGTACTATGTCTTATTATTTACCCGCATTGAAGGAAGAAAATTTGTTTCGAATTTTTGAGGAATATTTGCTTCTAAACTATATTCAAAATTGAAAGTACTAAATGAAAAATTGGTGAATGAAATACTGTTTAAATATTATATATATTTCATTATAGACAGATATTTAATTCATTCAATTCAAAGTCCAGCTTTTTCGCCTTTAGGAAGAAGGGAGGTGTCCGAAGGAAAAAACATTTAAAGTATGTAAGAGAAATGTATCAAAATTAAATAATGAAAAAAAAAACGTATTGTCAAAAAGAAATATTCTGTCATGAAAACGTCGCAAAATTTCCGATTTAATTAGCTGTTGGGTGCCCAAGAGAAAAAAATAAAATAAAATAGGTACATACGTCTGTCAAAAAAATCCAATTTGATTGGTTACGAATTACATATGTGAAACGTTCACCATTATTTTTAACAGAGAGAAGATGTTCTAATCGCCAAAGACCTGTGGGAATAAACGAAAATGTTTTATCATGTGTCTAATTATTGAATGCCCAATAATAAGCTGAGCATATGAGTTGTATTTATTATTATTATACTGCGTGACTAACGGTCGATGGTAGGTTAGACGTTTGTAGAAAACACATCTCAGGATTCTTCATCTTAGATTTCTTTACCTGTTTTATCGATAATACTTTTTTATTGATAATTTGTATTGAATATGGTCAAAACGTTGCCCTATCTGAAGTTGAGTAAATTAATAGGATCAATTAATGAAACTTTTATATCTTGATGGTAGTTTGATTCATATCGAGAAATCGACAGGGCGTGAATTTCTTTCATTTCCACTTTGCATAGAGATAGTTTCTTAAAATGGAACCACCTGTATATCACTCGATAAATTGAAAGATGAAGAAAAATGCCTAAAGATGGAATATCATGTCCCTATACCTAAATCATCAGATATAAAAATTATGTTTTGAAGAATTAAATTTTGGGTAATTTATGAATAGTTATGTGAAAAAATATCAAAAAATTAAAGCAAATATTGATTTATGAAATTATTTATTATACACGAAAACTGTCATCAAATAATTGCCAGAACTTGCAAAAAATGTAACGAAATATTGTTGAAACAAAATAAAAAAATGGCTCAAAGTTTCTAGCGAACAACTATAATAAGGAAGAATAAAAATAACAAAATATAGCATTTTTACACTAGATGCAAATAACGTTACCGAATACATTCTAAACATAAACATTATAAAATGTTTTTTTTTTAAGCGATTGTGGTTGCTTTCTCAATTTCATGGGGATCCAGATCTTCAATACACCGCACTATTCGTCCTCGTAGTTCTTCTTCAGTAGGCACTGAGATACTGTATACCCTTTGTTTTCAAACAATTTATGAAAAAGTTAAGCAGTGTGAGATCGGGAGATCTCGGTGGACAGTCCCACGGCCCTAAACGCCCAAACCAACGATAGTCAAACAATTTCGAATTTGTTATCGATGCTCTTCAAAATATAAAAAAAAATTGGTCGAATTTGTTTTGAAAACCCATTTCTTTCGATACATGAGAATTATGACGCCAAAAAATGCTTATTGAAAATCCCATCCCTTGTAAATTTTGATTCGTCCCTTCAAACTATATTTTGTATTATGTATCAAAAGGAATTTGCAAAAATGCAGTCCACGTTCAAATTCTTCTCTTTTAAGATCTAGAAGAAGATAAATTAATTCGAATTCGGAAAATCACTAAATGAATTTTCCAGAATTCGTTGTACCTCTATACTCAAATATTTTCCTTCAGTATGGATGGAAGGAAGCTTCTGGATATGCATAAAACTATGCCAAAACGTTAAAAATATTGCTCTCATTCAAAGTTAACAGGATTTGGTAATGGTGGAGGCGCTGTAATCTTACAAACATCCTCTCGATCATCGGTGTTAATTGAGGATTTATTTGGTTGAGTTTTCTGCATATTCTGGCAATTATTTGTTCACATTGTCCATATATAATAAATAATTACGTAAGAAATTCTGACGAAGTTCAATATTTGTATCAATTTCGTAAAATTTTTTGAAACACAGTCATAGAGCCTTAAACAAAAGAGTTTTATAATGAAAAGGCGATTTCGAAATTTTTTTTTATCGATAGAAAAGGTAGGGAAATGTAAATGATTTGAAATTTCAGAAAAATCCTGCGTGGTGTTTTCCATAGAAGTCTAACGCACCATCGACCGTCAGTCACGCTGCATATTATTCGGGGAAACTTCTTACTTTTTTTATCCAGTTCATTGTTAGGTCCGTTTTCACGCCTTTCCGCAGCCAATTCAATAAATAAATCAATGTCATCAATTCCTCCGGGATGACTGGCTTGTTCCATTAATGTCGCTATAGATTTTCGATACAAAACGGGGCAATTTCTGTAACCACCAGTCGTCCGCCCAATTTACAGTAACGTTCTGAACACTTCACTGCGTGTAGCTACTAAAACATTCGCAGAATTGGTGCTTTCATTTCATTCCAGTTTTATCGACCTTTCCATCGAGAAGGGATTTTCTCAGTTTTGTTTAAGTGTATATTGAAACGTCGTCAGTGTTTTTGTGCCCAATGTTGTCTGCAACATACATTGATTTTTGTAATATTTGTTCGGCAAAAATTTCACATGAAAGCTGTACTGAACCCAGCATTCCTACAGCAACACAAGGATAAGTCAAAATGTACTGCAAAAATAATTGGATAGACGCGAATACATGTAAAATATTTTGGAGTTAATAGTGGACAACACGTAAAAAAATTCTCAACTCTGGCAAGCAAGATACTCAGTCACCGATCATTAAGTGTCCAATCCAGTGATTAGGAAAGTTTATGTGGAAGAAACACCTTTTTAGTTCCTTCCCACTCTCTTAGTATACCAGATTATCAGAAAGATGTGGCAGGTATGTGGATTCACTTCACCCCAGTACATTATATTTATAAAGTACATGTTAACATTCTGCTGCTGTTCAAAAAACTTGAAGATCTGTCATGTATTTTTGCAATAGAAAATATGTATATGATATAAACTGATTGAAGTTAATCCAAAAATCACAGGTTTATATTGGAGACGAGGAATAGTAATGATTCATGAGAAAATGGCAGAAGAGAACAATTTTTATGTTTCTGAGAAAAATAGAAGCAAATTCTATTCTGAATATTCACTTCGTCTCAAAGGACTAGCTGTTAATTGCCAATTCCTGAAAAATGTGTTGCATGATAAATTTGTTATTGTCTTGGAAAGTGAACCAGTTCTGGATAAATTATAACATGTAATGGAACATACTCCAGGAACAGGTACGATGAGAGACACAAAATACACAAGGAAAGTGATTATGAGGAGTTTATATGTCATACTTGTGGTAACAAAGGTCATTCACGTGAAATGTGAAAAATTAAAAGTAATTCAATTTTTTGGATGTCACTGGCAATTCTGGAAGTTGTTACATTGGTAATTGTGACAAAGAATGTTGAATTGATTAACAGAGTATTGAATCATTTTATGTCTGTTTCAATAATACTGAAAAAATAACAATCAATATCGTAAACAATGTTGTTATACGTTTAGGTCTGTCAGAAATTATATTGGAAGGATTTTAATCCACTGTTACATCTGAAACCATATCTGTTTTCGATAACTGCATTACAACTTGCGGTTGTTCTCTATCGGATTCCTTTTTGGTCATAATAGGGATAACAAAATCACAAAAGGAAATTTTTTCAAGAGTTCCTCGCTTTGCTCACGAGTTAAAATATCTAGATCATTAATCGCCTTCATAAATACACTAGTTGATTAAATAAGAATTATCTGTAGATCCCGTTTTGTGTGATTAAATTATCGAGTTATACTTTCATTAGCCTTGTCAATTTCTTTGATAAACATTAATTTCTGCCAATCAATCAGGGTTTCAGGAAGGTAAGTCAACGCAGAACGTTATTGCCAGGTCAACAACTTTTATCTATTCTGCAGCTGACCTTAAAACACATGTTTGGGTGTTTTCGCTCATCTGGTAAAATCCTTCAACTCTGCAGTCGACCTCAAAAAAACATATTTGGATATTTTCGTTGATCTAGCAAAAGCCTGCTGGAAAAACTGGAAAACAAGGTATACGAGGTTCTATATTGGAACTATTTTCGAGCTACCACACCGAACGAACTCATGTCGTGAAAATTGACAAAATATACATTCACGAGAAGCCAGTAACATTCGGAGTCTCTCAAGGTACAGTCTTTGGCCCAATCCTTTTCTTGATTTACCTTAACGATCTACTGAACTTGAATTCATCAGGTGAAATGATATCTTTTGTAGATGATACCGCTATCATTTATGTGGAAGACTCTTGAATAAATTGACAGTTGATGCGGCAAAAACAAAAATCATACCCATCACCTCTTTTAAGTCGTCCCTGCCAGACTAAAAAAACATGATAAAAAAAACCATACTGTTTAACTCGTACATACAGTTAAATACTTAGGCATTTAGTCTAGTCAACAAGTGCCATTTAGACCAACTTTTTTCAGCAGTCTCCGAAAATTATGATTGAGGTGTCATTCGATTCGGAATGACATCCAGATGATTTTTGAAAAAAATGAAGTTCCGCATGAAAAAATTGTAAAAGTTATTAACAATAAACTTAAAAAAAAAAGATGGCTTTAGTATTTTGTAAATATCTCAAAAACTAATTAAAATTTTTTTAATCTAAAAAAAGATTCAAAAAGAGGAGGAAATTTCCTAAAAAAAAGCTCAATTCCCAGAATTGTAGCATCAATATTTATAATTTTCCCAGAGGGATGAAAATACGGCCGAAAACGGGTACTCTGGCTCGGGCAAGCCACACCCACTTTGGACACTTTAACAATAAAAATTATTTTAAAATACTAAATATGAAAATAAAAAATTGGAAAAATTCAGGCACTAACTGAATAGATTAATGAACAATAATCCGCTTGAAAAAAATTTTTATCACAATTTTTCAATTAGTTAATCAATAGTTAATTAATAATTTTTTTCTGCTTGAACATGAACATTGCAAGTGTGATAATTGTTAAACTATAAATTTAAGATTTTTTTCCTCTTTTGGAGCAATTCTTGAAAGGCTTCAGAATAGAACCCCGTTGGAAAAATTAAAAAGTTTATATTTTTCAGTTTTTTATTAACAATTTTCGTTGTTGCAAAATTAAATACTTAAATTAATCATTGAAAAAAAAATTTTTTTTAAAATATTATCAATAATCCGTTTTTATGTTATCAGGAACTACATAGAAATAATTTTTTTAAATTTTTATCTCTAATTGTTTAAAAAATTGTTATAAACAAATGCGTTGTTTATAAGATAATTGAAATTTTTTTTATGGAATTTCAATCTTTGATACAAATAATGATTTCTAAAAGAAAAATTGTTCCTTAAAAAATTTTTTTTATTGCTTGAAAACGCATTTGTTAATTAACAATTATTTTCTCCCGCTTCTAATTAATATTAAGGAACCATTTTTTTTTTAAATCATTATTTGTCTTTCATTCTGATATAAAAAAAAAAAATTCCATTTTATTTAATTTTTCATTGTTTATGCAATAAACAATTTGTTATAAACAAATAAATTTTTACCTTATATTTTTTTTTCTATTCTAATTTCTGTCACAAAAACAGACATGATTTTTTTTCTTTTTTAAAATTTTTTTTATTATTTTTTATTTAATTTTTAAATATAAGTTCTCTCTAACTTCGTCATTCTTACCTGGTCTTCATCCTTAAAATTATTATAATTTACAAAGTAATGGAGATACGATGAAAATACTTAAGACTTATTTATTCTCCATTACATAAAAAACAAATTTAGCAGAAAAGTTCAGTTGTTACTTATTTATTTATTGAATTTATAGCAATTGCTGTTGAAAAATACTTAGGGAAAAATTTTTTTTTTTGTTTTAATGCTTAAAAATCTTATCAACTATTAAAAATATGACTACTTCATTCAAGTATCTTATCAATTATTGTTCATTACTCAACATTTTTACAACAATTGCTATAAATTCAATAAATAAATAAGTAACAACTAAACTTTTCTGCTAAATTTGTTTTTTATGTAATGGAGAATAAATAAGTCTTGAGTATTTTCATCGTATCTCCATTAGTTTGTAAATTATAATAATTTTAAGGATGAAGACCAGGTAAGAATGACGAAGTTAGAGAGAACTTATATTTAAAAATTAAATAAAACATAATAAAAAAAAATTTAAAAAAGAAAAAAAATCATGTCTGTTTTTGTGACAGAAATTAGAATAGAAAAAAAAATATAAGGTAAAAATTTATTTGTTTATAACAAATTGTTTATTGCATAAACAATGAAAAATTAAATAAAATGGATTTTTTTTATATCAGAAAGAAAGACAAATAATGATTTAAAAAAAAAAATGGTTCCTTAATATTAATTAGAAGCGGAAGAAAATAATTGTTAATTAACAAATGCGTTTTCAAGCAATAAAAAAATTTTTTTAAGGAACAATTTTTCTTTTAAAAATCATTATTTGTATCAGAGATTGAAATTCCATAAAAAAAATTTCAATTATATTATAAACAACGCATTTGTTTATAACAATTTTTTAAACAATAAGAGATAAAAATTTAAAAAAATTATTTCTATGTAGTTCCTGATAACATAAAAACGGATTATTGATAATATTTTTAAAAAAATTTTTTTTTCAATGATTAATTTAAGTATTTAATTTTGCAACAACGAAAATTGTTAATAAAAAACTGATAAATAAAAACTTTTTAATTTTTCCAACGGGGTTCTATTCTGAAGCCTTTCAAGAATTGCTCCAAAAGAGGAAAAAAATCTTAAATTTATAGTTTAACAATTATCACACTTGCAATGTTCATGTTCAAGCAGAAAAAAATTATTAATTAACTATTGATTAACTAATTGAAAAATTGTGATAAAAATTTTTTTCAAGCGGATTATTGTTCATTCATCTATTCAGTTAGTGCCTGAATTTTTCCAATTTTTTATTTTCATATTTAGTATTTTAAAATAATTTTTATTGTTAAAGTGTCCAAAGTGGGTGTGGCTTGCCCGAGCCAGAGTACCCGTTTTCGGCCGTATTTTCATCCCTCTGGGAAAATTATAAATATTGATGCTACAATTCCGGGAATTGAGCTTTTTTTTAGGAAATTTCCTCCTCTTTTTGAATCTTTTTTTAGATTTAAAAAATTTTAATTAGTTTTTGAGATATTTACAAAATACTAAAGCCATCTTTTTTTTTTAGTTAATTGTTAATAACTTTTACAATTTTTTCATGCGGAACTTCATTTTTTTCAAAAATCATCTGGATGTCATTCCGAATCGAATGACACCTCAATCATAATTTTCGGAGACTGCTGAAAAAAGTTGGTCTAAATGGCACTTGTTGACTAGACTAATTCACATCGACTTCTTCTTGAGATGGGACGTTCAGGCACGCAATATTGTTAACAAGCTGAGAGGTCTCTCTTACAGATACAAAAAGTTAGTTGAATTTCTATCATTCAAGCACCTCAAAACTATATATCATGCATTTGCGGAATCTGTCTTGCAATTGTTATCAAAGGCTGGGGTGGTATTAGGAATAATTATTCACCATTGATCAATATTATTCAGAAGATTCTACTGAAAATAATCCTTAAAAAATCTCGGAGATACCCCTCAGACCAAATATTTCTAGAAGCCAATATAATTGATGTAGGTCAACTTTTTTGTTTTGGATATCTATCTTTCCTGCACTCAGTCAATACATAATTAATATCCCTCATAACTACCGCACTAGACAAAACACTGACAGCGTGTACAGTGTGTCCATAAAATAAAAAATAAATTTTTTTTGGAGCAATGGCAGTTCATAAGCTACTTTCTGACGACAAAAAATTACCTATCTTTCAAAATGGCAGCCCGACACCATTTTGAAAGAAATTTTTCAAATGGTATGGGGGATCGAGTGATACCTCATTCGAAATGTCTTACAATGCTCTATACGTCCCCAGAATTTCAAACAAAATATACTTCCAGAACAAAATATACTTCCAAAACAAAATGGCGGTACATAATGTAAGAACTCTCTTAGAGTAACCCCACCCATGTTAACTTTTGAACGGATTGGAATTCTGTTTTGATTTTTTTTTGGTTTAATGGTAGTTCATAAGTTTCTTTTTGACAACAAAAAAAATTACGGAAGATACGGGGGCGTTTCAATGAGAAGTGTAACAAGTTTGAAATTTTCAAGAATGAAAATTTTTCAAGAGACAGGTGTAGTGGCAGTAATTCGGGGATCCTAAACACGAATCCGAAGGAGTTTTTGTCCAATTTTGCCCCCTGATATAAGTTTCTGGAAAAATGGGTGGTTCCATCGCTGTTTTCGTGCAGTGTATATACCGTAGGATGACACCTTTTTTGCAGCGAGTTCATTTCTAGTGAATCTATCGATCCTGAAAATTTCATGGCTCTACGTTGAAAATTACGGAAGATACGAGGGTGTTTCCATGAGAAGTGAAACACACTGTATACCGCCATTTTATTTTGGATGTATATTTTTGTTTGAAATTTTGGAGACGTATAGAGAATTTCAAGACGTTTCGAATGAGGTATCACTCAACCCCCATGCCATTTAAAAAATTCTTTCAAAATGGCGTCGAGCCGCCATTTTGAAAGATAGAAATTTTTGTTGTCCTCAGAAAGTAGCTTATGAACTGCCATTCCTCCGAAAAAAAAATCCTGTGAAAATTCCAATCCGTTCAAAAGTTAACAAGGGGGGTGGTTACTTTATGGACACACTGTATATCTCTACTATTCATCTCTTGGACAAAGAATAGGATAGGAATAAGATCGAAACATTACAATAAATTACCAAACAACCTGAAATTACTGAATTAAAGTAGTGAATATTTTCTAGTGGCAGAAATTACTTTGCCAATGCCATTGATCCAATTGAGATTGGTAATCAAATTCTGAACTAATTAAGAATATATTGTTACGAACCTGATAGTAGATTGAAAAATCATGAATCCTTCTGTTTGCCTTCTAGAAACCTATTAGAATGTACTAGAATCATTAAAGTTTATTCGAGAACTTAGTATGGAATGTTCTGTTGAAAGTTCTATAGCTTCTAGAATAATGTTATCCTATAAATACGATCAGATTTGCCAAGTTTGGGAAGTTTTTGAGTTTTGTTTACTTTTTATCATTTGACTGTTGTAACGTTACCAAGTGAAGTTTGAAGTATTTATTTGAACTGCAAAGTGTCAAACAGTGTTGTCAGTTGTATTATTTGTTCTGTGACAATAATGGCGAGTTTATAAGTAAGTGTACCACTTATTGAACCTGAAAAACGCGACATTTGGTGACAGCGGTGGGATAAGTGGTACTGAAGAAAGAAGAGTGGAGCAGATTCACAGTATTTGATGGTGAATACTAGAGCACAGAATTACGACGAGATGGCGACGTTAGACATAATTCAGTTTTTGAAGGAACAAGAAGCGAAAAGAAAACTGGAACAAGAAGAGCTTCTCAAACAATTTGAAATACACAGAAAAGAAGATCAAAACAAACAAGAAGGGCTTTTTCAACAATTTGAACTGCACAGAAAACAAGAGCAAGAGGATCAAGAAGCTAAAAGAAAACAAGAGCAAGAGGAACAAGAAGCTAAAAGAAGACAAGAACAAGAGGAGCAAGAGGCGCGGTTAGTCCAACGGTTACAACAGCATCATGTCGATCTCCTGCAACAGTTTAGTCACAGCCAACAGTGCTTCCAGAATGAAATCACCGAAAAAGTCCAGGAAGTCAGAGGAAGAGTCCAGGAGGTCGAAATTGAACTGTCCAAAATGAATGAACGGGTGGAACAAGAAGTAAACAAGAAATTCAACGAAGAAGTGGATAGGATCAAGGAGAGGATAGAAACAATACACCTTCCACACAAGCGGGCACCCTCTGGGGAAATTTCTCCCACCAGTGAAAGGCAATTTTCACTGACATATTCAAGGCCTGCTCAAGCAAAAATTTTGAAGCCTCCAACATTTGATGGGCAATCTTCGTGGTCTATGTATCGACGTCAACTTGAGGCGGCAGCAAACGCAAACGGCTGGTCCAAGGAAGAAAAGGCCACTTCACTAGTCCTGTGTCTGCGAGGCCAAGCGTTAGAGATATTGCAGAATATCCCAGAGAATATGCAGAAGGAGTATTCTAGAATCGTGGAAGCTTTAGAGATAAGAAATGGGCAGCAGTATCTTAAACAAGTATTCTAGAGTTAGCTAAAGAGTCGACCCCAAAAACCAAACGAATCACTGCAGGAATATGGAGCAGATGTGGAGCGACTCATTAATTTGGCCTATCCACAAGCACCGAAAGAGTTCATAGAACAAATTGGAGTGCAAACCTTCATCGACGGCCTAAGAGATCCTGACATGCAGCAAGCCCTTCGACTAGGACGTCTTCAGACCATAAGCTGGGTACTAATAGCATCATTGGAGTTTGAAGCGGCTAAAAATGCATCAAGAAATACGAGATCCAAATTACGAGAAGTCAAATTCTTCTACGAGCGAGGCGCTGTTGAATAAGTTATTGGACTCCATATCGGCATTGGGTAAACAAATTACTTCTGAAGAAAATAAAAGGAGGCGCTGCTATAGCTGCGGAAAAACTGGTCATCTACAAAGAAGCTGCTGGGAAAGATCAAGGTCCAGAAGTCCAATGAGGGTAAGGATGACATCTACAAGCAATGAAGCGAGATCGAGATCCCCAAGCCCAAGAAAGGAACAACGTGGTCGTTTTATCAGAGGAGGCTATAGGAGGTCACCCACGCCAGAAGGGAGACCTCGAACGCCTGAAAGAAGACTCTCTTCCAACCAGGAAAACGAGAATTAGTTGGCACTAGGGGGCGTGTGTGCAACCATTTTTGTATAAACATTCATTCATTCATTCACATTTTTACAAAATTTTTTTCACTCAAAGCACGAAAATTGATGTTGAGAATTGGCTTTTTAAAAGCAGCAGTAAAAAAAGAGAATTTGTTTCAATTTTCACTTATAATCTCCCAAAAGATTCGGTAAGAAAATTTTAAACCAAAACTTTTTCAAAATAGAAATTAAATTGGTGACATACTTAGGTGACATTATTATCCATGTAACGGACATCATAGTAGGCCGTTGTTAAGGCTTTGTCTCACAACAGCGAACTGCGAATTATTTTTTTGCGGATTTGATATCAAATATTTCAATTTCCCTATGCTCTAGTGAAATGTGGTTTGAATTATTAAAAAAGAATCAAATATTGTACCAAAATCACATTATTTTATAGTACTAGAGGAAAGGGAAAAAAAGTTGAGGTCTACTTCTATCGGATGCCAATGAATTACATCGGCGGCACCTTCATTTATTAATCTCGGATTTGTTGTCAAATATTGTAATTTCCTTATGCTCTATTAAAATGTGATTTAAATAATTAAATAACAGATAATAATGTACCTATAATTAAGTTATAAATAAATATCTATCACAAATATTTTACGCCACTGTCATGCTGTTCATGAAGCAGGTATTACCAGAATTCATTAACCCGTTGACAGCTGTCAAGCCAGAGGGAAATTTCCACTTATTAATTTCCCTCTACGAAGGGAAATTTCCGAAGAAATAAGGTTAGACAATATGTCAAAATGTAGGCATCTGATTTGATAAAATTAACTAGTATAAAATTTTCACCGTTAATTTTTCAGGTGAAAGTGAATTTCTAAACAGCTATGTGATGAAGTTCCCATCATTTATCGTTATAATTTAATGAATTATGTGTACAACCACTAGAATTACTCATACAATATCTGATCGCCTGTCTTCCACGCTGACATTGAATTATTTCCGAAGATAGGAAACGATTTGTTCACTTATGTTCCCGGAATGAATTCGAACAACCGGACTTTATTATAATCGAAAGTAGGAATATGGAAAGCCATTGTTCGGGGAATATTATTTCCAGGATTATCCCAGTCCTTCATTCGGCTCTGTTCCATTTCCATCATTTTCATCGGAAAATATTTTACTTTATCTTTTTAATCTGCAGCGCTCCGTTGGCCTTTCCGTCTGTTGGGATTTCTAAACCGGGCGTTACTCATTTCAATCCTCAATTTTCCGAAGGCTTTTGTGCGGATATTGATTCAATATGAGTAGGTACATTATATTATTACTTCCCAGGATTTGGTACAAGGATTTGTGTTCAGTTGCCTCAAAAGGTAGCATTAGGTGGAAAAAGATAATAGACTACACTACATTTTGAGTCGACTTAGATATGGTGACAAATCAAAAATGTTATAATGGACACATCTGGTGCCACCAAGATGAGAACAAAAATATGCAGTCTAGATGCAATATGCATTCTATTTTAATTTGAGTCCAATTATACTCAGCTGCTCCATTTTCGCTGATCAGATTGTACTTCAGGAGATGTGTTGTGTCATCAAAATCCCAAATTCCAAATATTTTTGAAAACGGGCAGTACGGAGGCAAAATGTCTATCTACTTTTTCGAAGATTTCTGTACTTATTTCTTCCTTCATGATTATTTGGTTTAGAATTATCTGACAAAGATGAAGATGATTTGGTTGAGGCGCACTGCTGAAAACCTATTCTGCAAAAATTTGATGTCTCCTGTATGCTTAATTTTGTGATCGTTTACTTTGTTACAGCCTTAATATCGGGAAAATCCGAGTGGAAGACTTTTTAATATGGCCCAGCCTAAGGGTTGACCAAATAGACAAATTGGTGAACTTGTGGAAGCGGCTAAATTAAAAAATCGAAAATTTCACCTCAGTTCAATTTTAAGCTTCCATATGTTGCAAGGAGCTTCTTCAGGGGCCAGAAAACCTGATTTCTAAAAGGAAGACTCATAGGCCAGCTTTTCACTCGTTCCCACCGCTATCAATGTTCTCTATTTTCTCTATTTATTCCTTGTGATCTTTTTTGTTTGAAAATTTTTCTCATCGATAATTATAGTATGTCAAAGGTGCTTGAAAAACACATAAATATTCCAGTAAGTAAACCACAATTGTAAATCACTAGCGCTATTTTGATTTGGGTTCAAAGGCCATCATGATTTGGAATAGTTTCTTAACGTTTCGCTAGCGCGAGTGGCCAGCTTCCTCAGAGGTCTATTCTTCGTTCTTCTCCGGTGACTGGCAATTGTAAATATTTTTTAATTTTTGCCGAAAATTAAGATTTTTGTGAACAAATGTTTCTGGAGTCGAACTTCGCATCTGAAAACAACTGGCAAGATCAGAAAGAAGGAAAATGATGAATAACGTTAAAAAATTATAACTTTTCTTTCGTATGTGCTTATTATTCATTAATAATTAATATAACATTCTACTAAACTTGCTATAGCTACTTTATTCAGCAATTCAAATAATTTGTAAGCTATATGAACTAGAAAAACTCATAACACATCTTCATTCGAAGCATACTGCATCGAAGTTATATTGTGTACCCCCAAAAACAAGAGCAAATAAACCTTAACCGATAGGAAAACAAATTAGTACAGTGGTTAGGATCATTTTACATATAATCCTAAGTTTCACATTAGTTCAATGGTTTTAGTCATTGTGACACAAATATCACAGTAACCAAAAAAAGTGTTGTTACTGATCAAATGTGAGAGAATGAGTTATACCGGAATAATTTTTGATAACAAAATCACATTATGAAAGGAGGTATCGTCTAGCTGGAATATAACATTTCTGCGATCTTCAATGCTTGGTACGTCCATGAAATCATCTCAATATCCGGTAGTTGTTATTGTTGTTGTTATTGGATGCCGAGAGCAGCCAAAATCTCAGCTCAAATAGTTACAACTGCGTAGGACTGCCCATAGTACTTAGCTCCACCCAAAGTCTTGGTCTCAACGGGTTAATGAATTCTGGTAATACCTGCTTCACGAACAGCATGATTCAGTGCTTGTCAAACACAGATGTTTGTTGGAGTATTTGATGGAGGATGCCTACCTCAAAGATTCAAAAAAGTTTCCTCGACTACAAAGGGTGCTTAAGTCGAAGCTTTCGCTGAGCTGATTAAGAATTCATGGTCCAAAGATTCGTCAGAAAGACTGTTGAATACGATCTCATTCAGATCTCAAATTCAAAGATTTGCCCCTCGCTTTGTTGGTTTCTCCCAACAGAATTCTCACGAATTCCTACGATATTTGCTAGAAGGTCTGCATGAAATAAAATGTAAAGAGAATTTCTAAGAAACCCATTTCACCTTTGGCAGCAATGGTTGATTATTTAAGTGAAAGTAAGAAGGTTCAAGATGCGTGGTCTAGATTCCTGAGCGTGGACAACTCCAAGATCTTAGAAATATTTGTCGGTCAACTGAAATCCACGTTGAAATGTTCGTACTGTAGTTATTGTTCAGTCACTATTGATTCATTTTGGGATCTTTCTCTACCAATTCCACAAAAATCAGGTCAACTGAGTCTTTCAGAATGTTTGGTGACGTTAAACCAATGTGTTCCCTGCGTAATGTAAAACATAAATGCACAAAATCTCTTTCGATTTACAAACTTCCAAAAATTCTAGTGATTCACATAAACAGATTTTCATCGACAAGAAGATTCTGGAAAGAAAAAGATTCAAGTTGCTATCCTTCAGACAAGGTTACACCTTGTCACTATATTCTATATGCTGTAGTGAGTCACAGCGGTTCCTTTCATAGCGGTTACTAAAAAGCTTATTGCAGACATGCTCACGCTGGTACATGGAACGAATTTAATGATTCTCTGGTGACACCAGTTTCTTCCAAATCTTTTGTAAGTGGAGAGGCATATGTTCTCTTCTACGATCTGGAGTGCAAATGGCAACTTTGAAGCGTTATTTCATTTAATTTTTTTTAATATTCATACTTAATATGATTGTGTTCATTTGTTATATACATTATTGATTGATAATTGAAGTACTGATTATTTAGAGAAAAAACTTAAAAATACGAATGATTTGTTTTAATAGGAGTTCGTAGAAAAAGTATGGTATGTAAAGCGTTCATAAACTACTTTTAATACTCGTTCATTATCCACACGATGCTCTCGTGCTTAAAATAATCTTTACTAAAAGATGTTATACAATAATAAAAAATATAGTGTTTATTATTGTGCAAGAGTTTAGTATGTGATAATTCATTTTGTATGATGTATTTCCTACACTTGGTTTTTCTTATTTTAACGTTTTTACAAATTCTCCAGGTTTACAGTATCGGTAGAATCAATTCGATGCCTGATAGAGCAAAGATCTTTCATTTCCAAAGACTACATGAAATAAAATGTACTCTTGGATATTTTTCAATATCCCTTGCCATTTGGACGTGTGGGGGTAGCAGTACGTACTCCTCTGTTTCTGGTTGAATCTACAAGATTGGAAATTTGTCCTCTTCGAAAGTATGTTGACTTGTCAAAACTTTTCTAGAGATTTTATGATAAATGTCCAAGTGTGCCTGTATATTTTACGCAGACAAAATTTCTTCATCTTCTAATACAAATAATCGTAAAACTCAATATTCCCATAAAACATGAAAACTTTTTCGTCGAGTCAAGTGCTAGCGTGCTTCAGAGCAAAGGCACTTTCCCTTAAGAAGATATCGTCCTCCAAACTGGAGAAAGCAATTCAGAAATATTTATCGGAACAGCCAGAAAACATTTCATGAAATATAGTTTCAACATACTATGTTCAACGTTCAGAACTCAGCATATCGGTGGTAAATTCGAAGAAAATGAAGTACGGACCAAAATAGGAGCAAAAGGAACGAAATATATTGTGACATTGGAAAATTAAGAGGTTATTCAATGAAAGGACAAACCCATTTACTTGTTCTATTGGTGCTATATTTATTTCGTAAAATCAATGTAAAGAGAAAACTACATTCTTTGTCGAATTTCCATCGAGTCTTAGGTTATCTGTTACAATCGTTTTCGGTGTTTACATCATTATCAAGTAACTTATAATAGTTCCTGCGATAGAGTCCATCAAAGCTCAAAGTGGAGAGGTGTAGATCAGTAGGGAAAATTTCACAAAATCATCTCTACAACTTTTATTCGACAATGAGTATTACTAAGGAGAAGTCATGTTTTGGATTCAGCAGAATCTGTATTCAGCTGGATACAAGTTGTACAATAAAATATTTCGCTGCTATTTGAAACCACAATGCACCATACTTTACTCACATATGCCCTTTAAATTTTGTACATATACTTGATAAACACCCTGTATAGTAGTAGTGGTGGCAAAAAAAATGTTAACTCACTAAGCATGGACACATGTTTTTGGATGTTATTATGGTCTCTTGCCCTTCATCCACCAACAACTGGACAGACTATACATTTTGATGATTTTTTTTTATTTTTGTAAGACAACACTCTGCTAAACATAGTTACTTATCAGAGCAACTTGATTCATGGCTTTTCTACACTTTCACATATTTCCTTGAATGGACATTTTTTTATATTTTTAGACTGTGGAAAGTTATAATTTTCAAATACCTAGGTCAAAGAATCGATAAACCAAGTTCAACACGTGGTAAGTACTAAAGTAGGTTGGAAGGTGACAATTGACACTCTACACGTCTGCTGTCATGTCAATCCTATTTCTGTTGTATAAGAAATAAGTGAAAGGCTCGATTATTTTTATTCAATTTTAATTTTGTTAATTTACTGCCATTCGTCAAGTATACAAAATTCCACATAAGAAATATTTAAATATTTTTCGTGATAAAATAAATATCTCATGAAGTTAAAGTTCTGAACGCATTTTCAAAGATGTAAAAGGTTTCAAAACAATCAACATCTGCAAACCAGCACTGGTTTACAGTTTTTTAAACTTTCCGCGCCTGCACACCGGTTGTTTCATGGTGAATGGAACAAAAGAAATATCTGGAGAATGAAAAAACAGATCGGTGGATATCAAGGCCAACTTAACTAAGAGAAATTGGTATGGAAAAAGCAAATATATCCATATTGATAACAAAGAGCAGATGGATAGTGGAATCCCGAAATGGCAACATAAAGAGTATGATTCATTTTTTTCCAAAGCAGTTAATATGCCACATGTGTATAGCAGGATCAAGTATCAACTATATAATACTGTCCACCGGTCATTATGGAAGGAGCAAAATGAACAGATCGCAGAGGAATTGCTTCGGTGATCACGATTGTCCAATGTTGTGGAAGCTCGGGTAGAGGTGGATCTGCTTCCTTTGAGGACTTGAAGGTGAATACTCTTGAATGAACATCAGGTGTCTTTGTATTAAGATTATGTATGGACTATTTGAGAGATGTAACTATCGGTATTTTTCAGGTTGATTTAGCACCATACTATGTACATGTTAACTCCAGAGAATTATTCCAATTCGATGAGTTACTTGGGAGATCTGGATTTTTTAAAGTAATAGATCATTTCAGATTCCGGAATTCAACAAAGTATTAGCTTTTGATGGTGTACACTAATGGCAGAAAGAAAGAGGTAATGCAGAGATATAATTGCACTTGCAAATCGGGTGCCACTGGCAGATGCTGTGCTCACATTGCTAGTGTGTTCCTTGCTTATGCTCGCCATAACCAAAATAAAGTTTTTCAGACCATGTGCTCGATGCCGCCAATAGAATGAATGAAAAGAATTCTATCGACATGATAATGAATGGATAGGGTAGTATCCATGGACCTATGGACAGAAACTTGATTAGTTCTTTCCAATTCTGTCTGAAAGGTACTATCAGGTACCAAAGATGCAGATAATTTCAAGGATTCATTTGGCTGTGAGATGCTCTCATCCATTTCAAGTCATTCTGATGAAAATGTCTTGAAACCTCATTATCAGATTATCGAGATTTATGAGGATCAAGTCATGTATCATACAAAAATTTCATAATTTGTGATACTAGTTGTTATCTTTGAGAATATATGATCATAATTTTCCCATTCTCCCCTTTAGAGCTCGCTGAGCCTAGTTATGAACATTTTAGAGCACATATTTCATATAGGACATAAAGTTCATTCATAATTAGTTATTTCATAGCATAAATTGATGAATGAAATGGCAAATGTGGAGCAGTGCATTAACTGAGAAGGACCATTCGTCGGTCTGGTTCTGGATGCCGAACATCCAAATTCAGTTCCAACCCGATATGAGAGCTCTCCGATGGATCAGTAAACACACAAAAATAGAAAAAAATCTATTTTCAAAGCTCCATATCTCAAAAACTGTTCATTTTTGAGCTTTGTGGCTATGTAGACTTTTGATCAGCACATTAGGAACTACAACAGAAAAAATCCACAAGAAATGTGCGGGGTCCGTTGCATTGTGCAAAAACTATTACTTTTGATGGTAATGTTTCGCACAAAAATTTGACGAAGTAATTTTCATTCCCAAAACCACCAAAGATAGGTATAGAGAATTATCGAAGAAAGTTATGAGGAAGCCTATAAGGATTCCGAAAATTATATTATATACGGGGTGTTCTATTTAAAATAATATAGTGGCCACTACTTTTTGATACAGGTGGCAACACTGTATTGATAAAAACATATAAGACGAATATGATATAATGTTTAATTATCCACGCCCACAGATTTTCGAAATTATCTGTTTTTCCGTTCTCCAGATAATGTTCCATTCACCGTGAAACACCCGGTAGTGCAGGCCACCTTCGCTAAATCCTTGTTCCTACTCTGGAAATCGTTCTCAACAAAGACCATATTAGCAACATTCAACCCTAATAATTGAATGCAGGGACACACCTATATCAACACTATATCGAGATCTGGCGTTGAATACAAACAAATGGCAGAGTTGAACAAACAAACGGTAGACTCAAGGCACAGGGAACGCCGATGAAGCAGAGCATAGTTAACGAAGCCAACAAATGAGAAATTAAAGCTCCGAGAGTCATCAACGACCCTTTCGCTAATCACCTCCGTTGGTATATATGGGTTCAATTAAAAACTCCGAACGAACATTCGATTTTGTGCCGGAAATGTCAGATGCTCTCATCCGGCCTGAGCCCAATCGAGTATACCTTTAACCTATTGGGTTGATTGTTTATTCAATTATTCGAATGGAAAATATTAGAACCCTGAAAATTGAATAAGTATTCGTTGTGCTTTCCAGGAATGATATATCCTGTGAACTCAAAATTTGCATAGGAAATGGGAACAGTGTGGAATTATCAAATATTAAAAATCAATCAACACGAAAACCGTATCAAAATACAACCCCTCCATCGCTGATGATTACCGGAAGTGGTTGGACGAGGTGAACATTCCTCACCATACATGAGACACCATCAGGATTGTCCTTACGGGGGTATCTGAATATATTGAGATATCCGATACTAAGCCTCGTATCGATTTTGCGAGGCTGCCTCGCGCGACAGCCTCGCGAGGCTGCCTAAACGGGTGATTTTGAACGGAAATGAGGCAAGCACGCGAGGCAGAGCGAGCCGTCAGTTAGTGCGAGGCACTCCACCATGGCGCGGCAGAAATAACGAAACAGCGCGAGGCGAGAGTGTCGAGGCGCCTTTGAGTACGACCAAAAACCGACTGTCGATAGTGTCGATGGCTCACCTTGAGGCTGCCTCAGGGTGAGGCAGCTTCAGATGCGAGGCAGGTAGCGATACGCGGCTTAAGAACGAGTTGCTGGAAATACGATTCTACTCTGAATTAGTAATTAGAATGTTGAAGGTACACAAGAAACCAATGCCGTTGGTATCCCCAAATTATGAATTTGGTGATGACGACCAAGCCCCAAAGGCCTAGAGCTGCTGTGGGACAGTGCCAAATGTTTGGATATTTACATAGGAATTGCTACAGAAATGTACCGAAAAGATTTTGTTTACGGAACATAAAAGGTCGAAGACAGAGGATGTGGAGTGCTATAATTGTGGCAAAGGCGCACACTGCGAGTTACCAGGGTATATAAGCCCTCGGGAAGGGAAGCCGTGAACCAGTAAACCGCTCCCACGAACGTTATATGCAGGTTCCTTACGCTCTGAGAGTTTTAACCGTTGGAACCTCTCGGGAGCGACGTTACTCCATCCCTAGGTAGGTATCTGGCATCAAGATGATGTAGAATGCTTCCTTCGACGAGCTGAATGTCCTCTTCGTAATCCTAGCATCGTCTTCCTCTGAGATGATTGGTAACACATTTATCGATCTCTAACTCCATTTCAATAGCATGCTCAACACTCTTAAGAACTGATGAAGATCTTTTTCCCAGAGGAATATAGTTTAAGGTCATCCATGTAAATCAAATGGGTGACCCTATGCCTTCGGTTGCGGGTGGTGCCGCAGTTGTATCCGTGGGTTCTTCGTAGTGCAACGGACAATGGCAATAGGGAGATGAAGATGAGAAGAGAGCTGAGGGAGTCTTCCTGAAATTTTCCCCTTCTGTAGATAACTTGCTCTGTTTGGACTCTTACTTGGCCTGATCTTGTGGTGGAACGAGTCCGCCAGAGCGGATTTTCGGATTAGACAAATCACCGTTTCTGGGGATTAGTATGGTTGGTCCCCCAACAAACTAAACCGGAATCTATTGCTTCCCATCTAGCCAAGTGTTGGAAACTTCTGCCAGATGGTGGTGGGTGCTTGGAAATCTTTTCCACCAATAGTTATTCAGCCCGGCAGAGCCTGGAGCAGCTTCGATCCTTTAAAGGCTAGTCGAACCCCTTTTGGAGTAATCGGATTGCGCAGTTCATTGAGCTCAGGCTGACGAAGCCTTCTGCAGAAAGCTTCGAACTGCACTAGGGCTGGAGTATCAACGTTGAATTTTTGTGGATACTCATGGATATTCTGCCAGATTTCCACCTTATTAGCGACCGGTGGATTATCTACAACACGTGGAGGCTCTTGAAATAAGCAAGAAGGTTTATCACAGAACCTAATTTTTTCCACGATACTTCTTGCCGCCTCACTAGTGACTTCTTTGCAGCCACCAGCATTCGAATCCTACCAAAACAGTGCTGTTCAATGGTAGAAAAGGCAAACTGGGACTCATTTTACGAGATTTTCTGAGAGAATCGAAACCCCTGCTGAGTTTGATAAAACATGGAATATTTCTATCACACCGTGAAAAAGGGCACTTGTGGTCTCCATGACTATTGAGCGAGGTCCATTAAAGTCGTCCAATGACTCCTCTGATTGGAATAATAACCTCATTTGGAGAAGCAAATGGTTTCAAAAAAGCCGTTTCTTAGGGACAGGGTAATAGTCAGACATAAAGCTACCGAAGACAAGTGGGCTGGACGAAGGGCGGGACACCGGTGATGATAAGAATCTCTCTCAACTTGTCAAAAGTACTAACGCACGACGGCGACGGCGCCGTCGCAAAAAAGACGCCGAAGGCGCCGAAGATATTTTTTTATTCTTACCAATGTCTGAAAAATCAGTTTGCATTTACCTATTGTATAGGTTTTATGCGGAAGATTGGATTACGTAATCCACCATATTTCATTATTAGTTTTATGGTCTTCCGTCAAGTGATGTCGCCCCTCTTTCATGATGTTTCTGGCTTCATATTGAAGTCGGCACGTAGTCGGAGTGCATTTTAAACTGGAACCCAGAGATGGCGCTGAATTCATACCTCAGTGTTTGTCTCAGGGATTTCCAATTAGAATGAAAGGATTTTTCGATTCAATTGGGTCGAACTAGCCTTCGCTGATGATTGGCAATGACCATGAAACCGGTACGGAGGTATTCCCCAAATTAAATCGAAAAATAATTTCAGTTTTGATATTTGAAATGCATTGCAAAGTGGTTCTTGTAGAAAACTTTGCCAAGTATTAAACAAATATAATTCAATGGTCGTAGGGGGCAGTAGTTGTTTTTTGTTGAATACTTGCCGACGACTTCACCTATTGTATAGGTTTTATGCGGAAGATTGGATTACGTAATCCACCATATTTCATTATTAGTTTTATGGTCTTCCGTCAAGTGGTGTCGCCCCTCTTTCATGATCCAGAGATTATGTTGAATGCACATAATATAAAATCTTATATAATTTAAAAAAATATATATGCACTAAAAGAAGGTGCTGTGATCTCATTTGCACGACGTCGCTCTACCAGGTTGGAACGGCCCTGCATTTCCCGAAGACACGCCATTGTTGTTATGATCTGCAAGCGTAGCAAGACATGACCTTTTCGCAAATCTACCAGCCAATCAGCATCCTCAGCTCTGTTGGATAGCTCTCTGAAAAAATGGTCCCGAAATGACTAACAAAATGGAAGAAAAAAACATGTTGCCTATCGACAAATTCCACTGAACTTCAAGATCTGAGGATGGTCAAAGAGGTCTTGAATATTCCATGTTCGAAGGGTCTTTCTCTCTGTGAGGAACAAACTCAAAATTATGAATTTGGTGATCACGACCAAGTCCCAAAGGCTGTGGGATGTGGGACAGTGCCACAGGTGCAGGTGCAGAGGAATTGCCACAGGAATATGCCGGCAAGCATCAGTCTACGGAATATAAGAGGCAAAAGACAGAGGTTATGGAGTGCTATAACTGTGGGTGAGTCCACACTGCGAGCTAACGGAGATGTCCAAACTATCCAACTCCTAGACGCGCCAGCTCTGTTAGCCCCCTGAGGCAGGAGTGGCCCCCATTGAACCAAGGACGTTTCATGTAGGTTTCTTACTCTCAAAGATACACCACCCTCTAAGCACCCCTGACTGTTATGCAGGCGGTGCTTAAAGAGCACCCGCTCCTGGAGAAGAAGTTCATTTCTAACTCCAACGTGATGCTTGGCCCTTTCAATGCATAGACATCAGAAAGGAGTACCAATCTTACTGAAGATTGTGCTTCGAAACTGTAACTAACGGCTTCCTCAACAAAAAATGGATTTCGGACGTTTCCTATGATGTTGTCATCCTTAAGTAGACTATCCTGATCAACGAAACCAGTTGCAGCATCAAATTACTGAATCTACAGAATGGACTGCATTGGGTGACATAGTAGTGGAGTTACCGTACTGGTGAAATAGCAAGAATTCATATTCACCTAACTCCCGTATAGATGATTTGCATGGACCAATAAAAAAAATTGTAGGGTGGGAGTAGCTAATTTGAAAAATGAATACATATTAAAGGGCGAATTTACCTGAAAAACATACATATACGGGCAGAACAGTTGCAATTATTGAAGTTGTTGAAAATGCAAATATATAAGCGAATCTAACCTGATGTGACAAATCCAACGTATACAGAATAACTATCCAAAACTGAATACATCTTCCAAAATAGACATACCCACTCTACAACTTTTCTGATTGGTTTATGTGGGATGTCACTATGTAAGTTGGGTCGATTTGAATTCTAGCAGTAAAACGCTCGCTAAACGCAACCTAATATAGCTTCGACCCCAGCCATCTCATGCCACAGAGATAACGACAGTTCAAATTTAGACAAGTGGAAGCGCCTTCAGGGTAGCCTAAGTTTATAATCCACCACATAACGTCATTTGAGATGGAACCTTGAATGTCCTTCTGATGGACTCAGATCTCTCAACGATCATTGCTGGTGAATTTATCTTCAAGTTCAGGTAGTGGAGCTAGACTCTGAATCTTAGTCGAATATAGCTATAGCGACATAGTTACGATTATCTGGTAGTGGTACTAGTGACCGTGCACTACGGGTAGTGGCCCTAGTGGAGGACACGCAAAACGGTCGAAGTAGATCCGACATAGTTGACATCGCGCTGATCACGAGATTCTTTCTGGAGCTGTCATATGCATTTTGCTGGATCAGAACGACAATGAATCTGGTGGAACTGACCAGTATTTTAAAGTTACTCAACCTCTTTCATGATTCGAGAGTGTTTCCATTCAATTAGAAAATTTGCTAGAGTACAAGCAGTCCTCAGAAAAGGAGAAAAGCCCATACCTAGCTACTATAGTCCTATTCTTTCTGTTAATTCGAAGATCATGGAAGAAGTCATGCCCGGTATCACTATCAGTAATGCCCTTCCTTGGGAAATTTATACGAGATCCATTACCAATGTGCCTCTCAAAAACTAGCTCAATATTCACATCCATTTGTCGTCAGTCTTGGAGACATACCAATCACTTCTTTTCCATGACTTGTTCTTTCAACAAACGGCACAGATTTGGAACTTTGTAGCTTTACCTATGCAGTATTTTTCTATAAAGTTATCAACTTTTTGATTGACGGTTTCATTCATACAATCAGCAAGATACCATCCAATATATGCAATTTTGTTCCTAGAGTTTATTGTGTTTGAATTCTCCAGTAGATAGACTAATACCAACACCACGATTATTTTCTTGAAGTTGATATATTTCCTTCTTCCTTACAATGAGTGAGGAAACATTGCTGAATGAAGCTAAGCTGTAATATTTTCTCTTAATACTAGCAAAATATGTTATTATATTTATCTCAATGATTATATTTAATTTTTTCTATTTGCAATTTATTCATGTTGTTTAGTGTTACACAATTATTGAAAATTATTCGCAATAAAAAAATCGTACTGAAAAGCCGAACGTGTTGACTGCCGTCAAATTCGTTTTCAAGAGCCAGGGCTGATAGATCCCAATTGGTTTTATAGCCATCCCACATGATTTTAATTCCATCTAGCAAAGTGGTCAGGAATATAAAAAGTAAGAGGTCACAGGAGCTCACAATAAACCACGAAACTCCAAATAGTCCATCTACACTTGAAAACGGTCGAAGATTCTTAACCGATTAAAATGTCGTAAGGTATGTTTGCCAAATAAAGCTCGGCTCCTAATAAAGCCCACCATCGATAAAAACTCAGTTCAGGGCAAAATCAAGATTATATCTACGTTTGTACGATCGCCTAGCGTCATCTAGTGATGAATAGATGGATTGAATCATAATACGTATTGTCAAAGTGAGGTTAAGTGACATTCAGTTGTTCTATACCATTTTGTAGCCCAATCTTTGTACATTAGATAACATCATAAAAAAAAGTTTTTGTGATACCTGCTTCATAATTTTTATTTGATGTTCTGTTATAAAAGGAAGGTATCTATTAAGGCCCACATGGGCCTTGTTAGGAACACAAGCGGGCTTTATTAGGAATACCTGATATTTATATTCACTTTTCTCATACAGAATGAAATGATGCACGGGCTCTGCAAGCAGTTGGAAATGGTGTGTCAGTAAGAGCTGCCGCTAAAGGGTACAATATTCCACTTCAAACGCTAAGAAGTCATGTGAAGAGTGGTACATCTGAGAAGAAAATTGGGCGACCTTCATGCCTAAGAGCTGAACAGGAAAATGAATTATGTCAGAGGATTTTCAGGCTAGCTGACGTTGGGATGCCTCTGACATCCAAAGTTTTAAGGCGCTAGGTCTATGAGTATTTTCAAAGAAATAACTTACCATCCCCTTTTAACGACAGAGGTCTTGCTGGTCGGAGATGGCTCAAATTATTTCTGGGTCGTCATCCTGAAGTAGCAAATCGAAAATCACAATTCATGAACCCTGCTCGAGCTGCTAAGTTGAACAGATTCATTGTGAATGATCATTTCGATAAATTACGACAACTCACGGTATAACTTGACGTCATGGGAAGCCCTCATCTCATTTTCAGGAAGTGTTTGCTCGCAAAGGTAGTAAACGAGTTCATTTGATTTCACAGGAGCATGCTCAGAATGTATCGATAGTTGGATGTGGCAATGCTCTTGGTCCAGTGATTCCTCCAATGATTTTATTCAAAGGTAAAAGAAAGAAGTTGGAGTGGTTAGATAATTTACCACCTGGCACAGTCATTGAAATGACGGACAAAGGAAGCATGACAACTCCAGTTTTCATAAAATGGATGAACCACTTCGCGAAGTATAAACTCCAAGGCAACGTTCTTTTAATTTTTGACGGTGCATCGTCTCACCTTGATGCAGGAATCGTGGATACAGCGGAACTTCATAACATCTATCAAACCACTGTCGTTCCAACTTCTTTCAAAAGATTGCGGCCTGGATATGCCAATGAGAGTAGCAGCTCTGATTATTCCGACGAAAATATGTCCCTACATGACTCCACTTCAGCGGAAGAGCAAGATGATGAAACAGAAGCAGTGGTGAGCTTCAGCGAAGTGTTAGTAACACCAGAGCTGAAAACAATAAAGAAATAGGGCACAAGGAAAAAATCTCTGAATTATCGTGCACAGCAAGTAACAAGGGCACTTTTCGAATCAAACTCTACTCCAAGTAATTCAAAAGCAACATCTGGTAAAAAAAGAAAAACCAAGAACACAATGAAACAATCAGGCGAAACATATGACTCGTGGTTTCGTTTCCTATGTGGTGAGGATTTAGCGAAGGATATGAGACTTTGTTTAAGTTGTGGAAGATATGTCCATGAAGAGTGTGTAGGATTGACTGCTGTGGACAAAATTCCTAACTTTAGATGTCCAGAATGCGATGTTTAATATTTCCTCATTTTATGAAAAAGCGAATTGCACTTATTTTAGTTGTTGTTCATTAAAAAGTCTTTCAAAAACGTGGTCTTTATTTGGTACTCGACATGGGCCTTAATAAGGACACTGTGTTCCTAACGAAGCCCATTAAGCATAAATTTTTATCGCATTAGAAAGTACCTCCAATCTTCTTCTTCGAATCATCAACTATATCGTTTCAGTCTATTGATATTCGAGTATATTATCCCATTTTCCAAAATTTCATAGTGGAAAATTCTTAGCAAATATCAATGATGTTGTCTTAAGTGGGCCTTATTTGGTACGCTTACCTATTCAATAAAAATGTAATCGGAAAATAAAAGTCTGGAAAACATGTCATCAATTTACGTTATAAGCTGAAACTTTCAAACACACAATTTATTACTTATGTTCTTAAAAAGTGTGAAATTAACGAGATACGACATAATTTAATTCCACTCGAATGCAAGCAGGAACACTACTTGATCAAGATTAATGATGACACGAAGGCTGATATCGTGATAATAAGGTACATAGTATGATGGACTACAAGAGTAGTAAGGAGAATCTCCAGAGAACTCGTCTCATATCAGTGTTCAATTGAGAATTCATGTCGTTCGAGGATTTGAAGTATCATCAGTCTTGGAAGAGGCTGAATATTGAATATGTATGAAGGCGAGATATTGCTAATGAACACTGAAAATTGAATTTTAGTTTGAAGCGAGAGTTGATAGTGTATGTCAGTAGAGTGTTTCCGAAAATATCACTTTGGAATATCAGTACTTCATCCAGATTTCGAAAGTTACCGATTACATTCCAGGCCAGGTAGTCGAGTGGTTGGAATCACCGCTTTTCAATCATTCTGGCTGCCGGTCGTGTGGGTTAAAAGCTCAGCGATTGCAGAAAGACAACTTCTAGATACCCAAAAGCCATACAGAACATTTCTTTACTATGATTTATTTTCATGTAACACATAATTTACACATTCATGATATTTACACATTCAAGTATGAATATTTTAGATCTTCTTCAAATTTCTTCTTCTCCTTCTTCTACGTATACTGCTAAGCCGTTGCCAAACCTGTGAAACTACAACAAGCCCTTCGAAATCATGGTGAAATAGGAGAACCAGTAGCTTTGTGAATTATTCTAGGGTTGATTATTCTGGCATTCAGAGAGACTTTCCTCCTGAGCTTAAATCCAAGCGATTCAGAGCGGAATTAAAACTATATTCTGATATGGTAACAGCAAAAGTTTGACATGACATTATACTGCCTTCCAATTCTAATGAAGAAATACTTCCTAGGGTGGACAACAGAGTAGTGGTTGTTTGCTTTGGTGTAAGTTTGGAATAGAACCAAAGTGGTCGGTGGTTCAGCGGTCTAACGCACAGGCCGTCCGAAACTCCAGCATAGCGATGGTCGGTTCGAGCCCGATGTAGGTACAAGATAATTTTTCCCATCTACTTTATATCGCATCGATAGGCGACCGCATGCCTTGTTAAAAAGCAAGTGTATTTTGAGTTGTCTAGATGCCAATCTCGTCTGGTGCTAGCCTGGAGTGCACACCGACCACCCGAGGTGGTGCTGTAGGTTTCACGGGTTTTCCTACAGCTGAAAAGTGAATACGCCACCAAAAATCAGTAAGTCGCCCCGGAGCGCCACGGCAAATAATGATAATAGCCGTCCTCTACTCGCACAGGCTATGCCTTCGGGTACACTCAACGAGTGTTTATGAGGGAGTATTATTATTATTATTATTCACCTTAGGGCTACACTAGACCACTGTTTGGGAATTTTCGAAGAGAAGGGTACTTCGACATTGTCGAGAGTACTATGAGACAATGCGGGATTGAGGAATATAACAAGATGAAGTGTTTCTAGAAGCTTCTGTAAGCAATATCAGTGCCTCGTCATTCAAATTATTCCGTCCCTCGATTCAGTAAATCAAGTGAAGTTATCTTCAATGAACTGCTGTAATCAAACCGGAACTTTACTGACAATTAGAACTCAGTAGCGTATACTTATATACTTTCAATTCCTAGTGATCGTTTAGCTGCACAACGGAATGTCAATTAACGAAGTATTCAGAACATGTTTCGGGTTTAATTGAAAATCACCAAAATTAATTATGCAGGAGAGTATATGCACTAAGTTTGATTAAGAAATTAATGAAACATTCTAGAAGCTCTCTGATAAACTATTCAAATCGAATGACCCGATACAAATGGAATGACTCAAATAAATAGATGTCTTAATTGCACTGATGGAAGTGGATCTTCATCAGGTGTGCCAAACAGTATTAATGAGCAGATATTGTCTAGTGTGGAAAGTAAAAGAAAAGTATAAGCTGAAAGAGGTAAAATTTTCACTTCACTTCACGTCCGTGGGGTAAGTGATTACTGGGTTCAAGAATTATGTGCTCTGAGTAGGCGGAGCGAACCAAGAATTACTGCCTTCTGCATTCTTCCGGCAACGATTTCTGCCACATCACAGCAAGCAGGTATAATTTACAGATTAGAGAGCAGCGTGTCCATCATTCCACCAAGTACCCCTATGATCAGAACTACAATTTTAACAGAATGGTTTGGGTAAAACCTGCCGAGTTCGAAGATCACGTCTCAATATTTTGTCTGATTTTCTCCTCTTTAAGAATGATGTTTATTTGGCCACGAGCTGAAAACACTATGATGAAAATCGCCCTACATTGATTGTCGAAAAGGAACAACATCCGGCTTATTGGCATGTATTCTCCACAGCGGACTCAATATCCCCCGGAGCGTGTCTCGTCAACACCATACTCGTAATGCCGAGTTGTGCCTGTGGATATAGGCAGCTCTTTCCGAGTCCATTTCATCACTCCAGAAGAGTAAATTAGAATCGGAATGCCAAGCATTAGTTGCAGCAACTTTGTTCTTCCCGACAGTTCTAAAGACCAGATCTGTCGGAGTTCATGCTGATACTTGCGGCGGAGAGGTTTTTTTGAAAGTAGTTACTTCTTGGGTGCATCGTTACTTCATCTCTAGGTAATTAATTATACGTCTTTTTGGCATCCAGATGATGTATTATAGGCTTCCGTCTAACATCTCAACGTCCTCTTCGTATTCCCCGCATCGTCCTCATTTGAGTTTTACCATGGCACATTTGTCGATACCAGACTCCAATCGATAGCATGCGTGTACTCTTTCACCACCCTTGAGGAATTATGAAGATCTTCTTCTCCCAAGGCATATAGTTTGAGGTCACTCATGTATAACAAATGGGCGACCTTATGCCTATGGCGATTGGAGGTGCCGTTGTTGTAACCGCGGGTCTAACGTAGTGAGACTGTGCGATAGACAATGGCAATTAGGAGATGCAGAAGAGAAAAGGGGTGAGGAAGTCTCCCTGAAGAACGCCCATTCTGAAGATATCCTGCTCTGTTTGGACTCTAACTTGACCAGATATTATGTTGAATCGAATCCTCCAGAGTGGGCTCAACTGTTTAATGCATGTCACTATTTGATTGGGTATCGCAAAGCATCTGAACAAATGCATGATGAGCTCACGCGATATATCAAATGCCTTGTGGTAATGGATCCAGGCCATTGAAAGGTTCCTCTTATACCGCACGGACTCCTGCGTAATACATCTGTCGATCAGCAGGTTGTCCTTGCTTTTGTACACCGCATCAACGGCGGAGAGTATTCGCATGTACAAGATGCGGGTAAACATCTTATAACATGCATTCAAGCATATTATCTATCGGCAGTTCCTTAAATCAGACAAATCTTCGTTTTTGGGTATTAGGGCGGTCAAACCGATTCGGAATCTGTTGCTCCCCATCTAGCCATGAGTTAAAAACTCTTGCTAGATGGTGGTGGGTACCTGGAAAATTTTTCCACCAATAGTTATCAAGCTCATCAGGGCCTGGAGCAGCAAAGTTCTTCGAGCCTTTTAGGGCCCATCGATCTTCTTCCGGATTGCGTCATTCATAGTGCTGAGGCTGACGAAGCCTCCTGCAGAAAGCTTCGAACTGCACTAGGGAAGTATCTTTCGCCGAATTGATATTGGCTTCCATCATGTGAATGCCTCACTCATGCTTCCCAACCAGAGGGGTGGTATCCCTTTTCTCCGCTTGGGACAGAGTTTGAGCAGTGTTAGACACGGCAGAGTTGATCTGCTAGATGTCAGCCTTTTCTGAGAAGACATTGTGAATTTCCGCATCCACCCGTGCCAGTTGTTATGGCTTCAGGGGCTTGGTGTTATGAAGCACTCTGCAGGTTCTGATGCCTTCCGTTGGTGGTATGATGCGGACCTCCTCTACAGCCAGGCCGACACGTGGCATATCTGCCACTTCGTCAACCGGCTGAGGAGGGGTTCTGACATAGCCTCGACCCCGAAGATGAGATACATAATCCCTCAAGTTTTGGGTGGAAAAAACGACATGCTCTGGGTGTATCTCACACCACAGAGCATGCATTCTTGCCAAGTCTCCTCTTCTGGCGGGTTTACTACTCTTATACTAATGCAGAAGACCGTCCCTTAATTCATCCGTCCACTCAATGTATCTGTGGGTCATTTTGTGGAAATTCATCTCTACCTCATCTATTTGGAAATGAGAAGTTGTGTATACCGGAGGGTTAGCCTAGTAATACCCATGGATAAAATCAGGGGGAATGAGCATTTCCTTCATGATGCAGCCGGTCCGGTTTTGAACCTGGACAAGGTATCGCACAAGGAAAGAACCTGTTGCAACGAATGGAGATCAGTTTACGATCGGAGTGCCCAACTGGAGAACAAACTTCTGTACTGTATTGACCAGGACCAGGTTTTCTAGACCATCCGTGATAGCGAAGGACTCAGCTCGTCTGTTTGTATGGAAAATTTGAGCCAGGTGGAGTTATTTGAATTTCCCACTATGATGTCTTTAGCTGTTGAGTGGTTTTTCTCGATGGAGT
Source organism: Chrysolina americana (assembly GCA_958502065.1). Taxonomy (NCBI): domain Eukaryota; kingdom Metazoa; phylum Arthropoda; class Insecta; order Coleoptera; family Chrysomelidae; genus Chrysolina; species Chrysolina americana. Next base: position 18,558,756 of record OY293413.1, read on the forward strand.
CTAGTTTGATTTGGTGAAGGAGATTGCTTGTGTTTCTCTTAGGATCAGAATATCTGATTTTTCGGTACAAAAGTTAAGCTTTGAAGTGTTTGATGGTGCTTCACCACAAGTACCATTCTCTTGGAGAGGGATTTTGCTTCCGGGGAAAGTCACATTGCTGTTAATTTCGATCTTTTTCAGATCCCTTGTTGGCAAATTATGTTCATGGACGCCATCGCCTTACTTCTTACACCAATAACAAGAATGTATACTAGCGGGTAGTTGACTCAATTGATCTACGCCCACCATCAAGGAGGACGTGCTGGCGCCACTTATGTATAGAAAGTGTTGTTTGGCCTCCCTGTTTATATTTTCAATGTGGGATACGACGAAGTATCTCCGAGAAGATTCACAATAACATAATAATTCATTCATTATTGCTGAAATTTGACTATATTATTATCTATAATCAATCAACAAAATAAACAAATTAGTGATTTCTGCAAGGTTACTCTAATGATAAACTTATTTGCATTGCTTATTTTCTGTTGTGTTGGTACGTGCTCTATTTCATGTAACAGATACTGTTTACTATTCATAATTCTGAAAGATAATATTCAGTTATAAAGAATTTACCTTCGGTCCTTTATTCATGAAGGTCCTTCATACCTATGGAAGAGAACATATAGCCGAAGGAGATATTCTGAATATCCCATTCAATTGAGGATTACTAGGTTGGTCTGAAAATTACCTTGTATATTATCGAATAGAACTCGCCCTTCTTTTTTCATCTGGGCATGAAGAAATATTTGCTGTTGAAGGAAAATTGTCCAGAAATCATCCACTTTTTCCTATTTATTTTGCGAAGAGGATCTTCTAGTTACAAAATTACTGGAATAGTCTTTCCAAAAAGTATTTTGATGAAATTCTTCACAAAATATGGCTTTATTGCTCAAAAATAGATTCTCTTACAATCACTCTTTTCTATTGATTATGGTCAAGGGCTGGTTCTCTCCGCGTAAACTAGACTTCTTATATTCTAGATTATGAATGTACGAAAGCATCCTGGTGTTACGCACTCTTTTCTTTTTCGAAAACTCATTATAATGACTTTTTTTCTCATTATGATGACTTTTTTCTCATCATAATGACTTTTTTCTCATCATAATGACTTTTTTCTCCAAATGACATTAAAAGCGGCCTTTTAATGACACTTGGCAGGCTTAGAAGTTGTACTTTTAATGCCTAGGCAGAAAAAGTCCACTTTTACTGCCTAGGCAGAAAAAGTTCGTTGCTAGGCAACCTTCCAAGTAATAATTTGAATCAAACTGGTTATTAAAATTGACAATGACAAAGTAAACAGTAAACAAACAAATTCAACAAAAGTCATCAGCGGTAAACATAGTAACGCAGGGCCCAGTTACCTTTGATGAAATAATTTAGTTATTTGGATATCGATAATGAAACGCAATTTAAATATGAAAAAGTCGATTTTGCGTGGAATTGGAACAAATTTGAAGAAAAAATTATATGTTTCACACGGCAGAAAAGCAGATTTAATGCCTTGGCTGGTTTCATAGCCTCGCTACGCTCGGCTATGAAACACCAGCCGCGGCATTAAATCTTGTGCTTTTATGCCTAGTAAAACAAATAACTATTTTCTCATTATGATGATTTTTTTCCATTATATTGACTTTTTCCTCATTATATTGGATTTTTCTTATTATTATGACTTTTTTCTCATTACATATATAATGACGTTTTTCTTATAACTTTATATTTTCTTGGTGATCACTTCGTTGTTGGGTAGGTAACTAGATCATTTGTTTAGTTCAAATCATTATTATTTACTTTGAATTTGAATAATATTTCTTATAAATAATGGAAGTGGTTCACTATTATATTGCATATTACTTTTTATTGGGTCTAAATTTCAGAGAAGTTAAGGTTTTTTGAATCTTTTTGACAAACAGTTCATTAGTTTAGCAACGGTAAAGAGAAGATTGAAGAAAATGGGACTTTATAGAAAAAAATAACTGAGCAAGTTGAGAAGTACGGGTAGATAATACCAGTCATTATAATAAGAAAAAATAAGTCAATATAATAGAAAAAATTCATAATATTGAGAAAAATGTCATTACAACGAGAAAAAAGTCAATATAATGAGAAAAAAGTCAATATAATGAGAAAAAAGTCAATATAATGAGTTTCCAAAAAAAGAAAAGTGCGTGACACGAGGATGCTTTCGTATGAATGTGATATTCAGTTATGAGGATGGGTGCATTAATCGTTTTTCAATTAACTGAAAGTCTAGGTTGGTTTTTAATTCATCAATGATTGTCGCATTCTGTTCTGTATGGAAATAGGCAAATTTCAATAACTGTTATCAGGTACTGTTTAAAAGTACACTTTTTACACCTAACACTTTTTTCAACACCACCCGAGAGAAAATTGATTTTCAGGATAGGTTTTTTCAGCTTTCCTCGTACAGTTAATAAAGCGAAAGAAAACAAGAACAACAATTAGTAAGCAGATCGTTGTACGTAACGATCTGTATTTCAAATTGTTAAAATTGTTAGAATTATCATATTCGTCAACCAGCTGCACCCCTACAAGCAATCCTCAGAAGTCAGAGAGACTTGTGCGAGCTAGGGGAATACCACGGGTATCGATAAGTGTACAATATTCTGATATCGAATACACAGTAGAGATGAGAAATAAAGAAAAAATAGTGAGATAACAGTTTGTGGAAGTGAATCTCAACGGTAAATTATTTCGACCAAATCAGCAATGACATGTCATGTTTGCGTGTAAATAAATGCTTTCAATTATTTTTTAAATACGGATGAATCATTGATTTTCTGTAGTTGTTGAGGAACGTTGTGAATATCCGAAGCTATATAGTGACATAATCGCTGGCCAATAGCTCTTTGTATTTGCGGAATAAAAATTGATAAATGCCCCATTACTTTTTCAAGGATGTCCTTTTTCCTAAAAAATATAAAAACGAAAGACTTTAATTGACATATATTCCAACAAATTGAACACATCAAATAGTGAAAAATAAACGAAAACCATCTGGCTTTAACGCAAATAAAGCGCCATTATTAATCAACCATTCCATTATTTTCTGTATTAACGTGCTTAATCATGAGAGTGCAAACTTTGAAAGAGACTTTCAAATTTTCTCAAATGGAATGGAAGGCCGTACGAGAAAAGAAACAAGTGAGATATTCAATTCCAGTTCAACCCATACCTGGTGATAGAGGCAGTCTTTCTGAGTTCAACCATACATAATAGTTTATATCACATTTAAAATAAAAATTTGGTGAGTCTGTTTCCATCAACAAATACATTTTTTGAAATATCCTCAGAGTATATTCATTGACAGTGTAGAAACAATTACTTGAAAATATGTTTTCATGATATTTTTGAATTTTGTTAAGTCTGATGTTTTAAGATGTTGATGAAGTACGTTATAAAGTTTATAATCGAGAGAATTCTTTTGTGAGAAATCAGCATTTCTAGTCTAATAATTGTAATAAATATCACTCTGAACAGTGAGGTTACTTGCTCTCTTATGTATTTCAATGACATTGTAAACATATATGGATGGTAGAGTTATAATTTTAAATCTCGAGAATAATGGTCGACAAGATTCTCTGAAGCCTACATTAGCCAGAGTTCTAACTGCTTTTTTTACAAAGTGAAAATGCGGATGAATTGTCCCACAGGCAAATGGCATAACTTATGTTGGACTGAAAAAGTGAAGAATATACTCTTCTGCTTTTTTTTCAATTTTTCTGGATTGATCTAATAGTGAGTTATAATATCAATTTGATTAGATGAATGACGTGTCATCAGCAAAGAGAACACATTTATACGCCGGTGACATAAAATTTTCAAGATCGTTTATGTAAATAATAAATAATTGCGGTCCTAATACAGAGCCCTGAGGTACTCCGTAGGTGATTCCTTTAAAGTCTGATGTATTATTCTGGAAACGATCCGTAAGGTATGTCTCCAAAAGAGAAAGGACAACCCCTCTAACGCCATAGAAGTGCAGCTTTTGTAGTAGAATGTGATGATCGACACAGTCAAAAGCCTTAGACAGGTCACAGAGCGTGATTGCTGAATGCTTACCCTGTTCAAGACCCTCAATTATCCCGCTCACCACATTCATCACCGCCGCTGCAGTTGAACAACCAGATCGAAAGCCAAACTGAGTGTCATTAAAATATTTTTTGTTTTCAAAATATTTTGTTAGTCTATGTTTCAAAATTTTTTCCAATATCTTTGAATATAGGTACCTTTGAGTATTTGAAAATATCCGGAAATTATCCACTACTGAATATGAGATTTATTAAATCGGTTGATGGCTCAATAATAATAATATATGTTGTTTCTTTAATAATCCTACTGTTCAAGTCATGAACATCAACACAGGAAGAGTTTTTTAGGGAATTAAGGGTATCCATAACTTCACCTGGAGTTACTGGATATAGAAAAAAATGAGGAGACGGTGCAGGAAGGGTTTTAGAAAAATCTAAAATATTATTTTTAGGGATATTAGGTAAGGATTTGATGATAGATTCAGCCACTTGAACAAAATGGTCATTAAAATTATCTGAAGTGAAATTTTCTATCGTTTGTGGAGACGATTTACTTTTATTTCTCTCAAAATGTATAACCTGCCAAATGGCTTTTGACTTATTATCCGCCGAACAAACAAATTGGTTACATGCAGATTTTTTAGTATCTTTTACTTTTTTGTCATATTATCATTTAAGTAGTTTGTTCAGATTTACGTCATCTGAAATTTTGCTTATTTCAGATATCAATTTGACACTTGACAAGAAAGATATCCCAAAGTAGGGCCGTTTACCTATATAAGATGGAAAATGAGATCAAGTAGTCTTGACAGCACGCATCGTCTATGTGTCATGAATACCTGGCGACCTATACGTCTTTACGTCTGCAATGCGGCGAATAGTGACAAAACTAAGATGATTTCATTATACAGTGTGGTCCAACGAAAACTTAACACCTCGATTTTCCGGCTTTAAAATGAAAATGTGGAAAATCGCTCGGACCCGTCAATTTCTAATACGGGGGGAACAACTTTTCCGATGTTTTCATCCCCGTAACTTCAACCCCCTAACGGTGGTGTGCACAACCCCTTGATTTTGAATAGGGATGCGGGGTGTTGCGATACCTCATTTTGAAGATCTCATCGTGTACTATCTGACCGTAAAATTTCACTTCAAAATATCCATCGATAATGAAATAACAGCGAAAATAGTGAAAGAGGCAATATGGAATTTATCTCGAGAATAGTATTCGTATCCGACGCATTTCAAAGGTATTGAGTCGTTAATTTTTTGTCCAAAAAAGTAGACGGACCTTGTTTTTGTACCTTAGTCTATCGTGAATGTTTAAGAACGATACAAGTGTGTCAAAGCGATTGTAAATTGGTAGTGGAATTAAAATGGTGTATTCCGTAGAAGAAAGGGTGGAAATGATAAAATTATTTTTCCGAAATAACGACTCTGCGCGCACAACAGCGGCTTTATTTAACGAACGACATCCTGGAAAAAATGTATCCGCTGCTTACGTTGTGCAACTGGTTGCCAAATTTGACGCTACTGGTTCAGTTGGAAACAAAAAGAGGGTGCATGAAAGAGACGAAGCGAGGGACGTGGCTGTCTTAGGTCATATAGCAATGGATCCGACCGTTAGTACTAGGAAATTGTCCGATGTATCTGGTGTTTCACGCACAACAATCATGAGAATCCTGAAACAACATAAATTCCATCCTTATAAGATACGATTGGTTCAGGAACTCAATGAGGATGATCCCGATCGCCGACTCCAGTTCTGTGAAGTGATCAGTAAAATAATTAACGGCAATCAAAACTATATGTTCGATATCTGTTTTTCGGACGAGTGTTCATTTTACCTTAACGGCATTGTAAACCGGCATAACTGTCGGTATTGGTCAGATGAAAATCCAAGATTATTTCGTGAGGTGAATACACAGCGCCCCCAAAAATTAAATGTTTGGGCGGGTATATATGGAAATCACATAATCGGCCCTTTTTTTATACCCGGTAATCTCACAGGCCAAATTTATCTCGATCTATTGGAGAACGCTATTTATCCAGCCCTCGAGCAAGTATTGGAGAATGCAGAAGACTATCAAACGATCATTTTCCAACAAGATGGCGCACCACCTCACTTTGTTCAACCGGTGCGTCAGTTCTTAGATGACAATTTTCCTCACGCCTGGATTGGAAGAAGGGGACATATTGAGTGGCCACCCAGATCACCTGATCTGGCTCCACTGGACTTTTTTCTATGGGGTCACCTGAAATCCAAGATTTACGCTACCCAGCCTGAGTCACTGGATGATTTGCGAACTCGGATAATTAATGAATGCCGTCAAATTACACCAGAAATCTTGAGTAATGTACGTGAACGTTTTCAGCAAAACTTATATTACTGCATGGAAGTGGATGGTGCCCATTTCGAGCATTTAATAAAGTACTCACAAAAGTACATACTCTTCCACTACTTTACCTGTCCTTTCGTTATCGATGGATATTTTGGAGCGAAATTTTACGGTCAGATATTACACGATGAGATCTTCAAAATGAGGTATCGCAACACCCCGCATCCCTATTCAAAATCAAGGGGTTGTGCTCACCCCCGGTAGGTGGTTGAAGTTACGGGGATGAAAACAGCGGAAAAGTTGTTCCCCCTCGTATTAGAAATTGACGGGTCCGAGCGATTTTCCACATTTTCATTTTAAAGCCGGAAAATCGAGGTGTTAAGTTTTCGTTGGACCACACTGTATATTCAACCATGCTATTCACCATCAAAAATACAGTCTGCACATAATCAAATTATGCAATAATCGAAACACATGCACTGAGTATAAATCACATCCGTGTCAATTTTCGCTGCCACAGGGCGTTTATATGCGTTTATAACTGACAGTTTCCATTTGGCCGTGAACATTTGGTAATGGATAAACGAGCTTGACGATATGGAATCGATTGACTATAATCGATCTAGAATGAGCTGGCAAATTATAGAGTGTTATCCACAGAGAATGAAAAAACGGTTTAATGGCATTTTTTGTCGTAGAGTCAGTGTCATTAGTTGGATACATCGGAATTTCACTATTTTTTTCAAGTCTAATTAGTACCTACCGAATCTCAGGACCAACTGGGTCTCGAATAGTCTTGAGTATTATAGGAAGGAGATGACGCGTTAATGGAGACTCAATTAATTTCGAATTGACTAAAATATTGTTAGCATATCGTTCTTGAGAACAAAAATAGTTTTTCCCTTCACCACACTAGTGATTTCATTCCTATTGATGCACATTTTGTTAACCAAGTTAACTTCATCAGTAGGATTACTAAACAATATTGCCCTCAAAACATTCAGCGATATTGATAAACATTGGGATAATATTATGTAATATAATATTATGAAAATTTTGGCAAAATATTCAAATGTAATATTGGCGAGTAAAAATGTAATTATTTCACGATATTGGTCCAATATTGTTTGAACATCATAAAAATAATATTGGTGAGATATTCTTGGAGCAATATTTGCCTCAAAACATCTACGATATTTATACATTTGAATATATTGGTAGAATATCATCCACAGTGAATAATTAAATAATATATGTGGAATGTCTCGGAACTCCTACAATTACAGTTCTTCTTGAATAAAAATGTCAACTGTCTTGAAAACAAACCTTCTGAGTGATGATGAGTGGGAAAAAGTGATACAGTGATTGAAAGATATCTACAAAATACTGAAACACGACAAAATTGATTCAGCAAATCTTGACAACTTTTCCATATGGAACATGGTCGATGATAATGTATCACTATACGATGATTAGTTATCATTTCAACCACCTCTGATACGCTCAAAAATCAACTGACTTCGATATTTCTCTACCGTTAATTGATTAAATGATGATTATTTTGAAGAAGGTAACCAGAATAATTGCAGATACAACATATGATTTATTTGATTTTTCGCGTGTAATTTCACTATTTACGAACAATTTTGTAGGTCACTGAACATACCGTAAGCACCTGCTCAAACAGTAAAAATAGACTGAAATAATTGTTTATTTGAAGAAGGAATATAAATTGTGAGTGGACTATTTTTACGGTGTTCATTATTTCTAGTATAGTATATGAAGAATCTAATCTGACAAGAGAAAGATATCAGGAAGCGTAGCAAGCAACACAACATTTTTATTCATGCAATAATACATCCAGCAGGTTTAGACGCAGTTAGAATAGAATAGAATGGTGTTTATTTGCAGATGGTTGCATATGATATACAAGTTATAATAGTGCGATACAAGAAACGATTATAGTAAAAACTTCTAACATTTTTGGTTGAATTCTTCAAATGTGTAGGTATTAATTATTGTATTGAGGTATTTTTCATCTGGTGTCTCAATTTTTTCCTTAATGAATGGATAGTTCGACTTTCTAGAATATGTAGTAGGCTTTTGTATAATAATTAATATTGTATACCCAAATAATGAGAATTCATTTCTCCAATGGATATGTGTGACCTAGGACACTGAAATTAAATATTATTATAATTATGGGTGAGTTCAATCACAAAATTTCTAGTATTATATTGTTTGATGCTGTTTGTTTAAAGTATGTTTGCCTGACGTGAACGTTTGAAATCTTGAATTTTTGGACAACATCAGTGTCAAGAAGCGGTTCAGAATGACTCTGAGTGAGTTTCAGATATTCCTCCCCATCCAGGAAGTTCGTAGCTTAGGTGACTTTCTACTAAACTTTAATATATTGTTTTTTCTGTTTCAATTCAAGGAAATCATTCAATTGCCAAACTTTATAAAAAACGAAACGATGCTTTTTGAGGACCAAATTCAAATGGTATTTACAGAAGAAATTTGAAGGTTAGGTTAGGTTAGGTTAGGTTATATATTGTTTTTTCTGTTTCAATTCAAGGAAATCATTCAATTGCCAAACTTTATAAAAAACGAAACGATGCTTTTTGAGGACCAAATTCAAATGGTATTTACAGAAGAAATTTGAAGGTTACTTGGTGAAGTAGAAGTAAGTTGTTGAAAATCTGGCAAAGTGGTTCCATATAATTAACTAACATATCATGGCATAGATAGTTAATAGTCTGTTGTCAAAGGAAGATAGATAGATAAGCTTTATTGTCTAAATGAAACATTTGTCGACAAAGTCATAATTATCACATTATGTATGGAATAAAAACAAAAACATAAATGTAAATGTAAATATATACGTTGGGGGAACAGAAATTCTCATAAAGATAAAAACACTAATTCTAATTTTGAAGAAGACAACAAAAAAATATGTACAATTTTATATTTTTAATGTATATATACCTATATCACAGTATCACAAAACATAGAATATAGAACGACTAGAAAATGTAGACAAAATATTCCTCCAAATTGTAGAAGCATTTCCCCATCAGAAGTGTTTTAACTGACTTTCGGAAACTTTTCATATCGCCAATGTCTCTGATTTGTTTTGGTAAGTGATTGTAAATCTGCTTGCTTCTATAAATTAACGACTGTTTTGTAAGGGTTGAAGTGGGAAGTGGTAAAGTGAGTTTATTTTTTTCCTGGCGTGTATATCTGATTATGTTGTTTGTGAATTTTTCCCTGTATTTATGCATCAAGGAAGCCGTCTCTAAAATGTAAATTTCATATAATGTTAGTATTTTGTTATTGGTGAAGACCGGCTTGCATGATTCACGTATCTTGACATTGAAAATTAATTTCAAAGCTCGTTTCTGGAGGACGAATATGCCCTGGAATAGAACCTGACTACAAGAACCCCAGAATGGAATGCCATACCGTAGACGAGATTCAATGAATGAGTAGTATGCTGTTAAAGAAGCCGTCATTCCAAGTTCGAGGGACATTAGGTATATTGACAACGTAGCAGCCAGAGGACAACTTTTTTTGTAGAGCAGTAACATGAGTCTCGAATTGCAGATTGTTGTCAATGTGTACGCCCAGAAATTTTGTTCCAGGTTTGCTTTTAATTTGTTGAGGACCTAAGGGTACTTATTCTAAGTCCAATTTGAACGTGACTAAATTCGTTTTTGTAATATTCAGTGTTAGCATATTTGATTCACACCACACTTTGATTTTCTCCACGTCCACAGGAATGGTTTGAACCAAGGCATCACGATCTTCATTATGCCAAAGGATTGTTGTATCGTCAGCAAACAATGTGAGGTGCCCTGAGATATCTAGCTTGGTGATATCGTTAATATAAAGAAGGAAAAGAATGGGGCCCAAAACTGAGCCCTGTGGAACTCCCCTTACAATTTTGTCTATCTCAGAAGTATTTTACCTAGTATAATTTTCTGATTTCGATCAGTAAGGTAAGATCTGATCCATTCTAGAGCTGTTCCGCGAAACCCATAATGCAGAAGCTTTTTTAATAAAATTTCATGACTTACGCAGTCAAACGCCTTGGAAAGATCAAGGAATATTGCTGCAGCCGCCTCTTTTTCGTTCAGGCTCAGGTAGACTCTTTCCAGAAAAACAAAGATTGCCTCATTTGTACTCCTATTGTTTTGGAAACCGAACTGTTCCGGCGCCAAAATATTATGTCTCTTTATGAAACCCATGATTCTACGTTTTACCAATTTCTCAATGATATTTGATTTGGTAGTAGCGATATAGGCACCTCCTTTGTGAAGGGGTATAACTATTGCGGTCTTTAGGCTAGAAGGAAAAATACTCGTGGCAAAAGACTTATTTACGGCCATCGCTAGGGTAATAAGGGCTTCATCAGGTAATTGCGACAATAATTTGGCTGATAAGTGGTCTTCGCCTAAGGAATTTTTCTTTTTTATTTCACTTATTACTGATTTAAGCTCAGCTATGTCCGTATCGTATAAAAATAGAGAGTGCATCGGAGAAGCCACACTTTGTAGATGATCAAGTGGATCGACTATTGTAGAAATGTTCTGGGTTAATTTATTTGCCATAGAACAATAATATTTGTTCAAGGAGTTAATATCAATATTAACTTCTGGATGAGTCAGATTTTTTGTTTTACCTCAAAGCTCATTTGTAATTGTCCACATTTCTTTTTGTTTATTAGCTGCTTGATCCAATCTATTTTTGTAATACATATCCTTAGAAAATTTGATAGTCTGTTTATAGATACGACGGTAGTTGTTGAAGTATGACGTGAAGAAAATATTTTCGCTATGGTACTTTCTAATGGTGTGGAGGCAACGTAAATTACAAGACGAGACTTTAAGTCCTCTTCTGATCCACGGTTTTGATTTTTTTTTCTTTATTAACTCTACTGGAAATGCCTCATTGAATATTTTCACAACATTACTCTGAAACTCATTCACTGGATCTTCAGTCCCGTGCAAAGAATTCCAATTGATTTTTTGACAAAGAAGTCGGAATTTGCTATAATTTACTTTGCTGAATATTCGCCCCTATTTCTTACCTTTATGTACGGTTTTATGGTCAAATTTATTTGGGATTAAACAGGTAACCGCTTCATGGTCAGATAATCCAGGATTTGTTATAGAGCATACCACATCATTAATGTTCATGCAGACATAATCTAAAATAGTAGATGAGAATTTAGAGATACGAGTTGGTTGATCTACATGCATAATTAAATTGAAACAGTCTAGCAAATTTATCAGCATTTGGGTATCAGCAGACATTCTATTCGTAAAGTTTATATTGAAGTCCCCGGCTAAAATAATGGATGCAAGTGGGGGTAATTGCGATAATAAGTATTCTAATCGTTCTATGAAGATTTTGAGATCTGCTGAGGGAGGTCTATAAATACACAGCATGTATGTATTATATACTTTCGAGTGAATTATAGAAAATTCAAATTGTTTTTCTACAATCAAGTTGTCATATTTGCAAATATTGTCGAAAGGAAAATATTTCAAAAACTGTTTTTTGACCATTATCAGAGTTCCTCCATGTATTGAATTCTTTCGACAATATTTTGAAATTATATCGTAATCAGAAATATAAAGAGGTTCGTCAGCTTTCAGCCAATGCTCAGTCAGAAGAACAATATTTGGTAAATCTTTTTGTTCTAAGAATATGCAGAATTCGTCTATTTTGTTGCGAATTGATTGAATATTGAACAATAAAATTGATATACGGTTGTCACTATCACTTATTCTAAAAAAGAGTTCGACTGATGTTTGTCTGCATGACTGTCACTGGTACCAACAGATTGAGTCAGTTGATTAGGCGAAGTGCTTACATTTACATTTTCAAGTTCCTTTGCGATGCTGACATCATTTCTGATTTCTTCACTACAATCCACTGTAGTTGTCACTGATTCTCAGTTGTATTTTCAATATCTTGTTCAATTATTGGAGTCTGGTTATTCAAAAGATGTTTTAATTCCTTGCTCAGGTACCACTTTCCAATTTTGTTCAATCTGCGGCCGTCTGCACCACAATTTGTTTTTCGAAATATATTATTGCATTCTAAAACTTTTACAAAACTAGAAAAAATCGTGTGCACCACTTTAGCCAGATTTAAGTTTTTTTCATAAATAGTCTCATCAATATGGCCGTGGACATACCGATATGGTTCTGTTATAATGAATACCTTTGTGTGTTGCATTTGAAAAAAAAAGTTATTTATAGAACAAACACCGTCCCTTTGGAACCACAATATGACTATGTCATTTTTTGAAAAATTTCGAGAGTTTTCAATTGCTGTTTGCAATAAGACGTGGATACTCGCGTTTGGTTTCAGACAAGGACAAATCCTGAATGAATCACCTGTCATCTGGGCAATCATTTGTGCTATATCTCTTCCATCACTTCCTGCTACAAATAAAATTTTCTTAGGTGTAGAGACTGTATCGATTTCTCTACGTTGACTTATTCGATCGAAGAATCGTGGTAACTTTGATTTGGTTTCTGATGGTACCTTTTCTGTTGAACAAATATCTATTTTATCAGAAATTGACACCTTACTTGGGACGCCCATGTGTTTCAGAGGATGATTCTCCTTTGGTGAAGATTGGTTTTTATAATATGTGTTGGTTTCGGTTTGGGTATGAACAGTTTTTGCTTGTTTGACTTTTTCAGTTAGTACCTTTTTTTGTTGGTTCACTATCATTTTCAACTCTTCGATGTTATCTTTTTGTTCTTCAATCAACATGTTCAATTCAGCCTCGGATTTAATTGCCTCTGATATAATTTCATCATGTTTTTTCTTTAGTTTTTTAATATATTCTATTTTCAATTGATTATCTTCCTGCAATTCATTAATTGTTTCTTCCAAAATTGTACTCACTTCAGAATCTCCGTCGACTGTCGGGACGTCGCAGCATTTTAAGAGATTGCTTTGTAAAAACTTGAAGTCTTTTTTTCTGCTGTTCACACAACTTTTGTGATAAACACCAAAACAGTTTACACATAAATAATTACTAAATAATTTGCTTTTGCAGCATTTAAAGAAACTATTTGAGCAAGCCATTTCACACACACGTATCACACACTCGGCAAGCTACAGAAAACGTAAATATCTGAAGTTTTATCAAAGAAATGTATATGTATTACTTCGTTTTTTATATTGGCCCAGTCTGCTTCCTTCCTTATGAAGAATTAACAAATCATCAGTAAAGCTGATTATTTTTCCTTCAGATTGCATTGAAAATAATCCATTCACATAAATCGAGAAAAGTATAGGCCCTCGTACTGTACTCTCAGGCACACAAGTGTATATGATAGGCACAAATGATAACAATAAAAATAATAAGTAAAAATGGTAAAGGGTACATTATTAATTTGGACTAAATTGAACAGTGTTGACATTTAAACTGAGAGAAAGAGACAATAAATTGCATGTTCTTAAAATCAAATAAATGATATCCAACGGTTGAGACAACGAGTTAATTGATTTTGTTACAGTTTTTGAGTTTTTTGACAGTACTATCTCTTCTTGAGTGATTATATTTATGTTGAAAAACAGATTTATAACGATTTCTAATTTCAGCTAGGGCATAATATGATTCCCTCATCATATTCCTATCGAATACCATTCTCAGATTCCTCAGTTGATAAGATATGGAGTTCAGTTGTGAGACCAGATGTTTGGGTATGTATGGGGATTCCATATTAAACATTGATGTATATAATATACCCAAAAATTTTATATCATTCGTCGTGGTGTCAAAAGAAATAAGCTGTTCACATTCTGTTCATTATGAAACCTAGTGGACTGTATTTCTTCTATGTTCTTCAAGAGGTGATTGGAACCAAAGCATTCATTCTTTGTTTATCCGTCATACTACAGTTTTCCTTACAATAAGGTCACTACAGACATATCATCAAAATGAATCATGAAGGAAGCTGGTATGTCGAATTTTTCAATGTCGTTCGTATGAAGGAGAAGTGAAACAGGACCAAGGATTGAACCCTGTGGTACCCCGATGTTAGTATAATAATAATAAATGTGTCTTTATTCAAGTACAAATATTTTAGAAAAAAGCATATCATTTGGTCTGGCACCATTCGACATAAGTCGCTCTTCCATGTATTATCGTTTAATTAATATACTAGGTGCAATAAAATGAATATAATGATTAACGTATCTGTTTTTTCCGATGAGTTGTTATTGAGATGAATATATTTCTTTCATGTTTTTATGAAAGTTGAAAGCTATCTTACCTCGCATCCCATTTCTGGATAGCTTCTCCTCTAAAATATCATTATTAACAGAGTCGCTGCCGTCAATTCACTCCATAATTTTAGTGTAATATTATTGATTTTAGAAGTGTGTTAGTAATCTGAGATAATATTGCTTTGCATCAGAGAAGTTAAGCACGCTCTCTGAAAGTTATCTGCAGAAAGCTATTATCAAGATATTGTTCGATACTGAATGATAATAATAATGTGATTATGGTTGTTCCGAAAGCGACAATACAAAAACCAATTTGAAAAAGATTGTTAAGTACTTATGTGTGACTATTCAAGTAGAGTTATCAACTTGTCGAGAAACGATAACTTCTTTGAACCATTATATCTGCAGTAATATCCTGGAAATGACTAACAATGAAACACTCTCTAGGGCTGTCAGTTCCTGCACGAGCTCTCCGAGCTTAATGGGTGTAACTTCCTTATTAAATGTTCTGAACAATACTCTTCCCAGTTTACCTAACGACATGATTCCTCCCTTTGGACGCTTACACATTACCAAGTCGTAAAAGAGGTATGAGTTTCTCAGGAAATCATTAACCTAATAATTATAGTTCATTCAAAATATAGAGTGCAGTTTCCTTTCACCCCACTGCAACACATCAAGGTCTTATTTGTTGAGATTTGTTGTCGAACAAAAAAGGACAGTGAATATGTAGCAATGTTCACGTTTACCTGTAAAATTGACTCATGTGTTAAAATGTCCATAGGAGGTGAAGAATTATCACTGAATTCCAGCGGTAATCCGGTAATCCACCTACTATGTGGATTCTGAATAGTAATATCCCGACAAAATGCTGAATTTTCAAAAAATACTTCACGAAAACTGTGTTGCTTAGAAACACCACGAGAGCTTGCTCGAGTAGTGTTATGCACGGCAACACAGTTTGAGTGGCCGGCAAGATGACAGTATTTTGGAAATTTTGCATTTTGAAGGGATATTCGATCAGAAAATTTCACGAATACATTATATTATGGACTAAATGCGTATTGCAAGAACGGTTCATCTTGTGTTTCAAAAAGTCCTGTTCTCATTGGTTCGAAATGAGAAAATTATGGCACTTGATTGGTTTATATAATAATAATATGAGGAAAATTGTCGCTGTAATTCAGCGCACTAGGTGACAATTCAACTGAAGTGACTGATGAATGACAGGACATGCTAACAATAATTATTGTAGTATGAACTATAATAATAGATAATATGGATCTTTTCGTATTCTTGTAATTTTCTACCAATACCATTCGTGCTTTAAAAACTATACAAATAATACCAAAAAAACCGTTTTTTTTTTTCAAAAACTGTAATTGGTTATTTTTTCGTTATTTCAAGAAATGTATATTGTTGGAAATTATTAGTTACTTTCAACAACATCTCTTATTGTTGAAAAATTGTAGGTAAATTTAACAACAATTATGTCTTACTTCCACTACAAATAAATGCAGTGTAGTTGTTAACTCGCCGAGTTGTTGAATTCACTACCGATATCGTCAACATAGCAGCCACATGTCTGCATCAAATAACCACATGATATTTTCGACCAATATCAACTAAATGTAATTTGGAACCTGACGACAAAGTATTATAACAATAATCACAATAATGTTGTTCGTTTGGTACGTTTTTTGAAGAACAATATACAATTCTGAATTGATTTTTATGGCGTAGTTGATAGAACGAAAACTGTTGTAAGTGATGGTGATAATATCATATTGTTATTAACAGTACTACGGTAAGGAATTCTTGGACACTGAATTCTAGCTGATTCTTCATAGTTGCAAGTAAAACCTCATCAACATTATTTTGTTTACTCAATTACGTAGATACCTATAGGAATGTATCGTCAGCTAAACAATATCTAACTGTTGATAGATGATTAGTAAATTGCCCTTTTTCCAACTTTGCTGATGAATTAACATCAGTTTGTTTGTCAATTCGCAATAGTTCATGCTCTGATACAAAAATATTTGTGTTATGTGTCCCTTCGTGTAAATTCGTCATTTACCGTTTGCCTTCCCGCGAAAAAATTTCACCCTATTCTGGCCAGTTCTTTGTTCCTGATTTATTAGGATCGTGGACATTGTGGTTGTGAATTGTGATAGGGTTAGATATTTATTTCTTAATAGAGTTTGTGTAGTGTATGGAAGTGTGGACCAAGTAGATACAATGAGGGCAAGTATATAGAGTGAACAACCACTTTCTTTAACTTAGTTATGCGAATTACGCATTTTGCTATCTACCTAGCAAATATAAAACACCCTGTTACGTGTTATGTTCGATTCATTGTGAAAAGACATGGCATGCACGTGGTCATGTCTAGAAACTAATAATAAAAATTAAGTATATTTTCGTGAGCAATATTCCTTTCTTCGTGTACCTACCTACTTGCATTGTAGCAATATAAGTTCCGATCTCTTTTATTTCAATTATTTAGTAGAGACAAATATTGCCCATATGAATAATTTATAATAATGAAAATTTTCACAATTCAAACTGATTTCGGTCTAACGAAGAATTATGAATTAAAATAATTCATATATGTGATATACAGGACGATTATCCGAAATAGTTATTTCGATAGATTTCAGAAGCGCCAAATTCAGTAACGAATAAAATTTCACCATAAATCAACGAAAAAGTCTGTGGCAAATAGATTACATCCAATGCACACACACACACACACATACACACAGAAAAAAAAAAATAAAAAAAAACTCTTTTGTGTGAACTGTTTTTGTTATGATGCGAAGTCGTCGAGGTTTTAGAGCGTTTGCTTTCCACCCAGGCCGTCTATATAGGTTCAATACTCACCGCCTGCCACTGAGCTATAGTGGTTCGGAATCCACTTGTATGGTAAGCTGTAGGTCCCGGATCTCCCCTGCTCGCTCAAGCTCTGGGTGATTCGTGTAAACGAATTATAGAAACAAATTATACAAAAATGCTGAATGGATATGAAAATGAAAAATTGTATAAATGACCCTTGCACCACACTTTAACACTTTTACATATGCTTATAGTTTACCTAATAATTATGATAACTCAGTTATCAAAATGCACATTTAGTGCAGAGGTGATTGTTTACACAATACTTTGTAAGTATTTGTCGTGTTTTTGTAGTTCACTTTCAAATATTTCGGATAAAAAGGTTAACACTTCTTTCAATTCAAATCATTTGAGAAATAATAATGTTTTTGTCGTTTATAGACTCATATTGGAAATTGGAACAGACCTAAATCTGCCTGCTCTAGTCATGAAAGTAATGATAACATTTCAACAGTGCCGTTTTCTGATGCTGCTAATGTCAGCAGATTTGACTCAAGTTCAAGCTGTTCATTTGACATAAGTAATGAAGAACTTTCGAGAAAAAGATCTTGAACTAAGTTGAGTGGAAGAAGAATAAATATACTGGTAAGATTCTTTCTGAATAATATTTTATCCAAGTGAATTTGAAAATTTATTGAATTTATTTTTTGTGATTTTATCAATTTTTCAAAATGTTGTTTTGAAATTTTTATGGGAAAATGATTTTGAAATGAAATATGCTTTTTTAAACTTTGCATCATTTCAGGGATTGAAAGATTATATATTCAAGGCTCCTGGAGGGAAGGAAGTTGTCTTCTTCTATAGGAGTAATACGATCTCAGATGACAAAAAGAGAAAGGAGTTAGTCACTATTGTGTTGAATCATAGGCTGTAGAGTTCCTTTGATTCACTACCATCAAATAAAACAAAAGCAGCATATGCCTCAGCAATCATTGAACGATAGAACAACAGAGAAATTAGCGATTACCAGAGATATCAACATGATATAGTTGAGAGGAGCAACACCCCAACGCTTTTGACATATCAAATATAAAATTGTTGTAGACGTAATTTCCAACAGTTAGTTAATCCCAATAACAGAGGTAAAACAGCATATATTGCTTCTGCCAACTCTGAATGACTCAACCCAAAGAAAACCTTGAATCTATCGAAGAAATTAAGACCGATTCTGTCAAAATCGAGGCTGTTCAAAGTAGCCACGTGTCAGAGACAAGCACAAATGAAGAAGTTTTCTTGGGATATGCACTTACGTACTATCTAATATTCGTCAAGATTTTCGAAAAATTTGCCAAGTCACTTCATCGCTTCACCGAAATCAACTTGCAGTTTGACTGGAGGTCTACTCATCAACAGTTATTCTCTGTTTCGAAGAATAAATCAACAACTGTCAGATTCAACTTATCCATCTTATTCAACCCCAGAGGTAAATTGGACAGGTCCTTATTTTGCCACAAAGATCAAAGAAATAGTTTTCCGCATCCAGCGTACCCCTAGAAGTAAATCCAAGTTTGTTGATTTGAAGAAGTTTGCAGAATACCGAGGCAACGATCCTTCAAATTGTTTGAAGATGGACAAACTGAATATATAGTTATGGCGTTATCTGGCACTGAATAAACTAAAGCTTGAGTGAAGTTACGGACCTGGTATTCAATAGATATATCATCAATTATTATTCTGGTCGTCAAAAATTTACAAAACTTTTAACGAATTCACAGAAACATCTAGAAACCTTCCTTCTTGTTCCTGAGCTAGTATGTCTTATATTCCTTTGAGTTAAATCTTTATTACAAATCATTAACATCATAACATCACAACAACACATAATACATTTGTTACAAAATATATGACGTTAGTTACTATACATATATTCCAACGTGTCATAATGACATTATTATTGATTTAATTTTTAGTGTCAAAATGAAATACTTTATATGTCTGAGTACTATAATGATTCATTAGAGTACTGAGGACTACAATAAAAAAAATATAGGCACAAAAACTCAAAAATTTATTTATTTCAACGTTTTTTTTTAAATTTATAGTGTACTTCTTCAACATAGAGTGATAACTCTATAAACTCGAAGACTTTTTGGTAAAATTTCGTCAACTAATAGCCGCAAGCTATCAATGAATTTATTGGAACTTACGTAGTTTGTTTGGCCTCCTGAACAAAAAATCCAAATAAAATTTTTTGTCAGTCTCAACTAATTTCGGAGATATGGGTCTATTATTGAGTGATAACTGGCATTTTTTAGGACACATTTCTACCGCGGAAAAACACTTAAAATTCTTCCTTCTTTTAACACAATGTACACACCCTAATGCACCCGTTTTATACTTTTCGATTTCTACTCTTTCCTTCTACTTCAAAAAAGCTCGCAACGTAAAATATTCAGGTCACAGATGATGGAGAGTTTTCATTTGAGAGTTTTACAAAATGAGCAAGTAATACCGTTTCTCCAGGACCTTGAACCTGTTCTGTATTCCGCCACTCACAAAACAGAAGGTATGGATTTTTATAATGGATCTTCGATTTATCCAGAAACAAATCCAATCTTTCAGTGTTAGCAGCCGCAGGTATATTATCAAGAATATCAATATCTGCGGTGATTTTCGCCACAACTTCAAATGAGTTTTATTTAAGACTACATTCATTTTTATGGCACGCTAAAATGACAATAACGTGACAATAATCAAACTTGATTTTATTTTCACATCATTGTTGTCAGTGATACGATAAAACTTTGAACGTAACTAGATTATTAAGCAATTTGAATAAATCTTGGAAGTTGCATCTGGTGACTCGGCACGAAGCGCCTCGTCTCCTGGCAACGTCCTCGATTATTATAAGTTGCATAATAATCTCGTTACATTAATAGCTATAAAGCGATATTGGAGTTCAAACTGTTTAGTTCACGGTTGAGAATTTTTCTAATTGAAGTGTTTTATACGTATATTTTTGGCATAAGCTGATTAGGATAGTTCCCCAACATGTGTATGACTCTAGAAAGAAACAGAAACAAAAATATCCTGCAATATGAATGAATTAATGTTCATTTGACCAAACGACAGAAAGAGAACTGCCTGATAATGTATCTCAAAAATTGAAGCATCGAACCGGATCATAAGACCCTCAGCCCCTTCTTGCAACTTCAGCTTTCCAACGACATCGCAGAGTGTTGGGATAAGACTGATATAAGCTGACATCAACTCTCGACATTAATCAGGTATTCAGGGAAACCCCGCAAAATCCCATATCATCAGAGATCTTGACAATCTCCAAAACCTCATCGCAGCGAGTCAATCACTCGACGTGAGGCGATAATCAATAACCCTCGATTTATAGGATACGGTATCGCAAAAATTTGACGTTCGTGGAAGCTTCGTAAATTCAGCCTTGCAAGCATATCCAGTTTAGTCGATGTAAATTTCGTTTCCTGCATGTGGGATGTTTATAGTTCGGTTGGTATAATGGATGTTGATTCCAAACTATCGATAATCAGCCCCATGCTGTATAGCAATTGCTTGGTAATAGCAAAATAACGAAAATGGCGAATAACGGTGACGTTATTTTTAACGGAAGTGATACAGCATAGGGCTGAATGTTACCTAATTTTCAGTAAAATAACCACCACCACCTGATCATAGCATGTTAATTGTGTTGGCGTTACATAGCAAAACGAGTTTATACTGAGTGAAATATGATAGGTGCTTGAAAATATAATGTTAAAAATATTCGGTGGCCAAATTGAACTTCAACAATGCAAGGGTTTCAAAATTGGGGCAGGTATTTCTAAAGTTTATTCCAACGCTTCACTCTCTATTTAATGACCGTCAATTCTATTTCCCTCTTGTCAGTTATGGTTCTTAAGTATTCTTAACATAATATTACTCATTTTGTGGAAGAACAAATCGAGAAAGAACATTATATCATTTCAGTTAAAGTTATTACTATGAGAGTGCATTTATATGTTGTCGTTCACTCATCTTACCAAGAAACATTGGAACTCTTTTTATTGGATACATTCCTACCAATTAAAAATTTTTCCATCAGTGATATTACTGGAAGAACTAACTATATACAAAATTGTTCGATTATAGTACACAGTCTCGTATCGGATTATACATTTTACCAGGTACCTATAGCCCTAGTCGACTTTACTATGTTACAACGTTCAAAGCCTCACTCTAGTACGTCGTATTCTGCTGATTGCACGTTCATTAGTAGTAGAAGTAGTACTTAAGGGGAGGCTGTTGTTACATCCAAGTAAGTAGCCCGACATGGGCCTTTTTTGCTATCCCCTTCTCTCCTCATGCATGGTGTCCTGCCTGCCTATGGTTTCCACCTGCTCTCTTCAAAGTCTGGGTATGTAGTGTGTATGTGCTTGTCAAGGGAGCGAGTTCCTTCAATCCACCTCCTCAAGTCCTGGTAGGGCTAGTTCTTGTTCAAATAGTACGGCGGCCGCGGGCGATTCTTTCACCGGCTACCAGTCCCACAGCACCCGATCCAAGGCCCCTCCTTGGCTCCTAGTTCCCGCAGCAAGTTCTTTCGATCCTCCTCCTCGTGAAAACTCTGGTAGGGCTGGTTCTCAACCAGGCGGATAGGCGGCCGCAGGTGATTTATCATCGGCTACCAGTCCCGCAGTTGAGTGTTTTTGACGTCGGTGTACGGTTAGCTAAGGCCCACGGGTCGCCACTTCCGTTGGCTGCAACGCTTCAGCCACTCTTGGGGTGATCGCACGTCCCAATACTTTAGCTCAAATTGAGATCGCCTCTAATTAGTTCCATTTTAATGGGAAAAACGAAATATATCAATGGAAAAAATCAAGAGAAAACTTAGAAAGCTGAAAAAACTGGTTTGTCTCAAAAGTGAGTTATGTACTTGCGTTTCTTTTCTTGAATGTAGGAATATAACCTTACCGGATTATGAAATCTTAGGTACTCATATTTTCAGCTTCATCAGCTCTACACCTTTTTCAGTTGTATTTCAGAAAGCGTCAACTCCATTTCAGAAACCATTAATTAAATTTCAGCATAGTTATTTACCTATATTTCGGAATGGTGAGTTGAATTTCAGAAAACGTCAATTGATTTTTAGAATAGTGATTTGAATTTCAGAAAGTGTTGGATGAAGTTCAGAAGAGTCATTTTGATTTCAGAAAGCATCAATTGTATTTGACAATAATAAATTTGGTTTCAGAAGCCATCATTTGAATTTCTGAATAGTCAATTGTATTTCAGAAAATATATATATTTGTTTTACAAAATTCAAATAATTTTTTTAAAATAATTATTACTTTATCTAGAATTGAAACTATCAACAATTCTTTGCCATACTCTACAACTCACCAGTCAATTGATGTATATTTTTTTTCGTATCGTCTCTCTCCAGCTTTGTATTCGTAAGAAAATCGTATTTTTTCTTGCAAACGTGATCAGTATGATTTTATAAGGACCGATGAAGTTGTATAAGTATCCATCTCAATCAATAAAACATTTCATGACATCAGATGTTAAATAACTTTTTCTTGATTCCGTAGCCGGAAGTACGCACTTTCTGGAATCATGAATTTTCAATTTTTAATTGAGAATGTTTCTCTTTTCAAATTGATTTTATGCTTATGTTATAATGTTGGTTTTATTTCATCTTGATGTTTTCAATGCCCGCCCCGACCAGCAAAACCTCGGCTTCGCCTCGGTCTTGCAAAAGTCGGGCGGGCATTCCCCCCTTGTGCTCGTCGCCCTGCGAAAACGACAGCTTCATTGGATTTCACAAGATGGGCGGCTGAACAGCCGACAGCTGGCAGCATTAATTGCACGGAATTACAAACATTGATTATGCCCGTACTTTCGGCTACGTAATCAAGAAAAATAGTATACAACCCACGGCCCGAAAGTTGGATGCCCTGGTATGTGCGATAAGAAGGCCAGGAATATGCCAGGAAATCCAACTTTCGGGCCTAGGTATGTAATATACTATTTCTATATCAGGAAGTTTCATCGGATGTATATCTTCGTTATTGTTTTGATTCCAGTATCTTTTTCTCATAATTGTACCCTCTATTTTCATCAAATGCTGAGTCCATCTGTATTTATACGAAATTTTACATCCATGATCGGGATAATCAAATATGTATGTCGGTGCCGTACCAGTTTTTTTGGTAAATACATCAGAGGACATGTTTGCAGTGACGCATGCGATTTTATAATCAATCTATCAACACGTTTCAAAATTGAAAACAATACGTGGAATACTTTCGGAGATAAAATAATCGAGCAGTCCTGCTGCAAATCAAATCAGGCCAATGTGGACATGTTTATAACGACATATCCTCATAAACTTACCTAAGAAATCACACCATTAAATATTAGCACGTCATCAAGGGACACCGTGTATGGTTGATTCGTTATGGTGAATCACGCAAGGGTTCATTTATCGATGTATAACTGGATTGATGTTAAAAAACTCAAGAGAGAAATATCACGATATTTTATGGCTCGAATTCACGTTATAGTGATAACATCAGTTTTTTTTACTCTTCATGGTTGTCGATGTTTTTGAATTGGCAGTCGACAGTAATATATTATTCGGTTCCATGACATTTATTTTTATATATTTTCATGCTGAACAAAAACTCAATAACAACTCACTTTGTCAAAGGCGCTGGGCCTGTGGCATCGGTGGTCCCGATGGTCCGGCTCCATGCGTGGGCCGGGGTGAGGGCGGCAGAGGGGGGGCCGGGCAGCCGGGCAGGGGCGCACGCCTCTAGCCGAGCTCCATGGGCGAGCTCTGCCCCCGCCCCATCACGCCCACACTCACCCCCACATACAACCAACAACTGAAACAAATGGAAATTTTATTAATAGGTATATGAAAACGACAGGGTTGCTGATATAATGGAAACGATCAATTATCTCCTAAAATAAGATAGCTAGCAAAAAATGTTGGGACACAAAAGTTTTCGGGGTTTTTCGAAATCTATAATAGTAAAAAAATCAGGTATACAGGATCAGTCGAAAAGTCACGACGATAAAGTTGTTTTTTATTGAACCTTGTATATATTGAACCTTGTATATTGTAGATTCTAAAAGGGTCGTACAGGCTGGGCAGCCTCACAAGCACTTCGACCTATAAGTTCTTTTGTGCGTTTTCTGTAAAAAAATAATAATTGAAATGTAATTATATTCATATACTCCAACTTGTGTAATTTTATGATAATCCATCATTTGGGGCTTTGTCTTTAATACAAAGTATAAACGAAAACGGTCAAATATAGGATATGATAAGCCAGACCAATTCTATTTAATCAGATTTTAAATGTGGAATAATAGAAAGGGTATTCTATTGAAGAAAAAGTTATTTCTTTATCGTGATAGAGATAAAATCCATGAAACTTTTGCATTCTAAAATTTTTTGTTAGCTATCTCACTATTGAAGATAATGATCTTTTCCACACAAAAATCAACGACCCTGAATGATAATTGTATAGAGCAAATGGAATATTAGGAAACATCGAATTAAAATTATTAGAAAAAAAAGGTTCAAAAAACTTTTGTGACTGCTACAGTATATTTGGTAGTGAGAGACAAAACCCTTTGTACTGTTAAACGAATTAGTGATCACAATGGTATATTATTCAACGAGAGTGTGATGAATACTATTACTCACGAGAATGAAGTTTTTGACGCAAGCCCTAGGCGAGCATCGTGAATCATCCGAGTGAGTAATAGCCATTGCACAAAAATGGAATACTTTACTTTTTCTATTACTATATCCAGTGTTCACCATTCAACAAACAATAACAATCGATATGTTCATTCTAGTAGAAGAAAATAAAACCGGATGAATTTATATTTTTGATATCGAAAAATACATTCATCAAAAAACACCTGATCATCCATCTAGGATTCGAACCCACACCATCTTGCTAATGGATTGGTGTCTGAGGTTACAAATCAAATCAAAAGTGTCTTCATTAATAGAATTGATAACTATTATATATAATGGATTTCATCAGGGGTAATTAAATCAACTTATTTCTCCCTATATTCTTTCTGAGAGGAATTAGGACAGGATGGCAACCCTCTTAACTGACCGTTGCCTGCCAGCTGGGAGGGTGCAGTGCCAGGCCGAATCTAGGGTCCCTGCGAAAGGGAACTGATATTCATTCCTGCGATGCTATAGCGGGAAGACGATTACTCTGAATGATAACGGTAGTAGCTGTACTGACCAACGTGTCCTGCACAGCTTTTATTTTTCGATATAGATTATGTTTAGTTTGTGATCTCTGAAAAGACTGCAGTAAAAAAGGGGGTTGAGGTATTAGACGCTATAGTCTACGCATTGGCTTCCCTATGGAAACAATTCTTTCCAGCGCTCCTGGAAGATATCTAGCGTCTAATAAACGCACTGATAAAGTCTCTAGTCAGAGGGTTTTGGCAGAGATGGAACTTCTCAAATGTAAAAGCAAGTTGCTTTGTATAAGTCGGGATGGAGTCAACGCCCGCAAGTTCTTGCAGCGCATCCAAGCGAATGTTTCGATTACTCTTGGTGATGATACGGAAAACCTTCTTCTTCATCCTGTCCAGTCTCAGAAGCTGAGACTTGTGAGCCTGCAAAACCCTGATATACGTATAACATTGTAGGTCTGATAAATGCTGGTCTGGTTATCAGCGGGTAAATGCGTTCAAGAGACGCAGGTGTCCGCTTCATAGCTAGACTTATATGCTTATGCATTGTTAAACGACTCTCCAGATGGATTACCAGGTGTCTGACTAAACTCGAGTCCTCTGTCTTTTCCGCCAACCATCAACTTTCTAAATAGTTTCGAGAAATGAAATTTTTTGGTGAATTAGATAACAACGCCAATTTGATAGTGTTCACCTCAATCTTATTCTCTGCTAAGTACGGCATTATCTTCCTCTAAGTACGACATGATCTCCCTATCTAAGTGGACTTGGATCCGAGCTGCAGCGGCAATACTTGCGAACGAATGGACATATTCCGCGATATTATCCTTCGATCGAATATTATGTAAAGCCTGTGTTATTGACTCTCACCGCAAAAGTCCTACCATCCAGGTAAGAGTTCATTAAACTTACTATAGATCGGTAGTTTGACGGTCAGCTCTCTTCACCGAGATGGTATCGAAGGCTTTATTCATGTTCAGCAGAACCATGAACCATGGGACTTCGACGAGCATGAGCCTCGTTAACACCGTGTTCAATTCGGACGACCCGTGAAGTTGTGTTGTGACCTATTTGGAAGCCGAACTGTACATCGAGGATTATTTTATTATTCTCAACAGTCGTTTTGAGCAGATCTTGTCCACTACATTGGCGACCTCGCTGAGGAGTCATATCGGTCTACAGCTTTTGAATTTGTGGCTATCCTTTCACTCTCTCAGGATTGGAATAATCTTTGCCTTCTTCAGGCAACCCAGATATAAACCTGATAATAGCATGAATCATGTGCAATAACGGTACGAGAGCCTTTCGAGTCTTGTTCATTAGAAGCCGTTCGAAGAATTATTTCAGCTCCTCATAGTTTGTTAGCAATTTGGCAAGTCTATGACGTCTGAAACGCCTCGGAGATTCTAGCTCGTTCATTATGTCCCTCATCAAAGTTACGTAACTTTTTATGAACGTTATAGTCTAAGATCCGAAACTAAATCGACCTTCACCTAGCTGATAATAGAATAATACTTATTTTATAATAAAGTTTGTATATTAGAAAATATATTCAACATGGGTTGCCAAAAAAAATCCTGGACAGAATATTTTTAATAATATTGTTGAAAAAAGATTTTTCATTAAATGTTGGAACATCAGGATAATAAGAAAAATTCATACTGGACTCAAAGAATAAAACATATAGAATCGTGTAAACAGGTCTAGTTCGTCCAGGTTAATAATAGACAACCCTACGTCTGCACATTCTAAATGTTTTATACTTTGAGTCCAGTATGATTTTTTCTTATTATCTTGATGTTGCAACATTTAATGAAAAATCTCTTTTAAAAATAATTATTAAAAATATTCTGCCAGGATTTTTTTTGGCAACCCATGTTGGATATATTTTCTAATATATAAAATTTATTATAAAATAAGTATTATTCTATTATCAGCTAGGTGAAGGTCGATTCAGGTTCGGATCTTAGACTAATAGCAAAATACTCACTTATCAATTTGGCCTTATTAGCTGTAGTAGCACTTAATGGCCTTTCCAGTTACATATACAACTAATTTAATCTACTCCTGAATGTGACCAAACTTGTTATATTCTTCAAATTATCCGGTAGAATATTGAAATTCGCACACCAGTGTAATTGGTCAAATTTTTCGCTTCTCGAATGTTACACTTTGTATTCTAATCAGATGTTTTCATCTCGTTAGGAAGTCGTGAAAGTCATTGATGAGTTTGAAGTTATTTTTATTATCACAGATAAGAACGAGGACATAGTGAACGGTGATTTTCTCTTCATTCAACCACGGCTTCAGGTTGTTTATGGAAAATTATGTGATGAGGTCAAGCGCTGAAAAGCAACTGAATATTAGTATTGAAGAGAAAATGACAAAAAAGGTAAATACACCTACAGACCGAATCGAAATCTCCTTATCTCTAGACTACCCCGAAAATTGGAGCCCAGAACTAATGGGGGAAAACAACTTTGATACATGTCATATCTACACGTGGTCTTTTCCAACCAAAAGGGGAATATGATTATAATCAGCACTTTGAATAGCGTCATCACGGAGGAATATTGCACAAATAGATGTCAGATGTAATTCAATATTCCTAGGTTTTCTCTGATAGATATTTGCCACAAAGTTTTTCCACTTTGTGGGATAGTGAAAAGAAGAAACTATTTTGACTCCGTCGAGATGATTCCTTTAATTTATTTGACTTTTCGAACTACACTCGAATTCAATCCATCATCAGTCTTATTCTCCGAGTAATTTGCAGAACAGCAAATGAAATCACAAAATATGAAGTAGTGATAGGGATCTCCAAGGAAAAATAACTGCTTTCCTGGTTAGCTCATGTCATAAATCTAACTTAAAAAAAAAATCTTACCAAGTCAGTCGAAACATAGTACTTATCGTTGATTCTACAACTTGGGAAACCTTAAACTACTGGTTTTCAGTTGATATAGCCAACACTTCATAGAATAAATAATTATAATCAATTATAATTTTATTATAGAACTGAATTATAGAGATTGATTGCAGTTCATATTAACGCCAGGCAGTAATAAAGTTGTCCTCATTTTGACATGTACGCACGCGCAATGTGGATTTTTAGAAATTACACAAATTTTTGGGATGTTTCAATTATCGCCTAGTTTTGGAGATACATTAGGGTGCTGAAGTTGTGAAACAGTTTTTCCAACAATTGTCTTTTTAACGAAGGATTTCGATTGCAGGTGCCTTGCATGAGAATAACTTCAATGTCATCAAAAAGTATTATGAGATAAATTTACGCCATGAGATTTCACTACACAGATGATTATAATGAAAATTAAACTCTACTTTTAAACGACAGTAATGTCGAAATTCATAAAAGTTCAAGGAACTATTTTCCTGCCTTTCAAAATTGGGAATTTGAAATTTTATACTGGGTGCATAAAAGTTTGGTTATGAAATTATATTGAAAAAAATATGCAGAAAATCAGATTTTTTGGTGAACCCTGTAGAAAATTCAAATTCTTAATTATTACTTTTCAAACGTAGTATTTCAAACTCCATTTTCAATCAAATGTTACCCTGTATGTAGTGACTCTTTGGTATTAATTGATCATATACTCTTTGATGGCCTTGCAGTTATTTTTTTGTATGGTACCTCTCTTCTTTGAAATCCTCCTTTAACAAGTACAATTATCTAAAAAAACTGTTGTTCTACAACTTCGACAGCCTTTATGTCTGAAACACAAAGTATTCACAATTATTGAGAAAGTTGACAAGTGCAACAAATGAAAAGATTTCAGGAAATTCCATCAAAACCATTCTGTCCAATGTTCATAAGCCGGCTGCCTAGTCCTTTAGTTCAGAAACATCACATCACATCATTTCTTCGTCCATTTCACGTTCAGAAGTAACTGCTTTGACTTTAAACATAGGAATATAGTTTCCCAGGCCCCATTCTATCAGTTGCAGCTGATATTCCATCATATTCAAATAAAAACAAGCACTTTTCACTATTTTTAGTACTTTTAATATATGATCAATAACACTAGAGATACAACCCATACGACTTAACAACGCCGACTGACGCCAATGTCGCCAATTCCGCCAAGCCGAGCTAAATGATCTTTGTGCAAGTTCGGCGCTCTTTTTCATTCGCAAGTAGTATGAGCGTAATTCGATAACAAATAACTGTTATATGACTAAACATCATTCGTCCGCTGTAATTATCGTAGGAAATACTAAGGCTAGAGACATTTTGAGCCACAACATGAGCAGCATACGTTATATCCCTTTATCCGCTATTAAAGTAAATACAGTACAATAATAACTTATTTCAAAAATGAGTTTTCAAGCCATTCCATTCTTTTGTTATTTACGTGACAGATGTCAGTAACAATTATATCCTTACACATAAATGATAATATTGATAACTCTAATCATTTACGATTTGTTTGAAATTTTAACTGCCCTATTTGTAAATGTACTATGGAACAAATGATTGACAACATCATTATGAGAAGAGATCATGGAGGGGTAAATCACAATGTGATAATAGGGGTAATCCTTCAGAACATATTTCCCATTGATGGGGACGTGGTTGTTATGCCGATCTTCAATTTAAATGAGTATGGTAGGAAAGAAGCTGAACTAAATTTTCGTTTTGCCAAACAAGACTTACCCAGAGTGTTTAGGTGGGGTAGTTTGGTACAGTTCGATTATTATAACTTTACCCATGCGTCATCAATTTATGATCGAAGAAATCACACACCCTCTATCGAACATCTCTTTCTAACAACCGCTATGAGCGAATCAAAGTTCGTTAACATTTGTCTTCTAAGCTAAGAATTATGGTATTGGGATGATCGATTATACATGTAACATGTATATATGTAACTCTAAACAGTGAAAAGAGATAGCCATAAAACCGACAGTCTTTTACATTTCAACTAAACTTGCCAAACATTGTATTGGCTAGCGTGTACGATCAATTGCGTCATTGTTGTCTGTCATTTGGGTAGTGTTTGTCGACAGTTTTACTTTATTTTGCAGTCGAATATATTATAAAAACCGTTTTTTTCAAAGCTAAACGTCTCTTGGAATCATTACTTTCAAAGTAAGTACAATACAATGTGTTTTATTCACAAATAATCATCAAAATTTTTAACCTCACAATTGACATTTGTGACTATAATTCCGTACTGCCGGGATATTAACACAACAATTATTCATAGTGTAGAAACCCTATTGAGAGAAAAAACATTACCTAAATCTATAAATACAGGTCAAAAACATTCATAATATATTTTAATTCTATTTTAGATTGTGCATGGAACTACTCTACACTAACAAGCACAACAATTTGTGTTGAACTTGAGCGAGTATTTTGAAAGGGAAAGAGCGAATGGTGGACATTTTTTCCCACTTCCATCTGTTCAAGAGGTAACAATTAAAACTACAAAAGAAATGTCATAACTTTTCTTTACTGTATTTTAGAGAGTTGCAGATGCACTTAAAATATCTCGGAAATCGGTGTACAACATCAAAATAAGAAAAGAAAATAAACCCATTCCATCAACAAAAATAAAACAGCTGATTTACCCGAAGGACAGAAAATGGCAGTACGAAATACTTTGTAAGATATGTATGAAAAAAGTGAGTAAACCTTATTACTTGGTGAGGGAAATGAAGATAATATTGATTGTTCATTCGATGGACGTGACACTGACTCGTGAGAAATATTTCTGAACAAATGTAACCGCCCCGTTTTCATCAATCATAACTTAAACCGGATGTGGTGAGATTTTGGTAATGGAGTCAAAATATGCGTGATTGATATATCGACGTACCAAATTTGAAACCTGTATCTTTAAAACTAAAGAAAAATTGGGGGGCGTACCTCACCTCGAGGTCACCCGGTATATTAATTCATTCATTTTGAGTACGAGCGTATTCAACAGTGAACAGCGACAAAAAATGAGTATATTGATATCCAAAACCTATTGGAACGGCAAAAAAAATACGAGCACTACGAGGAGTGTTCACATGCACTATCCGGCAAATGGGAAATTTACATACTTCCAGTGTTTTCACTTACAAAGCATCCCTGGTACAAACATAAAAAAGTACTGTCGTGTGGCTCCAGTTGCCAAGATCATTGGTAAAGGCGCCCTCAAATATATTTGAGCTCGGGTCGGCTAACTGGACTGGACTGGACACCAGTTATCTAAAGCCGAATGATTATTGGAAGAATAAATAACTGAAACAATACCACCGAAAAATAATACACCGACGCCGATGTCAAGAAAGAGAATTCTTTATCGAACCTTTTTTGCTGGTCTAATTGGAAATAGATATACTATACCTCACAGTTTTATTTTACACTTTTTTGTCACTTCGGTAATGATCATAAAGTTATTTTGTTTGTTACAATGGCGAACGGTCTGAAAATGAGTTGTTACTAGAAAACACTGTAAATTGAGTATTACTATATGAAAAGGAAATTTATAGAGAGACACATAGGCGGAAATGTTTTATGAGAGTAGAAAAAGTAATATAGGAAATATTGCGTACAGTTAGACTCGGTTTACTACTAGATCAAAAAAATTATAATTCGCTAGGTAAACATTTTCACTCAATAATAACATGAACTTTCAGAATTCTGTCCGAAGGCTACCAAATATTAGATCTTGAACTAAGTATGGCCTTTCTGCTAGCAATTTAAATAAACATTCGCTCACCTGGATCCTTGCCTTCTAACGTATTCGTTACTTCAGGGTTGGACAGTGAATTTAGGGTAGGTATAATATTCCAGTGTACCAGAGTTCCACAAATGCATACACTTGAACTGCTTGTTGAGAGAAAAATTCTCATGAACTTCCCACTACTTTGATTCAATCTCCTCGGTGAGTCTGTGATACTTTTTCATGGCCAACGATTTAATAGCGTACTCAAAAGAAATGAGTAATGCTGACTAAATATTGAAAAAATACCTGAGTTAACTAAAAGACCGGGATCTTGATGATTAATTTGATATCGACTACTATTAGGTTTAACACAAACGTCCGGTTACAAACTTAAAAATATGAATGTAGATCCTCGTTACAAAAAAGCATCCTTTGAGATTAAAATAAGTTCTAGAGGCAATTGATAAAAAAAAACATTAGGATGTCTTAAATAAGTCGAAGGTGAAGATGGAATAGAATTATTTCCATACTCTCTCATTGAGTATGAGATAAATCTCTTATATGAATAAATACACATCGAAAGGCTTTCGAACAAAATGTGCGAGTACGGTTCTGAAATCGGCAGCCAATCCACCCTCGTCTTCTGGATCACACCCTCTGGAATACTTGACCTAAATAAAGGAGATCAATCTGTTCTGCTGCCTATAAATTCATATCAAATTATTCCACTTTGGAAAATTGGAATGGTGTGTCATGGAGCAATCAATACTACATCCGTGATTATTTTCGGAATGCTTTCATTGTTCTTATAGATTAGAGAGATCTAACCTACTTCATCATTCACTGACCAGTTTTCACACAATCCTAGAGAAATTACCTTTCTAGTACTATTTTCATTGATAATGGACAAATTAATCATACGTGTTGGACAATAGTATATTATTCAACGAGCGTGTAAGATAAGCTATTACTCACGAGAATGAGACCACTCGTGTCAGTAATAGCCATATGTGAGTAGAATACTTTACTTTTTCTACGACTTTAAACAGTGTTCAATATAAACGGACGAAGAAAATATGAGAATTAGTTTACATTTTTTAAGTACACGCTGATATTGAAAAAATATTTCTTACGCAAAGAAAGCTGATCATCCAGCTTAGATTTGAACATATACTACCTCGCTAAGGAATTGGCGTGTCCGGCTATAACTACAAAACCACAAAAGGTTTTATTTAAAATATCCATCTGAGCCATGAACCTTTGCTATATTGACTCAGAAATATGTATTCTTGTTTACTTTTTTTTACCTTGTTCAAAACTAATGAGTAATGAATCTGCTAGTAGCTAATTCATCGCGCTACTCAACGAAAAAGGCACATAAGGCGGGTTCTTTTCTCAACATTCATAGAATAACATACAAACGTCAATGCCCTCATGAGTATCACGAAGCATTTCTGGATTACGTTCAAATCGCAAAATATTGTTGAAAACCCAAACTTTTACAAGAAAATCCTCAAATGTCTCTATAATCTTACAGCTACGAAAGTGTATTGATGCCCCAAACTCATTCAATGATATTATACGTATTCATGAAAGAAACAATTTCAAACTGGCATTACCATCCACCTGCTATTCAAAATGAATATGTTTCACATTTCCCGGACATTGACTGATTCTGTTTTGTTGGGAATATCGGTTATATCATAGCATTTTTCTGAGAAGACAATTTTCTCGGAAAAAATTACATGGGCAGTGGAAATCGAATATGGTAATTTTATTCGTATTTTCATGAATGTCACTTGTATTTCTTTTGACTTTCATTCAAAGCCATTGGTATGGAGGTGGAATCTATATCTACAATGAATCATGAGTTGGGTTGGGTTTAAAAGCAGCTCTCATAGCTGAACATCTTTTCATCATAATCATAATTTTGTTATTTTGGGTCTATATTAAAGACATATTTAAAAAAAAATAAAAAAAAATTGTTGTTAAAATTGTTATATCCGTCAACCAGTTGCACCCCTACGTGCAACCCTAAAAAGCCAGAGACTTGTGCGAGTTAGGGGAAGACGTTGCCCTTACCTTTTAATACGTGTGATGCCATCCACGAGACCGGTGGCAATGCTGAGATTCGAACTCACGCTCTTTGGCTTATGAGGCGAGAACTCAACATGTACACCATCGCAGCCCATATATACATATATACATATTTCTTTCCATAAGGAATGTACCAATCAGGCCCTGTCTCTGGAACTCCGCTACAATCCGAGGGCGCGCTGGTGTGTCATTAACCCCAGTAAACGCTCCCTACGTCGGTGGGGTGAGTGATTACTAGGTCCAAAAGTCATGTGCCCTGTCATGTGAACCAAGAATTACGGCCTTCTGCATTCTTCCGGCTAAGATTTCTGCCACATTATGGCAAGCCAGTATGATTTTCAAGTTTGAACGCAGTTTGTCTATTATTCCACCAAGGACCCCTATTATCAGAACCACCATCTTGACAGAATGGTTTGGGTAAAGCCTGCAAAGTTCAAAGAGTAGATCTCAATATTTGGTTCGTTTTTCCTTCTCTTTTTGGACGATGTTCGTTTCGCCAGGAGCTGAGAACTCAGTGACGAAAATCATTCTACTTCGATTGTCGAGGAGGACTATATCAGGCTTATTGACTTGTATTTGCCTGAGGGTGGGGAATGAGTAGTTCCAATAGATTCGGCACTTCTCATTCTCCAC
Source organism: Chrysolina americana (assembly GCA_958502065.1). NCBI lineage: Eukaryota > Metazoa > Arthropoda > Insecta > Coleoptera > Chrysomelidae > Chrysolina > Chrysolina americana. Next base: position 18,593,943 of record OY293413.1, read on the forward strand.
AACGGACTCAATATCCCCCGGAGTATAAGGCAACACCGGTGTCTCGTCTATACCGTACCGTCTTATATGGTAGTACGCCGCGTTATGCCTGTGGATATAGGCTGAGATCGCATAAGCTGGAAAAGCTGACATCAAATGCATTATGGTCTCAGCTGCCCCACGACACGCTCTGCATCTAGTGTCAGGTACTTCTATACCCATTACGAGACTACGTGTTGAAGACACCATCCTGGCAGGCCATTATGAATTCTTCGGTTTCCGACTTCAGCCCACTTGACCTGAGAAAAGCAAACGTCAGGTTTTTGGATAAGCCAAAGTATTCTCGAAGAAGACCCTATGCATTGGCCCATCCTTATATAGCTGTAGGAGCCTCTCACACTCCGCAGCTTTGACGTGGACTTTTTGCTGAACGGGTTCCAACTCGGTGACAGAGTTTGGGTTCGTCCGTTCAGTGTTGAATACGAGACCGAGTTCATCGGTTGCACGGTTTGCTACCTTGAAAAGGAATGCTCCAACCCCTGCTCTTTCATGATCGCATACCAAGCAGAGAAGGGGATCCAAACTCCTGATGACTTTACAGGCTCCATCCAGAACCATTCTGTTATGTAGACACTCCAAACTTGAAACTCCACGGCCTCCTTGTTGTCTGGGGAAGTATAACCGTGGAACAGACGATTTAGGATGCAAGCTCCTATGAAGATGCATAATTTTGCGAGTTTTTACGTCGAGTTGTCGCAACTCTTCCTAAGTCCATTTCATTACTCCAAAGGAGTAAAGTAGAATTTAAACGGCAAGCATAAGTTGCAGCAACTTTGTTCTTCCCCGACAGTTCTGATGACCATCAGACTTTCCGGAGTTTGTGCTGATACTTGCCGCGGAGAGAGTTTTTAACAGTAGCTACCTCTTGGGTGTAACGTTATTCCACCCCTAGGTATTCGTTTCTCCGGCATCCAGATGATGTAGGATGCTTTCGTCTACAAGCTGAATGTCCTCACCGTATGCATTGCATCGTCCTCCAGTGTCAGGGACCTCTATACCCATCACGCCACTACGGCAGGCCATCATGAATACCTCGGTTTCCGACTTTAGCCCACTTGACCTGAGAAAAGCGAAGGTCAGTTTTCTGGATAAGCCAAGGTCTTCAATGATGAAGGTGACCCCATGCATTGGCTTATCCTTGTGTAGCTGTAGAAAACTCTCACTCCGCAACGGATTCCTACTCGTTGACAAAGTTTGGGTCCGTCCGCTCTTACTATTATTATTATAATACTATGAAACCATGATTGCCTAATTATAATTTGTTTCAATAATAACTTATATCCCGTGTGTTAGTATTCTTTAGATAAGCTATTGTTTCCAGAGGTTCAAGGGTTTGAGGATCAAACTTGGCAAGGGATTAAAGTTATTTCTTTTTCAAAAGCTTTACTATTTGTGCCTCTTGAGTACATTGGATGCACGCTATTTATCTATTCAGCATAAGTAACCAGTAAAATATTGAATAAATGTTTTTTTCGCCTAGATCATTACGAATTGAAAATGCATATCAATGCCTGCAAACCAATTATTCATCGAAACCTGATGAGCATATTGACGTAACTAACTCATCAAGTACTTATGTTGTGAATACAATGTTCAATGAAACTGGATTCATAACTTCATTTTCGCAATCAACGCAATGGGTAGGTATATAATACTTTTCAAATCTCTAATTTCGTAATTGTAACTGCATAGCAACGAAATAAATAAAATCGATAAATAATTACTTACCTATTTTATTTTATACAGAAAAATAGTGATTCTAATTATGATTTCATTGATGTATAATTTGTTATTATTAAAAAAAACAACTTCTCTGAGATGGTCATGACTGCATTGAAAAATTTTGTTTATTAAACACTAGTTGTCAGAACTAAACATCATAAGTTTGCACAACTACTTCATTCGAAATGTCCTCATTCTCAAATTGAGAAAACGAGATATGTTGATAATTTATTATAAATTTGATAGCAATAGTACTAAAACAGCACAAATTTATTTTGAATCATATCCGGAAAGACAACAGCCGGATAGAACATTATTCGGTATTTTGGGCATCATTTATGCCAAAATTTTATGCCACAAAAATTGTGTAGACAAGGAACACATGTATTCAAACAAATACCCGGAGCAAAAAAAAACTGGCAAGTCAATTTTTAGATGTTCAGTACATAATTTAAAAAATAATGGATCATTTAGAAAACCTGTGCTATTCCGTCAAAAAGAATCTGCTGAAGGAAAAAAATACCTGGTATCATTGAAAACCCAGAAAGTTCAACTGGAGGAATTGAAGAACAAACGGGGTGGATAAATCAACAGCTCAATTTGTTTTAAGAAATAATTAATTCAAGCCTTGTTTGGTCAGGGATTATATTCTTGACCATTCGCAAAAAGAACGAGTGTTCGAATTGTTTCATTATGAGTTACTGGTAGCATTGAAACGACATAAAGAGAAAATCTAAAAGTTCACATTACTATTGCGAACGGACAAAAATAGCAGCCCAGGTGATGACGAACGGCGTAGACATTTTTCAAAGTGGTATAAAAAAATGTGTGTGCATGATGCACATTTTCCTTTTAACCTGATAATAATTATAATAATAATAATAATAATAATAATAATAATAGTGTATTCCAGTTATTTTTAAAAAACATTGAGCTATAAACATGAAAAATAACGTCATAATAGGCGGAGTTCAGCTTACAAGATTGAAAAGAATAAAACGATCGTTTGAACTGTTTGGTACGGTGAGTAGGGGGTGTCAATAAACCCTTGAATCGTATGTTCAATGTATGAACATCTTTTCGGAATTTTGGTTTGTTATAAAGATAAATAGGTGTTTTTTTATTGATAATATTATGAAATAGACATGCTGCATGTAAGTCCCTACAATTTTTCAAGTTCAGCCAACCAACATCCTTCAATTTATGACTCATACTCTCTCGACTTCGAATGCCGAAAATCAGTCTCAAGCAAGAGTTTTCTATCTTTTGTAATTTATTGTTACAAATATAAGTGAAAATTGGGCTATACAAACAGTCAACAAAATTTAAAATGGATAAAACTAAACTTTCGCAAAGCATTACTTCGATTTTTCTTGGCGGAAATTTTCTGCTGCTATATAAAATTTTCAAAGAATTGTATGCCCTTTGAGTTAATTTATTCACATGTTTTTCGAAGCGCAGATCACTGTCTATAATGACATCTGAATTCTTGCAATGTTCTACCACCTCAAGTTTATTTTGTCCAATATTGATACTAATTTCATCTGCAATTTCATTTCTTTTTTGTTTGGGACCGAATAACATGACGTTAGACTTACTTGGATTCAAAAGAAGACAATGCTCTGCCGAAAGGTCGGCGAATTTATTCAGGTCACTATTTATTCGAGCACATGCGTTTTTGACAACTTTTGTTTTGAATGAAAAGTAAATTTGAGTATCATCAGCATATAAATGAGATTTACAATGTTTGAGATGTCTGATAAACTGACTAGTGTATATAGTGAACACGAATGGTCCCAGAATGGAACCTTGTGGTACACCTGATGCGAGCGTTAGATATGTAGAGTTCGCCTGGTCCACGCGTACTTTTTGTTGCCTGTTGTTTAAATAGCTATTGAACAATGCTATCGTGTTTGAACTAAATCTAATATGAGCTAATATTGAAAGTAACACTTCGTGGTTGATTGTGTCAAAAGCTCGACTGAAATCAAGTAGAGCAAGAATATAATTTTCCCTTCATCCGATGATTCCATGATGTCATCCACTACGTGGAGTAGTGCTGTGGCCGGGTCTAAATCCTGATTGTACGGTGGGAAGCAGTGAATTCTTCGACAAGTAATTATTAATTTGAATCTTCATAATTTTTTCCATTACTTTCGACATTGTCGGTAATATACTAATTCCTCGAAGATCTTTAAATTCTTTGGGAGTGGTAATTTTGGGTAACACAGTGATAACAGCACTCTTCCATACAGCAGGAAAATCATTTTTCTCAAAACAAAAATTAATTGTGTGTCTCAAATATGTAACAATATGTGGACTACATTAAAAAAATCATTATCAAATTTATACCGTCACAGCCAGTGGAATTAGTTTTGATTTGTCCTAAAATGTAAAGAATGGTTAATTCGTCAACATGTGTGAAATTGAATTTAGAACTTGTTATCTGCAAGTTTTTATACTGATCCAGAACTGAGTCAGCTACATGTAGCGTAGGAAGCGAATTCACCAAAAAATTATTGATATCATTAGACAGCTCCGGTGATTTTTTCTTTCATTGCTATATATGATAAATTTTTCAGTTTATAAGTAATAAAAGACTTTTTCTCTCTTTCAATAGGCAGTCATTTAAGTTTTTAGTTATTTTGAATTTAGTGAGTGCCCTGTCTCTAATATTCATCATAGATTTAATATTTTCTGTCAGCCATGGTGCAGGAGGCTTTGTAAATTTTCTTCTTATTATGGGAGCATGCTTATCAAACAAACGTGTGATGCTTTCAACCAAAAAAGAAACTTTGCCATCTACATCATGAATATCAAAAATGTGAAAAAATGGATTTCTACGCAAATCTTTTTCGAAAAATTCATAACTGAAATTTTTGAAGTTTCTGTACGTCAACGTCCTTAAACTCCTACATTCAGATTTCATTTTAATGTCTATATATGTCAATTGGTGATCTGACAAATTACAGTCGAGGACACCCTCATCCAGCACGTTTGTTTTGTTCGAAGCAATAATTAAATCTGTGAGTGTGGCAGTGGTAGCGGTAATGCGTGTTGGTGTATCAATAACTTGCTTCAGATCGAATTCTTCTAGGAGAGAAAAAAGCGACTGAATTGTTAAATTTTCGAAATTGAGAAAATCCCAATTGAAATCACGTGTACTTATTAATTGATCAAATTTGGGTACAAGCACACTCATAGTATCTTGAAATTCAGACAAAAAAGATTTGAGTTGAAAGTAGGTGGTTTGTATATTTTTAGTTTAATTTCTATCCAAATTTGTTCAATTGAGTTATCAGGTATATGAATTAATGAAGCATTGAGATTTTTTCTTGAATAAGTACACACTCCTCCACCCCTTGTGCCACGGTCTTTTCTGAAAATATCATATCCATCAATAATGATGGTATCATTCGTAATATTTGTATTCAACCAAGTCTCAATTACGCATAAAATATCAAAATCATAAGTCCTTACTGCTGTCCTGATGTCATTGATTGAAGGTAATAGTGAACATATGTTTATGTGTCCTTATTTTAAGCGAATTCATATTTATTGAACCCACCGTAAATGTATTTTCCACATCTGAGAAAAACGAAATGATCAAAGTATTGTTTTGAAGTTAATGACCAATTGATGAAAAACTTAAATAAAAACAATACCGGAAATATACGATCTAGAAAACAAATGTTCAATTTAAATGTTTATGAACAAAGCAGATCTATGAGCCCTTCCTAAATTAAAAAAGATAAGGAACTTAATAAAAAGTGAAACAAAATAAATGAATGTGAAGCAGTTTTATCAACCCAACAAAAACACTGCCTGAGGGGTGCTCTCCTTATTAATTTTGATACCTACTATTCAACCTAAAAATATACCTAAATTATAATAATTGACTGTGAATACTTCTAGAATATTGATTCATCATCCAAACTTCTTGATGTCTTCCAAACTGTCGATTCGGATGACACTTTCCAAAAACGTTTCCACCATTGGTCCATATGTTTGCGTTCCGGCCAAGTTTATTGGTAGCACTTTTGACCAAATCCATTATCTCTTTGATTAATTCTTCCCTTATTATGACTCCACTACCCTTTAGTTTCTTTTTGTTATTGTAAACCTCATTTTTAGTGTCCATACGCAGAAATTTAACGAGAAGTGGGTGAGTTTTCTTGGCTTCGTACTTTCCAACACGGAAACAGTGATCAATGTCATGATCTGGTCGGATGCAAGTATGGTTACCAATAACGGGATTTTCAACAGGCGTAACACACACTATTGGTAACAACAAAGACCACGTGCGAAGAGATCATCCAGATACACCAACATCGATTCGGATTTAATATTTGGTGTGGAAATTTTGGCACCAAAGTTATAGGTTCATTTATCTACTAGACTTCTTCAATTGCTCAACACTACCTTCGTCTCTTACAAAATCTGGCAGATGCATTGGATAATTTTCCATTGGTCGTTGTGCATAATTGCTGATTCAACAAGATGGTGTACCATCTCACAAAGCCATAACTGTTCGCCAATACCTAATTAAGCCCTTTTCAAAAAAATGGATTAGCACTCATAGTGATACACCCTGGCCAGCATGGTCACCAGACCTGATACCTTCAGACTTTTTCTGTGGGGCCTTTTCAAAATGAGAGAAAATTATGGTAAAACGAGAAATACTCACTTTGCTCAGTACGATCAGCATATAAAAAATTACCACTGAAATGTTGACTAAAGTTTTAGATTCCACAGTGAGATGGGCATACTTGTGTGAACAAACTGGAGGTAATCTGTTTGAACATTTGCTATATCACCTACTATTAAAAATATTATACATGAATTCTTGGCTTCTTATTATTATTGTAGTCTCTGGTAAGTACCTAGTTAAATATTAGATTATGGTGATGAACTATTCATAAACATTCTTTCAGAATAAATATATGAGAAAACATATTCTGCCAAACGTCGTTGCATTCGCAATGAAAAACGCTATGTCATACGGGGTAAATTTTTTCTTGGTGCCTTATTGAAAAACAAAGTTGATGATGGTTTCTTCAAAACGAAACGTTGTAATGAGATTTTGTGAACACTATTTCGTAGAGCTAATGAAGTGGCAATCAGAAAGTGCCTTGAGTTTTTTCGAAACTCTGCAAATAACCTCAGGAAAATATAAAAAGCAAAAAACTCGGGTTTTTCGAATATTTCTGGAAGTAAAAAAGTATTATGGGATTTCTTAACGTCTAATTTTTGACCCATTAATTGCACAACTTCTTGCACATTCAACCTACTTTGTGACTATTTCAGTTACCGAGATTTGTTGGGCCATTCTAAGAAGAGAAATTCCTACGAACATATGTCCGGAGTTTGGTTTCTGAGAATCAGAACGTTGAAATAAAAAAAAACGGTTATGTATTATAAAATATCATGAATATCGTATAACCGATTTGCTTGAAATTTGTTACTTATTTGAACTAAAAAGGCGCTATTTAGCCCTAACAAGATTGAAATTATTTGACCCATTGGCATCTCAGTGGGCACCACAGCCAACAATATTAAAAAAGTGCAGATTTTGTATTTTCTTCATATCTTGCTTCGTTTTTGTGAAAAAAAATTGAATCCACTCTATTGCATATCATGAACACATGCATTGGAGACCAGCTGACATTGATAGTAAGGTTTTTCCTACACATATTTCATTTCAAATTGAAAAAGTTATTATTGGTTCAAATAAATGTAAAATCTAGGATATTCGTGATATTTTATAATTACCAACAGTTTTTTTTTATTTCAATGAAGAGAAGAGAAGAGAAGCTACTCCGTACATATGTTCATGGGAATTTTCCTTTTTAAAAGGACTTAACGAATCACCCCCTGCAGTTGAAAACCGTAGTTAGGAAACACCTTGTATATTTATTTATGCACGGAGATAACGTTTTGTATGTAATTTGAATCATAAACGATCATTATGGTGAACGCCGTGTTATCGGACTCAGCCCATCGCCTCGCCCGAAAATATTCAGGTTCCGGTTATAATGATCGTTGTTATGATCCTTATTACATCAATGTCATTTTATATTCGTAATAAATAAATTGTAAATAATTGTAAAAATACGTGTGGACATTTTTTTATGGAATGAACCGCTCAGAGTTTAGGAAGACGATGAATATGTTCCCGAATGTTTCCCGTGAATTTAGTTTCCCTCTTCATGTAAGTGGATTCGAATTCCAGTTGGTATTATGAATATTTTCACAAAATGAAAATTGATTCAAAATAATCGAGCTTTTCGCTTATTTTCTATACAATAGAAGAATGTATTGCATTTCGTCAAGTACACACTATTCCACATGGAAAATATTTGAACATTTTTGAGTTTTGAATATTTTCCGATTGAAATATGTTTTCCATCTCTCCTTTCAACAACTCGAATCGTACTTTTTCATTTATTCCTGAAATTCAAATAATGCTTATTTTCCATTGTAGTAGCCCATTAATTTTATAAGAAAAGTCTGAAATTATTATCTTATGTGTCAAGTTTCGCTGAAATTAATGATTCAATCAATACCTCAGATTCTGGGAAAAACTATAACTATAGTTTGAGACAATGAGTTTACCAAACAAATCCGAAATGGATACCAAAATCAACTATGAAATAGCATTGGTAAATATCGTAGGAATTCATCAATGAACAACTTCACTGAATATTTTATTAAAAAATCAGTAGGTATTACCCGGAAGTCCACGACTACAGCAACAGAAAAAGTACGGTCGTTTTAAAGTGCCATATAGTGATTAGTATCTATTCATATTGCTATATATTGTTTTAACGAGTTTCTATAGATATACATCCACTCCCAGTTATTTTTGCTTCAGCACTATTGATATATTAATATCAACATATTGTAAGGATCAATAAAATGAAAATGTCTCAAACAAACTAACAAAAATCATTATCATACTTTATCATATTCATATGCATTCAACATTCAAAATGTCACAAGAACTCTTCATGATTTTCAGGGTGAAATCTAAAGTACCTACTAAGGAATCAATCTGGGAAAATATGTAGTCCTGTTCTGCCGATAATCTCTATCGCTATGATTCGGATTTGCATTTCATCAATGAAAATAATATCATCACATACACTAATCAGTTATGTCGATAATGTCGATAATGATCTGTGTATTTGAGGATGAGATAATATAGGATGTTCAAACATCAATTTCCAGATAAAATAGAAAATATATGCGGATAAAAAACAAAGAACATCACGTATCCACCGAGACACCAAGTTTGGATTTGGGTAGCTGAGGTTCCAGACATTCAGAAGTTGACCTTGGGGCATATCTTCTTCATCATACTAGGACGCATGACTTTGGGAAAATTTGGGAGCTCCATGCAGAGATTGAGGTACTTACCACCTAAACGCGCGTGTGAAATCATCCGAGGCCACTGTTTTTTACACCATACACCGGAAAAGTGGTTCTTCACCACTAACAGCGTAAATGACCGGATTTAGAAGGAAAAATAGCAGAATCTCGTTTCCCGCATGCAAATAGAGCGTAAGCGGCCTGCTTGATCGCGAGACGACTTTTCACTTCGATTTCTGGTCTGCTAATGGCGGTCGAACTGTGGACCAAGCAGCGCACGCAACAATTTCCCAGGACTACGTGAAATTATTGATCCTGAAATGGCAAACTGAAACACACGTATTGTGATGAAAATTGCAGCGGAAACGTCTCAGGAAAAAAAACGTGAAATTTAACGGGAAACGTCGATTTCAGTGAGAAATAATTATCGGAGAGCAAGACGGCATGTCTCGGCTTATGAATATTTTGTTGTCATTCCGTTCCGCATAGACAGGCGATGGGAGTGAGACAGCCTCATTTCAAGGACATCGGGGGCATTAGTATTTGCAGAAAAAACAATTAATTGGATGTTATGTTGACAGTCTGAACAGAAAATTCAGTGATTCAATACTTATTTATGTTATGAGGATCAGAATAACGATCATTATGGTAGTTGCCGTAAATATTGTAGGGCGAGGAGATAAGCCGAGCCCGATAACACGGCGTGCACCATAGATAGATAGATAATGTATTCATCATTCAGCTCATCGCTTCGTCCGATAATATTCAAGTTTCTATAATAATGATCGTTATTGTGATCCACATTACATTAATGTCATTTTGTATTCGTATTAAATACATGGTAAATAATTGATAAAATACTTGTAGAAACTTTTTATGGGATAAACCTCTTATAATTTAGGAAAACGATGAATATGCTCTCGTATATTTCGCATGAAATTATTAACACTCTTTATGTATGTAGAATAAATTGGATGTTATGTTGCCAGTCTGAAGAAAAACTTCATAGTGATATAATACTCATTTATGTAATGAGGATCATAATGACGATCATTATGATGGTAACCGTGAATATTATCGGGCGAGGCGATGAGCTAAGCCCGATAATACACGGTGTGCACCATAAATAGATACTGTATTCAACATTGAAGTTTCACACATCAGTAGTACAAAACTTATTGGACTAGTCAAGCAGGAGTTAGCGATACACATGTCTTGAAGGCAAAAAAAATGAAAGCATTCAGAAATACATTCATGACTCTTCACGCCGTAGACACAATAGAAGTTTTGAGTACTTAATAAGTTTTAAGTTTCGAAATGAAAGAGAACACAAAAGAGAATTGAAAAACAAAGCTTGAATTTTACCAACAAGATTGTTTGTGGAGTGTGATCAGAACAATAATGGCAATGACAGTTTCGTGATGAGAGGGAAATATAAAATTACAAAAACTGAGTTCAAAACATAAAACTTCCATTGTGTTTCAGCCCTTACGGTGTTAACATTCTAAAAATTCCTTTTTTGTATAAAAAGCATTAGCACTCAACTGTCTTGATTCAAATAAATTGAAAATGCTAATATTTCCAACAATATTTACAGCTTGGTTATGTTATAACATCTTACAACTTGGTGAAAGTGTGAATTTTGTGCAACTCCAAGTCATAAAAATGGCATGCGGAAATCATTTCATCAATTCAATTCAAAATATTCTTTATTGTCATAAGCAGGATATCACTCATTAACAATGCTTGTTAAACCTAAAATAACATTAAGTGAAGTCGATAAAAAAGCAATACAAATTATTAACAATTTAAAAAGTTAGAGAAACAAATAAGCTTTTCGACAAATAATAACAATATATAAAATAATTTAAAAACATTACTATTAACACTAGCTCGCACAAGTCTCTGACTTTGGAGGGTTGCACGTAGGGGTGCAACCGGTTGACGGATATAACAATTTTAACAAAAAATATTAAAGAGTTTGAGTAACACTTCAGTTTCTTAGACAAAAAATAACAATAAATAAAACTGAAATAAAAGCATGTTATGATCTATTACAGTTTACAAAAAAATAAAAATTTCAGAATACCCTCTGCGTATAAATTAAAAATCGTATAGACGAAAGAAAAATGGTCTAATGATTTTGTTGATGAAAATTCCGCACCAAACTTTAACTTTGAATGAATATTGATCATGGGTTTGCACTGTGAAATGTAGATTCTCAACTGACCACTACCATCTAGGATAATGTGATGAAACAACAACAATAAATTTTGTGAATTATATATTTTCTTCAACTTGTCTCTGCAGCCAGAAGGAAAAATACAAATGAAGATCGTAGTCTCTGTCCGTGAGTAAACTTAGATTTATGAGGCTTGAATTTGTTTTATTTTTGGGCAATAGTCATACAGAAGTTGAAGATAAATCCAAATCCCCAGAAATTTATAAATTGATTTTATTGGAGTTTCAACTTTGACATTAAACCAAAAACCTGTTGGCATTATCAACGTCACTATTATAAGTAGTAGATTATCAAATATGGAGTTATTCCTTAGAATATTTTGTCAGATGGAATCCATGACTCTCCAGGACAATATTTGTGATATTTTGATGCAGTACTTAAACATTCACTATTTTCAACAGATTAAAATATCCTGTTCTGTGCATATATCAGGTGCATTTTATACTCAAACATATTTGATGTTCAAGTTTTTGATTTTGTGTAACAGAAGTAATTTTATGCTACTCTATTATAGAAGAATAATAAATAAGTAGATACATGATGTGAAATGCACGTGAAGTAGCATTTTCGAAAGTGGATGTTCTATAGCATAATTAGATATGTCTTTCCGCTTAAAAATTGTGAAAATATTCAGAATGAAATAGAGCATCAAATTAATGATGTCTATAGTTTTCAAGCTTATGTCACAGAGTAGTTACAGAGGCGAAGGCCTGTCAAAATACAAATCTGATATTTGTATGCGCATACGCCAAATAACTGGTATATTTGTCAACCTTACTTTGTGTTTAGTTTTGATTGCGTTTTGAAGTGTAGAAAACGTAAACAAGCGAGTGTGTTGTGCTATTGTTTATTTTGTAACTTATTGTGATTTATTTCAAGTTAAAGAATATTTTGATATTCATTGGATATAGGTACTTCAATAAATTATACACCTAGTGAATTAGGCTCTCCACACAAATTTATCTCAGTGTATACTATAATACCAAATGAAGCAAACAATTTCTCAGTGTGTATTTAATTGCAAGGTCACGAAAATTACGGAATTGAAGATCAAAGACGCCGCCGCCTATTTTTGTCGTCTCTGTATAGTTCTCTACTCTGTGCTTATGTGTGAAGTGAAAAGGTCATACACGATTACCATTAATTATAATTAGGATACATGATGTTCCTAGAGTGCTATATAATCATAATAGTCATGTAATTTTGGAATTTCAGTTAGATACGAACCAATGTAACAGCCAGTGTTCTGGCAAAAAACTATTTTTTCAATTTAGTGTTCTCAGGTTCGATAAACATGAGAAAGTTCTGTTACAATACAAATATTTCGCAATATTCAATCCTATTCATAAAAAAAAAAAAATATTTTCTGAAGAGGTATTGAAAAAACCGATTTCCAAATTTCTTGCATCATCAATTGAAAGTCTAAGTCCCTTTCTCGAATAACTCTCTTTGATATCTTGCCATCTTTCCCCACTATTTGCCACTTCATATAATTTTTTTTTCAATTTGCCGCCATAGCAGTGATTACGTGATGTATCAAACTCGATTTGCATGTTATTTGACATGCAGAATCGAACATGAAAAAATGTTGCCCAAAAACATATTGTAATGCGTTACAAGTGTCCCAAAATAAATTTCTGAGGATCCTACTGAACAAACATCGAATGTACCCCACGGATTCATTGTTTTCTGAAACAAAGCTACTTGACATTCGACAGTTATTCTATATGCAGGTCAATATATGGCAATACTTGAACAAATCCAAACTACAACGTAATATTCATACTTATGAAACCAGAAATGTATTGCACCTACTATGAAAAAAAATATTTGACCAAGGAGTTATTTATACCTGGGAGTAAAACTTTATAACAACCTACCAGAAGACGTCAAAAGTGAGAATACTGTGAGAAAATTCAAGAAGAGCCTTATATAGCGCTCATATCAGAAGTAGATCCAGGAGAAAGACTCGTGAGTTGATTGAGATCCAATAATGGTAATGGTAATAATCATTGTTCTTGGATTGTCAAAATAATTATTGGTAAACTATAAAATTAATTGATGCTGTCTTATTTCTACAATTCGAATTTTACCTTCATCTTTTTGTTTATAAATAAATCTTTAAAATTATTAAAGTTTTTTTCAATTGTTCTTATATATTTATACATACCAAGAGTGATAATGTGCGTAATGTATTGTATTTGAGTTATTTTTGTGAAAATACAGTATCACGATTTTCAAAATTGAAGATTTTAGATAAAAATAAGCAATAAAAGAGCCCTGGGAGTATTTTCCCAACCGAATCATGAAAACTATTATACTTACAATGTGCCATGCCTAAAGTTTATAGACGAGTGTGAAATTTCAGTGGAGATGCTTTTCTGTGTTTCACAGAAAAATCCTGGACTATTTCTGAAGGATATAAAGCGAAGACACCAACAACGAGGTGGATGACAAATATCTATCACCTGAACACGTTCTTCATGAAAACTAATAAATTTTTAACCTACTTCTTGTCAAATATGTAGATTATGTGATCTTTGGTGATGCAAATGTGGTAGCGGTCTCAGAATATTTTTAAGACCTCGGAGAAACATAATTTCGATGTTTTCACTTGAAAAAATGCGTTCCAGTGCTACGCGTGAAAAACAAAACAATTTATCCAGTTTACGAGAATGTATGATATCTAGTTAGCCTCACTGGTGCCATGGATAAAAAAAAATATTGCGTTACCTACTATCACATTTGTTATTTTGGTAACTTATATGTGGAATACTTTCGTATACCCACAAGAAATGTTGCTATTGTTCTCAGTTTATCCTGGACACAGCGTGCCTCAAATATGGTTCTGTTCATCTCAGTCAGCAAATTATTAAACACTTTAGGTCTCACGGAAATCTTATAAAAATGCCCAGTCTTCATTTAAATTAAGTATATAAAGTCAGTATTTTGAAAGCTCGGAAATTTTCATCAGGCTCATTCCCTCAAAGCTTGTGCACATATTCATGAACGACCTCCTCTGTGAATTTCCTGAAAGTTTAATGCTGTTTCAACACACCGACTAGCCGGTAGCTGCAGAGTTAGAACAATCATGGATAAAACTTTTTGCTGCCTCGAAGTTTTGTAAGTCGTAAACAGAGAACGAACTCGTCCAAGTCATTACTCAATTCCGATAGAAACGGAACTAATTCAATAGTTTGTGGCCAACGGGTCCGATATTTTTTCGATTCTATACGTTACCCGGGGGATATATGGTAAATATGCACGTGCAACCGTTTTTGCTTCATCCCTATTTTGACCTGAAGAAATCTCGAATACACCGTATGCATTTAATTTCAAGGCCACTTGATCCAGTTCTTCGAAGAATAAACAATTTCATCAGAACTTTTGAATAGTTATTTCCCTCCATTTGAATTCGTTATGAGTTAGTTCCGTTGAGAAATACACAATGCACTAATTGTCAAATTTTCATAATACCATGTACCAACATGACATTTAATAGCCACTTTAGATGAATATGAGAAAAATAATTCGATTCTTTTAGAAAATTGCTCTTATCTCGGAATTCTGGCTACCACAGAAAATAAACATTCATTCGAGCTATATATTATATATAAAATTAAATAATCAATATATCAAAAATCATTAGAGATATAGGTATGGAAGAGTAAGGAGCAAAATTAATCAGAAAGTAAAGATAAGTTCAAAAATACGGTAATATACAGAGTGTCCTATTTGAAATAACAAAGATGCTGCTACTTTCTGGTATAAGCGGCAATGTTGCATTGCTGAAAATATCATAGATCGATAGAACTAGAGCAGTTACTTAAGATTCCAAATTTTCAGAATGATCCTATATGTCCTGTTTTCCGTGAACGTCTAAGGTACCATCGACCGTGACCCACTCTGTATATATTAGCAGAAAAGCATAATATCCGACAGATAATGCTCAATGAAAATCTAACGCAGAAACATAAATGAATAAAATCGGATTATGCTAAAACACTTTGGCGACAATTCTATTGTCAACTGTAAATCTATCGATTGGATCCTCTGCGTTCTGTAATAACGATAAAAATACACATTAGTAAAAATATGAACCAGTAATGCAAAGTATTTTGAAGTTATCAGAAAGCATATTCCATCCAAATGGTTTTTATTACCAGAAACGACATACAGCAAAAGCGTACTTACCCAGATTCGGTTTTGATCAAATCTGGATTTCATCATACTGGATTCCGTAGACCGGGAATCCATCAGATTGTACAATCCAATATTATGCGCCGTCAGACAAAACGGTAGGCATGTCAACATCCGGGCAAGTCGGGATTTCGTAGAAAAGCGCCGGGTAGCTTGAGTTTTCCATCCCGACGGCCCAGAGTTGCCAAAATTTGTTTTTGTTTCGGGACTTTGGAAAATTTGGAAGCGATTTTATTTTTGTCGATGATTTCTGCTCTTTACAAGTTCTGAAAGGAACTCTCAGAGCTTTTCGCACCTCAGTGTGAATACGAATTCTTTTATAACTTTGGTGGTGTTTCCCACCGAAATTCCACTAGGAACAAAACGCCAGGCCGTAGATTTCAAATTTGCAACTTATGATCACCAAAACCACTGATATCGGGAATATAAACGGACACATGTTTTCCGGACCCCCGTGGGTCGTCGGAAAGTGTCTGGCTGGACACTGGCTGGACACTGGCGAATTTTCGAGCCAAAGCTCTTATATTTATACTTTGCCGCACTCGGCCGATATTGCCTCTGACCAATCAGAGCGCTCGGACCGAGTGGGCGGGGCTTCGCTGGACTGCGAATTTTGTCTCTGGATTTCTCTCGAAAAATCCAACTTTTCTAGAGAATTCTTTTGCTAACTTGAACGAACTTTGAATATACACATTTTACAAAAATTAGTGGGTTTGGGGAATCATGACACGCCCCCCCACAAGAAATCGCTTGGCGTTTGTGTGGAAGTTCGTTGGGTTTCTGTCCTGAAAAGGACCGTTTTTTATTTTCAATACATGGGCATAAGCCTTTATTAATCAAACAATAATTTCGAATTCTTTTGATATCTTAGCTGAAAAGGTAGAAAAACTCATTACAAGCTAAAAAGAAGAACTAAGATTAATATATACAGTCAAAAGGTAAGTAATAAAATATGAAAATATTTACACATGCTGAAAAGCAATCTTATCATTAATTATATACAATCTTAGCCTAAAAAATATGTACAAGGGCCTAAAAATAAAAATTATAATTAGTTATGTACAGTGCTGAAATAAATGTATGATTAATACAATTTATCCAGTAAATATTTATAAAATAATTTTTCAAAGGAAATTCAAATTTTCACATGAAAAATAAAGTCTGTGGAAAAAAAATATTCATTAAGCAAAATTGTTTGGCAAAAGGATATGGTGGAACTCCACTCGGCCTTCGTCCTCTTGGTTTCCTCCATAAAGTTTTCCTTTGATGAAAAACCTCGGCTTCTCGGAAAATAATTTGT
The DNA here is from genome assembly GCA_958502065.1 of Chrysolina americana. Classification (NCBI taxonomy): domain Eukaryota; kingdom Metazoa; phylum Arthropoda; class Insecta; order Coleoptera; family Chrysomelidae; genus Chrysolina; species Chrysolina americana. The sequence goes on from OY293413.1 coordinate 18,610,817, forward strand.
TAACTTGCCTTTGCCTCCTGGCTAAAGGACAACCGGCGTCGGTGAGGTAGCTCTTAACTATGTCAGATTACCCCAGACCTCCAGGCCTGGGAACGACGGCTGGCTGCTAAGATTAGTGTAATACTACCTTGATACTTACAAGTTGTTAGTATCCTCGAATCCACCTTGGATATTTCACTGAGGCCGCTTTATGATTTCTTCCTTAAGTCCTCAGACTTCGCTTCGTTCTAGCCATTCCATGCCTCTAATTTTCTTCTATACTTCCAAACTCATCCCGTTTCTCCAGGGAACCTGTTTTCCCCTGAAAACAGCACATGGATATCTCTTCTTTCCAAAGTCCCTGCTCGGGCGCCATGTCAACATCCGGGCAAGTCGGGATTTCGTAGAAAAGCGCCGGGTAGCTTGAGTTTTCCATCCCGACGGCCCAGAGTTGCCAAAATTTGTTTTTGTTTCGGGACTTTGGAAAATTTGGAAGCGATTTTATTTTTGTCGATGATTTCTGCTCTTTACAAGTTCTGAAAAGAACTCTCAGAGCTTTTCGCACCTCAGTGTGAATACGAATTCTTTTATAACTTTGGTGGTGTTTCCCACCGAAATTCCACTTGGAACAAAACGCCAGGCCGTAGATTTCAAATTTGCAACTTATGATCACCAAAACCACTGATATCAGGAATATAAACGGACTCATGTTTTCCGGACCCCCGTGGGTCGTCGGAAAGTGTCTGGCTGGACACTGGCTGGACACTGGCGAATTTTCGAGCCAAAGCTCTTATATTTATACTTTGCCGCACTCGGCCGATATTGCCTCTGACCAATCAGAGCGCTCGGACCGAGTGGGCGGGGCTTCGCTGAACTGCGAATTTTGTCTCTGGATTTCTCTCGAAAAATCCAACTTTTCTAGAGAATTATTTTGCTAACTTGAACGAACTTTGAATATACACATTTTACAAAAATCAGTGGGTTTGGGGAATCATGACAGGCAACACATGAAACGCACCTTGTACATGGTTTCTTTGAAGATACTGAAAATTATTATGATATTCTGTTAGGTTAATAAAGCGAATTTAACAGTAATTTTTTAGTTGAAATACTGGCACAATTTCAATTGCTATCAATGGATGTTTCGGTTTGATTTTCTAATATGAGTCTATTCCTTTGATTAACTGGATTCAATAAATAAATTCAGTTATCACATATAGCACAAGGCTCTCAATGAGAATTTTCAAGAACTAATCATTTCATTTAACTGCAGTGTTGAATATATAGGGATATATAAAATATTTTCTTTTGTCGATACAAAATAGGACCACTACCTTTGCACTATGAAGTGATCACTTGTGTTTCCAAGAGTTGTAAAGTAGACTACTCTGCATCCAAGTCTTTGAGATCGAACTACAGACCTCATTTATATATATATATATATATATATATATAACTAACTATATACAACTAACTAAAAGTTCGGGTTGAACCGCGTCTAGAATTTGTTGAAATTCGACGTTTCGGCTCCCCATGTCTCGTCACTGGTTCTCTCTAAGGTCTCAATCTGCCTACTCCTTCGAGAGAACTGAGGAATTGTGTGTTGAGGAACTGTATTTATAGTGGACGTGGCTGTAATGGCCTTGTGCAATGTATTGGCGCGAGGTGAACTATGGGCGAGAACTGAGTTGGCGCTAGATGAGCTGTGTGCGGGAACTTGGTTGGCGCTAAGTGAGCTGTGTGCGGGAACAGGGTTGGTGGGAAATGAGTTGATGCGTGCAATGAGAGGCTTCCAGGTATTGGGAAGTCTACGTCCGTCGTCGCGAGTGTTGAGGCAATTGGGGCGCTTCTCTATCTCAAGGGCTTCTCGGATGATCCTGGTTTGTAGAGTTTTCTCGGTGGAAATTGTTTTTGTGTTTTTGAAGTCTATTTTGTGACCTGTGTCTTCTCGATGTTTATAAAGTGCGGAAGTGGAAGATGCCTGACGCACAGCAAGTTCGTGTCCGTAGACTCTGGAAGTTACTCGTCTGTTAGTCTGGCCAATATAACTTCTCGGGCAGTCTGAACATGGTATTTCATATATACCTTGAGAATCGTTTGGTATTGTGTCCTTGGGAGATCTGAGGAATTTGGATATTTGGTTGTTGGCCGTGAATATTGTTTTTATCTCGTGTTTTCTCAAGATATTACTGATTTTGTCTGTCACACCTTTGATGTATGGTAGGAAAGCTTTGTGTGGCTGAATACTCTCTAGTGGATCATTTGTTTTTGGAGAACGGGTCAGTTGATGGCGGATAGACTTGTCGATTAGCGAATTGTTGTAACCATTTTGAAGTAAGGCTGATTTCAGTTTGTCCAGCTCTTGTGGTCTATTCTGGTTGTCAGTAAGCTGAATTGATCTGTATATCAGGGAGTTCAATACGGAGTTTGTTTGTGATCCTCAACACACAATTCCTCAGTTCTCTCGAAGGAGTAGGCACATTGAGACCTTAGAGAGAACCAGTGACGAGACATGGGGAGTAGGCAGATTGAGACCCCGACGTCAAGTCACAAAAACCTAACGTAATTATACCTGAGGAGTAGGCAGATTGAGACCTCAGCGTAGAATTACTGTTATATCACATTGTGACTTGGTGATGTTATTCAGAGATATGCTTGATGTTACAGATACGTTGCGTCCATATGCCTTTGTGCCTCTTTTAAATATTACAATGTAATGTTAATTACTCAACATTACATAAATGTATCATATTTTGCATAACTTTAATGTGACTTTATTACATACATATAATGTTACTCAAAACATCTATGCAACATTTGTAAAATGTAACATTGTAACATCAGGGTGGAGCATATACTCATGGTGTACCAACACTTTTTTCTATATTTATAGGTGGTATATTTCTGGAATTTCAGTAGTCACTTTTCAGTAGATGAATAACAAGAATAGCAATTAACAAAGTTATTCATCTACCAAAGAGTGGCGATTGAAATAGCAGAAATACAACTTTAAGTGTAGAAAAATAAGTGTTGGTAAACAATGAGTATAAGCTCCACCCTGTATACTAAGAAATAAAATATGTATATAAGGGGGTAATGATGTAAAACATACCAATCAATCAAAAAACTTTATTGTCAATGATTAAAATCTCATGGATAAAGCGTTATAAAACAAGACAGTTACATCATTAACAATTAAATTAAAATTAGCAGTATAAAAAATATAATCTTGAATGACTATGAACAGACCAACGTACCTAATAATATGACTTATTACCACCTGAATCAGATGAAAAATTTATTGAGAGATCTACCAAAGTTAAGTGTTATTAGAAGAATAATATTGAATGAAAACCTATTTCTTTTGAAAAATAAAAACAGATATCACTGAATCAATAATTATATGGTTGTTGTCTCGGTCACTTCTCCTTTCTTTTTAGTTTCTGCTCTGCTAATGTCATCCAATCCATCACTATGAGCAAACTCTTCATCTGTGATTGAACTGCAAACATCTTTTACATATTCTGAAAATATAGTCATTACAGTCACTGAAAACTCATATTAATATGATAATATGATATAAGAAAACGACCATCCAATAATTATTAATCATTCTATGTTGCCCCTAGAGGTACAAGAAAAATAATTACTTACGTTTCAGTATGTCCATAATTATCAATTCAAAACTTTTGGATTTTTTCTTTGCCCAGTCCAGAAGTGGGATTAGTTCGGGAACAACAACTGCTATTTAAGTTTTTGTAATCTGATCATTCAATAAGTACCAGTTTGTACATAAAAACTGATAGAGGAATGTGAAACGACACTACCAAACTGAAAAGAAAGAGAAAATGCAGTTAGTTTATTGATAATTTGTATTAAACAATTCAAGTGATTTCTCTACAATCTCAAGAAACGTTAATATTATCATAGATTAATGAAATCAAGAAAGATCAGAACAGTCTGCATAAAACATATAATTTTGAGTTCACTTACAAATTAAGCAGCTCCAATAATGTTGTTTTAGCAAGCTAAATTCATTGGTTTCAGTTCCAAAAATTCCTTTTGATCAATCGGTTCAAAATAATTTGACACAGCTCCAGATGTCAGCAACCATTTCCATGCTGTCCAATATCTGATTAGCAGGAACCACAACTGATAGCTTTTCTACTATTCAGAGCATCATATGTAGATACTCTCTAATCAATAGTAGATATCACTACATTCACTACATAACCTAAATGCTAAAATAACAATCAGTGGATGGAGTAGTGGAAAATCATAATCTTACCATGAAAATTATGAGTTTTGCAATCCTATTGATTCCATTCACTTTTAAGTAGTTTGAATTATATTTTAATTCTATGAACTCAAAACTCGTACCATGACTGCCATGATTATTAGGATAAAATGAACGATGGCGTCAGTGATATATTTATTTCATATTTACTGGGTAATATTGTTTGAACGTGGATATTAGTTTTTTAAGTTACGTAGATGAATGACGTCATGACGTGGTCATTACCCAAAAATTACATTTAAGAGACCTTTAAGATAATATTAATTTCAAGGCTCCCTGTACACATGTCAGTAATGTTTTGAGAAGGTTTGACAAAAATATCGAACAAATATCATAACTACTCTGTCTAAGACTTATCTGGGCAACATATAATCAACATTATATGTATTATCTAATGAATATTGTTGGTTATATTATTTTGATGTTACATAAACATATAGTTGAAAACACTGTGTTGGAAACGTCGAGATGACATTAATACTGACTTTGGTCAGCATATTCATTCTAGAGGTGGTATGCCTAATTCATGTTACCAATTCACAAGAACAGAGACCTTATAATACCAGACATAACCAAGATATTCGTTTACCCATACCAAAAACAACCTTGACCAAAAACAACCTTGACAAAACATTCTAATATGTATGAAGGTAAAAGAATATATAACCATTTACCAAAGGTTTACAGAAATAAATTTGATCAGAAAGAATTCAGAAAATCCGTTAAAGATTTGCTTCTTGAAAAAGCTTACTATAGTCTGCAAGAATATAATGATGACAGTCTGTGAATGTAAATGATGTATTAAAATTTTAACCAATTTAAAGTGTACCCATGATGTTTCGTTTTCGTTTTTTTTTTTATTTCTACATATGTAAATGTGTGTATATATGTATATATGTATATGCATGTATGTATGTTTATATGTGCATATATTTTATTCTTTTATTCTTCTATAACAAATGTGCATAGGCTCATTAAATTAAATTTTATCATAATATATATGTATATTTGCACGAATATGCGTGTGTTTTGCAGATGGTACATGTATTTTATATTAATTGACGTAACTGTATCTGCACTGGTACCTACTTCTACTGTTTTTTGGCGAATATTTATATTGTATATAGGTCTGTTTTACACTTTATTTTTACACTTTGTCAATGAGAACTTGTTCTTGGACAATAAATTATATCTATCTATCTATCTATCTATCTATCTATCTATCTATCTATCTATCTATCTATCTATCTATCTATCTATCTATCTATCTATCTATCTATCTATCTATCTATCTATCTATCTATCTATCTATCTATCTATCTATCTATCTATCTATCTATCTATCTATCTATCTATCTATCTATCTATCTATCTATCTATCTATCTATCTATCTATCTATCTATCTATCTATCTATCTATCTATCTATCTATCTATCTATCTATCTATCTATCTATCTATCTATCTATCTATCTATCTATCTATCTATCTATCTATCTATCTATCTATCTATCTATCTATCTATCTATCTATCTATCTATCTATCTATCTATCTATCTATCTATCTATCTATCTATCTATCTATCTATCTATCTATCTATCTATCTATCTATCTATCTATCTATCTATCTATCTATCTATCTATCTATCTATCTATCTATCTATCTATCTATCTATCTATCTATCTATCTATCTATCTATCTATCTATCTATCTATCTATCTATCTATCTATCTATCTATCTATCTATCTATCTATCTATCTATCTATCTATCTATCTATCTATCTATCTATCTATCTATCTATCTATCTATCTATCTATCTATCTATCTATCTATCTATCTATCTATCTATCTATCTATCTATCTATCTATCTATCTATCTATCTATCTATCTATCTATCTATCTATCTATCTATCTATCTATCTATCTATCTATCTATCTATCTATCTATCTATCTATCTATCTATCTATCTATCTATCTATCTATCTATCTATCTATCTATCTATCTATCTATCTATCTATCTATCTATCTATCTATCTATCTATCTATCTATCTATCTATCTATCTATCTATCTATCTATCTATCTATCTATCTATCTATCTATCTATCTATCTATCTATCTATCTATCTATCTATCTATCTATCTATCTATCTATCTATCTATCTATCTATCTATCTATCTATCTATCTATCTATCTATCTATCTATCTATCTATCTATCTATCTATCTATCTATCTATCTATCTATCTATCTATCTATCTATCTATCTATCTATCTATCTATCTATCTATCTATCTATCTATCTATCTATCTATCTATCTATCTATCTATCTATCTATCTATCTATCTATCTATCTATCTATCTATCTATCTATCTATCTATCTATCTATCTATCTATCTATCTATCTATCTATCTATCTATCTATCTATCTATCTATCTATCTATCTATCTATCTATCTATCTATCTATCTATCTATCTATCTATCTATCTATCTATCTATCTATCTATCTATCTATCTATCTATCTATCTATCTATCTATCTATCTATCTATCTATCTATCTATCTATCTATCTATCTATCTATCTATCTATCTATCTATCTATCTATCTATCTATCTATCTATCTATCTATCTATCTATCTATCTATCTATCTATCTATCTATCTATCTATCTATCTATCTATCTATCTATCTATCTATCTATCTATCTATCTATCTATCTATCTATCTATCTATCTATCTATCTATCTATCTATCTATCTATCTATCTATCTATCTATCTATCTATCTATCTATCTATCTATCTATCTATCTATCTATCTATCTATCTATCTATCTATCTATCTATCTATCTATCTATCTATCTATCTATCTATCTATCTATCTATCTATCTATCTATCTATCTATCTATCTATCTATCTATCTATCTATCTATCTATCTATCTATCTATCTATCTATCTATCTATCTATCTATCTATCTATCTATCTATCTATCTATCTATCTATCTATCTATCTATCTATCTATCTATCTATCTATCTATCTATCTATCTATCTATCTATCTATCTATCTATCTATCTATCTATCTATCTATCTATCTATCTATCTATCTATCTATCTATCTATCTATCTATCTATCTATCTATCTATCTATCTATCTAATCTATGTATCTATCTAATCTATGTATCTATGACATTAATATAATGTTAGTTTGCCAATATCACAAAATTTTACAAGTTATATCTGGAAAATATTTTTGTTAAGTATCATGTTTAGTGGGATATTATTGAGGTTTTACAATATATTCATGAAATGCAAGTATTTATTTTCTATGGTCTGTGAGACGGACGTTAGCAATTAAGATAAAAAACATTACGTTTTAGCACTAAAAGTTATTTGTGAATTTTTCATCGGAAATTATGACTCTGGCCACAGAGACGTAAAAAAAGTCCTATATTATTAGGAAGAAGAGAAATAGACAGTTGACACTTGACTCTCCCCTAAACCGGCTCTTGTCAATCTTGTTATAGTTCCGATAGTTGTCACTAAAATGTCAAAAATGTATAAAACAAAATATGGAAAATATATAATACTGGACTCATGAAAATCGAAAATATTAATGGAGTTGAAAATGTCAAATCATGCTTTGATTGGCACTTGGAAAGTAAGCATTTTTTTTAAGTTATCAACATAATTTTCTTATAATAAATTAATCTAGGTAGTGCGATGCGAATATGTGAAAGGGACAAGTAGTATGGTTGGTAATTTCGACCATCTGAAAAGTTTGGAAGGGTAAGCGATTTCAATTATCATGCATGAGCTCTGTACACTCTTTACTTTCAGAATAAGAGTTCAATTAGATGAGAATGGAGATGTGACTTGGATTGTATCAGATGAATTGAAGTCCGTGCCATTGTTTACTTGTGAAACGTATGAAATACATGGACAAAGTGGACGATCTGGGGCGATAATTCTACGATTTGGAGCGTATGCCGGACATGTTTTTGAATTTATTGTAAGCAATACCAAAGAGTAATTCTCAATTCGAACTGCCTATTTATCAAAAATTATAGTTACAGAATCCTTTATATCCTTCGATTTTCAGCCAGAAAAATGGTCCAAGGATAGTGTAACTTTGACATGTGAGGCACTATGTACCATGCATTGTATCAGAGTTGAATATGAGATTCCTGAAAGCAATCACAGTACGCCATTCTCTCTTCTGCCTGCTCTGGAGGATGGTTATTTCTCCGATATAACAATAACATCATCTAATAATAGACAGGTAGGGTTCACTGAGAGTCTGAAAGAAAATCATGGGTAACAATAGTTTTTGTTGTAGTTCAGGGTACACTCTGCCATAGTTGAATTACTTGGGAATGATATAGATTGGTTTTCAAAGCCACCTCCCTTCGCTAATCTCTCCGAGGATGTCCTAGGGACAATTTTACATTTCTTGTATGCTGAGTGTTTACCTGAAAATTTGACTGAAGACACTGCTCGTAAGGTTATCACCATTGTGTCACCCTACAAATCACTTATGAAGTTAGTTCATAATTGTCAGCTTTACTTGAAGAACATGGAACTGAAACAACGTGAGTTATTTACAATTACAGTTTTTTTCCAAATATGTATATTGTCCAAAATTACTGCAAAATTGCTTTCATTGGAAAACTTAAACCTGAACTTGAAAATCCATTCATCAGAATCAAAATAGACATGTTATGTAGGGTGTATATATAACTGAATATCCTTCATTAATTCAATGAATTTGTTCAGTCATGAATTAATCATGTTTTTATTTTGATTCATGTGAATGTAAATTTTATTGATGTTAATGAATGCAAATTGATATCAATTGACATTAGTAGACAATGTCTGCATATTAGTAAGGAAATATAGGTGTACAATATTGTTTTAATTTGAACTCAATATCTGTGAAACATTATTTTTTTCAGAAATTATCAGATTGGTGAGTGATATGCATAATTGTGTGGGTGTAATAATCGACAGATTCCATGCCAAAGGCAACCAGCACCCAGGAGAGAATATTGCTTCAAATCCAGCAAAATTATGTTTTGTTGTGAAGCAATCAATAAGAGATGCAGCTGTAGGTAAGCGGATAACGTGATCATAAACAAAAAATCACCCAATCATGTCTTGCTTTGTCATTTCATTCAAGTGTTCATCAGTTCAAAGATTTTCAGCTTTCAAATGTTGATTTTTTTCATCATATCCGCAGCTGGTGCAAAGTTGTTACTACTTTGTGATCTTTTCACCAAGAGGAAAACTGAATTGACTAGACATGAGAGGCATGAGATTATCCGATATGCAAAGTCGAGGCTTCCACTATTTTTAAACCAGCTCATAAGATTTCTTCAATCCTTAAAAAGTACTTTCAGTTCGATGTCATCTGCCCAGAGGATGGAAATCGCCACATTTTTAGTACCAGAGGTAGGTAAACAAATATTTATTGTGCCTTATATACTTCATTTGTATAAAATTAAAAAAATATGCCACTTTTGATTTGAAATTTGATATGAATACTCTCTAAGGAACTTTTTCATTTGATTATCATTATTACTCAGAATTTTTAATTTTTTTTGTTCATCATCAGACATGAATATTAAATAGATTTTATCTTTCATTACTTGATTGGAATTTTTACTCTTTGCTGTTTGAAATATGTGAGTAGTTAGCACTAAGGCATTTAAATATCTGTATTTGAAAATAAGTGAATTTTATGTAATTGCAAATGAAGATCATACCTTTCTTTGAAAATAGCCGAGAGAAGTGATTCATGTATTGAATAGGTAACGGATCGTTATCTAATTTTTTACCTATGTTTTACTCTAATTGATCAGACTCTTTAATGACTATGAAAAAATCTTATTTGTTAGTTCTTTAATCGAAATCGGTGGTAAAATTGAACTCCTTTTACATTGAAGAAACCACTATAAATGAAATTGAAGATCCTATAATATCTGAACCTATGGCATACCTAATAAATTTTATTTTCACAACAGGCATTTTCCAAAAAACTTTCAAAATAGGCATCATTGAACCAATTCATGGAAGTAGAGTATTATATCCTGCTTGAAAAATTATAGAGAAATTTCATCATTATCTTGCTTATCCAAAATATTTGAAAAACTACTAGAAATTCGAATTGAAAACTATTTGAAAAACATTATTATTGTATAAAATTTACAGTTTGATTTTGAAAAAAAATGTTTCAACTCAAGATGCTATTTTTTACCTTCCAAATGATTCATTTAAATCACTAGATACAAAAACTTCAACAATTTGTATATTTTTTGATCTTCCAAAAGTATTTGATACAGTCAGTCATGAATTACTATTGCATAAATTGGAGAAATTACGGTGGAGAGAACTTCGAGAAAAAGTTGAGAAAGACTTCAAAATAATCAAAAGTTGGTTTGATGATAATCTACTAACAATAAATTTTGAAAAACTAAATACCTTCCATTCACTTCATACAGAAAAACATTATAAAATTTAGGACCCTCTCAAGATTGATGACAAAAAAAATTTTGAAACTGACTACAAAAATATTTGAATATAATGATTGACAGACATGTTAGATGAGTTTCACAAATTGACTAGGTATGTACTAAAAAGTCGAAATTCAAGTTTTCCAAAAAAGTATTGAATACCCATTATCTAAAAATTATAAATATTCACTTGTTCATTGAACTTCAGTCACAAATAAATTATAGAATTTTGGAATGGGGCGTTAATAAAACATTTTGAAAAACTCCAAAATGCTTTTTGAAAATAATAAAAATTATACATACTCATCGAACGACTTATTCAAAATAAGCAACTTACATACTTATGACACACGAAACAAAAATACAACTACTTAAAAATCAAGTACATAAAACAATGGTAAAAAAATTACTTATTTCATTCCTCATTTATATGACTCATATCACTTTTTTCTTAAAAAAACGAAAGAATGGATAATGAATACAGAAAGATAATTTTCCCACAATTTTTGTTAACAAAATAGAAATCACAAACTATCCATATTTGTAATGTCATTATTAAATATTATTATTATGTAAATAACTTAATTTTGTCATTTTAATTCAGTTGAGTGAAACTTCGGAAGGCTTCTGGTTTATCATTGCATAAAACATAATTAATTATAAGTATCAAATAATACTTTTAAAGAAGTTTAATCTCGATAGTTCATTCTTAAGTGGGGGAAAAAATATCCTGAAAAATACCTAAGAATTACCAAAATAGATATATTTCGTCTATATTTTCTGACTTCTCATGTGAGAATTCTGATTTCAGGAATACTAATGAGCATCACTTTAACTTTTGTCTATAAGCTAACCTTTACCGAAAATGTTTAGCATATTTAGTTTCCTCAAACGAAAGTGACAGTGGACGTGCTGCAGTACAAACTTAATTTTGTTCCTTGTCCACTCTTAAATACCTCTTCCCTTCTTCCAAATGTTATATTTGGATTCTCCAGGAACTGTAATGTTGGGAAATGAGCATGTTCATTTTTGCATAAACTGTTAACACTTACAACAGAATTCAGGGAGATTCTAAATCTTGCTCAGATCACATATTTTCAGTATTAGCTAGTGATAACTTTTCAAGATTACAGGGACCCTATGTTTGAGTCCATGCGAAATCATTTTCATGCATTTGAAGTGACATAGAGCGATACAAACACCGCGCATTGAAGAGAGATATAACATTGATATCGCACGCGTTAAAATTCAAATATACGGCTCCTGGACTATAATACTGAACAAATTCAAATATTTTATTCTTCACTGGAGAATTTTGTAAAAATATTAAATATAAATCCGCAAATTGCACGAAAGTTCATTGGACTAGTCGATAAATCACTAATAAAAATAGTGCATCCAAAATTTACAAAATGTATTTGCCAAAAATTTTTTGATGGGCAGTTATCACCAGTCATATTTTTCAAAGACAGCTAGATCATGTTCCAAAACATTCATTTGTAGTATAGAATGCCATAATTGGTAGATATTCCCATAAAGCTACTTTTGAGTTTGTTCTGAAATTTTATTTGTTGTTACATATGCGAGGCTTGACATTGAAATTGATGGCAGTTGCGTGTAGGTATCATGATTATGGAGATCATAATTTTTTTTGAAAGTCACTTCTATTATGTATCATAATTCAAAATCAAAACATTGGGTAGTAATGATACTTTTCAGTTGTTTTTTTTGTATAGTGAATTCCTTTTTAAAATGGGCTGATACACCCCAGAATATAAGAAGAAGAAGAATTTTTTTGATATTTTCTCTCAATCTTTTGTTTTTTTTCTCCTATAGATTGAAATCATTCTGGATACCATATCTATGCTGATTGTTCATGTCGAGAAGGCCTTACAACAAGTGATTCAGGGACTATTCATACCCGATACTACTAAATGTAGAAGTAGTGTTGGCGATATGATATCAAACACTGTGAAGAAACTTCTTCACATAAGAGAATTAACAAAACTCAATACTCTCCACGAGCATATAACTTTCAGTCTCGGTTTGTTACTTCATAAAAAGTAAGTAATTCAGTTTTTTATAATTCTGAAAATAAATAATGTGTCATTCCTTCACAATACATATTTATTTACTTTATTGATCCCAAGAAATGTTTCTGTTTAAAAAATAATAATAATACACTCTTACTTCTCTCCTAAATATGAATATCGATAAACAAGGTTGAGGAAAACATATTGTTTGTTTGCATTGTGTGATACTTCATGGGCTCAGACCCATTTCATATATTTTCAACTTATCAAGCAAATTAATACACATTTTTATATGTGAAATTTTGGAAGAATAGTTTTGTCGCTTTGGGTTTGATTTAATTGCTTTTCAGAAGTGATATGTTTGACAAGTTGTGTGTTACATTGTTCTTTCACTTTAAGAACTATTCAATGTCATATAACTGTTGCATTACAAACCTGAAATATGCCTTTTTAATCCGGCTGAAGGATCAGCGTGAAAATCTATGAAAAATTTCAGGAATGTTCTATTTTCTAATCTTGTTTATTTTCTGTTAATCTATTACACTCACTCTTTTTCATAGCCATATCATATAACAATTCACAAAAAAATATCAATATACAAAGTGATAAAACAAAACAAAAACATAAATATCAAATTCTAACATTTCTCCCCCCTGTAACGGCACCCATCCTAGCCGTTACTCATCTCCAGGAGATCCAGTGGGCATATCTTGACAGTTGGTCGAAGGTATGTTCCATGTTTTGTTTTGACGTCCACCACTCTTCCATCTTTGCCTGGATAAGTTTTGATTATTCTTCCCATTGGCCAGTTATTTCTTGGTAATTGGTTGTCCATCAGGATAACAACTTCTCCTTCTTTGATACTTCTAATGTTTCCATACCTTTTTGCTCTTTTCATGAGAGTAGGAAGGTATTTTCTCACCCACCTATTTCAAAAACATTCGGCAAGTTTTTGGGACATTCTCTATTGCTTCTTCAGATCTTCCTGTGTATTATTGATTATATCTATTGGTTTGGCAATACTTGAAGTTCCGATTAGGAAATGGTTTGGTGTAAGGCTTTCTGGATCACTTGAATCAGAGGATACATATGTCAATGGACGGCTGTTGACAGTGTGTTCTGCTTCCATTAGGTAAGTTAGTAAAACTTCTTGTTTTGGAGAGGTTTGCTTCAGGGTGATATGTAAGGCTTCTTTCACAGAACGTACCATCCTTTCCCAGGCTTCCCCCATATGTGGACTTCCTGGAGATATTCTTTTCCACTCTATTTCAGATGCAATCAGATAGGATTTGATCCTTTGTTCGTCCAACTGCTTGACTACCTGCTTAGTTCCTTTTCCATTGACTTCAATTAATTACTTCCATTGTCACTCCATATTGTTTTCGGTTGACCTCGTCGTGCTATGAACCTTCTCAAAGCCAGAATTGCTGAATCTGTGGTGAGACTTTCAGCCAACTCAATATGAATGGCTCTCACTGACAGACAAGTGAAAAGCACTCCATATCTTTTGAATCTTTTTCTTTCAATACTAGTTTCCATTGGTCCAAAATAGTCTATTCCCACATAGGTAAAAGGTCTGTCAGGTTTTGTCAGTCTTATTGAAGGTAGTTGTCCCATTTCTACTGCTATTGGTTTAGCTTTGATTTTTTTACAGAAATTGCAAAGGTTCAAAATTTTTATACTAATTTTCGCCCATGAATAATCCAAAATTTTTGTCTGATTTCGTTCAAAACCATCTGAAGTCCCCCATGTCCCGTTTTCCAGTGATAATAATCAACCAATAAATATGTAAATCTATGTTTATTTGGTAAAATATTCAGCCTCTTTGTTTCGAAGTGTAGCTCTGTGGATTTATCCGTCCTGCCTCCAAGACAAATGATATCATCCTCCAAATAGGGTGATAACTGATATATTTTGCTACATTTTGGAACCAAATAACCTTTCTTTAAATATTTCATTTCTACTGAAAAATACTCTTCTTGTATTCTTCTACACCATACTCTCTCAGCTTTTTCTAATTCATCTCTGATCAATTCACTCAGGTTTCTCGATGCTGTTGTTTTGCAATTTTCTATAAATCTAATCATATAGGCAGTTACCCTAATCAATTTCTTATATTTAGAATACCTTTCTATATCTGGAAGGAATTTCGGCCCTGAAGTAATAGTCAGTGTAACTTCCTTTTTTAGTTCTCTGTCTTCATTGGATATTCTAAAATCTCCCTTTTCCTGAACCCAGCAATCCTCTTCGAGGTACAAGAATTCAGGTCCTCTTATCCATGGAGAATCAGATTTCAGATTGGTGTCTCTTGAATCTCTTGTAGCTTCATCTGCAACGTTCTGCTCTGACGGGACCCATCTCCATTCAGAAATATCGGTATATTCCTGGATTTCCCCTACTCTGTGGGCTACGAAGGATTTGAAGTTTCTTGCGTCCGATCTGAGCCATCCTAAAACTGTCTTTGAATCCGTCCAGAAAACTCTCCTACTCACAGTGAACGTATGTTCTTTTTGGATTGTAGAAGCCAGTCTGGTACCCATGAGAGCACCCTGAAGTTCTAGCCTTGGAATTGTCCATGATTTCAATGGAGCAACTTGAGTTCGTGACATAATGAGAGAAATATGAATCTTACCATACTCTTGAAATCTGTAGTATCCTACGGTTGCTACTGCTTGCTCACTGGCATCACAGAAAATGTGAAGCTGTACTTCAAAATCTGAAAAATTCAGTAAATTGTAACACCTCGGTATCTCAACTTTTTCAATTCCTTTCAATTCATTCATCCATTTCATCCATTTTTTTAAATAGGGTTCTATTATTTTGTCATCCCAAGATAAACCACTTCTCCATATATCTTGGAGTAGAATTTTCCCTTTTATCGAATAACAACCCAATAATCCCATGGGTTCAAACAACGACATGACCACACCCAATATTCTCTTTTGGTTGGAATTTTCTTGCAAGAGAGAATACTTTTATCTATTCTATGAAAATTTAATGAATACTTTAAAAAATCTCTAGTGGGATTCCATGTTAAGCCTAAAATTCTATGTGATTCATTGGGATCACCTATTTTTTTTTTTTCATTTCTCAATTCTACAGGAATGCTATCAATCAATTTTTTCGAATTACTCACCCAGCCTCTCAATTCAAAGCCTCCTTGTTTATGAATGAATATGATCTCGTTTACTCTGCATATGGCTTCTTCTTCGGAGTCGGTGCAATCAAGGTAATCATCCATATAGTGTTTACCAATAATTCCTTCCACTGCATCAGGATACTGGTCAATGAATGCCATTGCGTTCTTGTTCTTCACATATTGTGCACAGAAAGGTGAAGATATAGCTCCAAAAATCATGACCTGCATCTGATATACTGAAGGTTCGGATTGGAATTCTTCTCTAAACAAAAACCTCTGTTCTGATTGATCTTCCTCTCGAATTTTTATCTGATGGAACATTTCCTTTATATCTGATAAAAATGCTACACGTTTTTCTCTGAATTTCCAAATAATAGATATAAGTGAATTGTATAGATCAGGTCCTTTAATGAAGAAATCATTGAAACATTTACCTTTTACTTTTGCAGCAGCATCGAAGACAAATCGAATCTTTCCTGGTTTATTTTCATTCACCACTGCAAAATGAGGCAGATACCATACCTTTTCTTCATTTCCATACTCTTCAAGTTTTTTTGCATACTCTTTCTCCAAATATTCCTAAATTTTTCTTTCATATGCTTTCTTGAAATCGCAGTTTCTCTCCATCTTCCTTTCTATATGGGTCAAGCGTTGTAGGGCTATGGGTTTGCTATCGGGTAAAATTGATTCATTTTCTTTCCATATCAATCCTATTTCCAATCTGTCTTCTATTTTCCTTGAAGTTTCTTCCATTATTTTCATAGCGTATTTTTCTTCTTTGTTCAGAATCGGTTTTTCCATGATTTTCAGTCCAAATGCCTCAGCTGAAATATATTTTTATACTTCATCATGCAAATCAAGATCTGTATTTTCGCGATGTTGGATATGTAAAACAATAGAATCATCTAATCTCCCCCTGAATTGATGCACATTCCCATGTATCACCCAACCAAGTTTGGTATGCGACAGTGCAGGAGAATTCTTGGGACCCTCTATAATTTCTCTGGTGCAAATTAAATCCCAATTATCCTGGCCTATGAGTAGTTTGGGTTGTATTCTATTCATGCTAGAGAAACTTACTTTTTGCAGGTGATAATTTGATTTCAGCTTAGCTGCATTGATGGATTGAACAGGTAAATCCATTCGTTTGAGTGTGTATACGTTTTCCAGTTTGAAGAACTTACCTTCTACACCCGATATCTCAAAGGAAGTCTTTCTTGATGGGACATTTTTCGATGTTTCCCTATCTGTCCATCTCAATCCCAAATTGGTATACTCACCGTCTAATTTCAGATCATTGGCTAAATCTTCATCTATCAAAGTGACCGTTGAAGCCTCATCGAATAAAGCATATACTTCCCTGTAAATATTATTTGCTTTAATGGTGATTAGGGCTATTTTGAGAAGAACTTCATTACAGATAGTATTCGAAGTGTGAGCCACAGTTTCACTTACCCCAATTCCTTCAGTTTCGGTATTTTCCTTTCTGAAATTATCCGTATGCAAAAGCCTGTTATGAAGTTTTTCACAATTATTCACTCTACACTTTCTTTTTCTTAAACAATTTTGAATTCTGTGAGATTTTTTCAAACAACTAAAGCATATACCATTTTTCTTGATGAATTCCCATTTCTTTTCTACCGGAAGGGCGATAAATTGTTCACAAATGTCTAAAAAAATGTTCATTTTTACAGTACAAGCACTTCTTTTGTTGAATATCTTTCTCAGAATGGTTCAAACTAGTAACTAATGTACTCTTCTGTCTATCTTTTAATGATTGCGATTTGGGGTATTTGTTTGTTAGTACTTGGGCATAACTTGCAGTCTCTGACTTCTGCCAGATCCAATCTCTAAAGTGACTGAGAGAGAATGTATAATTCGTTCTGACAATTTTCTCTCCCCATAGTAACTGCATATTATGCGGAAGTTTCTGCAACAACTCATCCAAAAGTTGGGGACAATTTAAGTAATTATTCATATTTAATGAATACAGTGTTTCCACTAAATTATTTAGGATTTCCGAGTAAAAAGTTAAACTTTTAAAGTCATTACTTTTGATAGGTGGTAAATTTCTAGCCTCATTTACCATACTTCTAACTATGAGATCATCTCTGCCAAATCTACTTTTCAATATATCTAATATTTTACTCACCGGTGCTCTTGAAATCAACAAACCTTCCACAGTCCTTTTTGCATCTCCTTTTAAACACTTCCTCAGTCTGCAAAGGTTTTCATCATTACATAATCCTAATAATTGGGTGGTACTTTCAAATTGTTGATGGAAATTCGGCCATTCCTTGAATTCACCGCTGAAAAAGGGTAATTCTTTATCAATAGACTGCCTTGCCATTAACAGTAAACATTTTTGGTTTGTCACAGTGACATTTTCCGACTTGATGTCTGTTTTTTCGCATTTGTCACTAAGCCAGTATTTTCCACATGTTCCTCATCCTCATCAAATCTATCCAGATTACCTACACTCTTCAACCATCGATTCACCTTGCCAGTCGAATCTACCTCTTCAGAACATCCGTCTTCCTCAATTATTTCTTGATAATCTTCAAGTTGATCCTTTTCAAGAGCCAATCTGTTTGCTATCATTTTCCTCTTTTGCTCTATTTTCCTCAGCAGAAGCTCTTCTTCCTGTTGCAACAGCTTGGCTAGATCTTCATCTGCGCGTACTTGTGCCTCCAGTTTCTTCCTTAGTAATGTAGAACTCTTTGATCCTGCTGTTTTCTTACTAATGGACGTCTTAGAACCTAGTTCATCGCCATTTCTATTATTAGCAGTGACTTTGGATGAAACTGATTTTGTTTTCGCTTCTGCTTCTTCCAGACGAGCTTTACTTTTGCTTCTGGTATCCATATTGCCAGTTCTTTATAGCTAGAAGGACCAGTAAATGTTGCGTTACAAACCTGAAATATGCCTTTTTAATCCGGCTGAAGGATCAGTAAATGTTGCGTTACAAACCTGAAATATGCCTTTTTAATCCGGCTGAAGGATCAGCGTGAAAATCTATGAAAAATTTCAGGAATGTTCTATTTTCTAATCTTGTTTATTTTCTGTCAATCTATTACACTCACTTTTTTTCCTAGCCATATCATATAAAAATTCACAAAAAAATATCAATATACAAAGTGATAAAACAAAACAAAAACATAAATATCGAATTCTAACAGTAACAGTGAAAATATTTCTCTTTTAGTGCAATTTAGTTCAACAGAAAATTAATATTTTTTGTTGATTATTTATCTACATTGAAAATATTTTACCATTTCCACATTATAAACAAATTGTAGAATAACCAAAACCTAAACAAACTTGAAAACATTCAACATTATTGATAGATTTCAGTAGGAATGTTTTTTAACTGCATCACATACTTTCATGACTTATCCTTATAGAAGATATAAAGAAACAGTATGGTATAAAAATGAATTCAGTTGATCAGTTTCAAAACATTTTTGCCCTAAGATATAGTAAAATGAAGCATGGTTCCAAACTGTCACAGATTAGCTTTGGTACTAAATATAAATGAATTATCTTGTATATATATATATCTGGATCTCTGGATTGTCCACCCAAAAACGGAACAAGATCAAATTAATAATTCGATGAATGTATAGAAAAATACTATGAAATACAGATAAAAGAACTAACTATTGATTTCAAAACTATATTCAGATTTTTTTTCTTGGTATATATAACACAAAGTTGTATCCTCACAAATAAATCTTTAATGATTTAGATCTATTTTAGTGGTGATTTTTTCAAAAAAAAAATTTTCTTCCACTTTTAGTATTGACTATTATTACTTTCGTGCAGCATTTAAAAAGTTTATTGAAGTTCCGTAAAATTCAGTCAAGAATCACAATCACTATGAATATCGTTGGGATATTGACACAAATACGAAGACGTCATCTGTGAAACAGAGTACAAAATCACATTGCAATTTCATATTTTGTTCCATTCTGGTAGCAGTGTAAGAATATATAGACATT
Source organism: Chrysolina americana (assembly GCA_958502065.1). Taxonomy (NCBI): domain Eukaryota; kingdom Metazoa; phylum Arthropoda; class Insecta; order Coleoptera; family Chrysomelidae; genus Chrysolina; species Chrysolina americana. Next base: position 18,630,792 of record OY293413.1, read on the forward strand.
TGAATTACAGATAAATTGAAAAAAACTACATAAATGACATATATTTCAGGCATTCCTATAACTGGAATCGAAAAAATTGCAAATTAAACTACTTAAATAGTGATACCTATGATAGAATCAAACAAATAAAACGCAAATATTAGATGTTGGTCTGTCAATTGAAACTGTCATTATTACCTCAGAAAAATAATGATATGTATTTTCTCATACTTTCAAAACAGAAAAATTTACTTGAAAAAATACAATTTTCTTGTTTTAATAAGAGTTCCTAAAAAAGGTATGTAACGCGTTGATAAAGGACCCCGCACTTTTTATAGGTAAAATGGTTCTCGGTGAAATTGTTTGAATTTTTAGTATATTGTAGTATTCGATTGAACTTGCAGGATCGCAAAGTTCGTTGATGGATAGATTTTGAAAAAATCGGTAATTTTTATTTAATTATTTTCTTATGATTTGAAAGTGCCAACTGCATTTTTTTTTCGCCCTTATCATCAATGTACCTTCATATTACTAAATATCATTCAGATTATATCATTATATACAGAATGAAAAATAAAAACATTTTAGTAATGTCTGAAAATTCGATGTAATAATGAAATATCGATAAAATTAATTTGGCATGCAATATACTATTCTTATTCCATCATTACTCACAATTCATACATTTTGTACAGGGCGACTTGATACATTGGTGAAATATATGGCCGGTTCTTTCGTACACATTCTGTATATTCAAGTGAAGTATCATCCTCCGAAGATAGCTGATACCGTATAAACATGAATTCGTTGGAATATCAATGAAATATCAACGTTTCAGAAATCATCCTGTAATTCACGATTAACTCGGTGAAATTCCTTTATTATTTTTTAATATATTCATCATTCTCTCCTCAACACCATCGCAAAAATTCAGTTTCCTACTATGACTAATTTCATCATAGTTACTTCAAATCCCAAGAAATAAAAATTACCGATTTTTAACTTGAAAATCTATCCATCAACGACCTTTGCGATTCTGCACGTTCAATCAGTACATCGAATACTACAATATACTAAAAATTCAGACAATTTCACCGAAAACCATTTTACCTATAAAAAGTGCGGTGTCCTTTCTCTAGAAACTCGTTTATTGAACACTAGTGTTTAAAAGGACGTTTATAACACTTGTTTCATAATATACTATATTATAAACCACTTTTTCTTCTGTTTTTGTGTTTCTGATTATTTATAATATATCTTTTAAATAGGACTCTGCTTGATATTAACATTTTGGGGATAACAATATAATATGTCAACTTATCAACAATGGAATTTAATACTTCACGCAGCATGATGATATTTATGTTGTATTATTATTATGTTTCATGTTTTTATTTTCTCCAAAAGTCTCAACTCTAGTTTAACTTTCCTTTGATAACGTTTTAGCTCCAGATATTCGTTTACTGACCATTAAAACAACGTTAATAAAAAAACTGTTATTTATAAACTCCGGGTTGCCGTTGTATAATCATAATCATACTAAACAAGTGGTCCTTTTTTATAAAAAAAAAAATAAAATACGTATATAAATAAATTAAATATGTTTCAATTTTAAGATAGGCAAAATTTTTGCTTATGAGTGTATATTAGCTATAAAGGCCAATCATTAATTACCACAGTAGATAATTTCTGTTGGAACTTGATAAACCAAACTTGAAATCACAAACATTTTTGCCACAAAGACAGATTATTGTCAAGTCGCCCTGGAGCGCTTATAGTAATGTTTCCCCCAACTGTACTGATGTGTAGATAGGATAGAATATTACCACCATAGGTTATAATCAATCATTGATTCAGTTCTTTTTAACTTTATCATTACGTAAATGAAGCTTTGTTAATAAGTTTTTATTTCTTTTGACTACGGAAAATTACAGAATGTCCCATTTATACAAGTTGATCTACATATTACCCGAAAGATTATTTCCTCGCCTTGTATAATATATAGTTTGATAGAAGGCGATTATTCTTCATTCAACAAATAATTTATAAAAAATAATCAACCACATTAAAATATCTCAAAAACAAGTCTGATAATTTTAACCCGTTCTATTGATAAATTTAATTCTCACAAAACAATCAGTGACAGTATTAGTTGAAAAAATGTATTTTTGAAAACTATTTTGCAATATTTTGTTTTTAATTCAAAAAAGTTCATTATTGTTACACTACTAAAAAAATACAAACGTGTGTTCATTGCCAATGCAAAAAAGGAACATTACTTTCAAATCATATGAGCATAGTTCTCTGTTATAGCTTATGAACCTATAGGAGTCCCACAATTTGAGGAAATTTTTGATTTTGAATATCTTGAATACGCAATTTTCAACAAATAGAAGTATGCGATTTTTTTGTGTTAGAGTAAATGAAATCTGAATTGTTTATACCTATGTGTTATATTCCTATTTTTCCTCAGGGAAATCTTCAATCAAATGACTTCACCTCAGAAAGTTCGTTCAATATCAAGAAATTTGGAACAACTCGTAGAAGAACTGCCCATATTTGTTATGAGGTTAGAAGCTTCTGTATTTGAAGAAAGAATGGAGTGGAGAGACTTCAAGTTCTGTTTCAAAGTGGGCACAAGCAAAGTGGTAAGTAATTATTATTCTTTCTGTGTTTAACCTAAAACAAGTTTTCTTATAATTCATGTTTACTTTGATATTATAGAAATAAAAAAACTTTATGACATTTCCTTTTCTTTTCTAGTCAGATATTTTGCAGAAGCTCTTGGCTCACACAGAAACTCTTCAAGATGTCATGATCCAGTTATGCGAGTTGGTTCAAAGAGATGCTTTCACTCAAACTCTACAGTGTTTAGGTCTGTTGACTGCAACAGCTTCAGCATACACCAGTGAAACTTCTCAAGTGTTTGCAGGCCCTAACCACGCAACCCCAAAGCATCACAGTGATGAGGTGATTTCAGATATTCATTACATGAACATGAAAAATCATCCAATATTCTGTATAAATGTTGTGTTGTGAATTATTGGTTTAGTTCATTATTATCCAATGATATTAGAATCAAAGAAATTTATAGTATCAAGTTATTGAGTGTTATGCTCTTCAGGTGTCTGAAATTAGACAGACAAATAGAATTTCTGTTGAGGAAATTGCGAAATTTACTCGAACTGCACTGTTTGGAACATATGGCTCTAATAATAAGTTCCCTGGAGTTTTATCCCAACACTAAACCACTATTTCTAGTGTTTCAAAACGTGTTTCGGTGGCCCTGGAAAAAGATTAATATATTAATTTTTACAGAAATGGCCTGATTTATACTGGTCCTGTACCAGCCAGGTCCTACATTGTAATTCTATCATATGTGGTATCAAATTGTGGGTAATTTTAACAAACTATGAACTAATTAGGAAGCGGTCCAACATCATTATTCAAAATTTTGTTATCCTAACTTATTTCTAGGCTTCCTGAGGCATCCAACTTGATTAATAGTAGGGGAGCCCACGATGCTAAATGTGGATTTACTCGAGCGTCATAGAGAGACCTATTGGATAGCAAAGTTTGGATGATAAGAAGAAAAAAATGTTATATAATGTATACCTTTTCATCGGTGGGGGAAGCGGCTATAGATTTTCAAATTTGTAAAAAAAAATTGTTGCATGGACATATTCGAGTGCGTCAGATATTGATAGCATCGATGTCCTATGTATTTTTAATAATGTACGTATGTTAATCTGACCGTTTGCATGATGGGGGTGGTCGTAGGTAAGGGTTGAAAATGAAAAAAAAAAAAAATTAATCGAGCGCGTTAGATTTTCTTAGGGGGTGTTGAGTGAACCTAAAAAAAGCTCCCTTGCAATAATCTGACGATATCGATGTGACGCAAACTCGCAGCCATTATTATAATATGAAAAAAAAAATCGCCATTTTGAAATACTCAAGTGCGTCAGATTAAGATATATATGGTTCATCTTTATGTCCTAGATGTGCTGTCTTATAATCTAACGATTATCTAGAGGAATTCGCCTAATCTGACAAAAAAAATAAAAAATAGGAAAACGGTTGACCCCAAAGGCCATTCCTGCAACTTCCCGCAAACTCCATACCTAAGCGCTCAACATCTCACTCATTTTGTTTTTCCGTTTAAAATCCGTTTAAAAGTTATTAAAAAAAAACACATTCGTAGTTTTTTTGAGATTTCTCAAAATGTACCGATACGAATCGGTTCAAGTTATATTCAAAATCTAAGTTTGGCCAAGCCATATAGATAGAGAAAGAGTGAGAGAGAAATATTAACGCGGAGAGGGGAATATAGGCATTACGCAGCTGCACGCATTAGACTTTATAGACGAATTTTTGTTATTTCGGCTTGTGGAAATCGTCAGATTATATATTTTTCATTATCCTTGAATTATTTTCGAGAATGTCGAGATGACGTTTTTTTTTTCAACTTAGTAGTCCTTCCCTTTCTTTACATCACTCTCAAATTGTCAGATTAGTAGTATAAACATTTTTTAGCATGTAATTAACTCACCCTACCTTAATCATCATAATTTTTTTTACTAATCTGATCCTTTATCCTGGACGCGCGGCCTTATTTATGAGGTTCATATTTGGTGGAGATACACAACCGGGTACAAGGTATCCCCCTATATATTAATCTGCCGCGCTTCAGTGAATCCCGAAATCCCCGCTTGGGCTCCCCTGCTATAACCAATCTTAATGAACTGATGAAATAAGGAAGGAAGAAAAATTTATAACTTTTGTCTAGTTTCCACTAACACTTTACTACTTTATTACGACCGGTTTCGGCTCTTACACCATTTTCAAGTAACTTTCAAGTAAAAGTTACTTGAAAAGGATGAGAAAGGATCATGGTTAATTAGGGCTTTATTTAATAATTTAATAATTACTGTAAGTTGGGACTTGAATTCGTTTAAGGGCATATTGAAGAAGTCTAATTGATAGTAATTTTCTGCACTGCATTGGATATTATTTGAGAGGTAGGACTCAATGTGTCAAATATTTTGATTGTGTCATCAAAGATTGTAACATCTGGGGTTTCCCAAGGATCCCATATAGGTCCACTACTCTTTTTGTTATTTATCAATGATGATTCAGAAGTAATACGACACAGACGCTATTTGACGTATGTAGATGACTTCAAACTCTAAAGAATCATTAACAATATCTGTGATGCTGAACAAAATGGATTTATGTGATTTGTTCCGTTGATTAGATATAAATTTGCTTCATCTTATTGTAAATAAATGATAGCATATCATATTTTTGAGAATTATGAATCCAATTCATTACTCGTACCAAGTGGAAAATGTTTATTTGCCAGTGGAGGAGAGTGTGAGAGATCTTTGCATATTATTTCACTCTAAAGTCACTCAGAACTACCAAAATATTGTACTGCTATCTCATTAGGTCACTTATTGAGTATAATTGTATTACATGGTGTCCGATTTATCAAGCTGATATTAATAGAATTGAGAGAGTTCAACATAAATTCTTATGGTTATGTGCATTCAAACTAGGATATCAGAGGACAGAATATGAAAATTATGCCATGAACATTTTATCTATCAAGTTGGGATCGTCAAAGAGCTGAAATAGATTTGTGATTTCTACACATGGAGATATAAGTTTGTAGATTTAATTGAACTTTTTTAATCTAAATGTCTATCTAAGAAGAACAAGAATGTCTGAACTGTTCATGGGTTCATGGCCAAAATGAGTTAATTATGGGGGTGGTTAATTTAGCAAATGATTCGATGAACAGAGAGATTTATTCCAAAGCCATTTCAACAACTATTTTTCAACAAAAATATATGCATTCAAAAATCAAATGAGGCACATTACTTTGTCGTAACTTAGTTCAAATTGTCTCTTAATTGTTTGTTTTTTATAAATTGGCATGTCTGTATATAAATAAATAAATGTTAGTGTGAGTGTGGGAGGGAATGTCGAAAGATGATGCACCAGCAAATTCAAATCAAATATATTTGTTGATTTGAAATTGTTCACGTCATTTAATAATTATCGAACTTCCTTTCGCCAGAACATGTTCTGACTGAAGTTATTTCTTCAATAAATAGTTTGGTTAAAAAAATATCCACTTTACATATGTATAGATTTGTGAACGTCGATATGATAGCAAATTTCGTTAGTTTTTTCAAAAGAAAAAAATTAATTACTTCGATTTTTTATATCTGAAAGTTTCTATAGAATAAGATGCATACTTGTTTTTACCTCTATTTGTAGTGGCTTACTTTTTTTTTGTAAATTATTTGTCAGATTATTAGTTTATTCAATGTAAAATTTTCAGTATCTTTGTATAATTCTAAAGATGTTTTGATAACTACTTTTATTGCTTGAAATAAAGTCATTATCTATTTGTCTCTTGACACAAAAAATTCGTAGCATTTAACGGTGTGATGTTTATTTTTAGCTCGATCTAGTGAAATCCTTATGTTCACCCAAAGATGCAAACAGTAGTTCCCTATCACAAATGTGCCTCCAATTACTGCATACCCAGAACAAAACAGATATGGAATTTGAAGTAGTGGGCATTAACTCTGAATCAACTGATAACACCAATGATGCAGCATCTCCAACTGAAGAAAAGTGTGTTTTAAAATCACACCGAGTAATTGTAGCTGCTAGATGTGATTGGTTCCGCAGAGCTCTATTATCAGGAATGAGGGAAGCCATAGATAAGTGAGTAGTTTGTTTTCAATTATATTTTTACAATGGTAACAATCATAAATTGAATTCCTCAAGTTTTGTGAGTCATAACTGCACATTAGCCTAACTGAGGTATAGTATTTAGCAAAGCAAGATCTTTTTTGGTAATTTGTACTCAATCTCTCTTTTATTTAGGTTGCAATGGTTGATGAAGTAAATCTTTTGTTTTAGGTTTTTTAAAGGCTGATGACTCGAGTGAAAGTCAAAAGTCAAAATATAGTTAAAGTCAAAATATACTTTATTGTCAGAAGTTATAAAAAACTTATAGACAACTTTTTAGTTTTAGATTAATATTAAAATTGAATTCAATTAATTAATGATAAAAAGTATAATGGTGATACTATCTGCATATCATCCCAGATGAAGGAACACCACCACTATATGCGCTCCGGGGCGACTTGAAAATTTAATGGCGCATTTTCTATTTCAACTGCAGGAAAAACCCGGAAAAATCTACAGTACCACCATTTAGTCCTTAACGAGTGAGGGAATGAATAAAAACATAATTCATGCTCATCCATCATTACACAAGAACTTCTTCATCTCTGCATCTCTCTGCAACTCCAGCTCGGGATTTCCAGTTTGTGAACAAATGGAGAGTATGTACATGAAAGCAGAAAAAAATGTTAATCAATAGCAGAGATACAAAAAAAAATAAAAATTATAATGCTTACTTACTATGCTCGATTCATGATATAAAAATTATGATCGATCATTATATATTATCATTGTCTGAAGTTATAGACTTATAGACAGAGCTTCATTTACTTAAACATTTTTCCCGTAACTTTTGAGCCTGTTGTGTTTATTAACGCCCTTGAAAAAAACTGAATTCTGTCCAGCTTCTCGAAAAATATATGTAGAATATGTTGTAAATATAATCGTTCTTGGCTTTTTTGTACTAGTGTTATCTAATTTTATCAGTAAAGTCGAATTTAAATCCTCTAAATTATAGAATTTCAATTTTCACAGTTTTTTGTATTTCTTCTCTATTCCATAAATTTTTCTTATGCCAATTCATACTTTTTTTTTAATGTCTGGCACAAATCTAACGTTACTTTTGCAACTTTTTCTAATATCTTTAGCGTATTATCGAAATCGTCACTATTGTCAGTAATATGTCTTATTAAAATAATATTCAATGGAAATTGCAGTTTTTATCAAAACACGAATGGAAGCAACCTTAAGAATTAAAAAAATTCTATAATCTGACAGTTGTAACAACTTTTTGAAGCCAACTAAGTTTTTGTCGATGTTTTTTTATTCTCCATATAAATGTATGTGGTGTGGGCAAAGTGCCGTGAGAAAAAATATTTTTCACAGTATGAACAATACATGATTTCGAAATTGAGTTCGCTATGAGAAATTCGCTACTTTTTATAGCAGTTGTAGAAAAAATATAATTCAAAAATGATACCTGTATTATAATTTTTTTTTTCAGAAAAATTGTTGTACATGATACCGGACCGTTTCTATTTAGCATACTGTTGGAATATTTGTACAGTGGAAAATTGAAAAGTGATCTGTCTTCTGAACAATTAGTGGAAATTTTACTGCTCAGTGATAGATACGAGATTGATGAACTGAAACACACTTGTGAATATGCTTTAGTGAGCAGTATTGATGCCGAATCGGTTTTATATTTTCTAAGTGTAGCTGATCAATATAATGCAGGGATACTGAAAGTCAGTTGTTATCGATACAATTGGTAATTTATTTTTGATTCGCATTTTACTTTTCAGAGTCGTTGCTTGGATTATATGTCTCGTCATCATGAATTAACTGAAACTGAGGAATTTTTTGAATTGCCTATATCTCTGCAGGCCCAGATATTTGAAGATTGTATCTTGACTCAACCAAGTGGAAAACCAGAAGAATTTGATTTTGGGCTAGAACATTTTCCAGTTTCTACGGCAAACAGCCCAGGTTCCAATGACATAACAAGGGCGATGGAGTCGATGCTATTGGCACCTGAAGTGAGCATTTATTTTGATATTCTCTATTATTTGAGTTGTTAGATGTTTTGGAACTTTCACCCTACCGAACATTTGGGGTTACTGAGTTTCAGTAGGACATTCAAATGTGACTTTCGCCGACAGTTATCTGTTATTGGGGTGAAATGTCTTTAGTTGACATTTTTTTCCTGTTGCGAGTGACCGGCTTCTTTTAAGGCAGTGACTAGCTCATTCTGAAAAAATTACAATTCACAAAGGCCTCTGAGCCCGAAAATATACAGTCAAAGTCAAAATATACTTTATTGTCAGAAGTTATAAAAACTCATTGGCATTTGAGCTTAATGTGATTTGAATCGGTACTTGATAAAAATGTAGAGGGATAATTTCACATGAAATCGCTTGGCTGTTTGTTATATCCTTTTGGATCTGAGAGAATGACTGGGTGTAAAATATTCATATATTTAATTAAAAATGTAAATTATACAGTGTGGGCCATAACGATTGCAGCATATGGAAAACATTTTTATAATCAGAGTTACAAAAAATACGTTATAGGGGATCGTTTCTGCATATTGGAAAACCTAATAATCGATTTCGTGACTAACAATATGGCGGTAATTTGGAAAAATTGATTACGAATTGGTAAAAGTGGGGTTATTTGTGAAGATAGCAAAAAAAAGTTATTCAAGAAAGTTGATTTTGATTCAATTTTAGGCCTACATTCGGAAATTAATATATCTATTTGAAAAAATTGAAAATCGCAATTTTTTCCAAATATTTTACTGACTTCATTGATCCCAAGAAACATTTCTGTTTATAGAGGGATTATTTTTTTTACATGAATTGAATAACAGCAATGTTTCTATTGATCAAAAAAATTTTCCTTTTTTTTTTGTATCAACTAATTTTTAGGGGTCATTATAAACTAATGTAATTAATAAAATGATACTTTTTAGGTTTGTTCTAAACAAGTGCTGCAAAATTTCAAAAACTACTACTACTACTCTTGCTGTTGCAATGGTTCATATCTTCCAACTTCGTTCGATTTTTTTTTTAACTTGAAGAGTCAACACTCTCGACCATAATCAATTTTCGTGGAAAAAGAAGGAAAACAATATGTATTCTGCAGAAAACGTAGAAACTTTGGATTTTCTAATGTATCTACTTAATTTTTATTCTTTCCCCAAAAATATTCTCATTTTTATAAAAAACCAAATAATTTTTTTCATCAAAGTGAAAAAGAAACAAATAATAGTTTAATTTAGGAACCAGAACAAAACAAACATGAGAAGTGAAAAGGAACTTGGTATTTATCTATCAGATTGCTGAGTGCTAGAATCCTACAATTATTAGCAAATCAAAATCATCGTCATTCCTAATCAACTCAGTTTCAAGTGTTATCATTGAACAAAAATATCACATAGATTCTTGCTCCATACCGACGAACATGTCCTGAACGACATTTTATTATGTTGTTATAAATATAGTCAAATTAGTCTTGAAAGAAACTATTGTTTGACTGATTTGTAAATGTCAAAATAAAATTTGTGCTCAATTCTGGTAGCTCAGAAGGTAGAGAACACACAGAAAATCTTGATAGAGTTTTCTCTGGTAGTGTATTTCTGGAAAACGAAAGGTTCCCATTAGACTGATCTTTTTCAGATCTACATTCCTTTTTGAACTCATGTCTAGATTAGTTCATTTTCTAGTTGTTTTCTGTGACTCGATGTCACATATGTCAGTGGTCACTATCACTTGTCAATAGTGTCATTGTCAATTTAAATTTCATTTCCACTTCAACATTCAGACAGATATGATGTAGTATCCCATATCTTTATTTTATGAATCATTGAACAGGATGAAAATTGTTCAATTTTAAATATGTTGTAACATTTTAATTTGGTCCATGGACATGATGTTTTTATATGGCTTCAGGTCACCTGACGAGTAAGTAACCTCACTTTTCATATCTTTCAAATTTCAAAAATTTTCATTTTATCAAATTCAATTTCAATCATTACTTACTTGCAGGTACGCATTGATGATGACTTAACAGTCGAAAGCGCTCTGCTATAAATTTTAAAATAAAAATACTTTGCACGAAATACAAATTTTCTTCCTTCAAGTATATTGAAGCGTGCACACAGCTTGACAAATTCATTATTATTATTTGTCGTGGCGCCCCGGGGCGACTTACTGATGTATTCGGTGATGTAATCACTTTTCAGCTGTAGAAAAACCCGGAAAACCTACAGACTCATGCAGACAAGACGTAAACAGTAAGAAAATTAAATTATTTTTTAAAATGCCACTTACACTTACAAAACAAGATAAGATTGAACTGATTGCGAAATGCGAGGAACACTACAATAAAGTAGTAGATAAGTTGCCGAAATATTCAATCAGAGGCATCCAGGCAAGAATGTTCACAGTTCTACTATGTCAAGAGTTTTGAGGAAATTCAAAGAAACTGGTTCTGTTTATAATGTATTGAAAGTTACCATTGAAGAGACCGTTCCCAATGAAGAAAACGCTTTGAATATATTATTAGCAGTTGCCGAGAATCCGAAATCCTCAACAAAGGCAACTTGCTGTTGAAACAGGCGTTGCTAGAACGTCTGTTAGATGAATTTTCAAAAAAAGAAAAATTCTACCCTTATCGACCCAGATTTGTGCATTTTTAAAAGACTGAGATTACGATTTTAGGTTTGATTTCTATACCTGGCTTCAAGGTTCAATTGAAGATGATCGATTTTTTTTTTAAGTTTTTTTCATGAATGATACCTATATATATATACATATATATATATTTATTTTAAAAATAATAACATCCTACCAACATATTTGGTCTGTATAAACAAGGAATACCACAAAAAACTGTATAAGAATACAATAAAAAGTAAAATTAAAAAAGTCTAAAAAAGCATTTAGAACATAATGGACATTGAGCTCCCAAGATTGTTGGTGGTGGGCAACTGAAAATCCCCATTTCATTGTGTAATGCAGAGACTAATATTATTTTAGAGTTAATGTTTCGTGGGAGATATTTCAATCAAAAATCGTTAGGCCATTTTTTGTAGACAAAAACCTCAATTTCCCAAGATATTTAAATTTTTTTAAAACTGAATTGTCGGAGTTCTTAGCTAATCTTCAACTGTCTCAGCGAATGAAACTGTATTTTCAACAAGAAGGTGCTTCAATCCACTCAACATCAGAAGTCTGGGAATGGTTGGATAGTTAAATTGATGAAAAATGGATTGTGCGATATTCAGTTAACACTTGGCCAGCTAGGTCACCAGATCTCAGCATCCTAAATTTGTTTTTGTGGAAATATTTAAGAAATAGTGTTTACAAGTTCAGGCCCTTCAGAGACACACTCCATTTGGAACAGTGTATAAGAGATTGCCTAGCGTTAATTACACCCTCATTGCAAAATGTTCGGCTAGAAATGTCGTCTAGGACAATGTTATGCATGGAGCGCGACATGTGGAATTCAAGTGATATTTTTGTTCATTGATAAGACTTGAAATTAAGTCAATTGGGGATGATAATGATAATGATTTGCTAATTAGTGTAGGATTCTAATCCTCAGCAGTCTGATAGATATTATTCTTTCTTACTTTTCATGTTTGTTCTGGTTCCAAAAATAAACCATTACTTTGAAAAAAATTATCTGATGAAGATAAAAATGAGAATATTTTTGGGGGAATAATGAAAATGTAGTAGAAAAATTAGAAAATCTAAATTTTCTACGTTGTACTGCGAAATATATATTGTTTTCCTTCTTTTTCCACAAAATTTGATTACGGTCGAGAAAAATCGTCTATATTAAAAAGTTTAAAAAAAATCGAAGTTGGATGATATGAACCATTGCAACAGCAGGAGCCATAGGAAAATCTGGTTTTTGAAATTTTGCACAATCATTTGGGAAAAAACTTAAAGTACCATTTCATTAATTACATAAGTGTATAATGATCCTTAAAAATGAGTTGTACGAAAAAAGGGGTGTTTTTTAATCAATGGTAAAAAATAGTATTCACGTGAAGAATCCATCCCAATTCTACAGTTAATTCAAACAATATTCGTTCCTCAATGGCGGAACATTAATTAATTATTTATTGTAGCACTCCAACCACAGTTCATTGGAAGATCTAGCAATAGATCAAAATTCCTCCAGGATGGATACTTGCATCTCCCAACTGAGGGATATTGTTGGGGAAACAGTGTCGAGGGACGCACTCGTACAGGTTATTTTAGCCGCGGACTTCGATTTACAACGAGCCGTTAACTATTTCTATGCTCGTAACAATGGGGATGAGTAGCATATCAAAATCCTAACGAGAATATTTCATTCAAAGTTGTTTTAATATTTGTGACTGATGATGTGTTACCTACTGTTTGCGGAATGTATCCGTCAAAAGAATTTTTTTTTACCTACCTTTGGCCATAACATCTTGTGATTTGGAATTATCATCCTAAGGTATTATTCATCTTTGGTTTGATGAATATTATCAATGTAATATAATGTATCCCAATTATTTTTTACGTTCTCCATACTTTTTCTCTACTGAATTTTGCACACATATTTCTTCATAAAATAATCACCGTTTACTTTGCAGAATATGAATATTTTACAAGTCATTATTTGGTTGAGCCACAGTTTATAGCTAAAAGAATCAGTTCGCTCACTCGCCGCCGTCTTGTGTACAGGATAGAATAAGCGCAGGGGAAACAAATTCAGGTTGCGCAATAGAATTGCACACAAACTTACATAGTTTCGTATTTCTTGTACTATCAAATTCCTATATCAGGATAAAGTCCACAGGTACAAAAAAACAATCTTGAACTGACTATTTTAAAACATAATTAGTTTTTGTATCTGAAAATTCATTTATGTACATTTAGTAATTTTTAATGTTTATAATAGATGAGAATAGGGAATTTGTGTTTGTTCATTTCATTGCATTTACTTACCCCAATATTCATGAACTTCTTGTTATTTTTCTGGATCCATAAGTACATTGGAAAAATGTATCTTCAGTGTTTCAAAGAAGTTGAAATAAATGTAAATGGAAAATTAAAATACTTTCCTATGAGAAATTACAATTACTTGAGTGTGGTAATCACTAATATTGGAATAAATCGTGTCACATGAAACTCATCTTACTTGAATTCATTAACTTATATCTGTTCTCAAAATTGGCTTTTGATTAGTTTCGATACTTCATCGTCAGCTAGAACACTGATCCCAAAACTTGCCCGGCATCTTCAAATTAACGAAAAATACATAATATTTCCCTCACAAACTCCTACCCAATTTTGAAAGAAGTCAAATCAATAACCACAAAACTTTTTTGCCTTTTAAAGTTTTTGTCACAAAATTCGTTATCTTCCTCAAAACTTCTAGATTTTCATCAATTTTTTAATAGTCAGCCCATAATGCATTTGTTTTTTCAACTGAGTGATGTTTAAAAACAATAATCTGCAATTTAAATAAATCAGACCTCAACACGGTCAAAACATCCACAGTTTAGGTACCTATTTTTAGTTCCAGCATTTTTATGTTGAGCATTGTATGAATTGCAAGCGCCTGTATGCGCAAGGGATAAGATTGCAGGTTGCGCAATGCACAAACGTGCACAAAAAGATCCGACGCCAAGTGAGCGAACTGATTCTTTTAGCTATAAACTGTGGTTGAGCAATCAAGAATAATTGGAATGAATGTTTTCCAACAAAAATTGTGATTTAAATTAGGAAACTAGTTTTCTTAAATCAAAATATGTGTAACTGTTTCACAAAATATATTCTGTGGGCTTGAACTAAAATTATTGAATTAATATACCTATTTATAATTTTGTACTCTGTTACTTTAGTTCATTTGATAAAATAATTATTCTTAATTGAACAAAATTTGGGTGTGATTTTGGCCCATCTCATCTAGTAGAGTTTGACAAACCTATTCACATTTGTTTGAAATAAATTCCAATATATTTACTGTTGATTTTTCAATAATGGGTAATTTTTTATATTATTCTGTGATAATTTAAGAATAATTTCTGTTGTTTTTGTATTATTAATGCTGAAAACTGAATGTCCATTACCGAATCATTCCTCAAAAAGATGACCCTTTTGAGAAAAAAGTATTTATTTCCGATATACTGGAACTGAATTGATGCGTGTTAATTAAACATGGGAAACTGATATTATCTATCACTTTCTGAGTATGTTTCATATGTTGATGTTGCAACTCACCTTTCACATCTAATAAAATTCGTATCGAAATCTAGTCAATAATGTGAATAATTCTGGCAATATTTCATCTCGTCTCATTTGTCAGAGTTTGGATGTATTTTAGAATCCGATTTTTGAACATTGTTAACACCTTTTCCGTGTATATTATATGTAATATTTGTATTGTTGTTCTCTTTATCTTTACCGTGTATTATGTTAACTTTCGTGATTTATCTTTTCAGTGGTTTGACTGACTATTTATATCTCATATTTATAAATGCATTTTGATGTTATTGTTAAAACATAAAAATAATAAATTATTTATTACTGCTTTTTTGATGCTTTAAATTTCATCCATCTCAGAAATCTCTAGTCATTACATTTTACGCAGTTTAACTGTATATATTGATATTCCAGTGTTCTTATTAAGATATGCCCAAAGCTGAAATGTAACAAAAAATGGGCTTAGAAAATTGAGGAATTGAAATATTTGTTGAAATCTCTGGAAATGAAATATTTTGGTAATTCACTAGCAGTACTATTGCAAGATGTATTAAGACAGAGGCTCAGAATGTCGAACATACTTGGGTTTCTGTAATAATTTACAATAACAAAATCATGACTGGTTCTGTTTAATTACCATCAGCAATCTACCTTTTTATCCATGCATCATTGAGCCGACGTAAACAGTGTAATTGAAAGTTGGAATCAACTAAAATTCTTCATGAAGGAAAATAATCAACATTGACATGATAGGTAGGTACCACACCCTCCAACAAAATGAATAATGTGGAAACATTGCCAATTGATATTATTTATTTTTACCGCAAAACAAGAGAGATATTATGTAGTTAACTACAATAAATATGCGTTCGATGAATGTTGTCATGTGATACTTTCGAATCAGGATTAATGATAACAGTTCGACTAGAAAATATTTTTTCTACGACAGTGCATTTTTACCCACTTTCCCGTACGAATTTTTGTTTTTAAAGTGTCACTTTCCCGCATTAGTGGTACCATTTTTGATCTAGCTGGTGCTCTTCGCAGAGCGGAGCTTATGAAAATCACGCTTGGCGATATTCAAGATGAAGGAAACGTAATTATTTTGAAAATTTCCGATTCAAAAAACCATACTTCAAGATCCCTTGTTATATCTGAAGACAAAATGAATGGAACCTTTTTAAAGCTCTATAGAAAGTATGCAAATTTACGGCCTCCTACCACCACGACCCATCATTTTCTATCAATTTAAAGAAATGCCCTGTTCAGTGCGTAGGCGTGAACACATTTGGTGAAATGCCAACAGAGATCGCTAACTACTAGGCCTACATAACCTAGAACGTTAAACAGGTCACAGTTTTAGACGATCCTCGAGACGTTTTTATCAGATTCAGGCGAAGGGGTAACCAACATAAAATGTCTTGGAGGCTGGAAGTCAACTGCTGTTGCTGATTATTTGGAGGACACCATATAACAGAAGAAAACCCTCTCGAATTGAATTCTTTCATGTGCTGATAACTTGCAACCGATGCCGTCTTCCTCATCTTCATGCACTTTGCAATATACGAGTGTTTATGTTACCACCAACTAACTACGCTGGACCGGCTATTTGGACTCATTTGCAGAATGCAACGAATTGTGTTTTTGACATTAATACTAATAATAATTAGTGGATTTTCATTGAAGGATATGTAGGTTTAATAGAAATATATATTTTCAAGTTGAATCTGTATGCGGTCGTTGAAGAAATAATGTTCCTAATTCATGCGTAAAGTATTACTTTCTGCACTTGTTAGAAATATAACCATTGATTTGAAAAGAATGCCCACGTTGAATGAATCTCTAGCTGATTGGTACTTTCGTTTAGTTTGGGTTTGTAAATCATATTTGTAGTAAGCAAATGCAGATTCGCTAATTTACCGCTTCGATCAACTTGGTTGTAGATCGTGGTGTAATCCGTGGGGAAATATTAGTTAAACAGTTGATTATTATTCATTTGGCAGGGACAGGACAATTATAATGTCCGACCTACCCTGTCACTGATGAGAGGCAATAAACCTCGAAACATGCATGTCTGCAGGTGGTCATTCCCAGCTAAATGAAGGATCATTTTCTGTTTAATTACGAGACGAGCACTTGCAATTGGGTCTTCTTTGAAGAACGTTGCACAAATATCTGTCAGTTGTAGTTCAATGTCCGTCGTGGTATTAGCCAGGGAAGTAGTTGTTTTCTGACAGATGTTTGCCTTTATTTTCCACTTTGTGGAAACGCTTAGAGAGAAGGGTACCCCTGTATTCTTTCAACATTACCGAAATCAATTCAACGAACGCACCATGAGCGAGATATAATCTGTGAGTTGAGTTCTGTGGCAATTCATCGGTAAATTACTTATTACTGCATTCTGGTCGGTAACTGACAGTTCTCACGGGTCGGAGATTTGTAAACACAGAGTAATCGAAACAGCAAATGCCTATTCATATTCTTGCATGATGGCAAATGATGATTGTGAATTCATAGCATTCAAAGTAATCATGATAGTGTAGTGGCATGTTATCAAACAGATGACCGGGGTTAGCTCTCCGCGGCCGCCATCTTTTTTTTTCGGGAAGAGTTATTTTCCGTTCCATTTGATAATGGTGCATAATATCAATAGAGAGTTATTTGAATTTGAATTGCGTTGAAGTTCTTTTTTTTTTAGTGACCAACAGCGTTTTTTTGCTTGCGTCTCAGATTTAACTAATTCACTCGGTGATATCTTCAGTGGTAGAGATACAATAAACCTACCGTTTGATTAACTTTTGTTATTTTCTTCTAAAAAATACTTTTGTTATAATGCAATCCTCAACCTCCCAAAACTTCATCCCGCCCCTTAGAAACTACTTTGAGTGTTTTCTTGTTACTCTTTTTATATTGATCCCCCTTTCTCGATGTGATACAGTCTAGTTTAGTTAAAATAAGAAAAATTATCAAAGTTTGTTCTATTTGTCAGTGGGTTCTTTTAGTTGAGCAATATACCTCATGCTTTGAAACCATATCAATAAGATCACATTTTTTAGCAATAGATTCTGTTTGTTTTGGCTCTACTACATTAAATAACACCTTTGAATTTGAACTAGCAAACGATTGTTATCAAATTTATCTCGTAACGTACCATGCTACTTGCTACGCTACTGGATAATTACAATTAGAAAGTTATGTGAAACGTTTAACTTGAGCAGCACTACCCTTTAGAGCAGCTCTTAGATAATAGTATTTTTGAATGTAATGTAATGTATTATTGGTGTGTATAAGAGACTCGAATGTACTCCTAAATTCAAGTCATTTATCCATTGAACCGTTCAAAAGTTGGTAAATTGATCATTGGAAAATCCACATCATTCATTTGATCAGAAATGTCTGGAATTTCGAATGAGTTGCTTTCTAATCTAAGATAACACTCTTTGTTATTTGCAATTATTATTTTAGCAACAGACATCACTGAATGAAATTTATCGTATTGGTCTTATATTTCATCATCTGTAACCGATAATTCAAAAAACGTTTGCAGAGTGTCAGGTTCATATTTGAGGTAACCCACTTTGTATATACGCTTTTCCAAATTAAATATATTTTTTCGTACAGCAACATTCATGTTTAATTGCATAACGCACTTATGAAATGTCAATTCTGTTCAATATTTGTTAGGGCGAGTAGTAAGACAAGTTCACTTGAACCATCAGTGAAATTGTCTTGTATAACTTGTCCTTAGACCAATTATGATTTGTTGTTATACATATTATATTATAATATTCTATTTTGGAGATACTGAAATCATATAATCAATCACTTTGTATCGAAATTGGGGTAACCTGTTGAATAAAAATAAAGAGAAATGCAAATAAATTTAATGTAGTAAGATGTGAGTTGGCACACTTCATATCTGAAACACCATTAGATAATCAAATCAGAAACTTTTCAAAACACTTGAATTCTATGATTTTCTCGATCACACACTAGAATGTGGCCGTTCGGTGTCATAGCCACACCTTCAAGACCTTTGAATTCTCCTTTTCCTGTTCCCCAACAACCAAATGCTCTCAAAAATGTACCGTCCGGGTGAAAGATCTGTATTCTATTGTTTCCCGAATCGGCCACACAAATATAACCTTGGTCGTCCACTGCAACTCCTCTTGGGAATTTGAATTGTCCTTCGTCTGAACCTTCCGTACCAAACGAACTTAGTACTTTTCCATTAACATCGAATATCTGTATTCTATGATTGTTCGAATCTGAAACTACGACCCTGTTTGTATTTGACACCGCTATGTAGTGTGGGTGTTCTAGTTGGCCTTCTTTGCTACCCATCGATCCAAATTTACCGACAAATGTACCATCTGATTGGAACACCTATAAACGACGAGGGTGTTATTGAAAACAAAAAGTTGTAAAACAATAGATTTTCTCACCTGTACTCTGTGGTTTTCCTTATCGCAGACATAAATGAATCCCAAAGCATCAGTTGTGATACCCCATGGATAGTTGAATCTGCCATCTGCCGTGCCTTGACTGCCAAATGTTCGCAAGAATCTACCAGATGGATCGAATACCTGAAAAATTGTATTCCAGAGTTTCAGATTTCCATTTTTGATGTGCTATTTTTATCAGAAGTTCAAAGGAACGAGCCAAACAACTAATATTTACAATTAATATTTGAAGTTAGTAGGTATTGTCAGTTTTATTACGAGTGAAATACAATAATGGTATGTGGAAAACCAACTGATCCAAAAGTGCAAGAAATTATTATTAATCAGTATCATAGAGGGAAAACAATGCGTGAAATTTCCAGTGAATTGAATATAGCAACAACTACTGTGTTCAATGTAATTAAAAAATATGGTGAAACTGCCAGTAGTTCGTGGTAAAAGCTCAGGCCGTCCAAAAGCTGATTCTCAAAGCAGTGTAAGGCATTCAATTGAAATATGTAAGTCGGGAAGAAGAAATACACTACGAGAAGTAACTACAAGATGGAATGAATGTTTCTAGAGAATGCTGTCGCAAATATATACAAGGTAGGTACTTCTTTGTGGTATATATTTTCAATTTTTTTGACTTACAGGCTAAAGATGAACCAATGAATCGTTACATGTCGGCCAAATCAAAACTTTCGAGGACCAAACATGACTGGGACAATCTATAGCATCGAAAGCAAATTTGAAGTCTGTATGGGAGATTACCGAAAGCGTTCGAATCGGGGAAAAAACAAGCATTCATTCCGTAAGGACGGCCTCAAAAGGACTTTAAAGTTGCCAAAGGGCATCGTGGTTTGGAGTTGTATGTCGGCCAAAGGGTTGGGAACTTAACACTTTATTGAAGGCACAGTAAACGCAGACAAATACCAAGAAGTCCTTGAACATTCGCTTTTACCAAGTGCAGCAAAGTTATTTCCATGACATTAAGGTTTTGTCACATCCCTCTAGCTACCCACATCTTAATTCAATACAGACACTGTGGCGCAAAATGGAACAACGCCTAAGAAATAATTCTCAGCGTACTGTACCACAACTACGTGCTGAACTGAAAATAAATATTGGGATAGTTTCACCCCTGAACTCTGTGAAGGCCTATAGTTAATAAAATGCCCAATAGAGTTCAGGTTGTTATTCGAAAAATTTAGCTAATTTCATATTTACAATTAAAAACAATTGTTTTTTTAATTGTTGTCTTTTAAAATTGTTTTTCTGTTAACCAGCTGTCGCCTCCCATCGAACGACAGACCACAGAAGTTGAAACTTGTGCGAGCCAAGGATTAACGAGGTCTTACTTTTTAAAGTGCGATTCCTAGCACTTTTTCAGGCCATCAGAAATATAAACTGAAGTCGCTGGGCTTTATGCTCATAAAAATATTTTAATTCGTTGTGAATATAAACCAACTGCTCTTTCAGGTTTGAAATTTTTTTAGATTTTTTATTCATCTTTTCTGTAAGTAAGAATGTTTACCTTTATAAAAGGCGTAGGGCAGAAGGACCTCGGTCGATAGCCTTTTGAATTGAATGTAATTCTAGTTCAATGAACAACATATTATTATTATTTTAAAAGGCGTAAATTCATCAAGTGTATTCTTGTATAGGTAACTACCATACTCTTCGACACATATCCACTTACTGGATCATTCAATACATTTTTTCGCACATGCATAGGCGGTGCTACGACTAATATAAACAAAACGATTTAACATTACTTCTTTGGAACTATGTACACTGATGTCAATATTCAACAGGAAAAAAGCGATAGGTTCTAACAGATGAAGGATTCAAGTGCCAGATAAATCACATTATTAGTGGATAAAGGATTCATGAACATAATTAAAATGTACATAACTCCTTCCAGCAGGATTAGTGCAAAATAGGTGAACATAAATCCTTCATCAACTCGAAACTTAAATAATTTTCACATTAGATACATGGAATCTATGCCAAAAAAATTGTATGTGTTTGAAACCTATATCCACTGAAAAATCACATTTTTCAAAAAAATGTCACATAGATCCTTCATCCACTTGTGTCTTCAATTGTCATTATTTTATATTTGTGCTGATGAAGTTATAGTGTATAATATAATTTGAGGGTGTTCTTTAGTTTTGAAGTGCTATATTTTTCTAGTTTCTGAAAGAGCAATGGCGATTGGCAAGTGTACACTGTACATTATATACAATCTTGGATAAATACAATACAATCAATCCTACTTTATCTCTTAGTCCATTACTGCGACAATGCACTACCATACAGAAATTATGCATTGTGTAACGAAATCGATGACGTAGAACTTAATGAAGTTTTTTAACAAAGAATCAACACACATGTAAAATATAAACAACCTCCATCAATGTTCATTCTTCGAACAACTGATTGTGACAGCTGCAGATATTGACCACTAGGTCTATGGACTTTATGTTCAATCGTTGGATACATATTTTTACTAGAAAAAGAACTCACTTGTATTCTGTGATTGTATCGGTCTGCAATAATGAATTGTCCAATGCGATTTACGGCAACTCCGGCAAGACAGTCGAATTCCCCTTCCTTGTTCCCGTACTGTCCGAACTCTTTCAAAAAGCGACCGTTGGAATCGAAAACTTGAACTCTGTGATTCGAGGAGTCGGCAACGATGATAGAATTATCTGGTCCGACGGCTACACCGCGCGGCCACGTGAAACATCCGGCTTCGCTCCCCCGGCTACCAATTTGGAACAGCTGCTGGCATTTTTGTAGGTATTGACTCCTAGGAGAGGTACCTGCCACTGCCTGAGCGATACCTATAAAAAAATGATGAAATATAATTAGTCGAACACTGAAAATTTCGGGATATGTAAGCACTACCGAAGACATTTTTTATTTTGGAAATTATTGTATATGATATAATTATGATGACAGCCGGGGCATGGCGCAGTGGAAAGAGCGCCCGACTCTGGGGCGAACGAGCTGAGATTTTTTCAATTTAATTTGACCGACCAAATTATTTAAATCTCGTAGCTCGACTAGGGTGAGTCCAGCTCGAGTAACTGTCGCGTTCAAATTAACAGTGATGATCCTAGCGTATGTAGTTGGTACCACAGTCTAACCAGAATACATTGCGACTAATGATTACAGCAATCGATGCCACTATACACACCAAATGAAAAAAATGAAGATACCAATTTTATTAAGTAAGTATTATTTTTAGGAACAGAAATGTTCGGTTATAGTTTACAATACGGATTATAATTGTCCAATCCATAGATTGTCGTCAACAGAAAATACTCCAAGAGTATGTATGTATTAGGTTCTTCAATAAATTACCAACAGAAGTCAAACGAGAAGTTGACATAAAAGTATTCAAGAAGTTTATAATCAGAAAATTTGAGACCAAAAGAACTAATCAGAAGACAGAGCGAACTATCTGGCTCACGTAATAATTCTGGAACGTCTAAGGACTATGAAAGGGTAAGTTCACAACAGTTGTGCCTATAACAGATCTTCTTTAGAGGCTAAAAATCATCACTCGGTACGATGAGGAATTACTTAATGTTTTGGGAAGCAGAACTTAGCTATGACAATGGAAGATCCTACATGCTAGTCAAATGTCGTGGAAGGGTGGGAAAGGGCTAAATAATAGTATCTTCCATCGATGAACCGTAAATCAAATGTTGTGGCATTGGTACCGGTACCCTGGTATAATAGAAGACCTAAGAGAGTGCTCCAGGTGAATATCCAGCACATTAGAGATGCAACAGAAAAAGTCAGTGGTAGACTACAACGTGACGCTCATCCAAATGAGTAAGACTGTCAGAAATATCTCCAAAATTTCTTTTGTCATTATGCGTTGAAAGAGTAGGTTATAGCGCAACCAGGATTTCAGGTTGGGTGAGGGGCTAAACAAAGCTAGACTGTTCAGATCTTTTTCTTTTCATTAAACGGACAACTGGATGTTCTGAATAATGATAGTGATTGGTGGCTATGGGTGGGGGTCTCCTACATCTGCCACTGTACCTAAGTTTTGATATACTAATAATAATATGGCAACTGATCTGAATATGTCAAATATGACACTGTCATCGTGAAGTTTGACATTTTTAATGGTGAACATTTCGCTGGTTTTCCGTATTCAATCGTGGAAGAATTTCGTAAAGGTCGTCTAAAATGTGATAAAACGTAAGATTGAGACATATTTGGACTTTAGTTTCCCTAGCATATATTCAATATTACATTACCATTTGGCCGTCAGAAAAATTTCTTTGCTGGATACCGCATAATTCGACCATCGCCCAAAAAAGCTCGTATCGATTGGTGCAAAGAATTGTTTGATAAAATTCAGCAACAGCTAGGCGACGAATCATGGATCTATAGTTATGGACCCGAAACTAAACAACAATCGACTGTATGGGTCTTTCAAGACGAGCCAAATCCAACCAAAGATGCTCGTGCACGAAGCACTTCGAAACAAATAGTCGTCTGTTCTTTTTGAATTAACTAGAGATGTCGCCACAGTTCCGTTAGAATAACGTAGAACGGCCAATTCTTATGGTACATTACCATTTGTTTGCCAGAAGTGTTCGGAAAAATCAGGGAAACCAATCGCAAAAGACCACCACGAAAGTGCAAGATCTCACGCATAAACTCAAACAAAAACGTTTTTGAGCAGTCAAAACAACGAACTGATGGGTCATCCTCCGAACTGTCATTGTTTGGCACCCAATGATTTTTTTTATTCCTGCAGATCAAAAATAAGTTGCGAGGTCAACGTTTAATTCACATGTTTTGGAGGTACCTGAATCGGAATGGAAAAATTGCTTCGGAAAGTGTATTGATAATAATGGAGAATATTAAAAAAAAAATAAAGCTACTTCCGATTATGAATATTTGTTTTTATTTGTCTATCTCAGAACTTGAGTTATTAACACCCTTATGAAATTTGTTGGAATGGTCATAATTTTGATTGAATGAAGAGTGAACGACTATGATCCCTCTATTTTACCTATCAATAATATAACACACTGAAGAGTTCATGTGCAACAGGTCCAACGTGTTGAGACCTTCAGTCTATCGTTGATGGCAATACA
This sequence comes from Chrysolina americana, assembly GCA_958502065.1. NCBI lineage: Eukaryota > Metazoa > Arthropoda > Insecta > Coleoptera > Chrysomelidae > Chrysolina > Chrysolina americana. The sequence goes on from OY293413.1 coordinate 18,655,302, forward strand.
AGTATAGTTTCACCATCCAGTGAAGATGTTTAGATGTGTAAATATTGAAAGTTGTGATTTTCGATGTGTTGAAGCTGGGTTTATAAGCCGTAAAACAATTGTTGATGTTCTCAAGATTTACTTCTGCTGAACGGTTTAGTCCTTCCACCCTTTCATCAAGTAACTTTCTAAACGTTTCTTTCCCTAGAGTCGTTCTCTTAACCAACGGCAAAGCTTTCGAACTCAATGTCTAGAAAGATTTTTCATATATACTCAATTGAGGACCTTCAAAATGTTGCCTGAATATCACAAGAATTTTTTTTGTGAGAGTGTTGAAGAGCCCTACCGATTTTATTTTTTAATTTATGAATTGGTATGTCGGAATTCCGACTCACTAACTTGGAATTTCATAATTTTGTCTTCTCAGCTCGGAATTCTGACTCACTAACTTGGAATTTTATAGTCAGACGATTGGTTTCCCTTTTTTTTGATGATTATATGCTTTCAGCATTAAAATTTAATGTAACCATGAAGCTACAATGAACGATATGTCGATATATTGAAAAACGTATAATCAAATTTGATTTTTACCTGCTGCCGCCGTAGCTGCTGTAGGGGTAGTGGGGGAGCCTTGCATGTTTTTTGAATCATCGTCAGAGCTCGCCAGTTCGGTGGATGATCTCAAAGGAAGGCCAAGTGAAAGTCTTCGGGCTGCTGCAGAACTGCTAGCCGAAGGTGTCGGCGTGCCCGTTGCGTTTTCTTTATCTTTCGCGCCGCTTCTATTACCATATTTATTCTTCAAATATCTAGCCCACGAGCTCAGAGCTGCTCCATCTTTCTCGGCTACAGGAGCCGTTGCCCTATCTGGAGAGTTGTCTCTAGATTTGAGCGTGTGAGAGGAACGACTGCGAGCAAGATCATGGCCTGATGCTGCCGAGCCGTAGCCTCTAGAAGCCAAATATGCCGATGGACTGGATGACGTAGGAGAGGGCGGTTCATCGGGTTCATCTTCATCGCCGAACTGTTGGCTGCTTCTGCTTCTAGCTAAGCGTTGCCTACGCTCCTTCAGCGCCATATAACGCGAGCGACCGCTTGCGGGGTACTTATTATCATCATCAATCGCCGAAGAGCTATATTTACTAGAATGGTGGTCGTCGTCTTCAGGAGGTATAGCAGCAGAACTCTTACTTTTATTCAAGAATCTACTCGTGTAACCGTATCGAGGCGGTTCCTCTTCGGCAACTGCGGCGGTTCTACTTCTCGTATACTTTGGCGGCTCCTCTTTCGGAGCGTACTTCGATCTTCCGTAAGGCGGAGTTTCATCGCGACTGGTTCTGCGAACATTTTCGGTACTGCTATCCCTTGCATTCGCACTCCTAGCTAATAGCGGTCCTATGTCTGACTTGGCCATTTCTCTGGTTTCCGGTTTGGGAGTGGGTTCTTCAGAGTCTTCCTCGGTTTCTGTTTCCTCTTCCGAGCTAGTTTCGGTTTCTTCATCATCGGCAGGTGGTGGCGGAGTAGTAGTTGGTTTGTTTTGTAGAAATCTGCTCTGGAAAGGCTTCGGCGTAGGCGTTTCTTTCGTCGAACCGATCGAGGATATCCTACCACGCACCGAAGGGGCAGGCGTCTCTGTCTTGGATAGTATTTTTTGTTTCACCTCTTCGGTGGTGAAAGGCGCGCCAGTGTTTCGAACAGCTTTTGTTGAAGCAGTAGAAGACTCTGTCGATGTTGTTGAATCCGAACTAGCTGAACGAGCGGATTTCTTGTGGCTTGCATCTGAAGCCCTTCGACTAGTAACTGGTACAGTTTTAGTAGCTGATCTCCGTTGAGTTTGCTGTAGGGAGGTCACTGATTCGTCGGTTTCTTCCGCGCTGGATACGGCCTGGAGAAAACAGGGTGTTAGGGTTTTGGAGATCTTGCACACATCTTCATGCTTCACACAAAAACACAAAAGGAAACTTGAGCTTGAGTAGAGAACGTGTTGAAGAAACATGCCAATATGTAATCGAGTCAATATTCATATATATTTTTCTAATTATTGTAGTTCTATCATAGTGGACGGCAAGCAAAACAACATATACATTATATTAAATTCTATTCTAAAATTTATTTAATCAGGTACTTGGGTAAGAGGTTACGGTTCATCCAAACTCACCTCAGGGGCAGGGGTTTTCCTTTGCCTTTCGTCAGTAACAGGTCTTTCTACAGATCTAGTTTCTGTAGCTGTTTCCGTTGATGTAGTTGCCCCTTTGTTTTGTTTTTTTATTCTGGATATTTCATCCTCCTCACTGACTTGTCTCGTTGCTGGAGGAGGAGGCCTCTTTGGTACTACCTTCGGTTGGGGTGCAGGTTGTGGAGGCGGATCTTCCTTCTTTTTTGTTTTGCCACTTTCGTGATCCTGCATCTTTTTCATCACTCGCGGAGAATCGGCAAGCCTAGTGATTCCACTCAAAGGTCCACGAGCAACATCTTCCGTATCTAAGGCTCTCTCTCTTTCGTGTTTGGTCTCATTGAACCTGACACCTCTGGTGGTTTGTTCCGAATCAGAATCATTCTCCGGATTCTGGTGACGTCTGAATCTACTATATTTCGATCTAGGTCTACTACTGTCGTGATCGTAATCTTCGCCGTATTCTGTGCCGCCTCTCCCGTATCTTTCAGTTCCATACCTGGTTTCACTGACAGCACTCTTGGGCCTCTCACCGAATTTCCTACTGCTCAGTACCTGCTCGTCATCACCGTAACCCCTTTCACCGTAGCCTCGTTCTTCTTGCTGTCTGAATTGCGAAGCTAATCTATGATCGCTCTTCGATCGCATCAAGCCAGGTCCTCCGGGTGGTTGCAACAAACCTGAAGTTTGACCGAAATTACTACTGGCTATATTCAAATCACCGAAACCAGCTACATGAAGTACCAGTTGATTAGGATCGTGAGCTAAAATAAGCCGTACTTTTCGTGTATAATCAGAGTTTTCATATTCGAAATTACGAATGAACTCGACCGTTTTTAGGAATATTTCCTTGGCGTCCATCAGCTCGCAATCGTCCCAGATATCCACATTTTCGTTCATGTGTTTATCGGCAAGGTCGCAGTTGCTCAATATATTTGAGATTTCCTGTTCAAGATTTCCTTTGAGAGTATTCAAAGTTCGCAACTCTGTGCTCAGATATCTGCCTATTTCACCTCGTAGGTACTCGGTGCGATCTTTCAAAGCCTTATTCAGCCTTCTGTATATTTCTTCGACTTCTTCTCCAACTGATAAACAGTTGGTTTGTATATTCTGCGCATTTTTCTCCACCAGCGAGAGAGTGTCTTGTAGTCTGTGAAGTCCCCGGCGGATTTGGTTGTTAATCCTTGAAATTTCCCTCCTAAGTATTTCCATGTGAGCGCCTTTACATTCTTCGCATATTTTTTTATCACAGTGTGAGCAGAAGCTACAATACGCTTTTTCTGAACAGACGTTGCATCTTTCCATTATTTGGCCGCTGGTGGGATCTGGCAATTCTCCGGTTATTTCGATGTGCAATTCCAGGAATCTCTGAAGGGTTACGTTGGTAGGAAACCCTTGAACCCCTTGATAGGGAATTCGGTGTTCGGCGCGGCATTCTGGACATTTCACCTGGAACGAAAGATGTTCATTTCAGATTAGAAATCGACTATATTTATAAAGTCGGAGGAAGGACATGGATTTTTTGTAATGTATGATATTGTTTTAGTAACATAATGTCGTAACGGGTGATCGGAAGTTTATGTTAAGAGGTTTGTGAAAAAAAATAAAGTATCTATATTTTTCACAATACAGAAAAAATCAATTGGCACTATACGTGGTCCTGCAACATGAACAAAATAATACTATTGTCTGAATTCTACATATCAAAAATGATGATACTTACACAGGGTGTTAATTTTTTCTGGGCGGGTCCCAACTTTGGTTTTTTAAATAGCGACCTGTATTTTTTATCAGTTTTTCGGTTTCTACATATCGACAGTTTTCGAGATTTTGAGCATAGCAGTCTTTTTTCAAATTTCATTATTATAATATTTGAAATTATAAAGGTGTGCAGAGTCCCATTAAAATTAATTAATAAATATAAGTATATTATCGATCCATAAAAAGCGCCAATGGAGGCTCTACAAATTTAATTAGATATTAACTATGGTTGAAATAAATCTAAGGTCGATTTAAGATACATCGTTTGAGAAAGTCACTAACATATACAATATTTTACCAAAAATGTATTTCAGTGGGACTTGGCACAACTTTATTAATCTGAATTATAATGAGTGACGAATTTTGGAAAAAAAAAGCTGCCATGCTGAAAATCTCGAAATCCGTCGATATTTCAGAAAAAAAAATACATATAGTAGTTTTTATTTCTCATGTAGGTTGCCAGAAAAAAAGTAAGGACCCGCCCAGAAAAAACTGAACACCTTGTGTGAGTGCCATGATTTTCATTTTGTAGTGTTCAGAAAATAGTATAATTTTGCTGATAAAATCATCCACCTATCTATTACCGTAATAGAGATATGGGAGTCCGCGCTCTTGTTGCAGGACCCTGTATATTTTATTGTCATCTAGGTATTTAGATTTGGATTCTCAATAATTCTAAACTATTCAGATACGTGTAACAGCATGGACAAAAAAACAAAAATTTATTTATTTCTCAGATATTATGAAATTATGATATGATATCAATATTTCAATAACTAGCGGACATCTCATCGAAAATGATTTGAATGATATTAAAAAAAAAATCAGTTTTCATTTGTTGCATAAATTTTGAATGATGAGGTATAGCAACATAGATATAATATGAAATATGGAATGGAAACTTGAACAAATGTGCTTGGATGATACCTTATAATCGTGGAATGTTGCCAACGGATGTAGCATCAGCGAAAAATATAATTTTTTCATTACATTCTTGAATATTATTGACACGTCATTCTTGTATTATTTGGATATTAGTTTCAAATCATGATACATCGTGATATATTATAATTGGAACAGTTTTCGTCGACGAAAACGATGTCGACGTAACCATGGTTTCCGCTAAAGCTGGAGTATCACCAATTAACAAACTACTGTCCACTTCAGGCTGCGTTGATAGAAAATAGGTTAACAAGAACTCTAAAGGAAGAACTTGACATAAAAATCGATAGAATCTTCTACAGGACCTATTCAACCACAGTATTATACTGGGTACAGGAAGACGGAAAGAAACTGAGACCATCGAATTGGAAAAATCCAAGAACTGATAGAAAATTCAGAAAGGCGTTGGATATCTACCATCGAAATAATATGCTGCTAATAATACGAAAAGAAACGTGACAAATTTTGACGACTGGTTTCATGGACACAACTTTCTGAAACAACTGTATGAAACAACTTGAATTTGGATTTTTTTTTTTATAATTGAAAGTGTAAAATTACAACCGATAGAAAATAGACAACCCCCTTATATTGAAGAATATTCTGATTGGAATGTATTACAAAGAGTAACTTCTTGGATTACAGAAATAACAAAAGTTTGGATTTAAAAAATGCGATAAGAGAACTGTTCTAAGAGACAGAGTATGGAGGACACAAATGAATCTGAAACTTCTCGAATATAAAAATGCCGGCAAGATAGTTTTCCACGAGATTTGAATGAACTTTGAAAACTAAAAGCAATCAAAATACATAGCTGCCTGAGAACATTTACACCGTTGCTATATGATAAGAGTACTAGGAGCTCGAACAGGCTTGGCCCCAACCGTAAGAAAATCAACAAAACGAACACCAATTCCACCAAAAAGATTCTCCATACTTTTGCTCAAACATCTTAATGAAAAATTTGGACACTAGGGAACTGAAACAGTTCGCAATGAATCCAGACAAAAATATTGGGACAAATGCTAGCCGATCATCGAGACTTTTTTCATTCACTGTGATGGATTTTTTTGGACCATTTCCAGTTTCTATAGGCTAAAGTAAAGAAAGAAAAAACATGGGGTATAATTTTTACAGTACTACTATGGAATACTGATAGCCAGAAGAGGTAAACCACAACATATATCTGCAGATAACGGAACGAATATACGAAAGAATGGAAGAAAGATCTAGATGAAACGGATTATAAGTAAATGATGATATGATGATATGCAGAACCGTTGAATGGGGTGAAAGTTCTTACCATTTGTAAGACCACACATGGAAGGAGCATGTGTTTATACCATTCTGAGAGAACAAGAAATCAAATACGAACTTTTGCTCACCTCAATCGTGAAGTGAAGAAGATGCTAAATACGAGATCTGCCACTAAGATTTCTACAGATCCCGATGATTTGAAGGCGCCAACACCCAACAATTTCCTCACTGGATCTCAAAACAAGATCGTATCAAATTATGACTTGCTGAAGGAATGTTGGAAAGTACAGAATATCACTAGTGAATACTGCACCTATCAACTTTTACGAAGATAAATCGTTGGTCTATAGATAATGTGCCTGTCAAAGAAAATTGTAAGGTTCTTGTTATAGACAACAATTTGATGAAAAGCTCCTGGAAGTTAGGTCGAATAGTTAAAGTGTTTCATGGTCTCCATAGAAGATTATAATTTGTTCAGAAGACCAGTTTCCGAATTGCGAAAAGCTGCCGACTGGATTTCCTGTTTTTGAAGGGGGAATAAAATAAATTTTAGGTCGTCATGTTCCTTTGTCTTTTACTGGCGATTAAACAATATTTTGTCAATTTTGATTGTTGATTTTCAACCCTATGCTGTATCACTTCCGTCAACAATAACGTCATCGTTATTCGCCATATTACCAAGCAATAGCAAAATAATGAAATTAAAGTCAGACTGACATTCAGCCCTATACTGTATCACTTCCGTCAAAAATAACGTCAACGTTATCCGCCTTATTACCAAGCAATAGCAAAATAACGGAAATGGCGAATAACGGTGACATTATTTTTAACGGAAGTGATACAGTATAGGGCTGAATGTCAGTCTGACTTTAATTTCATTTATAGAGTCAATTAGTCGACAAAAGTAGCTGACATTGTTTACCGTCATTAAACATGATTTCTCGTTTTTTTTTTCTGAAAAACAAGTAGTGGTATCATAATACCGATATTGAAGATATATCATATATTACCACTTCAAGTAGATAATTAATTTTTCACGAACACGAGAGGGATGGTGCCTCAATTTTCGTCAGAAATGATTCATTATCTGAATGTACTTGTAACGAATAATTGGATAAGTCTGTCTTATACTCATCCTTATCATTCTTCTTTAACAAAATGAATAAACGATAAGACATAAACCAACTTTGGAATAATGTCAAATTTTATTTTCCAAATGAGGTACGATTGATACCGTTTTCTAATTGAAATTGAGGGGGTGAACTAGTGAAATTCTTTTCACAAAAAGTGAGTCTGGGGTGAATAGTTCTTAGTGCATTACCTGTCTTCTGACGTAATCAACCAACCCTTCCAAACAGGGCTCCATGCAAAAACTGTGTTGGCATGGCAGTAGTTTTGGGTTCCTGTATCGGTCCAGACAGATAGCACAAGTTAGAAGTTGTTCAAATTGTTCCATTGTTCAATCTGAAAAATAAAGAAAAGAAGTAATGAAAACTATTTCAAGGAATGACACAAACAACGTTAGATATACTCGAAATCATTTTGAAAATATACATAACATACCCAAAACCTTGGCAAAAAATCAAAAAATGAAAATTAGGGACTTTTTTTGTATAGAACACATTGTAAACCGTCCTATGGTTCTGATAATACCCCTATATCCACCACCGAACTATTTAATTACTTGCCAGTAGGCTATGATTGTCACCGTATCAAAATGTTTTGATGAGCTGTCAACTTAGTTTGATTATTTACTCAAGTTTTGAATAGATAATTTGTTATTATTTTGTGATAATATTGTCAAACCAAATATGGATGGTTCAACCTGAGGTAAGTGATTACAATTCTACTATTTGCATGTACCAATACATTTGAATCAGGTGGGTGAATATTGCATGTTTAAATTAGATGTTGAAAGTGTTGAAATTTTTGAATGTCACGCATATATTTTGGAACTTTTCATATGGAGCTCCACAAGATACCGCTTTCATTTAATATTGAATCGAAAGCTTGAGGAGTTCTCTTTGAAATGAGCAATCCGTTGTTTGCCTTTTGCTGCCTTTTAACTCAATGCGACATCAATTGTATGAGTAATCTTGATGCATATGCAACGTAGCCCGTACCGGGGTCCAAACAATTAGCTTGTTTATATTTCCTTCATTCAATTCATTTGTATGTATACAAATTGTATGGAATAGAAAAAGTATTTGAAGGAAATAATAACGATTATAATAATAATTGACGGCCCAAAATGTTTCCCCAAAAATAGTTTGAATTTGAATCCCATCATGCGATGTATCGAACGAATGGTCTGGATTCCCTGATTTTAGATGCAGTGCTTTTCAATAGGTCTCCAGTTTACAGAACTGATAGTTTTCCTTCTCTCTTAAGGTTTTCCCACCACTCGTCTTGATCTTGTTAACATCATGAGGAGGTGTGAGAGCAGGAGTCTCGAACACCAGTTCCAATATATCGGAATTACCTATTTTATTGAGTAATGAAAAGAATAGAAAAGCATTCACATTGTTTAAATCGAAATACAAATACCCATAGATCAAGGCTTCCCGTACGTATGCCTTTTTAATCGCAAGAAATAAGGAATGGCTAGAGACAAATTACTGTTTTCATCCCCAAGTCATCACAACTCCATCAAGTCGTGGTCGCGGTCGACCAGAGAAGGTTTTCGAATTCAGTTCTGAAAGATCGAAGAGACTCAAAACCCAAGTATTGCATGAGTCTACATCAAGAGCTGTACTGAGCTTTGCCGCTTAAATGAATTTGAGATCTGAAGGAAAATCTGAAGCTTCCCAAGTGATAAAAGAGATCACAACAACTACCCCAACATGAGCAACAAAATATAAGGCTGCATATCAGAAGTCGAAACATTCCAGGTCATAATATACTATGTCAGGAGAAGAATAGAGTAGATAATGAAATTCATGCTTTACAAAATTCTACAGTACTAGTGCAAAATAAAAATTTCACAGTGGCCCACAAACAAGTTGATCTTTGCCATGATTGATGGGATCTTCAACACAGAAATGTTTCTTATGTTGCGCGACATCAAAAATGTTCAATAACATAGAAGACGTGATTAGCAGAAGCGTAAACCCTGAGAACTTGGAATTTGGTTTGTCAGTATTGCATGGATGGATTCGCATCTTTGAGTATCTGCTTCACATTGCGTATAAATTGCCGATAAAAAAATGGCAAGTTCGAGGAAGAGACAAAGATATAATGTCAAAAATAAAGCCAGGATTCACAAAGAGTTTAAAGATCGATGTGGTTTAATTGTCGACACTCCTAAGCCTGGTTTTTTGAACACCAATGATGGCAATACGGCAAGGAGATTCTTCAAAAATGCAGAGTTGTCAGCAGAAATAACAAAAATTGATAAAAAAAACTCATGTCGTAATGATAGCTGTCGCAAGTGGTTTTGAAATTGATGTTGATAGATTTCGATCTTATGTTCATGAAACGGCAAGGTATTTCACCTCTTTGTATCCTTGGTGTAATATGTCACCAACCGTGCATAAATATTTAATACATGGACCTGAGATAATATCCTGTACATTGCTACCTATTGGACAGTAGATTGAGGAGGCACAGGAAGCACGGAATAAGCATTTTAAAATATACAGGGAACATAATTCAAGAAAGTGTAGTAGTGTAACGGAAATATTGTTATATTTAGATTTTAATTCCAAAACCATACTAGAAGCGACACCTAATAACGAACATGTAAACTTGTCTAAAGAGTAGACAACAGAATTCTCTCACTAGCTAAGACGTCCAGTGACAGCTGATGGCAAATAGCTGAACTTGTCTAAGGGTAAATTTCATTTGAAGACAGACCCATCTAAGTTGATAACGTTGAGTTTATATAGATGTCACTGACATGATGTCGGAAATTTAGTTCGAGAATTGAAGAAGTGGGGTGGGTCTCTTTTTAGTTTGGCGGTCAAGGTGTTAACAACTAGCTTGAAGGTGTGATTCAGGTGACAGTAATAAATCTAAATCCATACGAATTGAAGCGATCATAAGTATTTTTGAATGGAGCTCAAGTGAATAATACTGGGAATTAGATTGTCAATCGACTCCAATCCAGAAGGAAGTGCCAATTCCAACGGAATTAATGATATAATGACCTGTTGATCAACCATCGATGATGGCCTTCTAGTTAATTGGATCCAGTGTTGCGATGATAGGCAGATTAATCACCTAGGGCAAATTCTGATGTGTGATCACGTCGAAAAGAATCTACCAAGAAGCGTGTAAGTGTCAGATAAAATATTTATTTGTCGATGCATGTTGCATACCAGAAAGCGACATCATTTTGTCAAGCTGACAATCCTATCTTTTCGTTTACCGTCAAGTTTCAAGTTAAACATTTTCAAGTTTGACATACATATCAAAACGTCAATTTTGAATTTCGGGACATCTAACCTCAAAACATGTGGACTTTGAATATTGACATTTATTAATCTTTATTTCTATATCTTTTTTTTTTATTTGTATTTACATATATATCACATTTTCAGTAATGATTTCAAGTAAAGTTTTTCATGGTGCACCATTAATATTCTGCTGTTAAGATTATCCTAGATCTAAGTACTCATACATCTCGGTGTTGAGGAGTACATCATTTCATTACCGTGTAATATTATGTCACATATTCAGTGAGGAGGGTATCGTATACTGTTGAGTTTTACATCTGTGATAACCTAACATCTATCAACGTTTTTTCATGAACTCTACCCCTATTCACGAGGGAACACAACGAAACCAGAACCGAACTAGCAGAACCTGGAGGCATAGTTCATACCAAACGATTCCCTGAACCTGTTACGTGAACTGTCATCTTGTTCATCCTCAGGTTAGCAGAACAACGACCAAGACATTCCTGTTATCACTAGCCTGTGAATCTCACACTGTATGAATGAACTAAGGTAACCTGTGTCGCTGAAGCAAATTCAGTAATAATATTGTTTGAACAACGTGTTGCTTTGACACTACATTTTGTTAAATTTATTAATATATATTTGTTTTGAAATATTGTTCTACTGTTGATCTGGTTACAGAAGGAAGTCAATTTATCTTATTTCAATTATCTATCATTCGGGTATTTTGTACTTTTTATTCCTGTTAAATTAAAAATTGCTGGCGTCCATGCCAGTCAAATTCTTGAAGTTCAAATTTAAAAACACTTGCCTGCCACATAAAAAATCCGAAACTGGCAATATAGTCCGAAGAACCTTCGCCGTTCTCTGCTGAGCAGTCAGGCAATCAAAGTAACCCCGGTTACGTTACAGTAGATCAAAAAGTAATGGAGATATTTTCAACTTTTTTTAATCGGTAGCAATCCAGTCATTACAAGCAAAAGGATCATCAAAAGAAGGAAACATGAAAAAATTCCAGTGAAAGTTTTGCAATTGTTGAAGGTGTCATCTCCATTCGATTCATTATTTTCAGAAGAAGAAGAGGAGGAAAAAGAAACTGATGATGACACCGATGCTGATTTCTGAATCGAAATATGTATTAGTATTCTTAATTCATAGTTACCCCGACTTTAATTCAGACAATCAGCCCTATGCTGTATCACTTCCGTTGAAAACAACGGCACTGTTAGTCGCCATTTCCGTTATTTTGCTATTACCAATCATAGCAAAATAACGCAAATGGCGAATAACGTTGACGTTGTTTTTAAAGGAAGTGATACAGCAAAGGGCTGAATATTGATTCTCCGCCAGTAATAGAACTTTTCCTACTTTTTTCACAATTCCATTTTTCAGTGGTTGCATTCTATCTCATAAATGAATAAATAAATCAATTTTCAGGTTGAATACCAATTTCTGATGTTTTTCCAACTTTTTGGGAATCTTGCCTCACTGTGTGATGGTGGAAATTTTCACACGTTCATTATTATGAAAACAAACATTCGTTCTTCTCATTTGATTTTTTTTTCAATATAAAATAAATAAGATAACTTGGATAATGAAAACAGGACTTTCCCTTCAAAAGTGTCCAATTTGGCCCACTGTGTACTTAGACATTCAATAAAAAACACTCATCTTCTAATCGAAGTTGGCTAGATACATAGTTTTTCCTGGTGAAATTTGATTTCCCTCTGTAATTTGGCAGAGATCAGTGTGAACTCAATTCTGCTATGATGTGATTCAGTTCCCTGGATTTTTCAACTGATTATTTTGTACGACATGGTATGAAGAATATTAGTTTTTTGAATTGCGTATTCAAACGAGGAATATATTTAGGAAATCGTGTAAATATCATTGGAATTTTTAGGTGGGTGAAAACAATTCTGTTGATGATGTTAAGAGTTATTTTTATCTAGCAGTTGAGTTTCATCAAAGCATAGTTGCACCGAATGAATTTTTGGCGGTAGGTGTTCACGAAAAGAGTTAATGAATATGTATAGTTTCTTTTTATTTTATTCATATTGAAATTCTTGGAAATTAAAATTATATTCAATAACGGAACTTGTTCAATTCGGAAGGTGTATTTTCAAAACAAAATTTGATTATAAAAATAATCCAGCCTTTCGCTAATTTTCCTATACAATGGGACTGTCGGCAAACGTCGAACAGAATTGATTCAACAGCCCCATACGACAGCAGAATCACGTCTATCCAACGCCTGGCAAAGTTTTCCTACTAGGATATACTTTGCAATACTTCCTGTAACGACCAACAACTGGCAATCGAAAACATGTGACATCTGCAGACCGGTTTCGCGAGTCTACTAGCTCACCAGTACAGACTTGGATTTCCAATCGGTTTTGTTAACAGGCACTACGATAACTCCGGCACCCACTAAGAAAGTGAGCAGCAGAGCCATCTATAGAATCCACAGAAAGATTCCGATCAGTACCACGACTTCGTTTGAGCCGAATATCTAAATTTTCATCATGAATAATATTTAAATATTTTTCATGTGGAACTAAGAGTACTTGACGAAAGGCAATACATTTCAAAACAAAATTTGATTATAATAATAATCCAGGCTTTCCATTTTCAATGAATACTGCAATGTTTTTAATTTGTGTTGTGTATTCATATGATTTGAGCTTTGGAATAATTTTTTCAGTTTTCAGTAAAACGTTTCTATTCATAGCTTATGTCCATCATCTGAACCTGGATGATGGACTTTTTGGGCAGGAAGGAGCGCTGAAAACTATACGAGTTGTGATACAGAGCAGAATTTAAGAAAACGTCCACCAGTAAATTTCATTCAGAAAACAATACAGGTAGTTAATACCATGGCGAAATCTATTACCACTCGTTTCATCCTTTAAAAGGGTTATAGAAACGATAAGATATTTTTTCATGCTCAACGAATTTACCTAAAAACCACTTCCCACGTCCGTTAGGTGAGTGACCATTGGGTCCGAGAATCATGTGATCTAAGCAGACCAAGTGAACTGAGGATGACGGCCTTCTGCATTCGTCCGGCTAAGATTTTAGCAGTATTAAGGCAATCCGGTATAATTTTCAGATTCGAGAGCAGTGCGTCCATCATTCCACCAAGGACCCCTATCAGAACTACCATTTTAACAATGGTTTGGGTGAAGCCTGAGAAGATCAAAGAGTAAGACTTGATATTTAGTCTGTTTTTCCTCCTCTTTTTGGACGATGTTCGTTTTGCCAGGAGTCGAGAAGTCTATGACGAAATCACCCGAATCACTGTTAGAGCATTAAGAATTCAAATTATTGCTGAAAAATTATAATGCTTGCATACTCAAAAGAACAACTGCAGAAAGTTGTGAAATTATATGCGGCTATGACAAAATATCAAGTAAGTGTTGGATCACGTCATCATCGTGTTGAAAATGGCTTTTCAGAAGGGGTACCTTTCAATTCAAGTCAAGTTTTTCATTTCGTATACTTATGATATTGTTGTTCAATGTTTAGGAAAGGAAATAGAGGCTTATAATGTGTATTTTTAATTAGGTACATTTTCATAAATCTTTTTCTTACAAAATCAAATAGACAAGGTAAAATAACTCCTGCTTATTATGTAATTAAATGTAATTAAAAAACTTAGAGGGAGAAAAATTTTTGTTCTCAGCGAGGAAAAGTGTTTTCCTCCCGCATTTCCCTCCCTTCTTTAGTGGTCGAAAATGAAGTTTTCTAGTAAGGTGGTAGAAAAGGTAAAATTTTATCAAAATGGCATCACAGAATAGCATGCAATATACTTGACATTAGTCTACTTCAGAAATGTCACAGTTTTTTCTTTTCAAACGAGTGTTCATAAGTTTTTATAGTTAAGGGCGTTGACACTCGAGATGTGTTCGATTTACTTCCTATAGATCCGATCCTGAAGTTTTCTCTATTGAATTGCTGGAAATTATTCAGTTGAAGAATAGAAAAGCCGTTGCCATTCAATCGTTCCTGTTATCCATTCGAAATGAAAATTCTCATTCGACTCCCCTATGGGCAATGTCTTTTTGTTTGGAATTGAAAGGATGCTTTGGCTGCCAAAATATGTGTAGAAGAAGAAACGTAATATTTATTGCCGAGTTAGGATTGTGAGAAAACGCTCACCCTTTTCCTTATTGTGTTCGACTTCCGGTAAACGGAATGTTTGGGCTGAAATAAAATCACTCGGCAGGTTTGTGTTTCAGGAGAGATAAAAGGATTTCCCCGTGGATTCCACAAGTATTTGTTTTCGCTAGGAGACCAATTAAAAGATGGTAACTGGAGGAAAATGCGAAATGGTGTATCAGTTTACTTTTCACCTCTTTTGCAACTGTGAAACTATATAAATTCGAGTGATTTTTAATACCTACCTTAGTATTATAATAGCTAAAAGAAGCACTCAATAGGTGGAATAAAGGAACAAAAGTAAACTTTGAAAACCTGAACAAGCAGCAGACAAATTACTTTTAAATGAGACAGGAAAAGCTTGTGACGCGCGCACGGAAAAATTTTCTCGACTCCTAATGAAATATACTATCAACGCTGGTGTTGAAATATAATCTTAACACCAGTATTGAAAGTAAAATGATAGATGAGATGATGTATAGGTAATCAATAATATAAATTTGAGGTATACGAGGAAGCTACGCTCTGGGAAGATACACAACAGTTTTCCAAGCTGAAGTGTTCGCCATTCTAACCGTAGCTATAAGGCAAGAGGTGATAGAAAGGCCCGAGCAGAGAATTTATATCTGTTCGGATAGCCAGGCAGTGCTCAGAGCCATCTGCCATCCTAAGCTAAGTTCAGTCCTGGTACAGGAATGCGGAGACGCTCTGGAGAAATTAGCTGAAACAAAGGAAGTCGAGTTGGTATGGGTTCCTGGCCTCAGACGGGTGTTGGGAAACGAGGTGGCTGACGAACTTGCCAGAACCGGTTCTGCGGCGCCGTTCTGTGGGCCGGAGCCAGTACTAGGCATCGCAAGGAGTCAAATCACTTCTGCCCTGGACGATTGGGTGGAAAGAGAATTAAACGAACTCTGGAGGAACACTGCCGGATGCAGACAGTCAAAAGACTTTGTGGCTGGCTCTAGCAAGTCAAGGATGGCGTGGCTCTTAGGCAGAGATCACCAAACACTACGCCTCCTTGTAGGAATACTAACTGGCCATAACAAACTAGGTAGACACCTGTCACTAATGCGTATAAAAAACAGCCCTACCTGCCATATGTGAAGAAGACGAAGAAACTTCGTCTCACTTCCTTGGCGAGTGTGAGGCGTACAGGAGGATAAGATTCGAAATCTTCGTAGTTAAAAAACTCCAACAGGAAGAAGTCATCAGAAGACCACAAAGATTCGGAAAGGAAGACTAGGAGAGGCACGATAGTTATGTGGAGAGCGGGGATAGCAAAAAGGGCCCATCGAGGCCTACTTGCCTGGCTGCGGCCTTCCCATGATTACTACTACTACTACTACTACTGACGAATTATTCAATCCAACTGTAGAAAGTCCTTTATCGCTAACCAATGATAGTGCGCTATTGAAGTGGGATGATCAAATAATGCTGGTGCAGAACTAGAACTTATTTGCCAGGAAACGTTTTAAACATTTTATCAGCAATTATATTTTAATTTTTAATGAAATCCTCGATATATTCATAAGCTACAAATGAGGACTTCTACCCGCCATGCCCTTTTATTGTAGTCAAACTTGCTCCTGAATTCGCTTATACAGATGCTGAAGATCTTCGAAAGCAATGGCCGGTAAACTGCTGCGTTTTTGGTCATTTCAGAAATTCAGCAATAAGGCGTCTTTCCAAAAGTTTTTATTCCAACTAGTTGAACAGTGCATTTGTTGTTACAGTAATTCAGGAAAAACCAACGGTGAGAGAAGTTGGGCATATTCACGGTAATGATTCACATAGTGTCCAATGATGCAAAAACTTCTCTGAACGTTGGTTTCGGTATCCGAAATATGAATTAGTAAAGACTGTATTGTTTCATCCTTATCATCTACGCTCAATTTGCAGAGTCTTCACGATGGCACGCTCTAAATAATCCAAATATGTTTGCCACTTTAATCATAGGGTATTTAGTAGCAGGATCTTCTTACTCACTCACTCACTTCCTGGCACTGGCGGGCGGGTTCTCAAACCCCTGCCTCTTCGCTTGGATTATTTTTGCACCCACGTGTCTGGGTTCAGCTGGGCATGCCAGGTTTCCTTGCGTAATTCAGCAGTTTCCTTAGCCGAATCTTTTTGACGTCCTCTGGGTTTAGTATGCTTTTTCCAAGAGCTGATTTTCTTTGGTGCACCAGTGCAGGGCATTTTGTGAGGAGGTGTGTCTCGTCTTCTTCCAAGCACCATCCACAGAATGGATTATCCTCTCTGTGATCACAAGGGGAACCATGTGCCTGTTCAGGTGATTGAGTTCTGTCAGGAGCCCTGTCGCTAGCTTGAAATCTCGTCTCCAACTGGAGAGGATTTCCTTTCTTGAGTTTTTTTTAGAGGCCCGGGTATGAGG
Source organism: Chrysolina americana (assembly GCA_958502065.1). Lineage (NCBI taxonomy): Eukaryota > Metazoa > Arthropoda > Insecta > Coleoptera > Chrysomelidae > Chrysolina > Chrysolina americana. The sequence continues at coordinate 18,672,364 of OY293413.1, forward strand.
AGCTTTGATTGTTTCAGCCAGTCGTACCCTTCCAAGATTTTATAAACTGTTTTTGTTACAGTTCTTCCATTGCGTCAACAGCTAGGCTGTTGGGGATTCCTAGGGTGGTTTCTGGCCCAATCGGTGGTTTATCTGATCCCTCTTTGGCTAGCCTGTCTGCTTCCTTGTTTCCGTGGACACCCAAAGTGCCCTGGGAACCATATTATGATGCTGACTTTTCTTCTTTTTGCCAGGTTTCCCTAGGCATATCTACACTCAGACACCAGCTTAGATGTTATCCTGTTGAACCCAAGTGCCAGTATTGCTGCTTTACTATTCGAGCAAATTACAATTGTTGTTTTTTCTTTTTTACCGTTAGCCAGCTGTCGTCCCCTTACGAACGACAGCCCTCAGAAGTCGAAACTTGTGCGAGCCAAGGATTAACGAGGTCTTACCTTTTAACGTGCGATTCCTAGCATCTTCTCAGGCAGCTTGGCTTTAAACCCACGACCGGCAGACAGAATGATTGAAAACATTGATTCTAACCACTATTTTCTTGAACGCAGGTGAGTATAGCATATACTTTAGCTTGGAACACAGGCATATTTAACTAGAGCTTCATTTAAAAAATCTGTCAATTTATTCATTTTTCAGACTTATCGATTTTTTCGAAAGGTATCCGACACTTTTTGAAAAAAAAATACTATCAATTTATGGTATTCAGTTTTATCCACGTTTTTCTTGATTTTAGATTAAGCTTTTATCATATAGAATTGATGACAGCATTGATGACTTCCATAACTTCAATTTTTCTTCAAAAGTAACTAAAAACTACGCTTTCAGTGAACTTGCCTTCAATTTTCTTCATTTGACTCCGAAAAGGTAGATTTACGGCTGTGCTGGAAACGAAAAAATCACCTTGGAAAGATTTTTTTAATTTTGGTTCTTACAGTCGAGATAGATGAAAAACATAATTGATTAAAGGAACTACAATATCCATGAACTTACCAAAATACTGCGTTATGAGCAAGAAAAATAAGGGAATAAAAATAAAATATATCAACTCACTTGTGGCTGTATCATGTTCTACGGTTGTTAAATATTTTATTCTGGCAAATATCCATTTTTGAGAGGTGGTGTCTAATGTTTCGAATGTTTCACAGAACGATGAAGCTTTAAATAACCCGTGATGTTTTTACATTTTTATGAAGCGTGCGTGGTTTTTGTCGAGTCAGTGCCGTGGCGATACAATTGTGGGTAGAGGAAAAATTATGTTTTTTTTATTTTAAAAGGTAATGACGTACTGTAAACGATTATCTCTGAAGATTTTTATGAAAACTTCAGGTTCTTTGAATTTAATGATTCAAATATAGCTAATTCAATTTGTAGACCAATTTACTCAAATTTAATTAGCAAAATGTTGATTCCGGAGTGCCTGGAAACAAATATTATTTCTCAAAATCGTATATATTCGCGATTTTACTGTTGAGGCTTTTACACAAACTCTGACTTATATCCAACTTCTCTGTAACCATTCAACGGTAAATAGAACAGAAGTACGAATGCGTGTTGTTCAACAAAAAATGTATTTGAAAAATCCTACATATTTTACTGGGATTGAGAACCCGACTTTGTCAATAGCGTTCTTCCTTTCAGTTTTCGAGATAAGTATGTACTCCGCAAATTTTCTGGTAGACTACAATTCCATAAAGCATCTGTTCTGTTCCACTCAACTTATTATTCAGCAATATAACTCGAACAAACACATTAGACAACTAACTTGCTGAGGACTTCCGATGTTATCGTGTAGTGCACTCATAAATCTGCTCTTGAACATTGGAATATATCCGTAAAATTTAGTTGCATTCGTTGTATTATTCTCGTGAAACAGCGAATCTTATATTTTTGTCTCGGTATCCTAAAAATATCATAGTTTATTCCTTTTCGTGATATGTCTTTTTCGTTATTGTCGTTATTAACATCATCGGTACAATATTGTACAAATCTCGTCATGGATATCAATTATTGGGGTTGCTTTCAATTAAGATATTAAATAAAAAAACAAGAAACATGTTTAGAAGGTGATAAATGTTCAATATACGAATAGGTCAAGAAATTGAGACGTACTTTAGTACCTACAGAGCATAATATAGATTAAAGATATAGATTGTATTCAGAGTATATTATCATCACCCTGTTTATTGGTCATTATTTGTACTCTTTGGAACGTGTGAGAAAAGGTTATGAAAGAGGTATAGATGAGCAATATCGAGACTGATCGAATATGAACGGATAAGCTGATGAAGTTAGTAATTAAGACTATTTAAAACGAGTAACGGTGTCGGAAGTGGTACTTAAAATAAATCAATTTGTGGGACATTAGTGCATTTTTTAAACTTCCGTTTAAAAGTGCCTATTTAATCCAACGTACCTAACATTAGAAGTGGGATCAAGAACTATATCGTGCAAACATTTTTGTTTTGCTGTCTCGTTCTTTTTCCAAATTACAAGTGGTACATTGTGGAGATGCGCAGAAAAAGAGATCGGAGCGAAATACAAGTATGGTGTTTTTCATTTTGTATTTGTGAGTCATGAAGTTGTGTGAAAAAAAAATGGCAAACGAATGTTCTCAGATCATTCTGGAGGAACTGGTAGGGATATCAGACATCACATGAAGATATAATGAAGTTAATGAATATAGCAGATGGGTGAGTGATGTCATTAATTCTGTTTGTCGGATACTCGAACTTTAGTTGGAATATAGCAGATGGGTGAGTGATGTCATTAATTCTGTTTGTCGGATATTCGAACTTTAGTTGGAATATCGACTTTTGTTATAATGGGCGAAACATTGGTTTGAGAGATGAACTGATATTCGGGATTGGAAAATATTTCATAAATACTTTGTAGAAGCTCCTCCACCAAAAAAGGGTATATTTTTGAAGTGATATCGCCCAGAGAGCCCTTCCGCCATACTCTGCACGCTAACTGCTTGGGACCACTCCTAATTTCCTCAGAGGGATACAAGCACATTCTGGTGATCGTTGATGCTTTCACAAAGTATTGCTTATGAAGTCTGTAACGACGTTTGAGGCACGTGAAAAACTTGAGACAATCATATCATTCTTTGGTACTCCAAAAAAGTTGATAACTGATGCAGCAACATCGTTCAAAAATTGTGACAAGTACCTATATAAAGACTACAACTTGTGAACTAGTAGAGTTTTTCGTTTGACTAATGAAAGAAGAAGATGGGTGGTGCCTGAAAAATGTCGGTGGTGAATTGTCGAAACAAACCATGATCATCTGGAACACTTTTCTTTGGAAAAACTTTACAGTGGGTAAAAGAAAGATATTGGTTTCCAAAAATAAAAAGATTCATTACTAAATATGAACGTTCATGTTTGAATTGTCAATACAACAAGGTATCTAGTGGGAAATATCAAGGATATTTGTTCTTTATTCATAAGCATGCTCGTTCTCATCATAATTTACACCTTGATCATGAAAGGGCTTTCTTTAAAATTGAAAATTGAAAAAAAAAATTATTAAAAACGACCATAGTTGATACCTTTACGAAATTTACCTAATTTTATTTGTGCTGTACGAAATACCAAGACAACTCCAGTATTTCATGAACTTGTTTCACATGGTTTGAAGATTTCAGTAGCGTAAAGGGTATAAGACATTATCAAACAGAGTGACTAAGTAGAATCTTAAAAGACAGTGCGGAATGCCTTGGTAACAATGAGCTCTGATATGGAATGAAGACGAGTGGGACAGCTGTAATCCAAAAATTCCAAAGGGAATGAACAGTGCAGTAGTTAAAACAAATTAATATTTATACAAAATTATATTTGGTTATTAGATTGAAATGGATAGGGACAGATACGTTGATCATATGCATCAGTTTCCCATAGTCGATGTTAAAAAGTTACGTAGCTCATAGAATTGAAAAAAATCAATGCAACAAAAGCAGTATTTTGACAAGAAAAAAGTAAAAGCGCCATAGTACCAGGTGGGCAGATTGATCCAGTAAGAAACTAGGCCCTTGTACCATAGAGGAAAAACTAAGTGATGATAGGTACACAGTTAAGGAGAAATCAGGTTCAGAACGATGTTAAAACCAATCTCGTTATGAAAGTGTTATTGCAGTAGAAAATTTTAAGGAATTACCATACGAATTCTAATACATAGTTCGAAAAGGGTGCCGGAGAGTTCCCTCTCTTTCATGATGGAGAACCAAATGCAAACTTTTGATGACTACAGGATCCATCCAGTAACATAGGTAACATAGGTCCTGGGGGACTATTCTCGAATCGTTCGGTTTCAATTCGTATACGAATAAGAGAGACAAAGATACATATTTTATGTGTGTTGGGGTGAAACAGTAAATTGAATTCCCATACGTAAAAACTCGAGAATAGGACCCCTGTTGTCTGATGAAGTATCGCCATGTTCTTAATCGTTTTGCTGATTTTTATGTCGAGTTGTCGCTGCTCTCCTTGAGTACATTTCCACTTCAAAGGGGAAAAGTAAGTCTGGGAACTTAGGCTCTGCCTAAGTTCAATCCCGATAGCATACGCATAATCTTCCGCCATCCCCTCCATTCTTCCTCTACGAGGAGTACCGTAGGGGTTGAAGAAGTCCCGCCGAACGAAACAAGATCATTCAAAATTATACCGTATTTTCTACGACATACTTCAAATTATATTCTAATAATAATATAATGATAAGAAAACTCCCTAATAAACACTCATAGAAAGTATCCAAAGGCATAGCCTGTGCGGGTAGAGGACGGATATTATTATTATTTGCCATCTATTACCGTCTTGGACATATATGTGAACCACGACAGTCGCCTGAGAATATATTCTGGGATTCAACCATTTCAATTCTTCTGATCTTTCTTGTATGATAGGATGTTAAATGGGATGGGGAAAGAGGTATTCTGTCAAAACAATATTATGTTCCTCCGTCGAAATAGTTGTTCTCATTTTTTTATTTCTGTACTAAACTTTCGGGATTGTTCAGGGAAGTCGGTTTCAGTTGGCATCTCCTGTATGACAGCCCGATTGATCTTTCCACTTCTTCCCTTTGACCAAAACCATTTTTTTGAGTCTCTGGTAAGTTCCAGCTGCATGCATCTACCTTTAATCTTTGTGTAGTTTGATATTCCGTTTCATATAGGTCAGTCGCAGACGCTGTTCATCGCCGGAACACTCGTCTACTATTCCCTTCGAATGACATGACGTCTGCTTGTAAAATTAGAGCTTTACCGAAACGGGTCTCGCCGTTTTGTCGTTTTCTTATATGCTTACGTCCACCAGTCAATATCTTGAAATGCGAGACGGGAACTTCTGGATTTTTTTCATTTTTATCGGAATTTCATGAAAATAAAACCACGAAGATATTTTCGAGGTTCGAATAAGTGAATTTACTGGTCTTTCATCTATAAAATGCAATGTTATATCAAAGCAAGGAATTTTGTTTGCGGCAGGAAAAATGCCGGAATATGTTGAATATGAGAAAATACGCTGTGGATATCTGGCATTTGTGCTTTAATCGGGAGTTTTCTTCAAAAAGTTCCGTGCAAAATAGTTCATAGCAGCGTTTATGCCTTGGGGTGTAACTGTAGTAGTCGTTTTAAGGTTCACACCTAAAAGTAAGTAAAAGGAAAAATCATGTATTTTCATATCATGATTATCAAGAATGGGAAGGAAATGAGGCCAGGTATTATAAGCATTTCGGGATTTTTGTGTTTGTGAGCTTTGTGAAAAATTACCTGCTTAGGAAAGGGATCCTGAGTCAGAAAAATTCCTAATAGAGGGACTTCCAAAAAGTTTGCCTATTATGGGAAACTTGTTTATTATCAATTTGTCAGAAAGTTTCACTCCTTATGAATGTTGGTACATTGCACAACAGAAATAGAAGATGATAATGCTATACATTTTCTAGATTCAACCATTACAAAATCAAATAATAATTTTAAATTTTTTATACTTTTTCACAAACTGAAATACACAGTAGTTCAAACCACATAATACACAGGTTGATTAACAATTTCCTCAGGAGAGTAAATTTCAATGAAAAATTAAATATTGGAAAGTAAGAGGCAGTTAACAACTGTTATACATACAGAGTCTTTCAAAAGTCTAAGAACGGTCTCAGCTGAATCTCAGAATCGGCTAGGAGAAAATTCATGAAAATTTCTATTAGACGGTTTTTGATGATGCCTAATCGAATGGTGATATTGGCAATGTTGCCAAATTAACTGTTTTTCAGATATTGAGGGTGAATACATTTTTTCTAATGGAACACCTTATTTACAATTCGTTTTCAGCACTCTCTCATTACTTAAGTTTCCAAATATCAGATTTTAAATAAATATGGTTTTTGAAATATCACAACATGAAATTTTCGTTCAAATGTCTGCGAGCAGTCCAATATTTTCAAATATCAGGAAACATATATTGTGGGTAGCATTTTTAAATAAATAATAATAATAGCCGTCCTCTCGGTGCACAGGCTATGCCTTTGGGTACACTCAAGGGGTGTTAATGACATCTTCACAATCCCTGTCACTCAAATAATTGCCACCGTTTAGTTTTTGTAATCAGTGACAAACACTTCAAAGTGTCTTATTTCATGTTACTAGGCAAATAATAATTGATTATTACAGTCTGGTACCTATTTGTCGAAATGAATTTTGAACTGATTGAGTCTCAACGGATTGATATTTTGCATTTTCGAGGTTTTGGTGCCATCAGAAAGTCTGCGACATTTTCAATGAACGGTATCCTGACAGTGTTTCGAAATACACAGAGATATGAGCAAAGAAGTACTGTTAAAAGTTCAACTAGAACAAGGCGTCCACCCACAGCAACCAATGATGAATATAAATTAAACCTGCTACTACAATAAGAAAATCCCCAAGCAAGTTATCCCAGCAAACCTTGAACTTGTATGAAGATAATTAGTGCAGCATCTGTCTACAGGATTTTAAAATAAGAAAAATTGAAGCCATGCAAAATGATGTATACGCAAGAACTATTAGAAGTTGGTCCAGATCGTTGCATGGAGTTTTGCGAGGCGTTGATAAAAAAAATAATATGCACCCAAATTTTCTAAGGAACAATTTGTTTAGCGATAAATTAAGATTTTGCCGCAACGGACAGAATTGTAGGTTATGGAGCAGAAATAACCCACACTGGACGAGAGATCTTCACACCTAGCATCCCCAGAATTTAATTGTGTGGGACGGAATCTTGGGAAGCCGTATTATTGGACTTTTTTCTATTGATGGCAGCCTGACTGGTACAAAATACTTACATACCCATAAACATCAGATTCTAGATTACGAGAATTAAATATAATAATATATAGGAAATATGGTTTTCACAATCACCTCATTATTCAAGAATGGCGCGTACTTTTTTGGACCATAAATTTTCAAACAGATGGAATGCATGAAGAGGGAGCATATAATAGCCAGCCCGCTCTTCCGATTTGACTCCTTTGGACATTTTTTTTGGAAATTTGAAAAATCTGGTTTTCGTGGAACAACCAGCAAATTTGGAAACCCCACCAAATAAAATATGTCGGGAAACCCTTTCAATCACGCCTCAAATGCTAACTAATACCTTAAGGGAATTTTATGACCGCTTAGGATATTGTAAATTATGGCAAACATTTTGAGCACTTAGATAGTTTTCAGTTTCTGTTATTTACTAGTTGAAAGAACTACGAAATTTATCAAAAGCATCGTCCGTGATAATATGCGAATAATAGAAAGAACTGTTTTGAGGAGTTCTTGAGGAAAGATATTTTGTGAGAGAGATATCATCGACGAAACGATTGGCCATTTTTAAACGGAATCAAGTAGCTTTCGGGTATATTTCGGTACTGAACATATCATATACATACAGAGTGAACTAGACAACTTACCGAACATTGAATGGGGTACTAGTCGTCATATTCGAAAGAGCATGTAAAATTTGAGAACTCTTTAAAACAATTTTTCTGAACAACTTTCCTAGATGCGTTGAACGGTTTTCTTGATTCGTCTTGGTGTATACCTATTGGACGTGAAGATTAACTCTTCAGAAAGACCAAAGTGGTGCATGACTGGCCAAGCCCTATCGTTAGCACAAGTAGGTCTATGTCCTCTTCACTTAGTATGATGTTGACCGGCTCCTTATCTTCAAAAACGGCAGTATCAACAATGAGCAAGTCGACTTCTTGGGCCTGATTCATTGAATGTTACAAACTTCGTTGTGAACTTTCAGGGCTGGAAATTTAGAAGATTTTCAATAATAATAAAAGAATTTACTAAAAACTTTTCCTGAGCGACTTTATCAATGATTCTTACATCAAAGATCACTTCAGACGATTGGGGAATCTTCATCTTCATCATCCGCTTCGGAAAATCAGGTTATTTGTTGCTATTACTTTCAAAGAATATTGCCAATTATTATTATCATCAAGAAATGCTATAGTAATATAGTTTCTGTTTGGTTGGCAGGGTTGGCTAGAACTGAAATTCATTGTTATCCTAATGATTTCTTCCTTTATAGCGTAATTTGTTTTCGGCCATGTACATTTTAGTTATTATAAAATATAAATGTCCTAGAATTCCAATTTTTTTCTGTGCCAAAAGTTTTCCCGATATCACCTGTGTTAAGAATTTGATTTTTTATATATTTGTATACCCATATATTCATACAAGTTGTTCGTGGGAATTTTTGGACTTAAGTCTTGCATTTTCAAATTTGGATCATTTGAATTTCTGCTTCTGAATAGCGAGATATATCAAATTAACATATCTATGCTTTAGCCGCATTCATTGAATATTGGAATCAAGGGTATATTTATTCGAGGTTTCTCTGGCTTTTGGCACGTTGGCGAACATATCCAAACATCCTCTAGAAATAAACTATTTTCAATGACGAAAAAACGCTGTTCACGATCGAGTTTAAAATTAGACATTCCCAATGCGAGTGGCCTTTGGTATGACACATCCTTTTCATTGTGTTCAAAGTGTTGTCTTGTTGTGTCAATGACTATACTTTTTCTGCTAGAAAGTTGGGTTCTGATCTACAGAGAAAATATTGGTTAATGTGCTAATGATAGTCCTATTTTACTTGCACTGTACTGTTTGGAACCTTTGGTGTAGTAATAAATATACTGGACCTTTATTTTTATCATTGAAACACGTCTTCAAATTACCATGTGATCATCTTCAGAAGAAAAATAAAAAAAGATCAGTACCAAATTTTGATGCAAGTAACTTTATATTTAAGGTAAGCTCGGGTAAGTGTGAATTTGGGGCAAGTGTGAGTTTGCTCGCTATCTTCGCTAAACCGGGCGACAGCCCAATGCCGTCTATTGACGAATAGCCTACACTTATAATGAATCCATAACCATCATATAAAATACAAAAGAGATCTTGTGAAATCCAAATATTTTCCCCAATTTTCTAACCTACAATTTATCAACCCGAACGAGTACAACAAGTTTATTTCAAGCTTTGAGCGTATTGTTAAAATCTAAGGTAAGAATCCATTTTATACACCTTTCTTCTGCCTAAACAATGAATCTGACTATAGATTGCCGTTTTTTCATGAAGTTGTTCTTTTTACATTTTTCCATTGCATGTTACACTTACCCCGAAATTAAATGTTATTGGGGATAGTGTGATCTATCTGTCGGGGTAAGTTTGAACCTGGTTCATTTAGCCAATCTAAACAGTAATATTTTCTCAGCTATAGTACGATATTATATACGGAAATCTCAGAGAGCCAAGCAATATACCTGGCCAGATGTGGAAGACATTGACACACTTTCTGAGGATGAAATAACAACTGTGCTTCCATCACCACTCGTCAGAAGATAGGGATCAATGAAATTCTCATTCGATTTTTCAGATTTCTACCTGTAAATTTTTCTTTTCAACAAATGTTCACTTTCACGATTATTTTTTGTTTTTTTCCAATGGGGCATTTCAAATTCTATATTACAAAGTTCCTAACTATGTTTTGAATAAAGATATCTCGAAACAAATAAATTGTGGTGAAAGTTTCTTTACTGTTTACTCACACCTGCCCCAAAGAGAGATTTACGTGCATTAATATCTTTAAATTTGGCCAGAATCACAGTTGCCCCAAATTTCCGGGGAAGTGTGACCTATGGAGACGTATATCTGAATATATAAATAAAATTCATAGAATACGTTTTTCAACAGTTTTCTGTGGCGTATTACAAAGACTGATCTTCGAAGTAAATACCTGCAAAATTTCATTGTTAATATTAGTTCAGGTTCATCAGATGGACTAAGTGCAATGCGAACTAATGAAAATCACGGTCACACTTACCCGAGCTTACTATAATTCATGAAAAATATGTCTCTTGAAGATTTTTGAGGGTTGTAGTAGGAGTGAAGCCGGTTGAGGGAAAGAAATTAAAATTTTGTTTTGAATATTTTGCGAAAACCGTTATCATATAAAATTTCATATTGTAACAAAATAATGGGTTTGATTAACTTTAATAGCTATTAATGTAACGAGATTATTATGCTACTTATAATAATCGAGGATGTTGCCAGGCGACGAGGCGTTTCGCGCCGAGTTGCATGATGCCACTTCCGAGATTTATTTAAATTTCATCAAAATATAGTAACACTCAAAGCTTCATCGTAACATTGACAACAAAGATGTGAAAATGAAATCAACAACTTTGATTATTAATGAATTAAAACTTATTTAAAACTGTGGCAAAAATCATGGCAGTTATTGATATTTCTGAAAATATACTTGCTTGCGGCTGCTGTGAAATTGGATTTGCTTTCGGATAAATCAAAAATCCATTTCGATAAAGAATACCTTCAGTTTGATTAGTGGCGAAATACCAAACAGGTTCAAGGTGCTGGGGAAACGGTATTACTTGCTCATTTTGTGAAACTTTCAAATGATTACACTCTATCTCCGATCAAGTAACACAACCTAGATGAGTAATACTCAAATAGAACTGAAGGTAACATCTTTTCATAATGTTATCCCTCAAATCATGACCTTATTGCCATGTCGCAATTTTTTAAGGATACAGTAAGCACGTCAGCTAGATTTTGATATCTGTCGGGTATATTCATGGCAATAAAAAGGCAATTGAAACGTTCATTGCAGCTTGTTAGGAGCATGTAAAAATGATAGTATTGCCATCGCCGAACGGAGATTCTTCGTTGTCGATATAGTCTTGTCAATACGACAACGCTGCATTTGATATTTGACAGAACAATCATTTGAAGCTACCAGTGTCGTAACTATCGAGAAAGGGAAAACAAATTGGAAAATAGAAAAATGAATGAATTATGAAAAAACATGTCTATTAGAGCATCGGCTGTTCTCAAAATCCTGTGGAGATTATTTCATCATAATTTCAGGTTTTCATTCCATATTGGGTTTCCATTATTTCTATTTTATTGAACATCAATATTTCTGTTAACAACGCACGACACTGCCGTTGGGGGAAAGATGTCCCTTACACAAAAATCTTAATGCGTGTGCGGCGAGTTACTCATTTAGGATATGTTATTTGATCGGAGCTCTCCATCATCTTTGTGGCCTAAATAATCTATGTAACGAGATTGTTTGGAGTTGAAAGAAAGAGTAGCGATCGACAAGTATAGCGCTTTCATTCGATATATTGAGAAAAAAATGTGGGATATAGAGTAAAAAAAATTAAAGTATTCACGAAGTAGCAGGTTAGTGAATTTGTTCGTACTGCCCCAGACAAGACATTTTCGATGATGAAAGTAGCTTTTTTAATTGTAATTTTCGGAGCTTGCAGAACTAATGAATTAACGAAAAGTTGGAGACGTTTCTGTTAACAGTGTCCCATGTACGAAAGAGACCATCGAACTAAATAAGAATGTTGCTGGCCAAGATTCAGCGGAGATGCCTATAATTTACGACAAGAATTGTGCAGGTGTATCTATCAATTTTGAAAACTGTCAAAACATTTATGTCCATTTCCATAAAAATATTTTAAAATATGCTAATATTTCCCCACGGATTAGTTAAACGGTTGATTATTATTAATTTGGCAAGGACAGGGCAATTATAATGTTGTTAGACCTACCCTGTAACTGATGAGAGGCAATAAACCTCGAAACATGTATGTGGTCATTCCCAGCCAAATGAAGGATAATTTTCTGTTTAACTACAAGACAAGCACTTGCAATTGGGTCTTCTTGGAAGAACGTTACACAAATATCTGTCAGATGTATCAATCATTAAACCTATAAGCTTTCTGATTTTTTCATTTTATTGTTATTATGCCAATTCTTCAAATACTTTAATTATCCAGTAATGATTCCAAATCCCTACTAGATCACATTGTTTTGAACTTCAACATTTCTATTGATATATCTTTGATTAACACCTCTCTAAGTGATCACAAATTGATTATTGCTGATATTGAAATTATTTATCAAAGAAATAGAAAAGAGTACGCCTGTAAAACATTCACTAAACTGAATCCTAAATTAGTGAAAGAGAAATTCGTAAAAATGAGTGATTGTGGACTTGATTTCGAAGATCCTGATGAATTCTATGATAAAATTGTTGAAGTTTTCGAAGAGAAGTCCTCGATGCATTGTATTAAAACTAGAAAATCTTCAAAACCTTGGTTTAACAATGATATAGCTTTACTGATTAAATTGAGAGATAAATACTTTAAAAAAAAAAAAATTCTCATGACATTGTTCTCGCTGAAAATTATATACTCTACAATAAACTTGTTAAACAATCCATAAGAAAGACCAAAGAAGAATTCTATAAAATCCAGTTTTCAAATGCGACCCCTAGATCCATGTGGAAAACAATAAACTCTAAGATCCTTTACAATAAAACAGAGAAAGATGTGAACGAAATAAATTACATAAGTGTTGTTGATACTATGATTTCGAATCCAGAGGATATCTGTGAAAACCTCAATAAATATTTTATCAATATTGGATTATGCCTATCAAATATCATTCCTGACAACAATGTGCAGTATCCTGATCTCCCATTGATTCAATGTTTCTGGAACCATCAATTTCTCATGAGATTGAAGAACTTATCAATGGATTGGATGTTAAAAAAGCACCAGGCTTTGATAACATTAACGTCAATTTTGTAAAATTAGTTAAATCAGAATTTTCCAACGCCAATACATGACGAATTTTGTTAAGTCTCTTATTTCTAAAGGTAGCCTTTCGATGATTGCGGCCGAGACTTAATGCGGCTGCGACTGGCGTCCAATACGATCTGTCGCATCTGTACCCCCTTTTCGAGAGCTGCGACTTTGTACGGAACGACATGAACGATTCGGAATATCATCAGTTGTTTGTTGACTCTCGGTGTATTCAGTACAATGAAGAAGAAGTTGATGATGATGCAATCTTACTTCACGTATTGGTGACTAAAAAAAAGAGAAAAGAAATTAAGGAACTATACAAAGCACGTACATGTGAAGGTTCATACAACGTGCTCATTGAAAGGCATCTAAAATATTTTGAGGAAATATTTCGAGGAAATATTTCGAAAATACTGCAGACAAAATCATGACCAATTTAATTTTTTACCTAATTTGTCGCATCAATCGGAACGGTTGCACTGGCCGCGACTATCGAAAGGCTACCTTAAGATGTTGTCCGCATTGGCATTATCCCAAGATATGATTGATTATTGATTGCTTCTTCTCCAGTGCAGTGTTTACACTGGGTACCATCATGGGATCTACATGGATATCCTGTCAGATCCTCGTGTCCTTTAATTTTTATTGCTTCCTATCAAAGAGACACACCTGCGCTTGTTCTCACTCAAGAATTTACTGGAGTATATTCTCATAGGTGAAATAATAATAAATGAGATAATCATTACCAATATATTTTTGGTATATTATTGAAATGCAATCCTAAAACTGAAAATACAACGTGTCTGAAATACATTCGTCGTATTCAATACATCTCAAAATGTATCTCAACATTTTCTCAGGATATGACCATCCATCACTATACACAGGATTATTAAATTTTTCGAAACATTTGTAAACGTATTTTTTTTTATTCTCCCCTAATATTGATTTTGATATTTGCAGCTTCATATTATCATGCGAATGAATGCTATTCAAAGAATGAACACTACGCTGAGTTCTGAGTTTTCATTATTCTTCGGTTATATTCCGATAAATATCCATCTAATGTCTAAAGATACTTCCTAGAAAAAAACTAGTGATGTTGCTTCTATCCATAAATAGCTGATGCATCCATAATAAGCTGATGAGTCATTGCAGTTATTTTGTCGAATATGAATGTTCCATGCGACGAATATGCAGAGAAAACATTTTGGAATGGCAATAAATTGCGAATATATTTGCTCTAAATCATTGAATTTATAGCGTTTATATTACAACAAAAACATTATTATTATTACACACTATTTGAAAATTAATAACGAAGTCCATCTACATAAGTAAGTATATATCATCAATATATTGGACGAAAGATTTGAGAGTATCAGAAAATCATATTGGCCTATCTACATCGATCAGTATTCTGAAGAAATCACTGTAAAATTGATTTTCAATGGATATTCAAACCTCTGATATTGCTTTCATGCGCGGAAAACATCAGCAACGAAATTAGCCCAAATCTGCATTTTTAGTACGTACTTTGAATACGAGCAGCACGCCATTTCCATATAAAACATATTTGGAAACCGACATGCAAATTCACTTTTATAACAGTAATTAACAACATTCTCTGGCAAAGGTGCATAACTAAAGCAATGCAGTGCTAATTTCAGTAACAGTAACTAAAATCTCATCTGCATAACATATGGGAGTTTCTCGACAGTCTAGTCTAGTGAATCTCATCACAAATATTTTTAAGGTTGATGAAATGATATTTCATAACTTTTCAGCAGAAAATCTGAAATAATAGTTGGGCAGATGTGCATATCGTGATATGTTTTTTATTCCATTCTACAAATTTTTAATCATGTTTTCGTTCTTTGGAGACTACGTAGATTATTTTGGAAATGCTGGTAATATGCTAAACTGGAGAACTGAATAAAAAAAATTACTTTGAAGAAATGGAACAGAATCGAAAAATAACTTTGTAAAGCAGAAACATTATAAAAACAAATTTTTATCAGAAACGAATCATACCGGAATCCAAAATTATCACATCAGATTTTTTAAGAACCAAAATTCTACGAATTGGACATCGTGAGAAGTTGAATGTGTAATCAAAAACGAAAATATTAAGACGGATATTCGATCAAACCAGAAATTGTCAAAATCAAAACTTCGTAGAAATAATATCAGATTATCGTCTGCAAAGCGTAAAATTCCTAAGTCATAAGAATCAAAATCGTTGAATCAAATACGTCACAAGACGTAGATAGGAAGTTATTAGAAGAATGAGTGGTAAAACCGAAATATTCAGAACCGAAAACTATCAGAAGGTAAATCGCGAGTTGCTCTGCTCTTATCTCAGAGATGGCGCAGCAGGCGGTCAATATAAATAAATTCTGATTTCATTTAACTTGTCTCATCACTTTCTCTTCTGTCACTTCTGTCTCATCACCAATTCTTAACGAAACGGCAAGGATCACATTGAATTAAGTCATTACCAGAATTATCAAAGGAAGAATATGAATCGTAAAAGAAACATATAATGAACGATTTGTTATAAATGCGGAGACAAGATTTAATTTATCAATGGTCACAAGTGATCGCCATCTAGGAGATAATAGAGCAAGTTTTTTAACGAGTTAATCGTTCCCTTCAAGGCTGGTTTATTATTCTCTTATCCTCCCTATGATTTTTGCTAGATTTCGTTTCTGATCATTTTAAATCTTACTCATTTCGCTTCCACGAATTTTACGTTACTACAAATTCATTTGCGGATAATTTGTTGGTTTTACGAATTTAGATAGGAATAAATGGTGTTTTGATAAAATTTTGTTTTGTTAGTTTTTGAATTTAGCTGTTTTATCTTATGAACAACTTAAGTTATTGAGTTAGGCGATTAGTTTTTTCATTTCAGTCACCTTCGTTTTCTAACGAATTCAGATTTATGAAAAATTGTTCTTAATGATTTTTACGTATTATGTTTTATCGGTTCTGATGAATGAACATTTTATTCTGCTATTTTTAAGTTTTTAAAAAAGTTTTTTTTATAACTTGATATTGTTCATTCATTTTAATGGTTTTACATTTTGACGGTTTTCTACTTTATCGTTGTTACTAAAATATTTCTGCAATTGTGTGGCCTTCCAAACATTCTTGTCAGCCCAATTGTTAGCGTATTTTTTTTTTGTGGCTTTGATCTACTGCTGATTAAGAGGAATAGTTTTGAGTTAGATTCCACCAATATATTTTCCAAAAGGGCCTTCGTGATTTTTCGCTTACAAGCTCGCTTACTCCTTGTTGAGCTCATTCATTTTTTCCAGAGCTCATGCGAATGACAACGCTTGTGAACTCACTTATCGGGCAGTGTTCCTTGAGGTATACAGCCTCCAAAAATTCAAGAACACCAATTTTTTTCTACTTTTCCGCGGCTCTCACGATGACAGGATTTTCCTTTTTGTGTGAACCAGAACATATAAAAAAGAAAATCAACTCAACGAGCAAGTGGATAAAAATCCATGCCAGCTTCGTACGGTAGCAGAACTCCCAACCTATATATCATTCCAAATAGCGGGAATAATGTTAAATAGAAATATCAAGTGAAAAATGAAAAACTCCCAAGTAGCGCATTATAACATGAATAATTCAAAGGTCTTTCATCATTTCTATAACAGTTTATTTTCGGTAGTAATTTTTCATCTGAAGCGACTGTAATTGGCGACATATTTCAAATTAAATTTTCGCTGATGTACATTAACTTCAGAACTTTCCAAGATGTGAAGGAGAAATATAGCATTTCATACATTCCACGTATTTCATAATTTTGTTCATTCAAACTCTCATACACGGAGCGTCTCAATTTGGTGGGTAAAATGAGAAATATTTTATTGAGTGGGCTACTATTGGTTCTACACAAAAAACTGTTGGTAAAATTATAATCCCACAAACCATTGCTGAAAGTAATATTTCAGATTAATTTTTTATATTGCACGTGTGTTGAATGTGTATATGGTCAACGATGGTATATCGTTCAAAGTTATGATAATGTTATATGTAGAGAAAGTTCTAGAATGACTTCCCAATGAGAGTTCTTACATCGTGTAGTGCTATTTTGTTTTGGATGGAAATTTGCGTATAGATAATTGAAAGACGTTTCGAAATGGTTATCACGCGAACCCCAATCCCATTTGAAAGTCTTTCAAATGGAGACCTGATAGAAGAGAGTTTTATTGTCTTTATGAACTACCACTTTAACAAAAAAAAATTCAATTCGTTGAAAAGTTACCCGGGGGATAACTACATGGTTAAACTGTACATCTATACAGCCTTCTACTGACATCGTTAAATTCCATAGCATCAGTATTTAATCCTTATTTTTGTTATATAGAAATATAGAAGGTTTGTGTGTGGTACTGAATATTAGGTACAGAATTTAAAACTGCTTCACAGTTGCATGTAACATTTAATAACTCTTCTGTAGTTAGTGATGTCCTCTTCCAGATCTTAGCGGTGATTTCTTTTATTATATGAATCAATCTTGTCCACTAGTCATGCTGGAATAAATGAGAGCGAAAAAAAATGCCGTTGGCTTTCAAATCCCAAGAAAACAATTGAATAAAAATTACCGAGTATTTCAAAATCTATCCATCAACGAACTTTGGACGTTCAAACCGTACATCAAATACTAAAATATACTGAAAATTCAGACAATTTCACCGACAACCATTTTACCTATAGAAAGTGCAGGATCCTTTCAAAATCAAATCAAATTTATTGGGTTATATCTCAGTAAGAGGGTTTACAGTCAGAAATAATATAAATTTTCTATTTCTGATAACAGCAATACTATTTTAGGTTATACCCTATTTTGTATCGGTACCTTTCACCTAAGCACTAACGTGCATGTGTTGTGTCAGGAAACCCATACTTATAGGAGGAGTTTTAAGATGAATTATGTTAAATCCTCATTGCCGTTTTCGGTTTTTATTACGAAAAATGGAGAATTCGGTGATCAAATGTTCAATATAAATTTTGAATAATGGGTTGATTGTGGCATACAAATGATTTTATGTCAGTTTTGTATTTCCTAATATCTGTAATATTTTTGAACTCTAATGGTAAATAGTTAAAAAGTTTAGGTCCAAAGAAATGTACAATGTATGTACAAAGTATGCTCAACAATAAATATTTTAGTTTATTTTTCTTTTCAATCGCTGTGTACAAACACATATTTTGAGAGCAGTCAAGTTTATGTATTTTCAATCGTTGATTATGTGGTTGATCGCTATTTGATAATGAAAGAGTCATGAATTTCGTTTTTTCAATGTTCAAGCTGAGAAGATTATATTCGAGCCATAATTCAATCTTTTTCATTTCATTCTCTGCTGTTCTGTGAACTTCAGGCCATGAATCATCTGCAAAAATAACGAAAGTATCGTCAGCGTATTATGTGACCTTGAAAGTATTCAATTTTACTTATGCTATTTATATGGTGGTCGGTGGATCAGCGGTCTAATGCACAGGCCGTTCGAAACTCCAGCATAGCGATAGTCGGTTCGAATTCGATGTAGGTACGAGATTTTTTCTCAACTACTTTATATCGGATCGATAGGCGGCCGCATGCCTTGTTCAAAAGCAAGTGTATTGTGAGTTGTCTAGATGCCAATCTCGTCTAGTTTGGAGTGCACACCGACCACCCGAGGTGGTGCTGTAGGTTTTCTGGGTTTTCCTGCAACTGAAAAGTGAATACATCACCTAGAAACATCAGTAAATCGCCCCAGAGCGTCACGGCAAAATAATAATAATAGCCGTCCTCTACCCGCACAGGCTATGCCTTTGGGTACACTCAACGAGTGTTTATGAGGGATTATTATTATTATTATTATTATTATTATATAGACTAGAAATAGAATAGGCTCTAATACGATACCCTGAGGGACGACTACAGTAACTGTTGAATACTCACTCAAATCGTCATACATCTTGACCCTCTGCGTTCACGTGATAGATAGTCTTGCAACAAATTATGTGCTAAACCTCGGATTCCGTACCTATACAATTCACTCAGGAGAATATCGTGTGAAACAATGTCAAGGGCCTTGGCCAAATCAATAAAAATAGCCATGCATTTGTCCGATCTGTCCATTGCCTCTACACTCATTTTTGTAAAATCTATTACGGCATTTTTTGTATTTGAATTTTTTTTGAAGCCATATTGCCTCTCAGTTATCACGTTATTTATATCATTGAACTCATCAAGTCAAAAACCTTTGCGAAACCGTTTATCACAGAGGTTGGTCTATAGTTACTAGGTCAATATTCACTGAAATAGTATTTTGATCACCCCTCTTTGATGACCACGTACCGTTTGGCAAATGGTATCAGTTGTCTTCGTTTTCGCGTTCTCATTCCCGTTCACGTTATCGTTTACGTTCTCTCGTTCTCTTGTTCTCACATTCTATCGTTTTTTCGTTCTCTCGTTATCTCCTTATCTCGTTCTTCCCTTACGAGCAACCCTCAGAAAACTTCGAGAGACTAGGAAACATTGGATTTCGTCCCCTCCAAAATTCAGAACCGTAATCAATAGACAAATTGTGAAATATTTCTGTCTTGTGATATCAAAGATATACTTGTTTTATTTAATTCTTT
Source organism: Chrysolina americana (assembly GCA_958502065.1). Taxonomy (NCBI): domain Eukaryota; kingdom Metazoa; phylum Arthropoda; class Insecta; order Coleoptera; family Chrysomelidae; genus Chrysolina; species Chrysolina americana. The sequence goes on from OY293413.1 coordinate 18,692,167, forward strand.
GGTATCTTTCCCCACTAGATTTAGGTTGTATGTACGTGATTAAAAATACATCTTATTTTGGTCCATCCTTATTCTTATTAGGCCACTAGTCCTGTAGGGATAAAATCAATGAATATAAAACTTTTATTTCGTTATAAGTGCCTCCTAACAAGGATTCAACAAGTTTTAAATGACCATTATTAATATAATATGGAAAATTCATACTCAGATCACAAAACGATAAGATATTTCTGATGTTGCACCAACAGTTTCTACATTTCTGTCCATCATATTTTGCTCAAGCCAATTATCAGAGTGGAATAGACTGCTTATCCTGAAAGTTTCATCACGAAGAACACATATTGTGCAGGTGTACTCAAACCATTTTTGAACTGACATGAATAAAAGAGTATTCAAACTAAACAAGGAAGTTGGGAACAAAATTCAACTAATAACTCCCTGATGAAACTCCTGGTCCACAAAACGAATGCAAATGAATTTGGAATGCAAATTAGCAATATTCTCGTTTTGTTGTGCATCTCATAACTTTGATAGAGCAGCATTCAGCCGTATTAAAATGTCCAATTCCTGTGTTCATCTGAATACTGCATTCGAAACAGAAACAAAGTTATCCGGCAAACAAATGCATCCTTGCAACACGACAGGACAATGAATTCTGTAGATATAAACTCTGGATGGTTTTAATTATGCTTTTTCAGTTCACCCACAGAAGGAAAAAAGGTCTTTCATTAAAAATATTCATATAATATGCATAAAAAATGTACTATTCAATCTGTCACGCACAAGTCTTCTATGAGGGTGTATGTACTCGTAATCAACAGACGAAATTTACATTTTTTTTGTATCGCCTGCACCGACACTATAGTTCTCCGTATTAATATAGTTGAAGATGACAAGTGTGCAGAAAACCTATGCTGATCGAAACAGACACTTCCAGAATGAAAAATAAGTTTGTTCAAGGTGAAGCAATAATTTTACTTCAACAAAATAAATTCATCAAGCTACTTCGTGATTACCAGTTAAGTCCAATATAAACCCTTTACTATTCAATCAATCAATAAAAAACGTACTTCATCATCCGAAGAAAAGTAACCTTAATGACAAAGGAGAAATTTTTTCATAGAAGATCCAAACAAATCATATTTTTCATGTTTATTTTGTTATCATGCCACAAAATGGTTGTATCCTTTGCAAAAATAGTAAAAATCATCTGATGTAATAGTAACCAGGTTACTTAAATTCAGTAAGAAAAAAATTGGGCCATGCACCGAGCCTTGGGGAACACCACAACAAATTGCACCACAGCGTGATAATTTATGTGTTCTTATGATTTGGGTTTTCTGGGGTAGATACGATTGTACCCACTAAAGACCGTGATGCATAGCAATATTTTTTTGATTACAGAGGTAGATGCATTCAACAAGTCACAAAATATTGCCGCACATACTTCTTTTAGTTCTTGCACGTAAATTGGAAATTTGGATAACAGAGGTAGATGCATTCAACAAGTCGCAAAATACTGCCGCACATACTTCTTTTAGTTCTTGCATGTAAATTGGAATATTGCCTAGGATCCTTATTGAAATATCGTCAATTTCAGAAGATCCTTAATTTTTCATTTGTTTATTTGTTGTTAGTGTCAGATAGTGTGATATTGAAACGAAAAATAATTTCAGCTTTGATATTTAAAATGCATTGCAAAGAAGTTCTTGTAGAAAACTTTGCCAAGTATTAGACAGATATCATTCAACGGTCGTAGGGGGCAGTAGTTGATTTATGTTGAATGCTTGCCGACGACCATACCTATTCCATAGATTTTTTGCGGAAGATTGGATTACGTAATCCACCTTTTATCATGATTAGATTAATAGTCTTCCGTCTTCCGTTCAAAAATCCAAAAGATTTGATATCGTTCTGAACATATATGACCAACATGTTTCTGCTGAATTTGTAATGAATCATTTTCCGTTGTGAATTTCCTAGACGCTTCATATCATATATATTTTTATATGGATCTTTATACTCTCTCCTTTACGAATTCCATGGAATTTCGTTTTCCCACATATGGAGCATTAATCCGAAACAACCGTCGTCACTGAAAAAACTGATGATGTTACGGCAATTTTATTAGGAATGTTTATAGTAATTTTTCACAGAAAGCTTTATAATGCGTTTTTGCACGTTATCGGAATCTTTATTACATCATAGCTGCTATAAAGCTGCTTTCATAGTCTCTGGATCGACATTCATGAACAATATTTCTAGAGGGTTTACTGACGCTATATAGGATGACTTTAGATACACACATTCGGGCATAAATCAGTCGGCACATGATGTATAGTAATCCGCCCATTAGAGTTGGTTCCAGAGAAGTATAGAAAGCATTTGAACCCCTAGGAAAACTATTTTCATCTTCAGGTTTTCACAATTACTTATAGAAGACAATTCGGGTGTTTAAACCTTTTTTGTAGTAATGCTTATTTCTTTCAGGACATTCAATTTATCCATAAAAAAAATTCAATCAAATCAAATGACAAAGCTAAGAAAAAATGTAAGAGAATGCTCAGCAAGATAGGAGTTGGGATCATTGGGAAAGATATCATTGAAAACGTGGAAGACTTGGAAAAAATATTGCAAATTTAGCGGTTGTTTTCGTGTCTCATAATGTTATTTGTGTAGTATACTGAATTTGTATTCATGATTATTTTCACCTGAGTACATACTTGATAATCTATCCTATTAAATAAAAATATGTACCTATTCATATTATTTTCTGCTTTCAAGATAAATTACCCCAACGATTTGTCTAAAATACTACTCGTCAGATAAACAAATTTTGAAGAGTGGAAAAATATTGATATCCATGTTTATTGTATGATTCCATTATTTCAACAATGAATAAGTGAATTTTTGGAGAGGCCACTATTGCTTGCAGACAGTTCTCTGCAACTCATTCAAGATAACTCTGATCCAAGTCTGGTAACCTTGATAGCTACTAAACAGAGAAGAAAAAGGGGATTGAGTTTTGAGGGAAAAGAAGACAACGTTCCTAGAAATCGAAGTCGAGATAAATCAAGGTTACATCCACACCTCGGTATACAGAAAGAAAATACACACCGGACCACTCGATATCAATAAACAAAGAACATTTTGCAACAGTAAAAAAATGCTAGAGAGCGAACTAACCAACATAATGGGACACGTGAATGGAACGGAATATCCCTGTAGGCACCTGAAGGAAGTTCTGAAACAAGGCGAACAAAACAAAGGGACTAATGATCAATAACCACAACAACCACGCAATGTTGGCAGCCACCATACATATTTGGACATTTCAAATCGGAACATAAGGAGTAAACATAAGTGGGCAAAGAGTGAACCTAAGATATTGATATAGACAAAAGAAATCAATTCAGCAGTGCCAGTGTCATGCCACTAGCGAGTTTGGAGAATATCTAAGTGAAGGGGCATGAACATTAAAACTGAAAGTGACTGCTGACCTGTCTTTATCCGCAACTTATCTCCTTGAAGCTTATGTTCTGCTTTTGAATATCCGAATCTGTATATCGAAGGTGTATCAGAGAAACTGAAAAGGATGGAAAATAAATACAAGGTCAGAAATACGGCCACAAATCAAACCGGAGATCCCAAGCAAAAAGGCGAAACACTGCATCTTATCAGATACCAAGCAGATGCGGACTCTGTTGAATCCGTGATACTAAACGATGTCTTACATTGAGGGTAGACGAACATAAACGCTTGACTCAACGTGGAGAGACATCACAGTCTGGCATCACACTTGGACCGAAAATCTCCGTATCCAGAGGAAAGATGCCAACATGCTGGATGGAGAAGGGAAATTCATATATATATCCCAGTTAATTCTTACAGCTAATCGAGCGTGAACATAAATAATGTATGTGAACCATCAATAAATATCAAAGACATTCTGGGAATATTATAGAGGGCAATTAACCGAGGTAACTCCACATCATATTAGATTCTCATAAACTTGGAAGGGTCATTCTACAGATGATCGGAGATTATATACGGATTGAAACGCCGTGTTTGATCAAAAATAATGCAGAAAATGGATCTTCAGAATACAAGTTATCAATCTAGATGGATGTTTCGACAAAATATACCTCGATACACGTTGATGAGCAGGGCCTAGGCGTCTTCGATCATTCGAATAGTAAGTACATAGAAGTAGTCAAGCTATAGAGTCAAGGAATGTGGGGCAAGGTGAACAGAAGTTGGAGTACAAGAAAGAGTTGTACTAAGATAGTGAAGTGAATAGGAAGTACCCTTCTCTCTAAGCGTTTCCACCAAGTGGAAAAATAAAGGGAAACATAAAATAAAGGCAACATTTGTTGTTGTGGGTCATAGTTTCATCCGTGAGGAAATATTGGTTGAACGGTTGATTATTATTCATTTGACAGGGACAGGACAATTACAATGTTCTTGAAGGAAGAAAATTTGTATTTCGTGCAAAATATTTTTATTTTAAAAATTATAGCACTATTTGCTATAATTTTTAAAATAAAAATATTTTGCTCGAAACACAAATTTTCTTCCTTTAAGTATATTGAAGCGTGCACACAGCTTGACAAATTCAATTACAATGTTGTCCGACCTACCCTGTCACTGATTCCCAGTCAAATGAAGGATAATATTTTGTTTAATCACAAGACAAGCACTTGTAATTGGGTCTTCTTCGCCTAGGAGTGTCTCGTTCTTGATTTTCCGTGCGGATGGCGCTGCGGTCAACTTAGTTGTGGGTCGTATATTCAATTCGCAGGGACAGGACAATTATAATGTTATCCGACCTACCCTGTCAATGATGAGAGGCAAAACCTCTAAACATACATGTCTGCAAATGGTCATTCGCAGCCAAATGAAGGATAATCTTCTATTCAATTACAAGGCAAGCACTTTCAATTGAGTCTTCTTGGAAGAACGTTGCACAACTATCTGTCAGATGTAGTTCAATGTCCGTCGCGGAATTAGCCAGGGAAATAGTTGTTTTCTGACAGAGATTTGCCTTTATTTGTCCACTTGGTCAAAACGCTTGGAGAGAAGGGTACTTCGTATTCATTACACTATGTTACTTGTTAGGGTGCAGGTGGATGAAGAAAAGAACAAATTTTGAACAAATCAAATAAATTTAAACTGAATAGCTAGATGACTGGAGTTAACTGTTGATTCTGAAGATGTGAATGTACAGAAAAATAATCAGCTCACTGTTTCCTAATCCACGAACTCCAGATTCATTATACTGTATTTGCCTTTGGATTGTAATGTTATTAAGTTTTTATTGAGAAGATATATAACTTTCCGGTAGCATCCAGAAATATTAAGGAGTGTAAACTGCAGTGTCCGTTTGAGCGAGTCATAACACCTACCTACTTAAACGTAGAGTCGACAGCAAAGTTCTGCTAAGAAAAGTTAACCGCTTAGTGGCATTCAAAGAGTAAACATTCTCCAACAAAAAAGTGACAAAAGAATATGTGCAAGCTCTTCATTCGGCAATTCAGACCTGCTGCCATTTTTTTTCCGATATGAGAGACTGCATTCAAGGTGTAAAAATGGTGGAATTTGAAGCCAAGTGATTGCAATATTCATAAATTTTCCGATGAGAAAAAGGGCTTTTCACTTGACACCATATTCAAATTCGAACACGTTAGATCTTTCGAATTCTCCGTCAATCTTTTTCCACGATTTGTTTCACGAGTTTAACAGTTTGCTTCCTCTTTCATGCTGGGTGGGCAGGATGCGACAAAAATGCCGACATGAAGAAAGTAGGAGAGTAACAAAATATGCAGAATGAGTTCACGAAAACCAAAGCAAAACACATACACACACCTCTAACCTTTTCATTTATTTAATTTCACGGTAGATTTCACTGATTCTCGAACATCACTAAGTCGGTACGGACTGGATAACTTGAGGCGATTGGAGGCTATTCGCGAGTCTTTTTATAGACCGAGTGTTCAAACGGTATGATCTACTTTGGATTACAAACAGTTCGAATACACTGAAAGTTGGCAGTACTGACAGTAGAATCATCTGCCGCAGGTATATATTCTATGTTTTTCGAAAAGCGGGGAAAATATGACGTAGAATACAGTTCACTGACGACGAATTGTTTTTGTTAGTAAAAATAACTATGATTCTCTCGACAGAATGAATTTAGATCGAAATGAAGAGGAAGCAGACACACGTGTTTGATACGTAAAAGTATGTCCAAATCAAATCTTCAGCTGAAAGCCACATTATCAATCGTTTCAGTTCATCAATTGGGTTAGGGTTGGATTTGTTCATTCATATTCGGTTCATCTAATTTTCAGCACACGTCTTTCAAATGGTATATGTTAAGTACTTGCTATCTTTTGAATAGTACAGAGTGGGCTAAATTGGACACTTTTAAAGGGAGAGTCCTGTTTTGACACTAGATAATGAAAACTTGATGGCAAAAACCGCATATCGATATCTATAACCGTTTCTGAGTAAAGCTAAGTTTTCATGCATCCGAATTTTCGGTTTTTCGTATGAAATTTGAAAGAAATGTCACTTTTTCGTACGAATGATATTTTGACCAGTTTTCATTTGTGCGAAATGCCTTCACGTCAACCCCCTAATTTTACCGTCCATTTTCTCAAGAAAATTCCTCAGATCGTTAATTAAGCTGTGGTAATTGCAATGTAATTTTCGTAATTTGAAAATAGGTCTCACCCAAAAATGTTTGGGAGCCCTTTTTCTTCACTTCAAAATTCCAATACGTTAACAAAATCAGTAAAATATAAAATATTACGGATGTTCTTATCCTTATATTATTAATTATGAGATTGCTGTCCATATTTTACATTAAAATTTTTAATATGCCTGGAAACAAAAATACATAACCGCACTGATCATCGTTTTCCTTCAAAATTTCTGACAAGTTGACTTAATTATTTCAACTTCCTGAATTTGTTCGTACTATCAGTTGAAATTTGCCGCTACGAAATATATTTGAACAGCTTTTGACAGATTTCGTACGAAAAACGAATAATTCGTGTACATGAAAACTTAGCTTTACAGCATGTTTTTCGGAAATGTGCTTTTTCGAACAGTTGCTGAATTTTTTTTCTTGTCAAAACTTTCTTGTTTCCAGATCACTTTTTTACGTAGAATTCAATGGTGTAAGCAACTTATACTTTCAAATAAGATATCCTTAGTTATTGATGCATTTTTCAATAGAGGTTAAAATTACCTTTCCAAAAATGTAGCACACTTGATGTTTTGCCATAGTCATCTTTGAAATGTAGAACTTTTACGTTTTTTCATGCAGATTTTAAAACGCACACTTTGAACAAGTAGGCTTAGGACTACGGATGCGTGCGGCGATAAAACAGAAATAAATTGTTCAGTAGTGGCTATCAAATGTTCAGACAGCTTTTCAGTAGTAATATACCGACAAAATGCTGAATTTTCGAAAAATACTTTCGCCTTGCTGCTCAGAAACACCACGAGAGCTTGCTCGAGTGGTGTTTTGTACAGCAACACAGTTTGAGTGCCTGGCAAGGTGAAAGTATTTTGGAAATTCTGCATGAAGGGATATTCGATCAGAAAATTTCACAACTGACGTTTCTATATTTACCCTGATTGTCGTAACTATGTAAATGTATGCACAAGCAGGAAGCGTAACACCGTTTTGAAAATAACACGGGCTGGAGGAAGTGTTTTCAAAATGAGAAAATTATGGCATTTGAAGAGGAAAATTGTCACAGTAGTACCTAATTGAAACTCACTGTTTCCATTAAACTGATAACAATTTATACTATATTGACTACTAATAAATTAAACTCCAACAATAATAATAATAATGATAAAGAACAAACAATATATTTCTTCAGAGAAGGAGTTCGTAATGTCTACCAACTTCTACATACAGGCAACACCTTTTCTGAACGATTTGGCCGAATTAATTAAGTAGTTCAATAGGGGTGAGAGAAGCAAAACTTTGCATCACTGCAGCTTCCAATTTGTATCTAGGATTGGTCGGCAGATTAAAAATAAGATTTTTCAACTATCCTCAGAGGTAAAAGTCCATATGCGTTAGGTCCGGTGACCTGGCCGGCCAACGGTTGGTTCCTTGATTGGCCATCCAGTTATTACCAAAATTTGCAGCCAAAAAGTTGGTGACAATTGCAGTGTTATGCGGCGATGCCCTGTCTTGTTGAAAATATATTTTTCTGAGCTCCATTAGTGGCAATTCATCAACAAGGGGTTCAATATTTTGCCTTGAAATTTCTGTATACTTTTGAGATGTAAGAGTGCCATTATAAATGAATGGACCCATAATTCTGCCCCTGAAAACATCCGTCCACTCACTAAATCCAAATCTTCCTTGACTTGTTTGCTCCACAACAGAATGAGGATTTTGTTATGCCCAAGTATAAGAATTGTAGCGGTTGTAAATGCCGGAACTACTCACATAAGGTTTGTCTGTCCAAATACAATTTAACAAAAAATATCGCTTTTGGTTACAATTTTCCAGGAACCACTGGCAAAAATCCATGCGGCGTTCAAAATCTCTTGGTCTGAGTTTCTGGTCCTGTATGTCTCGTATTTGTGCTTTCTCAAAATCTGCCTAACGTTAGTTCTTGGTAGGCCTGTTGATATTTTAAAATTTTGCGTTGACGTTTTGGGATTATTTTCAACGGCTCTTAAAACGACTATTTCTTCCAACTCCTCATCCCTATTTGATTGATATAATTTTGGCCTTTTCTTTTCAAATTGATCACCATCAATTTGGTTGTGTCGTAATCTTGCGAAATTGTCTTCTTTCTGGAAACCTCTCAGATTGCTTTCTGCTTCTGCATTTTCCCCGGTTATATCCCTTTTTTCATAATTCTCATACGTTATTGCAAATGCGTTTGAAAGTTGAACAAAAACCACGAATAAAAGAGCGTCTTGAGTGCTTAAATCAAAATTTGACAGCTACAAGTGAACATTTGCATTCTGGTTTATCGCTGCGTCGTCCAAAGCCTAATTGTTCAAAGTTCAAAGATGAGTCTGGCAAAACATCAAGTGTGCTACCTACATTTTTGGAAAGCTGTATTGAAATATGCAGAAATATGCAGGGTGTCCCATTTGAAAAATATTTTTCCATCAATAACTATGGATATCTTATTTGAAAAAATAAGTTACTGACACTAATGAATTCTACGTAAAAAAATTTTTGCTGTTTAAAAATTGTAATTATGTTAACTTACATTTCACACAACCGATACTACGTTTTCACAAAATGAGTTAAGAAAAAGAGATATTTCAAAAATCATAAAGTTTAGGTAAAATAAATATTTCTGGAACTTTCTGTTATTTTGATCGTGGAATCCGAAAATCATTTAATATACAGGGTATTCCGTTTAAGGAATATCAACTTTCATATGTTCCGTGTTTTTGACACACCTTGTACAACATGAAAATATTTTAACAAAGTAACGCTCATAGGTCCCTATCCATCTTAAGGGAAAATCTTTATTAAAATTAAATGTTTTAGCCATAATGCTTCGTTTCGAATAACGTGAGTAACCCTGTATATAGGGTGTTACATAAGTACGTTAAAATAATTAAATGACGTTTTTCTGAGACAATTTAAAAAAAAAGTCTATATAAACTTGTGTCCGGAAATGCTTTGTTTTGGAGATACAGGGTGTTGGAATTGAATAATTTTTCTTCTTTTTTAGAAGATATTTCTGCAAAAAATAAATTTTCCGAACGAAATTTGGTACCCGGGGTTTTTTTTGAGTCAAAATTACTTGAGACCGCTAAAGTTTCATTTGGATTATTATGTTGAATAATAAATTTTTTCACATCCTAGTTTTTAATTGGCTGTACAAGTGTTGGAAATGAAGATATGAATTTGGATTTTGCATACTTGAAATTTGTTCATGATCAAATTGAATTACTTGTCTGATCACGAATCTGAAGACATTTTCGACCTGTTTTTTCCCCACTATAATTTTTTTGAAATATTGCTGATTCCACAGCTGCGGGCGTGCAGTGTAGGGAAATCACTTGTAATTACTCCTTCGAGGTCGGTAGCCGAGTAGTTAGAATCACCGCTTTTCAATCATTCTGTCTATCGGTGGTAGGTTCAAACCCCAGCGACTGCAGTATATTGTTTTGATGGCATGAGAAAATGCTAGGAATCAAAAGATAAGACATCGTTAATCCTTGGCTCGTATAAGTTTTGACTTCTGAGGACTGCAGGTTAACGGAAAAAAGCTTTTTCTTAAACAAAGTCAAAAGTTACGAAGATGCTTCCAATAGAGTGAGAAACACGGTATAATCAATTGTTCATTTAGAGCAACTATCAAAATGGTCAAATTGAATATAGCAATTATACAGTCCAATATTTCTCTCCAGAATAGTAGTTGCAGCATCGCAATGAATACTTACTTTTTCGCACCTGACATCAACCAACTAGATTTTTCATTATATCCAAGAAAACGCTTAATAATTATGTGTTTTATTTTCGGAACTTGACCTGCATACTTTAAATACACTTTGGTTATCTAGCTCACTCAAGTCTAAAATAAACCCCCAGTGACTAATTACAGAAAATTACCACCCAACTTCAAAGTGAAATTCACCTTTAGAAACTTATAATTCTGTTGTTTGGGCAAAACGGTTTTGTTTAAAAAGAACTGCAATTAAAGAGTCTAAATTTAGAGCGACTGCAAATAACCACGTGCTTCAGATCTAAATTTAACACATTACTGAAAACATTTTCAACCAAGGTATTTTTTTATGATGTGTTGATTTATATTCTTTGTTCATCAGCTGACCCAGTCTCTATTATTTCTTTCATTGTCTTAAACTGAGTGGCGAAGTATCATTATGTCGGGGCTATTATAATGTGCCTGATATCGTGCGATGAAAAAAATCCATGCAGAAGAAATATATTGACATATTAATGGGAATTTTTTGTAAATCCAATATTTGAGAGGAAACCAAAATTAGGCAACCTTTCAGTGAAACTTTTCACAAGCTTTTATAAAACTTGCTTTATTTATGCCTGACAGTCTGTGTTTCCGGTTTAAAATTTACAATTAATTTTCCAAACACTTATTGGAATCCGATTGAGCTGACATTCTGCACCAGTTTCAAAAACCGATGACGATGTAATAACAAAAAAAAAACCTTCTGAAATAAAATGCTTAGGAATTTATTAAAAATCCACTCTTTCGGATGACAATAACAAAGTAAATCTTGGTTGGGGTCCTCGGAACCCCCTTCTCATCGAGAGTGGCCAAAATAAAATCGGGAAAAGAAAAAGGGTGGAAAACATCGGATCGTCTTTGCCCCCTGTCCCGCTGTAGGAATTTAGAAAATTGTTCAACGGTTCCGGACGTTGAAAATTACTGCAAATAAAATGTCGGTTGGAGAAAATAGTTGCTAAAACTTGCGACAATAAAATCGAAGAGATCCATAAAAATTATAAAAACATCAGTCAGTCAAATAATTTTATTGAAAAAAATTAACCCTGCTTCCCACTGAACTCTAGATGGAGAATGTGTAGAAATTCGGTAAAATTTTCGATGGTTTCCGATGCGGGAAATTACGACGATAAAAACATTATTGGTCGAAGGGCTTGTACACCGCTTCTTTTAGAAGAAATTTGTGGAATCTGGTCAAAACAAAATCGAGATAATTACTAAAAATTGTGTAAATCATCAGACCATTACATAATTCAAAATTAAAATTGTGGAGAATTTTTATATCCATCAAGCAGCTGCATGCGAGAGAGAAAATTATTTTACTTACCTGTCCACCCAAAATGTGTTATATTTTTTAAAAATTCAGAGGCTGTCCAAAAACTCATTCTTTTTAAACGATAGATAATTTTATCGAACCAAGGGATATTCAGAAACCCCTGAACATTCGAAACCAAAGAAGATAAATTCATCTGTGCCCTCCATATATACACCATAGTCCAGGATCATCGAGCCATAATATCTAAGCCACACTTTTAGAGCAGTTTTCTCAGTATGATGTCAGTTCAGATCATGAGATGCGAGCGTAGTATCTCGAGTCCGGTTTCCGGTTTAATATAGACCTGTCAAACCCTACTGTCATGCGAAGTTTTTTGTTCTTGCTGTGAAAATTTGAGTTTATTATTAAGAAATTTCATGGTAAAAGACACTAATTGAGATTATAGTAGATCCAGCTGCGATTGTCCATCTGAAAGTGAGTAGAAATTCATTTCAGAGATGACAAGACATCAAAAATTCTTAGAGTGGATTGGAGTTGTATTGAATGCTGTGGTACCTATGAAATTATTATTGCTTATCTTTTACAAAAAGTACGGTGGAAATGTCAGGGTATTGAATTATTCTGGCAAAGAACAAGAGTGTTGTCAAGTGCATATACCACAATTTTCTCTCTCCCAAAAAAGTGATATTCCATTTGAATTTGTTATGTAGAAGTTTTTCCTACAGGAGTTATTTGAGTTGATAACTAAGTCATACGAATATTCTCTCCCCAGTGGTATTTGAAGTGAAAATAATTGAATTTTACATATTATCATGCAATGATCTTTTCTGAAGTAAACGCAAGTATATTAGCTGTGTGCCAATAAATCAGGATTTTAAAATTTGTGCAGAATTGAGAGTACGTACACAAATCATAGAGATTTTTCCGTCCTAGGACAATTATATGAGTAAATACGTTTTAAATATATTGTCATGAATAATGATAATATATAATTTTTTAGAGTTGTTTGAGAGAATGTTATAAAGAAATAAATGTCGGTCGGATAAGAGGGAACATAGGGGTAGATTTAAATAGTTGAATCTTGAAAAATGCAAGTGTGAGATGTCACGAAAGAGAGGGATTTGTTTTATTTGCAATACAGCATGATGCTATTCTGGAATAGAGGGCTGGAAAACCCAACAAAAAGACCAATAGATCAAAGCCGTGTGGCGAAGAAGTCGAAAGGTAATGAGAACTGATGCATTAATCACCAAATCAGGGAAACAATTTCTAGAGATACTCCTAGATACTCACTTCCATACTCTATACGTATAAGTGATCAAGTCGCGCCCAAGAAAAAATAAGCGGTCACAAAGGAAACCAGATAAATAGAGAAATAGGCCATCACCTACAAGAAATTAGAATGGGCGATAGGAACCTCTAGTCCATTTAAATCTGCAGAGCTCCTCAAAATCCAACATATACTACTGCAGCAGACGTACTAATTTCAGACCTTGTTTGGCTTCGGCTGTTCAATGCGAGCCTGGTTTAATGATATGTACCTAGCACCTGGCGAATGTCCAAGGTGGTCTTCGTACTGAAGTAAAGGCCTTCAGACGAATTATCATTACACCGTTCATGCTAAACAAATATGGAAAAACTAGTTGATAAAATAATCCGAGATACCAAAACAAAGTATCCAATTATTTCAGAGTATCAACACTATTATCAACCTTGAAAATCTTGTCAGACGGCGCTACATACAATAATCGGCAGAGTTGAAAAATCTCTCTTGATTTTTGATTCAGAAGGAGCTTTTGATAACATATCATACTGGAAAAGAAACACGTTGCTGCAGCTGGAAAGTACATTGGCCCTGAGTGGACCTATTGCAATCAGCACCCACAGATAGTCAGACTTGCAAATAGCACTGAAAATATAAACCTCTAGGCCAACAGAATCTTTGGTGAAAGCCTACAAATGCCAAAACAGTTGAAATACCTGAGTTTGAACTGTGAACTCACCTGGAGCAAACATCTGGAAAAAGTGTTGACAAGGGAAAAGACGTCACAATTATAGTCAGGCGCTTTTGAGGCGAAACATGAAGACTTGGACCCACACAATTCCTTTGGCTATACAGAGCGAAAGTGAGTTCAATGAGAGCTTTTCTGTGGTCACAAAAGGTAGAACAGATGACAATTAAAGGGTTGCTGGATATCTTACAAATATGGGATCAGGCCTGTAGGTGATCCAGAACATTTTCCCGTGCATCTTGCAGTTCTATAGTGATACATACACCAATTCCACTTCTAAGATGTCGTAGGACAAAATAACTTCCACCAACTCCTTTGATGGTACATAGACTACCACCATACAAAATGAGAAAGACATATCAGGGGAAATACCAATGCTGTCGAGAGGAAAATACGGTACACGGATGGCCCTGAGACAAGCGATGGGGTAGGTGCCGAGATATATGGAAAGAGACCAGGATATCGGTTTGAGCCTCAGCTATTTCTGCTTGCACAAAAGAGATTCTTAGGAGTGCCCCTCTGGAGGGTCCTAGAACCCCATAGTTATTCTCTCCGACAGTCAAGAAAATAGCCCTGCGATCATTCAGGATGTTTATCCATAATAATTTGGAAGACCCAAAAAAACCTCATATCTAGGGAACACAAACATGGTAGAGCTTGTTTGAGTACCTGGTCAGAAACGCATCCAGGAGAGTCATAGCAAAAGCGGGACAGCAATAACTTTCAATGAAACAGAACCAATCTATGGAATAGCATTTGGGGACATGAGGAATGATATGAAAAAATGGGTCAAAAACCATCCTCAATCTTCTTGAGAGAATGTCACGAAAAAATTATGATGATGGGGCTAACCGACCGACTATCAAGATACTGGTTCGGACTGAGCTGGAACTCTCCCAGGAAGGTGGTTGGACTCCTGATAGGCTACTGCTACCTAAGAAACATCTGGGCACCAAAACTCTCCACACTATGCAGGTTAGGTGATGAGGAGGACAAAACAGCCTCCCATTTACTGTTTCGAAGCGGAGCTCTCCCTCACATGTGGATGGATATCTTCGGATACTGCGTTGCAGAAGATATCGTTCTACAGGAAAACTTCTTGAGAAATCTGTAGGAGTTCATCAAGAGATCAAAGATCACTAGATCTGACAGCGAAAAGCAGAAAGATTCTCCACAAAACTACATGCATTACGGCCGAAAGCCAGCCATGCGGAACAATAATAATAATAAAGTTAATTACTACTACTTATTTCTCAAAATAAGGAAGCCGGTATATATTGATTGATAATAGTTTAGAATTTTTATTACGAAATTTAATTTCTAAATATGAAATGGTCAACTACGATACTACTCTCTACTCATACGCAACTATTCATTTTTTTATCACAGTCGTTTCTTCTATACCAAGATTTATTCCTCATATTACTTTTCCGATTTGAGTTATTTCTACGGAAAAGTTTAAATTTCACTTCTCTTTCGAATTTCAAGTCCAAAGTCACAATTCAACTGAAACTTCCTTTTCTCGTTTTTCGGGTGAAAAGTATTTAGGTAGTTTTTCATCTGTAACATCATCGGTCGGCGAAATTATTGGAAAGGAGAGAAAGAATGTATTGACGCGATTTTATCGAGTTCGGAAGCAAAGGAGCTAATTGGCGTTGGAAGCACTTCGGTGGAAATTAAATTAGATTCTACGTTGAACTTCCTCGAAGAAAAGCCCACGGCAATTGAAAATTTAACTGCATCGGAAATTTATTGGATTTATCAAATATTGCTCACTTGAACGGATTTGCTAGATACTCTAGGCTTGCCAACCCTTTCACAGGTTACGTGAGTAACATCGCCGAGAAAAAACGAAATGTTCATTATCGATTGATTGCTTCCGATTATTGAGACCATGTTCTACAAATTCGATTTCATGGATGAAATACAAATAGTCCAAATACCAAATTGTTGAACCCACTTCAGTTTCGGTTATACTGGAAAATGGCACAACTTATGTTATTTCACATTCGAAAGGAAATCATTTTTGTATTTCAGAAAATATAATTTATTAAAATCGTAGCCGAGCGCTTTTGACTATCATAGTCTAATAGCCATAAAAACATCATGCGTCTAACGGACGATGGGAAATATTTAAAACATTGTTGAAAACATTTTTGATTAAAACCTGGACCAGGATAATGCTGGTAAAACAATTCTAGTAGAACATGACAAGGTTTTAATCTAGAATGTTTTCAACAATGTTTTAAATATTTCCCATCGTCCGTTGAACGCATGATGTTTTTATGGTTATTAGCTCTTGTACACCTGACGAGTAAGCACTGATGATGACTATGATAGTTGAAAGCGCTACGATTTCAATAATAGTTATTTGTTTTACTAGGCATAAAAGCACAAGATTTAATGCCGCGGCTGGTGTTTCATAGCCGAGCGTAGCGAGGCTATGAAACCAGCCAAGGCATTAAATCTGCTTTTCTGTCGTGTGAAACATATAATTTTTTCTTCAAATTTGTTCCAATTCCACGCAAAATCGACTACTTTTTCATATTTAAATTGCGTTTCATTGTCAATATCCAAATAACTAAATTATTTCATCAAAGGTAACTGGGCCCTGCGTTACTATGTTTACCGCTGATGACGTTTGTTGAATTTGTTTGTTTACTGTTTACTTTGTCATTGTCAATTTTATTAACCAGTTTGATTTAAATTATTACTCGGAAATTTTTCTGCTTAGGCAGTAAAAGTGGACTTTTTCTGCCTAGGCATTAAAAGTACAACTTCTAAGCCTGACAAGTGTCATTAAAAGGCCGCTTTTAATGTCATTTGGAGAAAAAGTATATTTTCTGCACGAAATACAAAAATTTATTCCTCTAAGTACATTGACACGTGCACACAACTTGACATTCTCACTCAAATTGAACAAGTCAGTTAAAAACTCAACAAGACGTACCTACTTTGCAATTTTTTCTCTGAAAGCTTACCTTGAACAACACCACTTACTGAATGAATATTATGTATTGGGTTATTCATCAATCAGTTGTAACATAAAGTGTTGGGAAACAGCAACAGAGTGGACAAGATTTTTTTTCCTACAAAAAACGATTGATACTTTCAAGAAATACAGGATCTTAACAGTAGCAGGAATTCACCAACATTCTCATACATATTCACATAAACATTGACATCTTCATGAAGTATTCAGATGTGCATACTCATTATACGTGAAGCCATTCAATTATATGGTCGTGAATTAGGGTTATTCACGACTAACTAGGCATATTCTGATCCTTTATATGGAGTAAAGTCGCCGATTGTGGAATACTCTTTTATTTTAAAGAAAAATATAACACTAACCATTTCAATTTCTGATTTTTTTTTGGTATATATAGGCTAAGGGGTAAATAACGTAATGGCGCATGTTTATAAATGAATAAATGAAGCAAATATTTTAAAATTAAACAAATGCTAAAAAGGTGTCTTTTACAAAACTGAAAAAATGGTAGGGTAATGTGGAATACCTACCACTATACCCTAATGTGGAACAGGATATTTCAATGAAGAATAAAAAATATAACTTGGTTTTAGGAATGAATAATCAAAAGTTACGAAAATAAAAGTTTATTTATTTTACAACTGGTACAAAAACAATATTCCAACAAGGATATAATATTCCTCTTTCGAGCCCACTTTAGTATTCCACAATAACGGCCCTTCAACATATGAGTTCGAACAATTCTAACAAAGTTATAAACATTTCATAGGTTGAATATTCAGTATAGGTTAGCTGCATACATTCTTTATATGACCATACATGTAAATATCTCACGTTATAGATTTGAAAAGCAGTCACAACAAAACTTTTACGCTCTAACCATAAAAAAGTATAGCACCACCATAAATACATGATTTGATTAATATTTGAGGTTAGGAATACAGACTGGCTTTGCAGTTTACATTTAGGTCAAACACAATATAAATAGTATATAATAATGCTACTGGAATACAGATGGCGATTACAGTTTAGCCAAAGTCCTGGTGTTATGTCCTGATCATGATAATTTGGTAAACACTCAGTAGTTACAAAATAATATACATGACAGTTGTAAATAGTTGATTGACCACATTTTTTTGTACGTTACGTCATTACTAAATAAAGTTGTACTTCTGAGAACCTACTGGTTACTTGTGTACCGCAAACACAACACCTGGTATTCCACATTTACTCCACTATGCCACAATCGGCGACTTTACTCTAGTGAAAAAAATATTCAAAACAACATTCATTCATCTACGTACTATTCTGAATTTGATTATAATGGAAATAATTCTATGAATCCCTCATTGTTCAATTTTTAATAAATTAATAAGAAATGACCTATACTTAGAATCAAAACGGGAATATAACTTTTCAAACTATTCTCTACCTACTCAATATGTATTTCCAAACTTCCTCCACTGCCCTCAATAGCTCTGGGCACGGATAAAGCCCAACTTTGGCTTCCTGATCGATCTATCCGTGGCCTTTTTCCGAAAACTTATTTATGTTTATAAAATGTACCAAACATAAAATTAAGAACTAGTTGCGCCTCAAGACGTAACTTGTTTATAACTCACTTAGTCAATAATAATGAATAATTCAATATACGGTATATTCGAAAGATTTGACAAAAAAAAAATTAACGATATGTCATATAAGAAATCACTGAACTGTAATCTTGAAAACTTTGAATTTCAAAAAATTCTAGTTAAAAAATATTCTTGTCATGAAAATTTTCTACTCAGTTCCAGAATTTGAAGAACTTTTCAAAAAGTCGATTTGAATATCCTTATATTACCTACCTTATTTTATACTTCTTGATAGCTGTATGGTTTCTGTTTATTTTAAACTGTCTGCAAAAAATTTTTACAAAAATTGTTTTGTTTTATTGATAAATCTCACATTTAAACCCGTTAAATAGGGTAATAAACACATCTATCTATTTATTTATCGAAATTGATGGATGTTGGCGTTACTACGTGGTGGGAGATAATCATGAAAAATGAGAAATGAAACTTTTTTTTTTTCACCAACTAATGTTACTGCAGTTTCATCCTATATATGGACATTCTCAAAATACTATTGCAAACTAAGTTCTGAAACACCTTAAATAATACCTCCAATAACTTAGTGTAATTAACCCCATGAACCCATAACAAATGAACATATTATCAATCACAATTTTTGTACCTCCACTAATGTTCTCTTTTCATAAACCGATAACAAATTCAATGCCAATATTAATTACAATTTTGTATCCTAACTCTATTAGACTACAAGCCCAGGCCAATAAATTATATTTAGAATTATAGTGCATTACGAAACAACAACTTTCCGCACTGTGCCGTCAGTTGTAAACGGTGCGGGAGTACGCAGGTCAGAAAAACGTTCCATCCAGAGGAGGGATTTTTTGACAAAACATTCTTGGACGGCATTTCTCAAGATGATAGATAACTGAAAAATAATCAAAGAGGACCTAATGCCGTACAAAAAGAACGGTACCGAAATCCAGGAATTCTTTTATATTTTTCGGAATTTTTTCTTATGAATCCAGATGATTTATTACTGTACGGCATTTGTAAAATTGAATTTGTATAACTACATAGATTAATTTTTTAGCAACGCCGTACATATTTGTCGGTACAGGGGTGGGGAGCACCGCACGTAAATTCATACTTAAACCTGTATATTTCAGGTTCATTGGAAAATGTACGGCATCGGTTCCATATTATTATTCAACATATAAAATGATTTTCAGAAATTATGCCGTCTGAAAATTTTGGTGCAAAAAATAAATGAAAAAATAAAATGAAAAATTACCTCTATTAGGGGGGTTGAATCTAATATTGTTCAAAGAGAGGTTATAAATACCGGACGGCAACCGGTTTTTACGCTAAATAATTTTTGTTCGGTACGTTGTGTTTAAAACTGGCGCTTTCGCCATATATATTGGTCAACAGGTTACATTCGCGATTTTAAAAATTCTTGGGGATTCTAAATAATTCAGTTTTTATCCTATACCAAAATGGAGCAAAATTTCCGTATCATTTGGATTTGGAACTTGTGACGGCATTCCAACGAATAGTCTGAAAATGTCGAAACACTTTTCCTTAGTCTGAAGAAACTTTTATCTTCGTCATATCTTTTAGAAAAATTTTGTTCACATTTTCCTACATAAACACTGGTACACTCTGCACACTATTCTTTTGTCATAGTACGTTAAGGTAAGAAATTTTCTAATCTGTATTTGGTGGGCCTGGGGGTATATATATTCGTGAAAAAATTCAATACGTCGGTTTTCGACTAACTTCTGAATTATGACTGTGTTGTAACCATTTTTCCGTCCCATATATATGATTGTTTTGATTTCTCTATTCAGGTTATCGGCCGAAAAAAGTAACGAAAATGGTCTGTGTTACATTGAATTGTATGCTGCTAATTTTGTATACCGAGGTGTACACTAAGTGAATGCTATAATGCTCCGAAAAGAGACTATTATTAATTAGTAGTTCAAAAAGTGTAATTAATAATATGTTGTTTTGTTTTGGGTTCATGGGGTTAATTAAACAGAGGCAAATTCAAGAGTAGTTGAAGGTGTTCAAAAATTATTTTGGAATAGTATAGTTTGAGAATGACCATATAGGACGAAACACAAATACAAGTACCTATTGGTACAAAAGAAGGTTTTATTCTCATATTTTAATTCAGGGATAATGTATTCCTGCGGTCGACATATTTCTAGACATATCATTCTTGAAGTCAAAAGGAGCATTTTTTTTTTCAATTAAACTTTTTTTGGTCCTACAGGGCGAGCTATAAAAATAGATTGAATGTCTAACGCCAATTATAGAAAATACTTCTTGCAAGTGGATATTTGTTGATTTTAGGGTATAATATGGTGTGTAAAATATCTATTGACTTCGAATATTACTCGTAAGATGAAAATAAAAACGCAATTTGTCTGAAACCCATTTCCAAAATTGTGGACTTTTGTGTGGAGAATTCACTAGTAATAAAGAGTTCCTTTCATGATTCAACTGGAAAATAGAAGAGTTCAATGCATTAATAGCTTCCGTACCAACAGAAATAAAATGATTATTCGAGAAACTTGATTTTCATTCTTTTTGAAATATCAAACTCAAATACTCATAACCAATGAAAATATTCGTGTTATTTCCCATAATTCAACACTATTTTTGTCTTACTGTATAGACGTTGTAAAATGTATTCAGAACAGCTCATTGGCACCATCTACAGAGTATGTTTCGAGAAAGCCTACAAAAAGTATACACTTGGGCCAAAAATCCATTAACAGGTTTCAGGAAAAAAATTGCATTTTCTGCTTTATCCGTTACTATGTATATCATAATTGATAAATTCAAAATCGATAGATATTTATCACAGCATATTTTACCCAAAATATAGAATAATTCATAATTATATTGATAATAATAATAATCAAAGGAAGCAAGGGAGGTCAACGACCACCGAGGCTTTGTGAGTTGCGACACCACTTTTCTGAGTAACAGGGGTAAGACTGGACTGGCGCATCCTGGAGGGAATAATCATTCCCTCTGATTTCGGCCATGGGTATACTAGGCTAACACCCCGTTATACTTGATCTATCGGTTTTGAATAGAAAAGAAAGAAACCCTTACAACCAATCCCCTCGAATTGGGGGTCAATGGCAAGGTGATGGATCCCAGGATGATAGACTGCCACATACAGACGACCGCAATGACAACGCATGCGTTGAATGGACTGTTGAATTAAGGGGAGGTCTTCTCTACATTGCACAATGATCTGCGCAACTCAATATTTCCGGAAGAAGTTTGACGGGACCTCAAAGGCTCGGAAGAACTTTGTTGCTCCAGGCTCTAATGGGCTGAATCACTGATAGTGAGCCCACCAGCATTTGGCAAGAATTACAAACTCGTGGCTAGTTGAGGAGGTACAGATTTCGGATTGGTTTATCGAGAGGCAAACCGTGCTCATTCCCAAAAGATTTGTCTGTTCCAAAGAACTACAAACCGTTTACATGATTGAATGCATGTTTCATAAGATGTTCACCTGCATCTCCAAATAAAAATCTGCGTATAGGGGGAAAAAGTACAAAAGTCAAAATGAGCCACTTAACTCAAATCTGACTTATATTATTATTACCCACCGTATATCGTAGCATTTAGAATAATACAAAAATGCGATATTTTGACTTATGTTCTTATTCCCACTATACGCAGAAATACTCTCTACAGTTTAACTGGCGTATGAACAGATATATGAGCAAAGAGTGTCAAAGAAGGGGGTTGAAATAGGTTTAATTTATTAAGAATTTTCTCAAGATTCCGAAAATGCAATAATATACAGGGTATTCCATTCAAAAATCAATGATTTATATCACTTCCGGCCAATTGGAAAGGTCAAAGATGTCAAAATGTGGCATTTGACGTTTATATTGACTGCCTGTTAACATATTGAATACAGACCAGAATTCAAATTATAAACACCACCCATTCACTATTTTTGAAACGGCAGGTAGTTCCTTTTGTTTATGGCCACTTTCTTGCGTCACGTATAACCCAAATCGGTCGGCAAATTTGTGGTAGTGTTATTTTTCTTCATCGAACCCTTTTACCTAAAGTCAGTTTATATATGTCGTTCAAAAATTATGTGCATCGAAGTGAATAATGCCGTTATTTTCTCCTTGGTACTTAGAAAGGTCTGCACCTAATGTCTGTGTTCGTGAATTTCTCAATAACTTTATATTTATCGGACTGTCCTTTCTACGTATTCGGACAATACACGAAATTCCAAAATGAAATACATTTCACGTAATCTAAAGTTCCTATATATCATTTCAGCATTTCCATTATTTCCTCATTTTAGGAAACAACTCTGGTTGCCATGACAATAAAACCCGACAGTTGATAAAGATACATTTTCTCCATTCTGCCCAGTACAAAGCGTTTCCAATATATCCCACCACGAGGAAGTGGCCTGAAAAGTAATGATGTCATGGCGAGAACGGTCGGTCCTCTTGCAGTATATCTCTATTCTTCGCTTAACTCGTATGCATACAATTTCAAAGACTACAAAAAATATTTCCAATAATGACGAGATCAGTTCGAATTTCTCAGTCACCATACATATATCTATTACAGAATTGAAAAAAAAAAATAGTTTTTGGGTTAGGAGAAACAAAATCCTGTAAGTTCAGACAGTATCTCAAAAACGTAAGGAAGGAAAGTGAAAGAGACAAAAATGGGTAATATATAAGTCGAACACTCCTTGGGCGTTGAGAGTATTACAAAATATAACCAGAACTCATAACGATTGAACCGTAAGTTCGATAACGAATTCACGGTCAGCAGGAGCAAGTCTTTACTTCCTCGTGGTTTACCCTGAACTGTACCTCAGTACCTTCTTACCTACTCTTGTGTATTCTCAGGTCAAAATTATCAAACGCCTCTAACTATCTACGTCATACTTTTATCATAAAAACCCGCCATCCATCCTGTGACCGTGGCTACGTTTGGTGACCAGATGTGTCACCTCGGACTCATCGTCATAAACCTGTGAAAACGTAATCGGCTCAAATCATAAATTATTGCCATAAGTTTTATTATTTAAAACTACTGTGATAAAAAATGTCTAAACGAAAGGTATTCAATAGAAAGTCCCAAGTATTATTTCGTCTCCGACATATATAATATAATAAAAAAATAATATTAATAATAACTTCCTAATGTCATGAGTTGCAGTCGTTCCGGTTCATTTTTGTCATATAATCTGACCATTGCGAATACTTCAGATTCATTAAGAGCTATAATGTACTAGATTTTCTTTTCGGGTTGTGCTTGTAGGATTTTACGTTTAGCATTAGGTGCAGCTCGTGATGAGTTAAACTGAACGTCGGTGAATCAATAAAATATTGAATTCGTTATAATATTTATTTTGTTACATTTTAGCGGTGGTGTTCCAAATTGTTTTAATAACTGCTTCTTTATAGTTTTCTCCGTTATTTTTTTCGCATATTGTATGTACAATCTTGCAATGTTACATTCAATTTCTCGTTGGGAGTATATCTGGTTTAAATTTATATTTTTTTGCATCGCAAAACGTAGAAAATTGTCGCCAGATTGAAGATTGCGTAGCAACTGTATCAGTAGGCACACAGGTATTAAAAATTCGACTAATTTTGGCGTTCGTACACTCAACGAATCGACCAATTGTTAGTGCTTGGAAATCAAATAAGTTGTTGACAAACATGTCAAACTATTTAATTTGGCAACCGACACCGCGATTATTGATAAACAAATAAATAATTGAAAGAACAACTAGTGTATTTGTCGCTGTAAAAGTTGCAGCTAACTTTTCCGCTGTCAAAGTGACAATTGCACTGTGGCATATGCTATTTTCTATATATGTTGAATTGTCAGTGTAATTTGGATGCTATAGGTCGATTTAAAAATTTATTCACAACCATGTAATGCTGTCATTACTAACATTATTAAAGGTTGGGAAGTGTCACATTACAGACCTCTACTTCCCGACCTTACTTCCCGCCCTCACTTCCCGCCCTCATTTTCCGTCCTCATTTCTTCTATTCTAGATGAATATCATTTATATTTTTGACATTTATTTATATTGGTGACAAATTTATATCCCGTAGTCACGGTAACAATATATCTACTTGATTATTCTGAGAAAACCGCGTTCATGGTAATTTGTCGTTAAATGTAATATTTCAGGTATGTTCAGAACGAAACAGAGATTTATTAATTTTGATCGAAATATGATGATTGTGAATAAAATAGTATACAAACCTCGGTAGGAAGTTTCATTCCTGTCCCGAGATCATAGCTAACCTCGACGCTTTGCGTCTCGGTTAACTAACTGATCTCACGACAGGAATGAATCTCTTCCCACCTTGTTGTGTAATAAATATACTATTTTGGCTGACAAGATCATTTGAAAAATAATCATGAGAATATTCAACAATTACTTCCAAGTTACCAGTAGCATAAAGCTTGTTATGTTGAATTATCGTACGCCTTTGAATTTTTTCAGTAATATTTGAAATATACTGAGTCAGTATGGTTCAAGAGTGGAATCGTTTTATCGATCTGAGGATATTACATCATCTGATAGTTCCTACAGAACAATTCAATTCCAATATGAACTCACATGAAATATTCGAAGATTTGGCTGACTTTCATTCTTTCCGACATTTACAATTCAAATTCGACAGGGTCAGTTCATTCGGATTTAACAAAACGGACACGGTTGTGAATAGAAATTCAGTTTCTCCAGAATGAATCTCTGTTTTTCCTCTGATACTGTTCGAGATTTCCGATCGGGTAGGAAACCCTTGACCATAAGGTCGAACAGTATTGTTGATTTTATCGCAATGATGAGTAGAGTTAGAAAGGAAAGACTTGATAACATGTGAATGGCGGCGTTAAAAAAATAGTTCCATGGGTTTTGTTTGTATTTTTAAGCATGATTTTTATTAAAAATTTAACTGAACTGTTTTTACGATCTAATAAGCAAATGGTTGGATTTCAAGCTTTTCTGTAAGTGAAAGCCTGAAGGAACTTGACAAACAGGAGTACGTGGAAATAGTAATAAAATCCTATAATTTACGAAAGGGATGAGTGGACAATATAAGATGATTGTTGACGAGGTCGCTGAAAATCTACTAATTATTCATTATAGCACAGAAAGTTGAATAACACCAACAAAAAAAATGATAGTTGTTTGTGTAAAGTGATAGATTGCCGCTAGCCCAAGAGTGCGCCTCTTTCAATCAATTGGGATTCAGCTTTTTCATTTTCGCCATGCATTTCGTAGGAAAGACTAACGAGCTGCATCTCAAATACTGACATGTGATTGTGAAAAGATAATCGTGTTCAGGAGATTGGCCGCTACAACTGTTTTCAAAAAGATGATACCAATCAGAGTCAACAATTGTTCGATACTGTGCAACTTTGGCAACAGACTGGAGAAGGCGATTATTTTCAAGCTCGTTTTGGATCACCCAGAGTTGACAGACGTTTGAATTCTGGCTCGTACTCGTAGATCTGAGTTTTATCATCTGTTACGAGGTCGAATACTAAATTTGAAGCACTCTGATTGAATCTATTGAAAACGTCCTTGATCCATTTCATACGCGCTTTTTTATGGATTCTGTCGAATTGGGTGGTATCCAACATGCACATAGATCAGTGTTCATGTAATAACGTTTTTATTCAATAATGTATTTATTTCAAGGGAAGTCGCATGATGATTTGTCACAATCAAATTACATACATCGTATTCGTACGGGCTTCAAATAATGTACAGGCATATTTCCTTTCAACTGTCTTTATTGTTTGACAGTTTCAATTATAATTATCATCAGTATTTCAATTATAATTATCACCAATAGTCTTCCACTACTTCAAGAATTTGATGAAGATAACACACAACATTTTCTTAACGAATCAAGAAATGTCATCAATGATATTTCGTCTGCAGCCAATATTCTCGGTGAAGGCAATTTGGAGAAACATATTCAATTTCAAACAACATGCCACCATCTTCAAATCTGCCCACACCTTCAAATGCTTCTGTTTGTCAAAATTTTTGTGTATGTTCTTCATAAATAACTGTCGAAGAAGATCAGCTACGAAAACTAATGAAAACATAATTTCTTCAAAACAAGTACGATTGTTTGCTAAAGTATCACCATGCAAGGAAACAAACTGAGGGTGGAAGAAGATGAAATCTGCTTTACACATTATATATACAGGTAACATTGCTATATTCTGAACCGTAATAGAAACAAATACAATTAAAGGGGAAAAGGTAACTGTTGAGGCAAACAGTATATTGGTCAGAGAAAATCTACGGGGAATCTTGCCCTTTCCGATTTATACCGGTAAAACTGAATATGCTGTTTTGGGTTTTTTACGAATAGAATTGTTATTTCAGAAAATATAATAAAACGGAAATCGAAACTTTTATTGTATTCAAAATGTACTATAAATAACGCTTTACAATAAATCTTTCACTGAACAATTCTTGTCAACAGGGCTCTGCTACTTTCATTACAAATATGGATAAAGCGATAAAATCACAATTCAGTGGTATGTTACACTTGATATTTTTTTAGCGCTTCATTTGTAATAACTAGCATATACAGTGACAACAATTTTTAATTACTGCCCTGTCATTCTTCGTTTTGGAATTCCACAAAATTTAACGCTTCAGTATAAAAACTATTAGTGACGTTTTGAATAAATCTTTATAATAAACTATAAAAATTTATAAAAGATATATGTATTTTCAGAGATGAACGATAACAATTTACCCCGGATATAAACCTTACTCAAGAGTGGAAGAAATCGAAAAGTAAACAATTTAATTTATAATGAATTTTTGGGAAAGAATAAAACTAATATAGAAAATGAATTTCATATGACAAACTGAATTGAATGCTCGAATTGACGACCTCTTCATTGAATGCTCATAAGCTGTCTGTTCATAGAATTTCTGTGGCAATGCATGCATGATGTATTTAATTCTATTACATGCATCTCTTATTTTTTGTTCGAGATGGTCGAAATCTGTACTGTAAGTGTCGAAAAACTTTATCCTTCATGTATTCCTAGACAAAAAAGTCTAAGGGTCTGAGGATCGAGCAGACCAGGTAAATGGTCTATTATTTCCAATCTATTTTGTTGGGAAAATTTCATCTAAATTTCCCCTCACCATTGCTGTATCATGGGGAGGGGCACCGTCTTGTTGAAATTATTGTATTTCACGGCGGAAGTTCAGTGGCAGTTCATCTAAGTAACCGTCAAACTCTATGGATAAAAAAGTAAATACATTCCACTATTCAAATGCTCATCGTTAGAGAAATGACCTAGTATGATTGTTCCCAAAATTCCCAACCAAACATTTATTCCGAACCTTTCCTGGAAATTGGTTCCTCTATGTAAATATTCATTATTTTGTATTATTCCACCCGTAATGGATGTTTCTGTTAAACCAGTCATTGTTGGTGAATTTTGATTCGTCCGTACATATTATATTTTTACAAATATATTCAACTTCCCTACATCTTAACAACTACTTCGCAAATCGTACTGACCTTCCATAATCCCTTTTATTAAAATCAATGTAATGACCTTTGCGTAAGTATCCCGTAGCATTTGTATTTTTTTAGAATATTTCTCGAAAAGAACAATCTTGATTATGAATATTTTTATAACTGACCAATCCTAAATTTAAAAGAAAGGTTTTTTTTTTCAACTATGTTCATCAAAACCAAAAACAGCCTTTTTAGTTTTTCCTGTATAACTTTGGGAAGCACGAGAATCCCTGAAAATTTTCTTTGACCATTGTACTGTTTCCCAAAATTGTTACCTCTTTTCCTATTCAATGGTCTTCATATCTGTTAAGGTTTAGAACATAGCATAATAAAGGAACGGCCTTATACGCCTATAAGAAAAGAGCATCAGAAGAAGAACGTAGGGAAAAACGTGAGAAAAATAATTTCAGTTTTGAGAGAAAAAGCTATAAGAAATGAAGAGCAGAAAGCCAAGAAACAGATATCTCCGTAAAAAATACAGAATTCTTGATGATGATTATTATCGTTTAGTATGTGTTAAACTTCTTGAGAGAAGTTCACCGGGAACGAAATCGATACAGAGAATAGAATGTGAACTTTGGTCACAAGCTGGACAAAGTGTTTGATATTTGTCACGATTGTTGATCAGAATAACTTTCATGATTGTGGTTGTGGAGACAGCAGTTTCCAAAAGTCGTCAAATTTTGAAAACCAAATAAAATATTTCTGTTTTGTTTAATACTTGGAATTATAAAAACTTCATTCATAGAATTGCAAGAGGTTCCAATACACCCTATTTCCACCATTTTCCATTATTAGGTAATGATCATTCGACAGGTAGTGACTTCCTCTAATAATTAAAAAATTATTTGAAATATCTCTTACTAAAATTACACTGTTGGTATTGTGAATTGCGTATATACTAGTATCTCAGCTATAATATGTAAAACTAATATCACAATACTTGTAGTTTTTCCCCAAAGGAATAGATTATGTGCGGGTGGAGGACCGCTGTTATCATTACTTACCGTGGCGCTCCGAGGCGACTGACCAGACGTCGGGATTGGCATCTAGGCAACTCAAATTTGCTTTTTCAACAAGACACGTGGGCCACCATCGATTTTGATTCACTTGATAAAAATTCCCTCGCACTCGAGGATTCAATCTGGCAACAATAAACTGTAGTTGCATATATAATATTTGTCTATAATAGTGTCTAGAAGATTTTTTTTTCAGAATTTTTTACACGTTACCTTTTCGAAAAAAACTGTGAAAGGGTGTTGTAGTGTACATATCTCATTGTACGAGAGGTTTGTAAATAAAAATAGTCTCAAATGAAGTGAAAAATCAAAAGGGGCGACAGAAGCACCCTTGAGTGATAGTCGAGTGTAACGAAAAGTTTGAACTCCCCCTCGTATAGGTATCGTGTGATATAACACAACTATTGTGCATTCTCGGATAACGAGAATAGACTCGATGTCAATCCTGGCTGATATGATTGTAGACGTACGTGCTCACTATTTGCCAGTCAGAAATGCAAATTTGAATTTGATTGACAGACATGTTATGTTGAATACAGGAGTACAATTAGTGACTATTATCCAAATAATGGAATTGCCACTGAATTATGCACTTTATGGGAAAGGAAGTTACCCATCCGTAATAAAATCATTACTGAATGTTAAACGACTTCAGTCAATCATTCGTGTTACGATTTATGTGAATTTCAATTTTTAGTTATAATTTTTTTTCCGTTAGGAATTACCCAGTCAGGCCCTGTCTCCGGAGCCCCGACACTTCCGGAGGGCGCGCTGGTGTGTCATTAACCCCAGTAAACACTCCCCACGTCCATGGGATAAGTGATTACTGGGTCCGAGTATCATGTGCCCTGAGTAGGCGGAGTGAACCAAGAATTACGGCCCTCTGCATTCGCCCGGCTAGGATTTCTGCCAAGTCACGGCAAGCCGGTATGATTTTCAAATTCGAGAGCAGTGTGTCCATCATTCCACCAATGAACCCTATTATCAGAACCACCATCTTGACAGAATGGTTTGGATAACGCCTGCGGAGTTCAAAGAGTAGATCTCGATATTTTGTCCGTTTTTCCTCCTCCTTACGAACGATGTTCGTTTCACCAGGAGCCGAGAACTCTATGACAAAAATCGTCCTACTTTGATGGTCGAGGAGGACTACATCAGGCTTATTGGCTTGTATTTGCCTGAGGGTGGAAAATGCGTAGTTCCAATATATTCGGCACCTCTCATTCTCCACAACGGACTGAATATCCCCCGGAGCATAAGGTAACACCGGTGTCTCGTCTATATCGTACCAGTGTCGTAGGTGGTAGTACAACACTCGTAGGGCTGCGTTATGTCTGTGGATATAGGCTGAGACCGCATAATATTAATATTATTATTATTATTACATAATAAAAACCGAACTAACCGAAGATGCTGAATACATTTTTGTGTTCAATTTTCATTACTCATTCAGTGGATTGCATAATTCATGCGAATAATTATTATCCTTTATGTTCCTACGTAGTTTATAAATATCTTGTACTAGCCTGAATTTTTTCATTTCCTACAGAAAATGGTCACATGGTGATAAACACGTATTGAGAGGTTTTTTGTTGGGATAAAACTACACAAATGATATACCAAAGGTTCCCAACAGTTCATGCAGACTTGAGTTTTGTCCGTCTTCGAGATAAAAATGTGATCCATAAATATCGGCTCCTTCGCCATATCATGAGTGAATGTTAATCTTTCACTTCCTACTAAAAAGTAAAAAATATATTTATTGTATAAACAACACAGAACCTTTTATGATTTCAGTAATATCTAATAAAAGTTGCGGAGTATTTACTTTTTGGTTCAATAGTTTATACAGTGTTCCTCAGATAAGCATGAACAGCATGGCGATCTCGGTAACCGTTACAAAGTAGATCAAATGGGCAAAAAGTTGTGCAGTAGATGTTGAAGAATACTAAACAATTCGTTTTCTCCCGGAGATAATCGAAACACCGAAATTTGGCGATTTATGTTTTATGTTTCTCTGAAGTTATCCGAAAAGTTGAAAAAACTGAAGGCACTCATTGTCACGTTTTCAGCTCTACAAAATGATGCTCACACAATCTCAGTACAACGTTTCGTTTCGAAGAAATGATCATCAATTTGATTTTTTATGAAGAGAGTACACATATGACATTGCATTTTCAATTGCAAATGCAATGACGTGCGGAATAATATGTTTCTGTCTGGTTTTCATTCAGATATAAATGTTCATCAGTATGTAATCAACAATCTCATATTCAAATAACAGAAACGGAAATAATACAAGCTAAGAAGGCAAGACTGATTATAAAACTAGATATTCTTTTTCTCCAGCATCAGTTGGTTTTTGAAGGGATGGCATAGTTTTTTTGAGTGTTCCATAATTTTTTAAATTATGTTTAAATCAAACCTAATAATTAATCAAGAATGAACTTCTTACGTTTTTTCGCTCCGAGTATCTGTTCAAATTCATGTGTTCCTCTTCTACTGTACACCACCCTAGCCCAAACACACATCAACTATGCTATACTTGTCTGGGGAGGGATAACAAACAATTTTATCAAAAACCTAGAAGTCACTCAAAAATTGCTGATAAAAATCATATTTAGAAAATACAGATTTCCAACGGAGCAACTATTTAAAGAATCGAAACTGCTTACAATCTTAACCTTGCATCTTACCATCACAAACACAAATATCAGTTGCCCCAAATCGACCATCCATACAACACTAGACTCAAAAATCAAACCACCAGAATATCAAATGTTGGAACGGCAAAAAATCAAAGATTTCTTTTCTACCTTATCCCGATAATGTGCCAAAAAATACCTAATGAAATAAGGAACCTGAAAAATTATTATTATTATATTAAAAACATGCATGGCTTCTAAATTTATCCCCCATTCAGGTTTTTCAGATGTTTCAAAGAGAAATATGAATGAAAACCTTCAAGCTGGATATAAATCGAACCTTATTCATTACAAACAAATTATATTTACTTATCACCCTCACCAATGCCCCCCACCGTATATTTCATATGAAGCGAAATATAGCTCGAAAACTTAACCCAATAAAATTTCAATTTACTCCAGTTCTGTTGCAAAATAGTTTTTATATGAATGATAAAATCCTGAACAATCAATGGCTGAAATATTTTATTTTATTTTAACTATTTTGAATATATTGATTGCATCTGTAAATATTTCTAAAATTATGTGTTTCATTATTGTTTACATATGTATGTTTGATACAGTAGGCTTTCATAAGTAGTATACCCAAGCACAAGAGGTCACCTTTTATGGGTTCTCTATTTTATTTGCTAGTATACAAATGTATTATATTATTTACTGTTATACTGTGTTTTTCGCAAATAAATTATTATTATTATATTATATTATTATTATTATATCTACACAATTTCTGTGGAATAAAATGTTACAGGATAGCATATCACACTTTGCTTCGTTTTAAAAAAAATTTCTCTCCATTTCAATGCAGAAGAATCAAATGCAATGACAACAATAACGACAATAAAATACTCATTCAACAGAAATTTCTCAGTCAGACCCCGTCTGCGGAGCTCCGACACTTCCGGAGGGCGCGCTGGATCATTTGCGCCAATAACCATTTTCCAAGCCCCGAGGAAAGTGACTATAGGGTCCGAGAATCATGTTCCCTGAGCAGGCGGAGTGAACCGAATGACAACTTTCTGTTTTCGTCCGGCTAAGATTTATGCCATACTACGGCAAGCTGGTATGATTTTTAGGTTCGAGAGCAATTTATCATGATTCCATCAAAGACCCCTATTATCAGAAACATCATTTTGATATAATAGTTTGGGTAAAGCCTGCGGTGTTCGAAGTGTATATCTCGATATTTATGAATTATTACGAAAAATTAAAGCTATTTATGTTGGCATGGATTGTTTCTGAGCCGCCTGTATTCAAAAATTGTAATAAAAATTTCTACTAAAGAAAAAATGGAAAAACATTTTGTGTCATACATTGTTGTATAACAACGAAAATTGCTGTCATGCAGTATGTGCTTTTTTTCGTGCCATGTAAAAAGCAAAGTTAATAATGGTTTCTTTAAAACGAAACAATGTACTGATAATTGTGAGTGTACCTTTAGTGCCTTTAGTTTTTTCAAAACTCTTCAAATAACCTCAGAACGAAATTGAAAACAAATCGCCCAATTTTGTTTTTTTCAAATATCTCTGGAAGTAAACACAATATTTGTTACTTCACAACATCTATCCATTAAATTCTTAATTACGCAACTTTTTTCCCATTCATCCTACTATGTTACCGAGATCCCCATAATGTAGATGAAAGATGGTTTTCATAATGATTTTTTGCGTTATTTCAATTTTTCACTTCTTGTCACTGGAATTTGACTATCTTGCTTAATAGGTGCGTCAGGTTCTCATCATTTCTCAGGTCAAGTGGGCTGAAGTCTGAGACCAAAGGATGCTGATAGGCCTGCCAGGATGTTGTCTTCCATCTGTTTGAATTTTAACGCGTGCGATATCAATGTTATATCTCTCTTCAATGCACGGTGTTTGTATCGCTCTATGTCACTTCAAACGCATGAAAATGATTTCGCATGAACTCAAACATACGGTCCCAGATACGTCAATGCATTTGCTGTCTGTGCTTATGCGGTTGCAGCCTATATCCACAAGCATAAAGCGGGGCAATGATTTTCAACTACCACCTACGGTATAGAGAAGACACCGGTGTTGCCTTATGCTCCAGGGGCTAATGAGAATTGATAAATTTAACTTTACTACTCATTTCCCTCAATAAAATTAAGAAGGTTTTCGTCATAGAGGTTTTAGCTCCTGAACATCACCCGGAAAGAGTACAAAAAAAACTTTTATCTAATCATTGAATTCCAAACCACTCTATTGAGACGATCTCCGATTGTAGAGGTTCTTGCTGGAATGATGGATACACTGCTCTCTTCTGATTCTAAAAGTTATACCGTAACATGACAGAAATCCTAGCTTGGCGTTTTCGTTTTCTCAGGGCCCTGATTCTCGGAACCAGTAGTCACTCACATCATGTACGTGGACAGTGACCACTGGGGTAAATGACATCAGCCTACCCTCCAGAAATGGGTCCCGACTGAACGTAATGGAACGGAAGGTATAAAAAAAACATGATAATTCTCCCACGAAGGCATAGCCTGTGTTGATGGGGGATGGCTATTGGTATTATTTGCCATGGCTATTCACTGGTTTTTGGCGGCATATCCACCTTTCAGCTGTAGGAAAACTGGAAAACCTACAGCATTATTAAATTGTAATAACCGTTTTGCTTTCCAAATGAGCATTATTCCGGATGAACTCTCGTTCTCACTAAGTATTAAAATTATTGCCTGGTTAATCATGTTGATATCCATATGCCTTATGTGTACCCAGTACCTACCTAGTATTATCAAATCATGAATCTACCCAGCCTCAAGATTTATATTGTAGATTTCACTTTGTCAAAGGAACAGGAAGTAATCACAATAAATCATAAACGAGGCTACCTAGTCCGCGAATAATTCAGTTCTAATTGGGCATTTTTCGCTCTAAAAAAATAATTGGTGTTATTTTACACCTTCTTTGTCGATTCAAAGACCCGGCGCATTTTCTCTTGCAAGTCACTGATTGCTCGTCGCTATAAGGGGCAACTAAACACAATAATCCACATGAGAGGTCGTGAACAGAGAGATTCTAAAAATAATTCCATTTCAGCGTACCTACGTTCGTACAACTAACGCCTCCTGGTGCCTAACGAACTGAATTGTTTTTCACGCTGAAAACTTCGGTTTCAGTCTACTGATGACAGCACCGTGTAATAACGTTGCGCATGAAAATAATTCGCTTCAAGATGTTCAGGTCGCCGGCTAAGCCTGGGCTTCAACAATCATTTGATTTGATTTGACCACTCGACTGCTGAACAGGATTTCAGAAGATCCTTGCAATTTGAATAAGATGTAGAGAAGTGAGTAATCTTTTCAAGTCGTTATGCCGTCTTGCAGATTTGATTTTTATTTGATTTCAATCCATGCTACTTCAATATCTTGATTACCACCTACACTCAAATGAATAGATATGAATAGAAGTTTGGACAGAAGGTATTCGCCTACACCATTAATATACGAAAGCGCTGAAGGGCCAGGGTTTTTTATTTCATAATCCTGACTTCAATCTCGCGATCCTGACTTCATTCTCGGTATTCTGTCTTTAATCTCGGAATTCCGACTTCATTCTAGGGATCCTGACTTTAATCTCGGTATTATAGCAGATAGAATAATGCAATATTTGAATCTGATTGATTTCTTATGTAAGAATCAGCATGGGGCTTGGGTTCCCAGAATCGACTCAATGTAGACAAATCAACGAACATCAAATTTCGTCTTAAATAACCATCAATTCAAGGAATTGGCTAACCTCTATTATAACCCTATCGAAGGAGTGAGGCTTTTAGATAGAAGACATGGAACGCCCTAATAGACATTACTCATTTGCTCCAGAGTAATCAAAGCCTATTTCACCACCGAATAAATGCATATTGATTAACAACATGGCATGTGGTCACCTGAAGAGTCCCAGGCACTTGAGAAAAAAAATCTCTAGTACCGAACGTCTGTCTGATGCGAGCCAGAAGTTCCACTGGTCCACCGACCACCTCAATGTCTTTATTGAAAGCATAACTATTATTAAAGCTACCATTCAATCAGTTTAGGGCTTGGACTTGTGTTGAGTCTCCTATTATTTCTAGTAAACTTTCTGAGTTTTCACCTCTGACTCAATTATCAACAGTTTTGATAATAAATGTAACTCTGACGTCCAGAAGAGCGTAATTTCAGTTATAGGTCATGTTGTCTTAGATTTTGTCAATACATTTCTTAGAACTAGGCAATTTCCTCAGCAGCTTAAAGTTAGTATTGTGGTCCATATACCTACAATTATTTTTACTGATGAATCTAGTGACTTTCGTCCAAT
Source organism: Chrysolina americana (assembly GCA_958502065.1). NCBI lineage: Eukaryota > Metazoa > Arthropoda > Insecta > Coleoptera > Chrysomelidae > Chrysolina > Chrysolina americana. Next base: position 18,728,153 of record OY293413.1, read on the forward strand.
AAATACCCTACCATCGCTCGAAAAAGTATTGGAACTTGCAGCATAGAGGACAACAACGTATTGATGGATTATCAATCAGGCTTTGAAGCAATGCCTTCCAGTGAAAATGCGTTACAATTCACTTCATCGAAAACTATTAATTGAAAGCAAAAAAGAGCTCTTGAAACAAGGGACATACCCTTTTTCTTGAAAATTTTTAATTTTATGGGATATCTGGGGATGTTCTTCAATATCTAGTGTTTTGGATCCTCTTTTGTTTGTATTATATTTGAATAGTATCTATTATATTAAAGACTTTGAATTTACCAAACTTCTTGCTGATGATATCATTCTATCTGCAAGTGACCATAACCTCTAAAATGATATATCTAGGATAAATCGAACATTATTGAATATGTCTAAATTCCAATATATGAACAAGCTCAGGTAAACAAGAAATTTTACATTTTCAACTTTTATTGTTTACGAGTTATGAATTTTTTGAAGTAATAGTGCAGTAACTGACACATTTTTCCGAAAAAAAATTAATATATCGAAAACTAATTTGGGTATAGGCAATGTTACACAAATTGGGCCCGAAATCTGCTGGATAATTTGAAAATATAATGATATTCCGGTATAAAGGAAAGAGACCGGAAGTTGAAAATATTTTAGTTGAGAATGACTTATTGTAACACCTACCACTACAAAATTTCAAGTTTTTATAATGGATAGTTCTCCATATATTCCTAACGAACTCTCGTCGTTTAGAATCCTGTACAAGTGGTACAAAAACATAAAAAGATTTATTTTCCATTCTTCTTCAAAACTCTGAGTAAAATAAGTCCAGAAGAACTATCCAAAGTTTTTGAACCATTCGAAATTCTTGTTGAAATGCATTTCTAGCATACTTTACAGGAGATACCGTTAATATTAGACTGATGCAGATTGATTGATTTTCTTGGAGATTCCTTGAATTCCTAAAAACACACGATAACCATATTATTCAAACCAACCAAGACACAATTTACCTTGATGTCGACAACGTAAATGATGTCAATGATGAAAATATAAATAATGTGCCCGTTACATATGAACACGATAATCTGTGACCGGAAGTACATTCTCGTCTGACTCTATTCTTTGAAATATCGAGTATTTAATCTTCCTAGTTCAGTAGGCTTTTAACTTTCAGTTTGATCGAAAGTAATTTTACAATGGTCCAAGGAATAGTGCCATTTCAATGGTACCGTATTCTAAGTCTTGTAAAATTCTTCTATTTGGAAATTCTGAGAGATGGAAATTTGAAAAAATCATATTTCAACATTTAATTATTCATTTAATTCAATTATTTTCATTAATGAACTAAATCATGCAGATGTATAATATCACCTAATTCAGGTATAGAGGAACTGCGTGTCCCATAGTTTCAGGAGAACAAATATTTCGATTATTTACAGAAAAAAAATTAAAAAATATGTGGCTAAGGAGAGAATAAGGTATTCCTTTTAGCATAGCAAAACCGACGCCTTGGCAAATAACTCCCAAGAAACCATCTCTAATTTTGAATTACCAAATTGCGCACCACCTTTTTTTTTTGTTCAACTTACAGGCCTTCTAATATTTAATTCAATGATAAATCATAGTATTTAGTTGTGAAGACAGTGAGTCATGATAATTGAATTTATCAGTAGGTGGTTCTATTTATTTGACTGACTTGATTGACTCACCCTGACTGAAAGAACTAGTTCGAAAAACCGGAATTTTAGCGGTGATTTCTCGGAGGTTGTTTGTTAGGTACGAGGTTTGCTATGCTACTTATACGGAAACGCTTACGATCTCCTACGACTCAAAATGTTTTCTCTCGACAAATAACTGAAATATCTGCTGGCCTTCTCTGGGACACCCGGTATAGGTGATCATTTTTGTTATCGAGTTGTGTTTCGAATGCATTTCATGAAATTATCCATCCACATTCACGCTATTGACTTCTTGGCAGCTGAACCAACTGAATGTTTGGATTTTTATCTGCTGAAAATTGAAGTATATTTCAAGCAGACACAATATAATTATAGCCGTCGGGTCAACAGTGGACATCATTCTTGGAATTTCTATTTTCCAGCTCTATCTTTAACATTGGCTTACAATCGAATAATCACGTGGGATCGACAATTGGATACTTGAGACTCGATAACTGTTAGTAAAGAATCTAATAAATGCAATATTCAGGGAGATCGTATTTTACCAATTCTTATACAGATGTAGTAAGATTTTCTCATCTAATATGAGAGTTATTGAAAAAAAAGTTCGTAAGAAAGATTAAACGGTATTTTACTCTATGCATCTTTTTGTGGATTGAAATATTTTTTGATGTGCTATTGATGGAAAAGTAAAATAAGCATTTTATTAATAGAATCATATATCATGTTTAGTATCATTAGAAAGCTTATTTTTTTCTCTTTTCAGTAGTACCTACTAATACCATTTCAACTTTCTCGATGTTTTGTATTTTTGTGCCAACTCTGAAGAAGAACAATACTAGTTATTTTATTTTTCACTTGTCCATTACTGCTTTATAATACCTTGGCAACGATTGCTATTAACAGACTCATAACGCCCGGAGCGTTATGGAGGGCATTATGAATCATAACGCCCGCTAAATGTTTTTGTCAGTAGTTCAATAAATTAATTACTCAGAAAACTGACTGATTATTTTCTCTCAAATAGAAATAACAATTTTCAAATGTTCCTGAAAAATTAATACCAAGTTTGAAGTTCTGTGAGTTGACCGATGATGAACTCCTCAATGTGCATTCGGTTTCGTTTGGAACGTTAACAATTTCTTTTTCGGAAGCGGAATGGGCTATCATTGTAGCAATGTTGTTCTTCGATACTTTCTTCAATATATCACTCCGCTACCGTACTACTCTTCCATCTTCCATGTAATTTTAGTATTTCAAAGGAAGCGCCACCTTGAACATGATAGAATATTGAACAAGAAGCGTTGACGACGTTCGGTGTAGACAATGTCCTGTGTAACCTTTCGGGTTTTCCAAATTAAGGTATTTCGCTATGATAGAAGGAACACTTCCGATAGTATTTTTACCTACAGGTAACTCAATGCATTTATTATTTCTGTAGGTAAAAAAACTACGTTGTTCACATCCTTTTGGTCGTAGTGCAATGTACTTTTTAACTAAGTTCAAGGCTCTTGTTTCGCTTTCTTTAACAATGGTGAAACTTTTTGAGGTGCAGGTCTTGGTTTCTTCATTACCAGAACATCTTTATGTAGCAGAAGAGTATCAACTGGAGCTTTTCTTGTGAAAAGTAATACTTGTCCACCTTTCGACACGTTTGATTTTTTAGGAGTGTATCCTTTCGAATTAACTTTCATAAAGGCCATCAGTTGACTGAATGCTGATATATTGATGTTTTCTTTAACAATCAATGTTGATTTCAGTTGTGAGTATTTGGTCCATAGACTATTTGCACTATATTTTTTAGACTGGAATAATGTAAAATAAATAAAATATATTAATATTTTTCATGAGATGAATGTTTACATCTTTCCATTTCAAAAAATGGTTATACTCCTTCTCGTATGAGTAAGTATTTGGATTTCACAGGCAGTACATTTCCTAACGCTTTTTCAGCTTTGAGCGTCACATTCTGTAGGATATCCATAATTATTATGAACATAACCGTTTTTAGTTTCCTCCACTAACAAGCTTGTCAATTCTTACAAAAATGCAGCGTCATTTCATTAAATAAACAACCCTTTGCAATTTCGTCAATGTTTCCATGGCAGTTGCATAGAAGCTCACTTGTGCTCAGTTGCCGACCAGAACGCAGTAAATACTGAGAAGAAATTTATGAAGTGAACAGCGTCGTTAAAGATAATTTTTTCGTGAAAAATAAAAAATTTATGAAGTAAACAACGTCGTTAAAGATAACTTTTTCGTGAAAAATAAAATCTTGCATGGATCACGAGCGTTACTATAGATCCTAACGCCCATCGGGCAACATTCATATATATAACGCACTTGTTACATAAATAGCTATTTCGTGATGAAAGTTTCACTAGAAAAACTTATTCCAGAATAATTCCAGTGCATTATACCCGCGTTTCTCCTGAATAGATGGTCAGACAAAAGAAGACAGAAAAAGTTATTATTATTATCATTGTTTCAATAGTTCAGAAATTTTCTATTTCGTTTTTGAAAAAGTAGGTTGCCGAACAACGTATGTAAAATGACGACCTTATTCATTTATGAGTCTTGAATATTTTTTTTATTAGTCCTGTTATCTGGGCTGAAAAACGTATTGTCTCAAATGGATGAACCATTGAGGGAAAGGACCCCGCATCATCCTTATAGAAAATGGCTTACGGTTAATTCCTCTGAATTTTTGGTTGGTGGCAGATTTTTATTTCCTCGGTAAAGGTGTCCAGAGGCACAAAAAATCGGTGAACTAGTTTTCGAGATACAGGGCGTGAAAGATAAAAACGTTGCATGGAAGGTAAATTCATGTCTACAGGGTGAGAAAAATTAAACAGTCCAAGTTTCTTAGAATAATGCGGGTTCTTTCAAGGAATACCTTATATTTCCAAAAAAATCGGTACGGTTTGATGAGTCCGAGATATTGTCCCAATATCAGCATAGGTCTGCGGACTCGTTTTTCGGCTATATACTTTTGAAAGTACAGATTTTACTGATACCCCATATCATCCAAGGCGGGAATGGGCTATTTTCGAGCAATTTTTCTTGTTGAAAAATTTTCGGAGTTGATTGGGGCAGTATCTTTTTCAACAATGCATTAACATATACACATGATAACTAAAATGTATTTGAAACCCTGTTTCCAAAGAAACTGTTGAAAATTGAAATGTGTCAGAAGCGCTAAATGTTGAAACTAATTCTACATTATTTGAAAAATAATTCAAATAAGGCAGAGAAATACTTTAGATGATTTTTGTGAAATGTGGGGTTTCTAAAAAATAGGGAATATTATCCAATTGAGTCGACGAAAACCTAAGAATGAGATAGTTGGCATACAATCAACGTATAATACTTCGAAAAAGTCTACAAGATATTCCGCTATAGTGAATTTCTACTTTTTGTACATGTTTTCAATCAACTAATTTGGAAATCTATATGAATAATTTGGAAAAAAATATGAATAAATATGAGTAACACATTCAGAATCTTGTCGCTCAAGAACTCATACTGGCATACAAACTGAAAACATTACCCGACAAGCGTTTGAATATGATGTTACTCAGAATATTGTCAATTACCTGAAGAAATTATTTTTCCATTTAAGTGCAATTCAATAATAACTTGTTATCAGAAAGTTTTTTTATATCTACAGGGTGTCCCGAAACTATGGTGCCAATTCGAAACAGAAGATTCCTCTTGAAAAATAAATAGGACTTTCCTAATATTTCTCTTCTCAAATGTCGTCCGTTGCAGAGATACAGGGTGTTGAATATGAAAAAATAAAAGTGATTTTTATTCATAATTTCCACAGTTCTAAAAGTTTCTGAATAAAAATTTAAAGAATATTTTTGTTCAATGGGTGCTTCATTTCGAAAAAGAAAACACATTTTCAGTTGTTACCAGTAGCGTACTAGAAGTGCATCATGGTCCCTTTTCTCCCCTATTTTTTACACCACTGGTGAAATCAGTAAAATTAATAAGTTTTTGCATTCCCCTTTCAATTTTGAGTAAAAAATGTATACCTGTTTCATTTCAGAAAAATCAACCGTTTTCAAGATAATTGCGCTTTTATGAATACAAACATAACTAGTAATGAAAAAAAAATTCGGCTGAAGTAAATTTTACAATCCTAATTACTGGTTAAACTTACAACTAGTTATTCTACCAAAAAAATCAATGACTTTCCACATGCATTTTTTCTTTCAGAGGTACAGGGCGTTGAAACAGGAAAATAAAAAAGGAACTTTCATAGTTACAAAAAAAACAACTAAATTTGAAGGTATGCCTTTCTTCAATGGGTGCTATATTTTTGAAAGAAATCAGTTAGATGTTATTTGGACCAGTAATCAGGATTGTAAAATTAATTTCTGCCGAACAAATTTTTCGTTACTAGTATATTTTCATTCATAAAAGCGCAATTATCTTGAAAACGGTTAGTTTTTCTGGATTCAAACAAGTATACATATTTACTGAAAATTGAATGAGAAATGCGAAAAATATATAATTTTCCTGATTTTACCAGTGGCGTAAAAATAGGGAAGAAAAGGGACCATGATGCCCTTCTTGTACGCCACTGGTAACAACTGAAAATGTGTTTTCTTTCTCGAAATGAAGCACCTATTGAACACAAATACTCTTTGAATTTTTTTTGAGAAATTTTCAGAACTGTGGAAGTTATGAATAAAAATAACTTTTAATTTTTCATATTCAACACCCTGTATCTCTGCAACGATCGACATTTGGGGAAAGAAATATCAGGAAAGTCTTGTTTATTAATTAATATTCAGTGAGTTACCTAATAAAAAAAAAGTATAGAATAGAAGAATACATTTATTGCTTCAAAAAACATACAGTTTTATAGCAAAAGGTTCCAAGGGTATACAGTGTTAATATAAATCAGAAATGAGTATACATAAAAAATCAGAAAAAATAAACAATATAATAGCTAAGATATTTGCAAATCAAACAAAACTCACTTATTTATCACAAAAGATCGGAGTCTCAAGATATTCCAGATATAATTGGATATGTCCTTTGCAGTTTTTGGAGTAATATTGTCGAAAGAGAGAAGTAGATTGTCAAGACTAGATAAGGAATCGGAGTTTCATTGTACTGTAAATAGGACACTCGAATAAAATGTGTGTGATAGTTTCCAGTTCATTCATGTTAAATATCGTACACATTTTCCTTGGATTGATTCTATAAGTGGAACCATTCAAAAAAACGTATATTTTTATTGTATACCAAATATCCTATTTCTAGGTTCTCGTCGGCTTGATTGGAAACTATTCTCAATTTCGTAGAAATCATATAAAAAAGTTCTCCATCTGAATTCAATTAGCTTGAATTGGTTCCAATCTTGAGAGAGTTATTGCTTCTGGGACATTAACATTTTTTCTAGTTTTTTTAGAAACAGGGCTTTTAAATGAAAGACATCTCATTCACAATGTATGGCAGATTTTGCATTTTTGGAACACATATCGTACTGACCTACTCAATGATATTGATTTTTCAACGAGAAGAATTGCTCGGAAATAGCCCATTGCGGATGGGGTAGCAATAAAATCTGTACATTTAAAAGTATATAGCCGAGAAACGAGTCCGGAAACCTATGATGATATTGATAACAATATCTCAGACTCCTCCAATTGTACATTATTTCAAAAATGCATGAAAATTAACCGATTCTCTTTCGAAATACAAGGTATTAATTGAAAAATCTCGCATTTTTCTAAGAATCTTGGACTGTTTCATTTTACTTACCTGTATGCGAAGTTTTCAACATAGAAAAATGTTTGATATATACAACATTCTCTTTCCTATCCGAACTACTCATCCCTATCCGAACTAAACAAAAGGGGATGACGTACCCCTAGTTTCGAGCCACCTGGTATAAAAAAAATCATTTAATTTCAATTAATATTGAGAAAGTTCATCCAGGCTGGAACTTGATATTTTTTTGTTGACCCTGCTGTAGAGCACAACACGGAAAAATTTAATGGATGCGAGATCAAGGTGACATTGTACCGTCATTGAAGCATGGTATTCCAAGAATGAATAGGAGTTCTGCCAATTCTTAAAAGTGTTAAAATTTCAAAAAGGAAAGCTTTACTTTTCAATGTTGACACCCTATATCTTGAAAACTAGTCTGCCAATTTTTTGTGCCCATGGACACTTTTGCTGGGGAAGTAAAATCTACAACATACCAAAAATTCAGGAAATTTAACAGAAAGCCAATTGGCATAAGGATGGAGGGGTCAGCAACCTATTTCAAGTTGTCCATCAAGTTGAAAATGTTGGTATAACAATAAAAGTCGAGTATGTAAGTCATAGGGGAATAGAAGGTAATGAAAAAGCAGACCCATTTGCAAGACGTGCAGAACCAGTGTTTGTAACTAGCAAAACCCGATACGGAAACCTAATAAATGAGTGGAAGAAAACAAAATAAACAGAGAAACCGTGAAGTGCAGACTTTGTGGTGACGAGGAGAAAACAACCTGTCACATGATCTTTGAATGCGACGCGCTGCACAAAAGGCGCTACAGAATATTCAGACAGACCAACCTAGAAATAGGCACGAATTTGAAGCACCTAGTGAATACACTATTTAACCTGGTAAAAATACAGGCCTATTTTGCTAGGAACCACTGACGATAGAATAATACAATAGAACCCATGCAGCAGGTCTCAGCGTTAAGGGACACCCACCCACATCTGGCCAGTGAGTTTCAAACCAACCAACTATGTAAGTGGATTTTGTTGATGATACAACTGTTAATGTAACATATGAAAAATCTTAATTTATTAAAACTTAGGTGTGCCACTGTCTGACTCAAATTGCCACCACTATAAGAATATCCGTCTGGCTACATTCCCTTGAGTATAATTTTGAACAAGTCGCACGTAATAGAGAAGTGAATTTCAGAGATGGGCACAAAATTACAAAACACACTGTATATATTGAGAGAGTTATGTATGCCTTCCCGTGGGAATAGCTGAACTAAGCATTGCTGCCTATGCAGATTTCCAGGAACACGTCGAGACGGTGTTGTATTCAACTTCGGTTCATGGGAACGAAGAAACATTCAGAATAGACATAGACTTCGAGCAATAAACATCTAATTGTATTATTTCTTGTTAATTAAAGTTTTTGAGTTAAATAAATTTTTTAAAAACTAAGTTCCGTGATCGGAAAACATAAAGTGGCGCAGTCGTTGTAGGATTTTGAACGGATATTCGTTGTGAATAATCCGTCAGTTCCAACTGTTAATTCAAGAGAACCTCCGTTTCTGGACAGTCCCTCTGGGTAGCAGATCAAGCAGAAGCCAAAGAAGTAAAGAAGAAAAGAAATGAGAACAGCCATCTCAGTGGTACTAATGTAAGTTGCTTTTCCTTGTATCTTGTCTATGTCATTCTCCTCTAGTCCTGATTCATCTCCCGAAAACAGTGATTGTGAGTTAATTTTTAGTGAACAAAATTCGCCGAAACCTAATTCGATTTTCGAAAATAGTTCTCGCGAATCAATAGAATTAGAAGCACTTCTTTCGAAGCTATCAATAAGTAGAAATATCAAAATGCCAGTTCCAAAATTTGAATCAAAACTTTTGGAAATTGTTCCAAAATTTGACGGCAATCCTTTGGAACTTTCATCATTTTTAGAAACAGCTAATTCAATTATTACTACATACTGGGACCCAACACCCGAAAATATCAGTTGTGTCCAAAATATTACAATAATTTATGGAATTTATTCAAAATTGATAGGTCAAGCTCGCGAAGTTTATGCATTTGCATTGATAAAGATTGGCTATCTGTCAAAAATGCTCTAATCGCACATTTTGGCGACCAAAGAGACGAAAATGGATTATTATTTGATTTAGATCAATTGAGACAAAATTTCAATGAACCATCATTACAATTTTATACAAGGGTTATGTCAAATTTAAGTGCTCTTCATAACTATGTAGATACACATGAAAATGTAGTTGCGACTAAAACGGTGAAGAAAACCTTTTACAATACTCATGCTCTTAAAATATTCTTAGCTGGACTGAAAGAACCTTTAGGATCAACTATTCGTGCTATGAAACCATCAACTATGGCAGAAGCTAGGCAATATATTATTTCCGAAAATAATATTCGGCATCTCCAAAAACCGAATAACAGTGATCAATCGAAAATTAGGCCACCTCAAAGACCCAATCATCCAAATCAATTGTCCAATTTTCGCCAAAACGCAACTCCTAACCCCAATTTTCAAAATTTCAAACCCCAAATGCATAATCCCTCATTTCCACGCGGCCCAATAAATATTCAGCCGAGACCGGCAGAACCCCAAAAATTCTTCAGAAATCGTCAAGTATTTGGCAATCCAAGAGGCTCAACCAACGTTTGGAGACCAAATAACCAAAACCATTTCAATCGCCCCAAGCCAACACCTATGAGTGGCATTTCACAAGCCACCACTTCTCGTCAACCCAATACTAGTCCATACCAAAACCCCAATCGACCAAATTTCATTGCAGAAGAACTTTACAATTTTGATAATCCCCATTATCAGGATGAATCAATACCCTTCCAAAATGAATATTACTCCCAAAATGATTTTTGCTACCAAAATCAACCCTGTTCCTCCAATGAATTTGATTTTTACGAAAATATGAACTATGACCAAATCCAACCTGAATATGTCGATAATCAATATCCAATCGATACCCAAATCGATCAAAGTTCCTCACAGGACCAAAATTTTCAGGAAATCGACCATCACGAAAAAATTTCATAGAAATACATTCTATTTACGATCGAAAGGACCTCCCATACATTCAAATTTCAGATCCACCCCTGAAACTTTTGATTGACACAGGAGCGACTAAAAGTTTTTTGAATCCCGAAATTGCCGAAAATTATTTTCCCGATTTTATCAGAAAAGAACCGTTTACAATCAGCTCAATATTTCAGACCACTTCGAAAGATTTTTGCGCTGAAATACCAGCCTTTCAGGAATTCCACACTGAGAAAACTATAAAATTTCATTTGTTTAAATTCCATCACTTCTTTGATGGATTGATTGGTTATGATACATTGAAAAACTTAGATGTTCAATTAGATTTGAAAAATTCAAGTTTAAAAACACCTGAATCAGAGCTTCCTCTGGCGCACTATGAAAGCAAAAAGAAATTACTCTTTTATGCTCGTATAGAACCATTTACAATCGAATCAATCAAAATTCCTGTAACAATACCAAACGGTGACATCACGATTATCGAAACAAAATTATTTGAATGCCGAATTCGCGAAGGTTTGACAACCTCTCGAAACGGCTATGCCCCTGTCGAAATTCGGAATGATACAGGTGAAATACAAGAGATTTACCTTTATGAACCTGTCCCTGTGAAAACTTTTCATCCCGACCAATTCGAATTGTACCATGCTTCAATCGATCATAACACCCCTTCGAATATATTCAAATCAGACATCACACAACTTATACGAACTCAACACATGAATTCTGAAGAAAGACACCACGTTGAGAAATTGTGCATATCATTTTCAGACATATTTCACCGCGAAAATTCACAGCTGACTTTCACGAACCAAGTGAAACACAAAATTAGGACCACCGATGAAATCCCAATTTTTACAAAATCTTATCGCTATCCGTTTATTCATAAACCGGAAGTCGAAAAACAAATTGACGATATGCTTCGTCAAGGCATTATTCGACCAAGCGATTCACCTTGGTCCTCGCCAATTTGGATAGTTCCAAAGAAGGCGGATGCCTCTGGCAAGAAGAAATGGCGTATAGTAGTGGACTACAGAAAAATCAACGAGAAAACCATCGATGATCGATATCCGATTCCAAATATATCGGACATCCTTGACAAATTGGGTAGATGTATGTACTTTTCTACCCTTGATTTGGCAAGTGGGTTCCATCAGATCGAGATGTACCCTGATGATGTAAAGAAAACAGCTTTCAACGTAGAGAACGGTCACTACGAGTACCTTCGCATGCCGTTTGGTTTGAAAGGAGCTCCAGCAACTTTCCAGAGAGTAATGGACAACGTCTTGAAAGATCTACAAAACAAAATCTGTTTCGTCTACATGGACGACATCATCGTTTTTTCCACTTCGCTACAAGAGCACATGGTCAACCTTAAAAGAGTTTTTCAGAAACTGCGTGAGAGCAATCTGAAAGTCCAACTCGACAAATCAGAATTCCTGAAAAAGGAAGTTTCCTTTCTGGGACATCTGATAACAACAGAGGGAATAAAACCAAATCCCGATAAGGTCAAGGCCATCATGAATTATCCGATACCCAAAACGACAAAAGAAATAAAAGGATTTCTTGGTCTTCTGGGCTACTATCGAAAATTCATAAATAACTTTGCCAAAATCACCAAACCCTTTACAAGTCGACTGAAGAAAGGAGCAAAAATCGATATAACTGACCCCACCTACATCAAGACATTTGAGGACTGCAAAACCTTACTATCGAACGACCCGATTTTGCAGTACCCCGATTTTACAAAAGAGCTCAATTTGACCACGGACGCCAGTAACGTAGCATTAGGTGCTATATTGTCCCAGGGCCCCCCAGGACATGATAAACCAATCGCCTACGCATCACGAACCCTCTCCAATGCCGAACAAAATTATTCGACTATCGAGAAGGAACTTTTTGCAATCGTCTGGGCAACCAAATATTTTAGGCCCTATCTTTTCGGCCGAAAATTCAAAATTTTTACGGATCACAAACCCCTTCAGTGGTTGATGTCTTTGAAAGAACCCAATTCACGATTGGTTCGCTGGAGACTGAAACTTGAAGAGTTTGATTACCAAATTATTTACAAAAAAGGGAAAATCAATACGAACGCTGATGCCCTTTCTAGAATCGAACTCTACCCTAATGAAACTGTCAGACAGACTAATGAACTCCCCATATTGAGACATATGCAGGAATTTAACGAAAACCCTGTCCTAGACAATGAAAGACCATCCACAAGCAGAGACCCAGAAAATAACACACCTGAAAATATTCAAAATCAGGATAACGAATCGAACGCAGGACAAATTGACCCCAATGACAATGACGAAAATGAAACTGTTCACACAAGTGCAGAAGACCCAATATTGAACATCCACATCACAGACAAACCAATCAATAACTTTTTGTGCCAATTAATGATAATTAAAGTTGATCGAAACCCTCGAATGGAAACCAAAAAACTATTTAGGAATTCAGTATGTCGTACCCGATGGTATCTATATGTTACCAACGAATCATTTCAAGCCCAAATTATTGAACATCTGAAAGAATTTGGTGTTCCAAAACGCACCTACGTCTTTTACTTCCAAAATGATACCGAAGATGTACTCTATAAAGATATGTGCAGGTTCATACAACAAACATTCAAAAATTCTTCCTTTAAGCTTTTCAAATCCAATAAACTCCTCTTCGATGTGACGAACGAAGATCGCCAACAAAATCTCATCAAATCCCAACATGAAGGTGTTACCAACCATCGAGGCATTCACGAAACCATTGCCGAACTCAAAACCAAATATTATTGGCCCAAGTTACACGATGACGTAAGAACATTTATCAATAATTGTCCAATATGTCAACAATCTAAGTACGAACGTCACCCACCTTTGATCAAACTACAGTTAACGCCTACTCCCAAAAAACCATTCGAAACTATACACGTTGATACCTTCAAATTTGGCAGTACTATATCTTTAACAATCTGTGACAGCTTTACCAGATTTGGACAAGCGTACATCATTCCCAGTCTTTCCGCACTACACGTATATCAATCACTTTTGCAGTTCGTTTCAACTTTCAAAATCCCCGAAAATATCGTCTCTGATAATAGCACCGAATTCTCCCAAAACCTTCTAAAAGAATTCGCGAAACTGCATAGAATCAATTGGCATTATACACTTCCATATAATCCAAATTCCAATGCCATTGTAGAAAGGTTCCACTCCACTCTCCTAGAACACATGAGAACACTCAACCTCTCGAAACCAAATCTGAACCCCTTTGAAAAATTGACTTTCGCCGTCCTTGCATATAATAATAGTCTTCATTCAACAACAAAATTAAAACCAATAGATCTAGTGTTTGGACATCTAGAACTAAAAGATCCAATCGATATTGATTCCGAATTCGAACCAATCAATACCACATTGAACGAACACAAAGAATCTATTTCCCAAATATATAGAAAAATTCACGAAGACACGTCAAAACAAAAATCAAAAATAATTTCAAAACGTAACGAAAATCGAGAAGATCCTCCAAATTTTGAACCCGGAAACATTGGATATATGAAAACACCCGAAAGACAGTCGAAAACGGCTCCCCTCTACAAACCCGAACACATTCTCAAAAGCACTGACCTAACTGTGACAACCCCACAAAATACATACCACAAACAATCTTTCAAACCACCAAGAAAAATGACAGACCAAAATCTGTTACAGGTCGATGATACTTCATCAGACAGCGACTCAGAAGGTTCAAATCCAGAACCTCCAGACGAATCCAGGGATCCTTCCCTTTAAAATGGGAACCGCACGAATCAAAGTAGCTTCCCATACTTTCCTACATTATATTCAACTTAGTCCATTAGAAAACCAAATAAACTCAATAACCAATCAATATAAGCTATTAGAAGCCACAATAAATAATACAACCCCTTTCAATAGAATTGCCCTATTTAACGCATATAAACACCTCGAATACGAAGTCAAAAATGTTAACCACAAATTCAGATCCTTGTTTCCCCATTAACGCACAAAACGAGCCCTCATTGCTCCTCTTGGCTCCCTCGTAAAATTCATAAGCGGAAATCTAGACGAGCAAGATGCGAAAGAAATATATCACAGCCTAGCCGAACTCGAATCAAACCAAAATCGAATTATCAAAAAAACCAATAAACAAATTTCAATTACTTCAAAATTGATGGAAAATATTAACGAAACAATGACTTCAGTTTCAGATAATCAAAAACTGATAGGAGATAAAATCAATGAGTTGAGAATTGCACTTAACGAGACAAAATTCAATTATGCACATTTTTTGGAAATTCATGAAATATTGAATCAAATAAAAATCAATCTCGATTCCCTACTAGATTTTCTAACAGAAACAGAAAATGCTATGGGATTTGCGAACTTGAAAACATTACATCGCAGTATCGCCTCTCCAGACGATCTAAAAACAATAATAGATGAACTCTACTTATCACATAGTCATTCTCAATTACTTTTTGATAATAAGGAATACCTCAAATATTATAGTGTTGTTGAAACCAAAGTTTTCGCCATCGAGGACAAAATTATATTTTCATTAGATTTTCCATTGGTTCACACTGAAACTTTCGATCACTATCACCTTTATTCAATTCCAAATCAAAACCAATCAATTATTATCCCACCTGCCTCCTACCTAACACTAAGCAACGAAATGTACCAGTACCAGAACGAAGAGTGCGTTGACCTACAACCAAATTTCCTGTGCGAGAAGAATCACCTTCTGCCCATCCAGGACAACCCAGACTGTGTGACGTCACTACTTTCCTCCAATGCCTTTGCTGATAAATGCCATCAAATTCCAGTCAAAATCAATCAGGAAATAATCGAGGAAATCAATGATGCCCACTACATAGGCATCTTTCCGAACAAGAGAAAATTCCAGACAAACTGTGTGGAAAACGATGTCGCTGTGCTGAAAGGTGTATACCTCTTTATTGTCCCACCAAAATGCTCCCTGAGGACTTCCAAATACACCTACCGGAACGAGAAAGGATCAACTGTAGGACACCCCCTCACATTGGAAGAAATCAAGGACATTCATAATCCAATCCTGCAAGTCGAGAAACTCAACTTGGAGAAAGTTTCCCTTGACAAACTGCACGAGCTCCAACTAGACGAAATTCGGGAAGACCCATTGGACCTCATCAATCTTCGCCCGGATTACTCCAGATGGTCCCTATGGAGCGTCGCGACGCTAACCGCCTTCGTCGTGGTATATCTTGTGGTGACCCGGAAACAAGATATCCTTCGCCTACTCAGCCCCAACAAACCACCAAACAACCAGGCCATCAACGAAACTCAAGTGGTTCCACCCTCGAGTTCCTTCTAAGGGATGGAGGAGTTGTGTATGCCTTCCCGTGGGAATAGCTGAACTAAGCATTGCTGCCTATGCAGATTTCCAGGAACACGTCGAGACGGTGTTGTATTCAACTTCGGTTCATGGGAACGAAGAAACATTCAGAATAGACATAGACTTCGAGCAATAAACATCTAATTGTATTATTTCTTGTTAATTAAAGTTTTTGAGTTAAATAAATTTTTTAAAAACTAAGTTCCGTGATCGGAAAACATAAAGAGAGAGATAGAATAATATTAGTACGACTGAACTGAAAAACCAACAAGCTTTCTACGATACTAAATAATGTGACATAAGGTTCCACAAAAATGTGCAGAGAGGAATACCATATAACTTCCATGGAAACTTTTTTTCAATAACTCTCATATTAACTGAGAAAAATAGGTGGGTCTATATATTTGACTTACTCTGTATAATTATGAAAATATAAAATAGAAATCACGAACATGTTCAATATATTCTTAATCCATATTTCCATTAATTTGGTACTCTTATCCTTCCTTCCTATAATGAAACAAAAACGAATTATGTAATTAACTCCATAATACTCTCTAAGATTATTTATTAGAATAAATGGTAGCTCCTCTGTTGGATTCAGTTTTCCAAACAGGATCAAGCGGCAGCCTTAAAAGTTAGAGATCTAACAAAATTTATATGACAGTGCGTTGGTTGAAGGTGACCTGAGGCATATGATTGTCGAGATGAGTGGTGTTTGTAGGCAGTTTCCCCATTAATTCGAAGAAACGAAATTGCTTTTTACAGCTCGGGAAAAGGCCAGAATGAACGAGACTCATCATGGCATTCAACGAGTTTGATTAGTAATTTAACGTTCTAACCATTTCAAAGCTTCGATAATTTCGTTCCTACTATTTTCAGCTTTACTTCAGCATTTTCCGCTTCAAACACTTTTAGCCGCAATTTTAGCATTAATGGTTAATATGCTCGACAAGTGTGTTAGTTGATGTTCCACTCAACATAAAGGGCAAATCTTGTTAGATGTCCACAAGTAGATCATTATTGATTCTATTAAGCTACAGACACAATGGAAGTTTCATGTAATAAGTTTCAGGTTTTGGGATTTAGGATATCAATTTTAAGGATGAAACAGGATGCAAAATGGAATTGAGAAATTAAGCTTAAGTTTCACCAACAAGATTGTTGGTGGGGCGTAATCAAAATAATAATAGCAATGCCAGTTTTGTGTTGAAATGAAATCTAAAATAATAAAAATTAAAACTAAAAACATAAAACATCCATTGTGTTCCAGCCTTTAGACATTTAGAGCCAGAAGTGATGCTGCTTTCGGTCAATATTCTAAGAGTGAAGAAAAGGAAATCACAATTTCTCTTTGAATTCTCAAGATGAGATGCCTCTACTGCAGGAAAATATATTGTCGACCACACGAACACACATCACTGAATTAATTACATTATTTATTTACTTTTTTCCCGGATAATAGAACCGAAGCAGAGTAACTGACTTGGCCTTGCTAAATAATTAATGCGTTTGTCGTGGTTTTCCTGTGCCCACAGCTTGGAACACCGGATACGGAGCAAAAATGCCGGATGTCCTGGGAAAACGGATACTGTCCTACCCCAGCTCACGCTTGATTGCCACTTGCGTAGCCTTCAACAAAATGGAAAGTTCAACTTTCTAAAACTATTCCACAGATTCTAGTAGAAATGACTCCACCTATGTCGGACGTTTTATACGAGAGGTACCTAGTAATTAAGCATTCGTGCTCGAGTCAGATCAACGTACACGGTGATCCACCTATTTTCCCGCAGAGCATGGCGTTTTTATATGTGAACATAAAAAAGGACTACACGTTATTTTTTTCATGAGATATTGTAGTGATTCTACTTTTTTTAGAAGGTACTCCTTTTATTGGGAAATTTTTTTATTATATCAAGATCAGGACACATTGATTGTTTTTAACTGAGTAGATTAAGGAAAATATTTACGAAATGGACTCATATCTTGAAGAAAACAGAAGTGATCCAATTTTCGTAAAAATTATAAATATAATACAACAGATAGACCAAGACCAAGACTGATCAGTGTTGTTCTCAAAAAATAAATGTAGCCTTGGTCTTGGTATTGGTCATCATGTTTCAAGACCAAGACGAGACTGGCTCAGTCTTGGACTTGGTCTTGATAGTCTTGGTCTGGATAGTTTTGGTCTTGGATGAAAATGCGTCTAGAAATTTGAATTATATTCAATTGTCGATCAGTTTATATGCATATAATAGGTATTTCGTATTTCTTAGTCATTAACAATTGTCAATTTGTACGGGTAGTGAGAGAGAAATCATAAAGATTAAATTAGATCCACACAGCACACAGGCCGACGCCCTACAAGAAAAAAGGTTCAAAAGGGTCGGAATGTTGATTATGTTTTTATTGCCCAATTTACAATGGATCATTATGATTACCAGTACGATGCGGTTGCAGCAGAGGGGTGGAATCGGAATCCTGAGGAAATTGAAATACTTATATTAACCACTGCGATCTTACAACATACACTTATTTGTTGTAAACTGTAAAACTGCAATACTGAATTTGATAAATCTATTTTCCATTTTGAATGAACAAAAATTGAAAACCAGCCATATAAAAAATAAATAATTGAAATAAAATACCATAAAATTTTCAATAAATTTTTTTTTATATTCTTGGTCTTGGTCTTAGTCTCGGTCTCGGTCTCGGTCTCGGTCTCGGTCTCGGTCTCGGTCTCGGTCTCGGTCTCGGTCTCGGTCTCGGTCTCGGTCTCGGTCTCGGTCTCGGTCTCGGTCTCGGTCTCGGTCTCGGTCTCGGTCTCGGTCTCGGTCTCGGTCTCGGTCTCGGTCTCGGTCTCGGTCTCGGTCTCGGTCTCGGTCTCGGTCTCGGTCTCGGTCTCGGTCTCGGTCTCGGTCTCGGTCTCGGTCTCGGTCTCGGTCTCGGTCTCGGTCTCGGTCTCGGTCTCATTATCGGTCTCATTATCGGTCTCGTATCAATACCAAAACAAGACCAAGACTAGTCTCTTGGTCTCGCGAAGCCCTAGACATCATCATTTTGTGTGAGACCTACGTTATAGATGAACTTTGTGTATTGAAAATACCACGATACAAAACACTTTGTAACAAGGGCAACCTCAATAAAAACTGTAGGGTTTTGATTTATGTCAGAAACTGTCTAGAATGCAAGTGTGAGGTTGGGAACATTGACGGTCATCAAATTATTCAATGTAAACCTTGCAGAATATCTATAACAATTAGGTAAACTGAAAAGAGAAGAATCAAAATGGGGTATTTTTACAATATTCATTCCACAAACCGATTTTGCTGTGGCCAACATCGGGATTTTAAGCTACGAACTATCTTTTGGAAGGTAGTACAGGTTATTTGTGTGTTCATTTATGTATGAAAATGTATTTTTCGTCTATTGGTTGATCCAGTTATCCTCCTCATATCCAACTATATTTCGACACCAAAGGTGGCAGTCAACTGGTGCACCCTAAGTAAGAACTGGATTCAGATTTTAGAGTTCAGTAACCATTTTTCTTTAAATATTCAGTTCTCCTAATGATGGGCTCTGATATTATATTTTATCAGTAGAAAACGATTCTATAATATAAAAAACAATTTAGATGCTCAGTTTATCATGGCGTCTATATCTGCCAATGAGCGCACTTAATTCATTAGAATGTACTTAGTAACAAACAAAAAAAAAGGTTTTATTTTTAACAGGTTTACACCTAATAACAGGAAATGCTATAAAATAATTATTGGGCTTCCGACTATCATTTGCACTTATCAGAGTAACATGAAACAAAAAGGAATCAAAAAATAAGTTTATTTCAAATTTATGAAAATACAGAATAATACTATAAACAAAACATGTCAGTATGAGTAATAATATTTGTTCTTTATTACCTATGTGTCTTTTTGTGACGGTTTTTTTTAGGACATCAAGTATTCCTGGAAAGTTCGAAACCAGAAGAAACATGAGTTTGGGGTTGAAGGATGTTGTGTTTTGTTAGAACAAATGTTCATATGACAAACAGACTAGATGGGTATGTTACATTACACAGTCCATTAAGCGAGAGAATTGAACTATCCGAATTCTTGAGGACTGTGTGAACTGGGCATTTTAAAAGAGTATCCCATTGGAATATTTTTCTACAAAGAAAATGAACAGAAGAAATATTCTCAGAAACAAAAACAGATTTGGAAAGAGAGATGTCAAATGAATAGCATGAATTATCGCATTCGCATGTCACTCGGTGGTAGTTATTGACAAATGAAGTAATTTCTCAGAAACATCTTACAAAATAATATTTTCCGTAAAGTTTCCGAAATTACAGACTGTTAACTTTGTGCAATAAAATGTACTCATTAACAATCGTTTTTAATTAAAAGACGAAATGCTCATTATTACTATGGCTGCTCGAATGAAATATGATTCCGTTGGAGAAATTCATATCCAGTCTAAATTACATTGAGTTTAATCAAAATTAAACGATTCTCATTGGCTCCGAGAGTTTATGACTGATTGCGGAACATTTTAATAATGAAATCTGGAGGCTTATAATAGGTGAGGTGAAGTACACGTATACATCAACGCTATACAGAAGTTGATGCTTCTAGAAACTCATAATGGATGACCGAAAAGATTTTGATAAATTGCTCTCGATTATATAGTGAAGAACACTGATGTAATACATATACTACCTCGGTAAGTCATTGGGTTGTCTGATTATTTTCTTTATGCCTACTTTTCCATCGCTTTCGATGTAGGCAAAAATGAGATTCGATAGTCCAGTACATTCGAATAATATCAATTCAAATTTGCTGCATTTCATTTATTGATTCTCATGAACCTGAAATGACTGAGGAATAGCGTTACACAGTCACACATTCAGCTGAAGAACTTCCCACTAATACTCCTAGTCTAGGCAATGAACTTGAGAGATTAGAATCGGTAATGGGCAGAATACATGTAATCTGCGAGATCATCAATATCGATGGACTATGCAGTCTTGGATGATTTTATCGATGCATTGCCAAGGCAAAATCCCCGGGAGAAAATCACAGCTACAGTGACTATTCTGTGTAACGCCGAGCTTTACATCTTGTAATGCCAGTTAAGGCATGCATGTATGCATACTTGATGCCAATGGGGTCAAAAGTAAGTTTTCATTTCTTATTGACTTAATCAGTAGGCATAAGGATGAACATGTTCCTAGCGGAAATCAAACTCCAGCAGGATCGTTTACTGAACCTGACGGGATTCACCACCAATATCAAATATTTAGACCCCATATTACCACCAAAACTATTAATCCGTAATAACTTACCGTCCTTTGTGAAGACTCTGATTGAACAAAAGAATGTTGCTTTAAAAATATGACAGAGAACGGAAAACTCAATTCCTTGCTATGAGTTTTTTTCTGAATTAAAATCATACTGCTAGCTGCATTCATTTAGTTTAAACTCTGTATAGAGCACTTCGAGTCCACGCAGGAGCTTAGTAGAAGTGGATTCTACCTGAAAGCAACCAAATCTCGGAGTATTTATGGACCTGCCCATTGTCATCGTGGGGGGTAGCCTAAGTGTCTGCCTCTAGGAGAATTAGGAGGCGGCTTGGCGTTGCAAGTGATGGAGACTGGCGACGGTATGTCGTTCGGATCAATTCGAGAACAATTGAAAAAAATAATGGCAAAATTACAGAAGCGGACCAGGCGATTATCAGAGTAGCCACACAGGAAATAATGGCGACACTGACGAGAACCATTAGGAAACTTGGATCACTGCAGATGGCAAATGATAAATTAACCGGACAGGTACAACCAAGAGAGCCATTCCCCATGCTCCAGCCAGTGAAAAAGCGGTATCAACCTCTACCCCACCACCTTCACCTGGAACAGCATTTACAAGAGATATGGCACAAACACCGACTGACAATACAATCCAATACAAAGAACAAGAGACAACAGAAACAGTGAAACTATTTCCTATGATTACCCAGAGGCAAGCAACAACACCAGCCGAAACAATACCTTGGACGACACCACCAAAAATCGAGATCATCCCCAGAATACCCGAAAATAGTGACGCAACGAGGACTATGACAGCGATAAAAGAGGTCCCAAACAAAGAAAATGAAACTAGACTATCGTCAGACAGTTGAATAGCAGGGCAGTGATACTGGAGGCCCAAGACGAGAACCATGCAGATACTTAAAATCCACCAAAACCTACGGAAGAAACCAGAGCCGAAGACTTAACATATGGGACGTCCCCATTGTTATACTCACAGGATTGGAAGCCTCTTTAAATTTCAATTGCCACCAAGCATCGAACCTTGATATAAATCGGGTCACAGCCAACTTGATGTTTTTTAATAAAATGCAATTCAAAAACCAATTAAGAAACCAATACCAATTTGTAATACACGATTGAATGAACAATTTCTAGGCATATAACATATCCTAGCAAAATATACTAATAATATAATAGGGTTACTACTGGATAAACAGGTCTAAAAATTAAACTGTTGTTCTTTTTTGAAGAAAACGTCATTATTTATTACGAACCTCGTGGGAATTTCAAATTTTCATCTCTGAAAGAACTATTTGTCTACATGTCATCGGTGTCATTTGATGCATATAATGGACCTTAACGATTTCCTAATTACTGAATTCGTTCGTAACTTGAATTCAGTTCTGCTTAATTTTCACAATATTTTTGTTTAATGGTAGGCATCTTGAAGAAAATCAATTAGCTTAGATTATCTCGAAGTACTGTTTTTCTCCAATAAATTTTCAGTTTAGGTAATGAGGCAAATTTACGACAAAACAAAAGGCCGGAGACATTGAACTACATCTGACAAACTTTCACAGTGATCCCACTGAAGGCACCTATTCCGAGTGTTTCGGATTTGTTTGATGTTATCATTTTGTGGCAAGACAAAGCTATATATTTAATAGAAAACTGGTAGTTCGGAGAACTTCAAACCATTCCATTTCATATTTTATCCCATCCGGATTTTTGGAAAATTATTCCATCAAACTCAGATTTTCTTTCCCTTCGCAGAATTTTACATTTAAATTCTTTTCGCTGTTATGAAATGCCTTGATATACCTAACGAAACTGAAGGTTATATTTTATTATTTGGTTCCAGTTTCCCATTTATTCGATAACATGCGTGAACATGAAAGCTTTTGGAATTTGAAGAGTTTGAAACTTTGAAGCAAATAGTGCTATTGACATTCAATAATTTCATTTACCAATAACATACAAGAAAGTTTGACGGAATGTATCTTACTCGTCTTCCATGAGTTAGCATAAATGAATGATTTTTGTGCAGCCATCTCGAAAGTAAAACTTTTGTTTGATTCATTACATCGATAGTAATGGTACAGAAAATTGCTTTTTTCTGGCCAATTTTTTTCTCTTTTGAAACGATTTCATTATTCTTGAAACGACTCTTGTTGTATGTAGGTAGCTTTGAAAATAACATTGTTTGGAATCCATTCAGAATTTGAAAGCATTCAATGTTATGTGCCTTTTTTTTCATTATTTTGTAACTTCATTTATGCGTGTATAATTGAGGAGACCCGTATTACCAATAAGGCATCGCCAATTATTGTCGAACATTCGACCACAGCAGTAGTACCTATTTGGCTCTGAACCGAACGATTTAGTTGCTGCCCGCAAACACGAAATATTTCCATATTTTTTTGTCAATTTCGATGGTAAAGTGAATAGCTAGAAAATACTCCAGAGGACCCAGAATCAGCCGATCCAATTACTATGATAATATTAAACTCAAATATTTTGTACGTAGTACGAAAGTAGAAGTTCATTTCCAAAATATTTTTTGTAGAATTCAATTTTCAGTAAAATGAATAGTTAACTATTGCAACTGATTTTACCTGGACAAGTCATAAAGATTGAACTATCGAACGAATGCTCAGATATTATGCAAAATATATTAGAATTCAGCATTGATATTATGTATAATCCAAAATATTTATGTAAATAGGTTTGGAATGAAACAAGCAAGACCTCAATGAAAAACTAGTTCCGTTGAAGGAACTCCATTGCTGAGGCTTGACAAGAATGGTTGCATGGCCAGACCTCACATGGGCGACGCGCGTTGATCAATCAGAACAGTTGTGAGGAGAGGAAGGTAGGGTGGTGAAAGATTGACAAAAGGAGGGCAATTTCACTTCGACAACTTGTGTCTACTGGCAGAAAAGTTACAATTATTGCTAGTTGAATTGAGTCAGATGGAGATGCGGTATCCCAGGGGACAGATTTGACTATCAATTTAATCCTACCAACTGGCCGCAGGCTTTAATTGTAACCAGATTTATACAAGGATACCGATTGCTTTTAGTTGTATCTATCACAAACGGCAACACAGTGAAAACTATATCATTCAACCACACTGGGTAGGTTCGCAATTCAGTTTATGATGGAAATATTTTGTCGTACAGAAAAATATCTATTTCAATTCATGAAAATTGACCTTCAGGATGATTTGTATTTCCCGGAGTTATTGAGTTTCTTCAGCCAGCAAACGGATATTTTCATTACTCTAAACGTATCTATGATATGACTGGAGGGGCTATGAATTATTTATCCGGCTAGTCCTGGGAAACCTATGAATAAAAATGTTAAAATTTATATTTCTGTCAACCGGCTGCACCCTTACGAGCACAACCCTAAGAAGTCTTCGAAAGATTCGTGCGAGCTAGGGAAGACGAAACCCTTACCTTTTAAGTGTGATGCCATGCTGGGAATCGAACCCACGCCCCTGTGATTGAGAGGCAAGCGTTTCTATTATTTTTAGTTTTTGCCCAAAGTGAACGATCGGTAGGGACAAAGGTCAGTTATAACATAGATTCGCGTCGAATTCATATTGATAGAAATGGGACAGTAATTACATGGCAGTTATAATTTTTGCTCGAACATGAGTTATGTTACTGCTTATTTCATTACAAATAACAAGTTCCCCAATTTGCTTTTGAATCGCAAACACTGGCAACATTGGATTCTGACAGAATTCGATTCTGCTGCCTTCACTTTCGGATTCCATACGAAGGAACCTTGTACTATGATTGAAATTGTCCATAACAGTGTAAATATTAAGATTTTCCATGAAATACAAAACACTAGGGACTTCAGTTTTTTTTAGGGATTTTTGTATAATAATGGCGCTAATTTCAGAATATGTGATTTTTCTGAATTCAAAGAAAATCGCTTATTTCACATTGTATAGTTAATGAATAATGAATCGATCTGAAAAATATTCTGAGCTTGGCAAATTTCACGGATAAACAAACTTTTGTTAACTTTTTGACAAAATCTCTCAGCATTTCATTTAATAACAATAACATAACCTAACTTCGAAAGGTGTTCGTGGTGCTTAAAGTTGGTTCGTTAATCGTTAGTTATGAATAACTGAAGTGAGTTGTAAAAGGAAACAATCTCAACTACCCTTTTGAAGAATTAAGAATTCCATGTTGAATTCAGACGCCCACTAGAATTGGCACATAACGATGTAGGTATGGCATCATTAGACCTAACACTCAGGATGGAGAGAAATACTTCGTTACTTTCATCGATGATCACACCCATTTTTCTATAGCGTACCTACTCCAAAGTAAAGATGAAGGTTACAAGTATTTTAAACAGTATCAAGCAATGGCCACTGCCCATTTTGGAGCTAGAATTTCAAAATTGAGAAGTGATAACGGTGAAGACTGCAAATCTTCAGAATGCCATGATTTTTGCAAGCAAAAAGGTATAGAGGCGTTACCAACTGTTCACTATACCCCGCAGCAAAACAGAGTTAGTGAACACATGAACAGAACTCTGACGGAAAAAGCAAGATCCATGATTCATTATGCTAGTATGTCTAAGTTCATGTAGGGAGACACTATTCTTGAAGCAATCTAAATATCACTATATATCACAAATTGAAGTCCTTACAGAGTACAATTTCTTTGTCATCAATCAAAGCTGAATATATTTCCCTTAGTACCTACTGCTGTTTGAGAAAGAATATGAATTCAAAATATTTTAACCGATTTGAACATAAGGTTTCCGAAACTAACCTCTTCAATTGAAGACAATCATGGATTTACATAGCAATCTCAAAATGTCCTCAAGATCTCAAGAATATCAAACATATCGATACGAGGTATCATTTCATCGAAGATAAAATTGAAGATGGAAGATATTATTACCAAGGCCCTAGAGAAATCAAAAATCGAATACTTCAAGACATTTTCTATCAAAGGGGGTATTAAAATGAATAATTCAATGTTGTTGTTATATATAAAAAAAAATATTTGTCATAATAAAATCTTTGCATTGTCAAAAGTGAATATATTAATGGAAAAGTTTCTTCTATTCTTAACCCATTCACCAAATAGTATTTCTAGTCATCAGTATTTCAAAAGTGTTTTCCTTGCCTCCTCGTGTTAATATACATATTGTACAAATATTCCAGTGATTTATGTACATAAGTACATGCAATCAAAATATTCATGAACAACACTTAGAGAACATTTCTGCATAATTTTTGTTTAGAACAAATGAAACAACCCTACACTACACCATCAATCTTTGTCTCTTTCGATAAGGTTGATATAGCAGGCAAATTTTTTTCTGTAAAATTTGTTCTTACGAATCACCTTGGTTTGCGGAGATAACACTTCAAAAGCAGAGCTTGTGCGAGCAAGGAAGATCCTGGAGCTACAGCTTGCATACAAGTAGATTCCAAAACACATTAACTCAGTGGCAGGCGGTGGAAATCAAATCCGGGTAGCCTGGGTGAAAGGCAAACGCTCTAGCACCACGATCACTTCTCATCTAGTTTTAAATTTAGCGCCATTTTTTAACAAAAACCCCCAAGAAAATGTGAAGTCCCTAGTGTTTTGTATTTTATGGAAAATCTTAATATTTACACTGTTATGGACAATTTCAATCCTAGTACGAGGTTCCAGAGGCTGCCCCGAACCTCGACATGAAGAAAAATTATCGAAAAACGTGTCAGTAGTTTTAAAGCCAAAAGTTGTGTGGTGGCATGACTGAATCCTTATTCGAAGTCCTCTATTGAGTCGAATATTGATTGGCTTATTCATCGGTCGACGCTTGTAAAATCGGTAATGGTACCAATATAAACATTTATGGGTATTTTAAGATGTTGGTTTTATGAAACATTAATCGGAGAGTATGTATGGAATTTATATTACTTTGAAAATTCTCTTCTGCTGCAACGAATTTCTTCAAAATTCTCATTCAAATCATTTAAATATATGCTGCAATGAAAATCCAAGACAGTACAGTCGATATTTTCAAATCTGTTGATATCTAATCTGGAAAAACGTTTCACTTTCTGCAGTGGGG
Organism: Chrysolina americana; assembly: GCA_958502065.1. Classification (NCBI taxonomy): domain Eukaryota; kingdom Metazoa; phylum Arthropoda; class Insecta; order Coleoptera; family Chrysomelidae; genus Chrysolina; species Chrysolina americana. The sequence continues at coordinate 18,755,439 of OY293413.1, forward strand.
ATAATTATGGATTTGATTTTCTGATCAAAAAACTGTCTGACGGAATAGAGTTTAACAGTTTCTTCAATGACAATGACAATATGTGTGTCCGCCTCAGGAAGTGCCAAAAAATACGTCAAAACTGCACCGTTTAAATTTGAGAGCTATTTGTTAACTACGTATGATTCAAGAAATGGAAACTTCCCAGCTCTCATTTATTCGAACTACGTATGGTTGGAGTGGACCAAAAAACTACGACCCACAATGTCGGTTGCCATACTAAACTGGTAGCTTACTTACGAAATGACATATTTTTATTTCCAGCTTCAAATGGTCTTTTATACATTTCACAATGCTCTACCATTGCTTAATAATAAAAACTAACGATAGCTTAACACGAATTATCTCAGAATTTGCCATTTACTCACAAAAAAACACTCCAATGACGAACACAGCCAAACGTTTTGTTGTCGTTCTGACAAATATCAAATGCAGCGTTACCGTACCGACCAGACTATATCGATAACAAAGAATCTCTGTTCGGCGATGAAAATACTATCATTCTTACATGCTCCCAACAAGCTGCAATGAACGTTTCAATTGCCTTCTTATTGTTATATATTTCATCCAAGACAGTATTTTTGGGTTTTCGTTTCCATGAATATACCCAACAGAAATCAAAATCTAGCTGACGTGCTTATTGTATTAATGTCATGAGTAGAGGTATAAAATTTTGAAAAGATGTTACCTTCATTACTATTTGAGTATTACTCTCATCTAGGTTTTGTTACTTGATCGGAAAAACCGATTCTATTTTATATAAAATATTTTCTTTCGACAATTTTCTGAGAAGAACGGTAGCATTCTGATACATTTAACAAACAAGTTCAGCAAGGATATGAAGAGATGCAAAACGCTTCCATGCATCAGCTCAAAAACCGTCAAGTAGGTTCTTCATTAATACCGTGAAGGTTAGTCTGTTACATTAGGTGCCGCGCTTTACTGCAGTAGGAAATTGAATTTCATAATAAGTATTATTTAAATCACATTATTTGCCACATATCGTATCCTGAGGTTCGGATGTATCATGGAAAATAATGCATTTGGGCATCTTGTTACGAACTCAAATGAGTTAGTGGTGTCCTCGGCCTTTGTTTGATGGCTGCAAAAATGTGAAAATATTGAAATAAATCTATAGGACATGAAAATTATTTCAGTAATTGTATTGAATTGATTGATTCAAGAATTAAACTTTCTGGTTAGTTTTCGAGTTTTGCTGTGGTCTTCTTCGGTATACATATTCAAACGTTTCGACCGCAACTGGAGCAGTCATCTTCAGTGTCGTGGACGAAGTAATCTCCGCAACAAATTGAAGGTAAACTTCTTTCAGTTGATTCATCAGATAGTTTACTCACTGATGGCGTAGCTGAGACAATGAAGTGTAACTATTCGTGTGCGAAGAGATAATCAGGCCATCAGCTAAGCGATGACCTATCCAATCAGTGTTTTTTAGATTCCCTACTGATACTGTAAGGGATACTGAACAAAGTACTCCATATTGTGACGAATACTTTCAGATACATTCGGCTGGACTCGTTTGTGAATGTGAAGACAAATATTCTATGATAGAATATCGCAACTGAATATCGTAGGTCTGCAAAGCGTAATATTCGAAACAAGAATTAAAATCGTCGAATCCATACATCACATCATCACAAGACTATAAGTCATCAGAATAATCAAAAATTGGAGAGGGGATAGCGAATAGTGGATTGGGGGTTGCCCTATTCTCTCAGAATCGATTGAAACGTTTCGTCACTATGAATAAATTATCATGTCGCGATTGAATTACTTGATATTACTGAAGTGGCAGAGCTAAAATTGAATTCATTCAGAGAATTATCAAAGAAAAAAATATAAATCCGCTCTTTTTCCCAAGGTGTCAGCCAGAATATGTTCAATATTATACAGTGCGGCTTTTAATAGTCCCCCCCCCTGTTAACTTTTGAACGGTTTGATGTACAGACTTAAGAAAAAACCGTTTGGAGGGTTTCACCAATACTACTTTTTGAAATGAAACACATTGTGATTATTCGGGAGATGGCGCGGGGGGCACATCAACTAAAAAATTTTAAATGGCATGGGGGGTCATATGTCACATCGTTGAAAAGATAATTCATTACTCTTTTCAACCATCTTTCGAGCAATCACGATGTGTTTTATTTCAAAAAGTGGTATCGTTGAAACCCTTTTTTTAAATTTGTACGTCAAACCGTTCAAAAGTTAACATGTGTTGTGAAGGAAATGCAAAAACACGTCGATTTTTAATCCAAGGGGGACATCTTCCTATCATATTCAAGTTCACTATTATTTTTTCGAGACTCTTGGGAGTCTTGGTCTTGAAAGTCAAGTCTTGGTCTTGGGAAGATGTATTAAGTCTTGTTCTTGGTCTTGGTCTTGTATCAAGACCAAGACTAGTCTCTCGGTCTCGCGAAGCCCTAGGTGGTACGTTTGGAATGGTTGTTTGCCTGTCAGGTGTTAGATACCACTATATTGTTTCATTAAAGTACGACAATTCCGCAAACACCCTCGAGGTTTTAACCAGCCTCCGGACCTGTGAAGAACACTTGTTGTATGGTTGTGAATAACAATTTTTTCATCAATCATCAATGTTTATGCATTTTTATGTAAATTCGATTACTTACCGTATTTTCATGCGGAAGCATCCACATCTAACTGACTCTTTCTTATACAATGTATGTTGTCTCAAAGAAATAAAGTAATTTGATTTTGGTTTATTATTAGCGCACCCACTCTACTATTTCTGCTAGATTTCGATTCTGATCATTTAATATCTTTTACATTTCGGTTCTGATCATTTTGTTTATTACTCATTTCGGTTCTTGGAATTTTACTTTAGAAGAGATCTATTTTCGGATAATTTGTTAGTTTTACGTTTTTGGAGAGGATTAAATAATGTTTCAATGTAATTTTTTTCGTTTGTTTTTGACTATGGCGGTTTTATGATGAACAGCTCATATTATTGAGATTTGCCATATTACTCACTTTTTTCATCTCAATCGCGTTAGTTTCTTAACTGAATCAAATTTATGGAAACTTGTTTTAACAGTCTTCGCTTTTGATGCTTTATCGGTTCTCATACACACACGTTATATGAATTCCTTTTTGGATTATAATTCAGTTGCATTACCTTTCATTCTGCTGGTTTTGGATCTCATGAAGAGTTATTGTGGTAAATAATTGTTTCTTTATTTTATTGGTTCTATATAAAAAAGGTTTTCTTCTTTATCGTTATTACGAAATGAATTCTGCCATTCTACGGCCCACCTTTGAAATCACTAGATAGTTAGCCTGATATGGAAAATCGGTACGTGAATTTTTTATTCCTGAGTATTCTGCAACATACACGTATTACATTCTGTTTATAGTATATGTTCATGTTTTAACATAACCGTTTTCTACAATGAACCTGGAATATTCTCTTTTTTAACCTGTCTCTATGGACGCAGATGCGAAATAGACATTCATAGCTACTGCAAGCGTGTTTGATATTTAAATCACCGAGCCTTTCGCTGAAAAAAGAAGTATTGTTCGTGGAACTACCAATATTCATGCTAATGCAGTGTCAGGTTTATTTTATAGAAACGTGAAATTCGTGCTGTAGTTAGAATTTTCGTTATGTGAAAACTTCTAAAATATATTCGAAATGTGGAAAGTTTTACGTTTATATTTTTGAGGTGTGCTGCATATACAGTACAGTATCATGTAATGGAAGAGGTGGTTTCAAAGTTCAAATGATAGCTGGGCGCCATTTCAGAAATTCTTTTCAAATGGATACCATAGTTAATCTAAACAGTATTCCGAAGCAACGATAAAGCCTGATACTTTCCTTAAGTTTGGTGAAGTTCTCAATGTCAAAACCAAAATGACAGGCATGATCTAAATTGAAATGGCTTTGGTTCTATCTCATGGAAGTTGAAGTTGAACCGTTGTAAAAATAAACAGAATCGCAAAAAAGTTGTCAAATTTACCATAACTCTGACAACTGTACCAATATACCAAAATAAAATCAAAAATAGGGTACCTGCTGGTCTAAAATATTTTCCAAACGAGGAAGTTTTGTTTCAATCGAGCTTTATTTAGTTAAATCACAGTTACAATTAAAAAAAATCACCTGCGAACTTTCGAGCCGCTTTTAAAAAATAAAGTGGTGTTGAATGATAACAAGGAAAGTCAGCTCGAAAATTTCCAAAATTTGCGTGATTGAAACCTGGAGCTTCCTTAATTTTTCGAAACATTTTAAATAAATTATAAGGGGTGCTCAGAAATTGCCGCAAAAAATTGTTTAACAATTTTTTTCAACCCTATATTTTCTGAACGCCCCTGAAAATAATGGGAGTTAATAGAACCATATCTGAATCAAACGGTTTTTGTAGAAATTGGATGAACTAACACTTCCGTGTGATTATAAGAGATATCTGAATTATCAGTAGGCTATTCTAGAAGAATCAACAAACAACATTTACTAATAAATTGACGTTATAGCATAATTATATCGAAAGCCTTTATCATGTCCCGTTCAGGATTGACTATCGAAGATTACTTCAATTTTTATTTGTTTATAGGGAATGTGACAAGGTTATTACTAAGCCTGTGAAAACTTCCGTTCGCGATACCAGGATAGACCAACACTCATGACACCCTGACGCAGCTCATTCACCATTGTAAAACACACGGGCAGTTTCTGAAAAAGCAAGAAAAATTTAAATCTGTCATAAATAATGCAGAGATTGCAGTTCTAGTCTTACGGCATACTTTAGAACGCATACAGAAAATCCTTCAGTAGATACAGAAAGAGGTGTATTCATTTTCATTAGTTCAGAAATTGAGAGCAGGTGACGATAGCATTTGATTTGAACGGATGGGGCAAAATTTATGAAAAATGAAATCCTTAACCACCATAGTTCACATTATTGAAGTGATACTAATCCACACATATTTCGAAAAAGACAGTTTCATGCGATAAAAAATGACGGTGTACTTGTCGTGTATTTTTTTGACGAAAATTTTAATGTTAAGGGTGATATCGATGGCCTTCTCATTCACCGGATATCACTGCATTGGACTCTTTCGTTTGGAGTCATATAAATAAAATTGTCTATGCTGCACCGCTAACACACATGCCGAATTTTCAAGCAGAATTCATGACTTTTTGAAAGTTGTGGTCAACCAGTTCGAACATTTACTTTAGTTTATTCAATTTATTATTTGTTCCTGTGTACACGCTAAGAAATAGAGTTGGAAGAATCAACTATTTGTTGTGGATTTTAATTCGTGGTAGAAAATACTGAACTTGTGATTGAATGTGCCGCGGTGGTGTTCGGGTTGAGTTCTCCCTCATAAACCCAAAGTGCGTAAGTTCGAATCTCAGCATTGCCACCGGTCTCGTGCATGACATCACACGTATTAAAAGGTAAGGGCTACGTTTGCCCCTAGCCCGCACAAGTCTCTGACTTTCGAGGATTGCACATAGGGATGCAACCGGTTGACGGGTATAACAATTTTAACAACAATTTTTTAACAATCAACCTCCATAAATGACATCAAGTATCTGAACCTTATTCGTACCGACTACGATAAAATTATTAATCAATGAATTATTTTGTAGTATTATTTACCAGGATGCCAGAAAGTTGCATCCATTTGATATGAGTTCGTGGTACCAAAAGCGTATTTATTGTATCACAACTACTATTCACTACACTGGATGTTCATTGCCACCAAAGTTGTCGGTACGTGGTACTAATCGTACCTTGGTTAAGAGTTGTACAGGATTATAACTATTTAGAGTGACGAAAGCAACTAATAATTGTTAAATTTTAATAAACCGCGTAGTGTCTCATCGAACATATTTGTCGAAGTTGGTTTCATATGTAGAACTGTAACTATGCTCTCGCCAGTAATAGCGCTACTTCGATAAAAAGTATTGTGTACAATACAATACATTTGATTATACTGAAAGGTCGAATGAACTTGGTTTACCATTAAGTAATTTTAGTTTTTGGTGCGAACAAAAATTTCATAATTAATTTATTTATATGTTCAATGCGAAATATAATCAACCGACGTAGCTGATAATTCAAGGAGTGGAAGTGATATTTCCCTTGATATTGGTGAATATATATATTTAAAGGTAAGTTAATAATTATTGTCTCAAGTTATTCACACTGATGCAAACTTTTTTATAGATCCTAAAAGGCACGCGAAGATGAAATGTTGTGTTTCAACGATTTCATTTCGTTGAAAGCTATTATTGCTCATGTCGACGTAGCCTATAGATTCCATAGTTTTAGCAAAAAAATATTGCATGATAACTATTGAATATTATGTGATATTTTCTTAAAAAATGTATCTGATGTTTATTACTATTACTATTACTTAAAAGATGATATTAAACACAGCATTGTTTTTTATCTCATTTTCCTCAATTATTTCAGGAATCGATGAATGAGTACTATGATAACCAGAAAATAACAATAATAATTAGTATTTTCATAATTGTTATTGCAATTCTAAATACTTAGTTAAAAATTAACACACCTACTCAGTAATGAAACTAATGTTGAAAAGTACTACAATTTTCAACTGATTCAATAAAGAAATAAATTAAACAAAGCTAAACAATTTATATGAACATTGGCTGAGTGAAAATTATCATTCAAGGGCATTCAGTTGCACTATTGGCGATATTAAAGAATGCTTCAAGTGCCGTGGTAAAACTGGTTGAGATTAAGTTCACCTTCTGAGAATATCAGATTATTGACACTATAGAACGATTATCTTAGTGCCGTGAGTCGTGGTGAATGTCACCATAAAAAATGAAATGGTTTTATTGTATATACTACAGTTATCAGAGTGCCATGAGTCGTGGTAAATTTGACCATTATTCATAATATGGTTTTACTGTACTAAATGTGTAAGAGTACTTTTACTTGCAATATTATCCACCACTTGGTTTGGTTTAGAGGACATGTCCAATAATTCCTAGTGGAATCAATCACGACAAATGTCTGGCGCTAAACGGACCATTCTGTGTGGTTGATTTCATTAAGATTCAAGTAAAAATTACCGTATTTTTCTCTGCGTGTAGAAGCAACAGTTCTTCATAAAAATTCAAATGTAACTCCGGTATTTATAAACATGAAAATGACATTTATTTCATTGTGAAATCCATTCTTCGTGTCTGTGTAGATATAACGCTCTGTATATATCTGCTCCCTGATTATATGAATAATATTCCCTACCATCACCGCTCCTTAGTTCAGTAAGCGCGCAGTCCTATCTTGTTAGGATTCTCGATATGCCAGTCAGTCGACGTGAATAAAAAATGATACTTCATTAGTGAGTATTCTATGTCATCGATAGAGGACACAACCAGCACAACATCGCTCTCCGCACAGTATATGAGGCCCTAAGGAGACATTATAGCGACCGTCAATGCATGTTTCAGGCAGAAGAGAAGACCAGCGAAACCAGCCAGCTACCAGCCAAGCCCAAACCAGTAAATGCGTCGACCAGCAAGTTGCCCAAGTAAGAGAACAAGTCAAGATGCATAAAAACCCTGGTGCGATCACAGATTCGATTTTGTTTCTACCAAAGTTGTTGATACTGTAATTGCATTGATACCGTTGGCTTCATTCGTCGATGGATGGCGCAGAAGTCGAAAATAGCCAAGTTTCCAACATTCCACGGTGCCTTGATTTGTCATTTGATTGTTTTTGAATGTTGACATGACACTTGTCGCTTGTCCAACCGTCAATCGTCAATGATATCATTAATCTGTAATTTTGCTGCAATCTGTGCTAAAGAAGTGAAACGGTACCAATGCAATAAAAATAACATGAATCAAGTAGGCCGTACATCAACACTTTTGTGTGTCGGTATCACAGGTATAAGTGATCACACCAGGGTTTCTATGCATCTTGGAACAACTAAACTCATTGTGAGGAGTAAGAAGAATGAACATTTTTATCATATTGGGTGTATGAAAATGAGCCCTTCCACGTACCCAAAACTCATAATTTCGGAGATATTCCTTAATATTTATTACTAATAACATCTGCTGCATTATGAAACTGATTATTATATCCTTCTCATTGTGAATATTGCTTTGTAGAGCAAGTAAAGTCTGCCCTTCTGGTCACGAAGCTTTTGTCGATACCATAGTCACCACTGGAGTATTATTTTCTTCACTGAAGCTGCCCAAAGCAAGTGACCACTCCCATGTTGAACAGAGGTGGCGCCCGAAGTATTCCGTAACTTGTGACTCGTGACGACAAAGGCGTTACAGTGTTTTGAAATTTTGGATAATGCGCGTCCAAAGTTTATAGAGGGATTTACCACCACCTGCACAAAATTTAATGGGGTACTGGTGTATCATGTGCGAACGCACTCGTAAAATTTGGGAGCTATCCACGATGATTGGATGAATTCACAATCGATATGCCACTGCAGAAACGTGAGAAGATGTGGCAATGGTGTGCGTAACTATCATCCGCCCAACTCGTCAGTCGTCAGTAGGATTTGAAAGTGAGCGAAGTATACAATTTTGGGTGCAGTGCAATGGCTTGTTGAGGGCACCAGACGAGATCCTCAGTGTCCCCGCAATATTTTGTAGACAGAGGAGGATTCACTATGGACGGGATCTTCAATTCGCACAATAGTCATGTCTTTCGCTCATTTCGGTCAGAGCATCGATTTTTCATCAACCTTCGGGCAGGCCTCTACAACAATGAGTTGATAGGGCCCTATCGTTCACCAGCGGGGCTAACTGGTGCTGCTTATTCAGTATTTTTGATGGATCAACTCTATGACGATATACCTTGGCAAAGTTAAGAGATATGGTTCATGCACGATGGAGCCCCTCCGAATTTAAGTTACGAGGTGAGAGACTTTTTGGATACCGAATACTCACGCCGTTGAATAGATCGGGGTGGATACATTGCTTGGCTTGCTGTAATTTGAGTAACATCCCAATCTCACTTTAAACCCAAGTCTGATGAAGGGGGAGGGAAAGTGAGCATGCATGGTAATTCCTATTCAGTGGCGGCGCGTTTCTATCAATGAATCAGGTATTTTTTTGTTCTACTTTTTTAATTTCTCTTGGTTTTCAACTTCTTCTGGTGGTGGTAAATCACCATATATATCAGGTTTGATTTTGTTCTACTTTTTAACGACCTGCCCATGTGTTTTACATTTGTTAATGTTATGAGTGTGCTTTGGTCAATCCAGATTTCTCGGAGGAAAGGTTTCACAGACCTTTTCAATAACCATGTCAAATTTTCCATAAATGACTGAAAAAAATCGAATTATTGTTAATTTTTGAATTCTGAACGGGACACAATAGAGAGATAATGCAATACCGCCAGCCAGTATTGAAAGCAACTTTATTTTAATAGTGCATGACTGGCACTATTCTGTGATTAAAAGCAGAGATATTGCAGATTTGTCTATCCGTCTCTCATTCACACAGGCGTTCGTTATTCATAACCTAAAAATTAAATCTAGTTTTTCAGATTTTGCGTTCTACATCATTTATTTTGTACTAAGATTAAAATTATAGTGATGATAAAATGGCCAAAAGAGAATCGATTTGATTGTGTTGAGAAAATCAAATAACTATCCTGGCCTTAACCGTTCTCTATATAATAAAGGCAGGCAGTATTTTAATGAAGTTGTTTTTATTCCTGATTCACATTCCGCGTGCGTATATGTCAAAATAAGGAAAACTTTATCAGGCAGTACTGACGTTATTATGAACTGCAATATCTCTATTTGAAAATTTCACTACGCTTATATATTTATGTATCTCAAACAACTACACAGAACTTTTAGTTTTTCCAAGTTTCTACAAAAACCGTTAAATTTAAATATAGGGTTGTAATCATCAACCCTATTTTTAGCGTAGAATTTACTGGCATTGAGAAAAAAAAGGTTGCCATAAAAAAATCAGTAACCCAATTTCTGAGCAACCTGTATAAGTTTTTTGAAAATCGAAACAACTGAAAATGTTTCAACTGAAACAAGCTCCTCGATACACTTCCGTATACAAATTTTCAGAAAAAATACTCCAAGTAGTTTCCTATGTATGTATAGTGCCCGTCTGAAATCTATTCCTCCTCACTAATTTTTGAACCACCTTGTATAAAGCAATAAAATTTGGAGGGCTTGAATAGGAGATAAAATCCTACTTTTTCGTGAAAAAATCACAGCTGAAAGTTTTAAAATGGTGGCTGAGCGCCATTTTCAAAAGGTATTTTTTTTTTTAAATAGAACATGTATATTATGTATATTATTCCATTTTTAAATCTGCTTATAATTCTCAACAGTTTTCACCAATATACTTAACTCCTAGATTTAATAGTTTTCGAAATATTAACGTTTGAAAAGTGACATTCCGGTTTAAAATAAAGTATGGATTTTAGTCACTTCCGGTAAAACATTTTGCTAACTAAACGATGTCATTTATTTTTAGTTAAATCTCTCAAATAATCCAACTGATATAGGCGTAAAGAGAGTTTATTGAGAATAAACAGTAAGTAAAGCTTACCGGACAATCCCGAAGCCAACGAATGTGTTCTATAAATTCACAATCAAAACAAATAAGTTGAAAAATTTTAATTTATTTTTGATTAACACTTTTATTTAACCTCAACAATTATTTCACAAGTGTTCAAAGTGGCCCCCTCTTAAATCTTAACAATAAAGTGCCCTATTATGAATAAATAGCTTTTCTCAACGTTGATAAAAGTCTGTTCATCTGTTTCTTCACATGTATATTTTATTCTGCATTCCATCGTGATCGCCAAGAAAAGTTCATATCGAGAAACTCTCTAGCCATGCGTTCATAATGGGGAGGTGCCACATTCTGCTGAAATATAATTTCACCATTTTCAAACTCTTTCTGGTTGTTTTATACAATTTGTCTTATTCGAGGTTCAGTTTCAGTTCCTAACAGATTTTTGTGAAGAACTTCTGTATGATTGCCTTTGATGAAAAGCGATTGCTTAAAATTTTCGCCTCAAAAATCAAAACTGTTTCAGATTTATCGTCTGAACTGCGTGCCATGGTCACACTTTTCATGAATGATTAGGCGCTCAACGGACTATTTGACAGTTAGCAATTCGGTTTGACAATAAACCAGATGTTACCGTGACAATGATTTTTTCCAATGCAAACATGATTGAAAGCAACAGTGGCGTTTTCGGTTGGCTGGGATTGAAATTACCAAAATGTCACTTTTCAAAAGTTGATATTTCGAAAACAATTGAATTCAGGAGTGAAGTGCATTAAAGAAAGCTGTTGAGAATTACGAGCAGATTTCGAAAATGGAATAATATACTGGGTATTCCATTTGAAAAAATAATTAAAGATGGCGCTCATGTATTCACCAAATACATGACAATGATTATAGACGAAATCAGAAAAACCAAACCATTAGTAAAATGTATGGAAAAAGCAGTGGAAATTTGAATTTCATAATGCTACAATTCGTAATGTTGCTCACTTTGTTGGTGAAACGCGCGTTGATTAAAATGTTTCTATTTTCTGTTTCGCGAGTGCAGAAAGTTTGATGATAACAGCCAGGAACCTGATATTGACACTAAAAAACTAAGTATCTCACAATAATAATACGAAAATCCTGCAATGCGAAACACATCAAAATCAATGATGTCCAAGTTCGAGCACAATGGGGTTTTAACAAGTTTCAACTTACCGTATAGTCGTGGTTTCGTACTTCGTGTATTTGCTCTGCTTTCGCAAAGTTTATCCGAGGCCCCGCGGGGCACTATCTATTGACTGCGTCGTATGTAGCTGCACAGGAACCTGAAAATTGATAAAGTTAGTTCCAATATTCTCACATTATGGTTAGAAACATGTTTTGATGGTATAAGCTTTGAATTGAGCGTGGAACTAATCATAATTTGCAGCATTGTTTAATTCAAACAATGCTTGGCAGTTTGTTTCATATATACATGCCATGAGTGATTTATAGAGAATGAATAATCGTACAAGGTGTTCTGTAATGAGCGAGGATACGAATAAATATTGTCGTTCCAATCGCTCTGATGAAATTTAATGAAAAAAAAAAGAAGAGTATATCAGTCAACCGATGAGAAACAGTCCTTTTTCTTGATACAATGAATTAGTCTTGCTATACAATGAGGGAATTTTTCTTTTGTTTTTGGCACTATACCGCCATCCGACTCTTTGGAAGTGATATTTGTTCACCCTCCTTTTCCCTTTTTCCAAGTCATATCCGATTTCGATCTGTTCCAAAAAAATTATATGGATTGAGGCTGAAAGATTTATCAACCTTACTATATCTCTCGAGATCTATCACTCCTCCTTTCAATTCTATATTCAGTAGTCTCGAGTTCGTTGTCAATCCGCTCTATTGACAAGAAAAACCACCATTTCAGAGACCATTCAACTGAAAATATGGTTGATGAATGCAGCACCAACTCCATTAGGTTTGCACTAGTACAAGGAACCGTCAAAACACTTGTTTTTGATGGATTTGCCAATATTTGTAATACATGCTTCATAAACAATGTTATCCAGTGCTTATCCAACATCAGATATTTATTGGAATATTTGCCAAACGGTGCCTATACGAGAGATATTATCACGATTGCCTCCAGAATGAAAGGAACTTCGCCTTTGCAATGGTGATCAAAAAACTATAGTCAGTTGATTCATCAGACTGTATTGTCGATACTGCCTCATTGAAGAAACAAATTATATGGTTTGCACCTCGTTTCATCGGTTGCCCCCAACAAGATGTTCAAGAGTTCTTACGATATTTACTGGATGGTTTGCATGAAAACTCAAATACCGACCATAAATTAAGTGTTATGCCGAGAAGTTGTGGTCGAGATACCTGATGATTGTATGGGGGTCGTGCAGGCTCTGCAGCCTCACAAGCAACTCGACCTATAAGGTTTTTTGTGCGTGACCCTTTGTTTATTCGAGGCCCGGGGTTCTGAGACTTCGTGCGGAGTTTGTTAGTTTCCTGGCAGCCAAGTTCCTGATATCAGAGGGCATTAAGAATGCCCCTTCCAAGAATTGAAGCCTTTTGCAGGAGATCGCTTGGCATTCGCAAAGCAGATGTTCTGCAGTTTCCGCGAAGTTCTCGCAGTAGCGGCAACTACCACTCTTTGACTTGCCCATCTTTTTGAGGTGATACCCCAGAGGGCAGTTACCAGTTTCAAGTCTTTTTTATCCAACTCGAGAAGCTGTTCAACTTTCCTTGGCTCCCTAGCCTTTTCGCTAGTCTTTGTCCTGGCACTTTATTCCAGTGAGATTTTATCGGATTCCCAGCGTCAGAACTCTTCCTTTAGGTAGGCTTTCGAGAGTCCTGGGTCGGGAAATGGAGTGTTTGCCCCTTCTTTGGCAAAGCAGTCTTCTTCCTTGTTGCCTTTGATGCCCCTGTGACCTGGCACGCACATCAGGGTTACCTGATTGTTCACTGCCAGTTGTCTCAGGGTTTTTTTACAGTCCCAAGTCAGCTAAGACCAGAGCTAAGACTTCAGGAATTTTAATGCTGCTTGGCTAACTGATAGTAAAAAGATTTCTACCCATCGGGTGCCTCTTTCAAGGCATTCCTGGCACAGATCTCAATAGAATGAACTTCTAAGAAACAAAATATTTCGTAAAATCGAAAAATACCTGTTTCTCCACACAATTCCACAAAGTGGATATTAAGGCAAATATCTGACAGATAACAATTACTTCCCCCTACGGATATTGAATTATATCTGTCTTCTATTTGTGCAACCGTTCGTCACGGACATATAATTGCAAGTGTTACTTGTTATAAATCCATTGAATATTAATCCTTCATTTTTTGTTGGAAATGACCTATCCTTGCACTGATGAGAGAAAAATAACCTCGAAACATGCATGTATGCAGATGGTCATTTCCAACAAAAAATGAAGGATTAATATTCAATGGTTTTATAACAAGTAGCACTTGCAATTATATGTCCATGAGGAACGGTTGCACAAATAGAAGACAGATATAATTCAATATCCGTAGGGGGAAGTAGTTGCTATCTGTCAGATATTTGCCTTAATATCCACTTTGTGGAATTGTGTGGAGAGACAGGCATTTTTCGGTTTTTTACGAAATATTTTGTTTCTTAGAATTGAACTCTCCTATACACACATTCGAACTTTGTTCGTTTTATGAACTTCTGCTTGGAAGATGGTTCGGGTCTTGCTAAGGGGATTTGAGAACGTGACAATTGACCCTGTAACACCCACTCTTACCCCTTCATCCATCTTGGATCCATTTGTGTACCACACTGAGGCATCCGTTGCCAATAATTGAGGTCCGTTCTCTGTGCAAACCTGTTGGTTGTTTATGACCACTTCAAACTGCACTTCAGAATCTTACCTGATCGGCATGATATCTGTCGGTTTAGACATAGCTTCAAGGAAGATTTCTGATGATAGAGAACTCAGAGATTGTAGATTTATTTGTTGGCCAACTGGAATCTTCATTGAGGCCATTTGTGGCCATTCGTGGCCATCGAACGCACTTGTGGAGAGAGAGGCATATATTCTTTTCTATGAGTCCCACTCATAGAGTATCGTCTTTGTTTTTAAATGTATTTATTTTTCTATTAATCATTGTACTAAAATGTTATGAACATAATATATTCATAAATGTAACAAGAAAATTCAACGAATCAAACAATTTCGAAACTAATATCATATGCGCTTTTGGTGACGTACATGCTCGAGCAGCCAATGAGGGTAATCGGGTTAATTCTGACGTTTAACGTCAATATGATATCCAAAGAATTGGATATTATAAATCATTGTAGTCCATCCAAACGATTTCTGGGAGGAAGGAAGTCAATTTTTGTGTAAAAAAAAATAATTTAAAAGCTTTCGATTTTTCCATTTTATCATCAACACGAAAGGAGCTATATGAGATTTGTTCGATTCATATTATCCTTCAATACCTCACCATTACCGAGATTCCAATGACTTGAATTTGAATATCCCTGATGTATATCATAAACCCACACATAATTTTTTTTCCTTTAGGAATGTACCAGTCAGGCTCTATCCCCGGAGCTCCGATACTACCGGAGGGCGCGCTGGTGTATCATTAACCCCAGCAAACACTCCCCTCGTCCGTGGGGTGAGTGATTACTGGGTCCGAGAATCATGTGCCCTGAGTAAACGGAGTGAACCAAGAATTACGGCCTTCTGCATTCTTCCGGCTAGGTTTTCTGCCGATTCATGGCATGCCGGTATGATTTTTAGATTCGAGAGCAACGTGTCCATCATTCCACCAAGTACCCCTATTATCAGAACTACCATCTTGACATAATAGTTTGGATAAAGCCTGCGGAGTTCAAAGAGTAGATCTTGATATTTAGTTCGTTTTCCCCCCTCTTTTCGGATGATATTCGTTTCGCCAGGAGCTGAAAACTCAATGACGAAAATCGTCCTACTTTGGTGGACTATATCAGGCTTATTGGCATGTATTTGCCTGAGGGTGGGGAATGAGTAGTTCCAATAGATTCGACACTTCTCATTCTCCACAACGGACTCAATATCCCCCGGAGCATAATGCAACACCGGAGTCTCGTCTACACGAGTGTCGTAGATGGTAGTACAACACTCGTAGGACCGCGTTATGCCTGTGGATATAGGCTGAGACCGCATAAGCTGGACAAGCTGACAGCAAATGCATTATGGTCTCAGCTGCCCCACGACACGCTCTGCATGTAGTGTCAGGGACCTCTATACCCATCACGCGACTACGGTAGACGAGGGTGTTGAAGACACCATCCTGGCAGGCCATTATGAATCCCTCGGTTTCCGACTTCAGCCCACTTGACCTGAGAAAAGCGAAGGTCAGGTTTCTGGATAAGCCATGGTCTTCAATGTTCTTGAAGAAGACCCCATGCATTGGCTTATCCTTATGTAGCTGTAGAAGCCTGTCACACTCCGCAGCTTTCACGTGGGCTTTTTGCTGAACGGGTTCCAACTCGGTGACAGAGTTTGGGTTCGTCCGTTCAGTGTCGAATATGAGACCGAGTTCATCGGCTGCACGGGTTGCTGCCTTGAAAAGAAATGCTCCAATCCCTGCTTTTTCACGATCACATACCAAGCAGAGAAGGGTATCTGAACTCCTGATGACTTTACAGGCTCCATTCAGTACCATTCTGTTATGTAGACACTCCACGGCCTCCCCGTTGTCTGGGGAAGTATAACCGTGGAACAGACGATTTAGGATGCAAGCTTCTATGAAGATTCATAATTTTGAGAGTTTTTACGTCGAGTTGTCGCAGCTCTTCCTGAGTCCATTTCATTACTCCAAACAAGTAAAGTAGAATCGGAACGGCAAGCATATTAGTTGCAGCAACTTTGTTATCCCCCAACAGTTCTGAAGACCAGATCTGTAGGAGTTTGTGCTGATACTTGCCGCGGAGAGAGCTTTTGACAGTAGCTACCTCTTGGGTGTGGCGTTGTTCCACCCCTAGGTAGGTATACGTCGCAGTTGTATCCGCGGGTTTTCCGGACAATGGCAGTAGTGAGATGCAGAAGAGAAGAGGGCTGAGGGAGTCTTCCTGGAACACGCCCCTTCTAAAGATAACCTGCTCTGTTTGGACTCTGACTTCAACAGATGTTATGGTAAATGGAGTCCTCCAGAGCGGCATCAGCTGTTCAATGCATCTCACTATTTGATCGGGTACCGTAAGGCATCTGAGCAAATGCATGATGAGTTCATACGATGTTGTATGAAATGCCTTGCGATAATCGATCCAGGCCATTGAAAGGTTACGCTTATACTGCCCAGAGTCCTGCGTGATGCATCTGTCGATCAGCAGGTTCTCCTTGCAGCCAGCGACCCCCTTCTTTGACCCTCTTTGCTCATATATCCCTTCATACACCGGCTCAACTTCGGAGAGTATTCGCATGTACAAGATGCGTGTAAACATCTTATAACATGCGTTCAAGCATGTTATCGGTCTGTAGTTCTTCCTCCGTTATTATTATTATTATTATTGTGTGGTGGGGCTGGTCATCGACCGAAATAAACTTTTGCGTAGCACCTTTCTGCTTTCCGCTGTCAGGTTTATCCCGTGAGTGCTACCGATGAAATCCTGAAAATTTGTCACAGAGTTTCGCTGTGGGATGATATCTTCTGCACTGCTGTACCCAAAAATATCCATCCTTATGCGAGGCAGGGCTTTGCATTCAAACAA
Organism: Chrysolina americana; assembly: GCA_958502065.1. Lineage (NCBI taxonomy): Eukaryota > Metazoa > Arthropoda > Insecta > Coleoptera > Chrysomelidae > Chrysolina > Chrysolina americana. Next base: position 18,772,733 of record OY293413.1, read on the forward strand.
TATGTGTGAGGCTGTTTCGGTGTCCTAATCACAAAACCTGCATAGTGTGGTCTTAGTATATCCCCTTTTTCCTTCCTTTTTTCTCAGGTAGCAGTGTCTTGTTATTAGTCCTACCACCTTTCTCGGGAAGTACCAGCTCAGATCAAGAAGATAACTTGATAGCCGGTCATTTGACCCCATCACCATCAGTTTTCCGTGAGTATTATGTCTCCACAGGCTGGTTCTGGTTCAATGAGTGTTATTGCTATTCGATCAGTGAATTCGAGCAGGGCCAGTCTTTGCAAACTGACCACCTTTTCTCTGGTTGTCACTTTTTTCGTCTTTGGCCACCTCAGTAGGGCCCCATACGTAACTATCGCTGTGTATTGGCAAAGCGATTGTTTTCAGCCGCAGTCCCCATGTTTTGCCGATGTTCTTCGAGTCTAAGTTCAGTCCTAAGTATTGAGGTCTATAATGAGGCTGCCTACTATGAGGTTTCACAAGAGTGAGGATAGTAGTCCCCCCTGAGGGTAGCCTCTCGTGGCTCGGGACCCCGAATAGGGAGGCTTGGCCCAACAAGGCAGATGTACATTAATTCAGGACTGAAGCAACATTTCTTTCCCTAAGGGATGTAGTGATAGACGCATATGATGTGTCATCAAACGGCCCTTCTGCGCCAAGAAACGCTGTGAGTGCAACCCTTTAGACGTCATCAAGTGTGCTGACCGAAGGAAATGTTGTCGTGCTCATGAAAATGGAAGTCTACTGTAAAGATAATCTAACAAAAGTTTATAATATACCCCCATATCAAATAAAAATCTTATCAACGTCTTGCATGTATAACATATCTCGGTCACCATACGAATAAGATATATCATTTCCTCAGAAACGAAAATGCTCATGAACCTGGACTCTTGCACATATTTTCCCTCCACAATGAACCTACGTCCCTTCAAGTTTTTATGAATGTGTTCTGTTTGGTTAATTAGGATTTTGTTTTTCTCTAGATACGGCACGAGAAGGCGAGTTATTTGCCATTTGGCTCCAAACTGATAGGCGTATATTGCAGTGTGGAATTGTGTGTATATAGCCGTTTTCCAATTGCCACAGTGAATAGCTCAGAGTTACTCTGGGGAGCTTCTGAAGGGATTTGACAGGCCAAGAAAAATCATGTTCCAGTTAAACCCCATTTATGAAGTCAGGTGCTGCTCAGTTCAGGAGTACCAAGCTCTACTGAATGCTTCGCAATGTTGCAATAGAGGACTTCGGATAAGGATTTAGTCATGCCACCACACATCTTTTTTCTTTAAAACTACTGACACGTTTTTCGATAATTTTTCTTCATGTCGAGGCAGCCTCAGGAACCTCTTACTAGGATTGAATTTTTCCATAACAGTGGAAATATTAAGATTTTCCATAAAATACAAAACACTAGGGACTAATAATGGCGCTAATTTAAAAATATGTGATTTTTCTGAAATCAAAGAAAATCGCTTATTCCACATTTTATAGTTAATGAATAATTAAACGATCTAAAAAATATTCCGAGCTTGGCAAATTTCACGGATAAACTAACTGTTATTACTTTTTTGACAAAATCTCCCAGAATTTCATTTCATAACAATAACCTTACTTCGAGAGGTGTTTGTGTTGATTAAAGTTGGTTCGTTAATCGTTAGTTATGAATAATTGAAGTTAGTTGTAAAGGGAAACAATCTCAACTACCCTTTTCCAAAAAATAAAAAATTCCATGGTGAATCCAGACGCCCACTAGAATTGGTACATAGCGATGTATGTACCTATGGCATCATTACACCTGAAACTTAAGATGGAAAGAAATAATCCGTTACTTTCACCGAGAATCACACCCATTTTTCTATGGTGTACCTACTCCAAAGTGAAGATGAAGTTTACAAGTACTTGAAACAGTATAAAGCAATAGCCACTGCCCATTTTAGAGCTAGAATTTCAAAATTGAGTAGTGATAACGGTGAAGAGTGCAACTCTTCAGAATGCCATGATTTTTGCAAGCAAAAAGGTATAGAGGCGTTACCAACTGTTCACTATACCACGCAGCAAAACAGAGTTAGTGAATACATGAGCAGAACTCTGACGGAAAAAACAAGATCCATGATTCATTATGCTACTATGTCTAAGTTCATGTGGGGTGAAGCTGTTCTTGAAGCAACCTAAATATTACTGTATGTCACAAATTGAAGTCCTTACATAGTAAAATTTCTTCGTCATCAATCGAAGCTGTATATACAGGGCTTCTCACGATGAGCGTTAATTAGACGTTTCTGGCAAACCAGACAACGGATCAACCTGAAAATTTGAGAGTATGCATAAATGAACATGATCTACACGCCTAAAATAGCGGTTACTTTGTTTTTTCAAATGGATTATGATTTCTTATCACTTCGTCAACAACTTCATATCGTATCTCCCTATACCTATCTCTTACCGTTTAAGAGATATGAATTTTTTTTTTTTTCACCAAACATGTACTTTTATAAACGCTGATAATCTTGAACTCTCTGGTACGAAGACGATCAAATTCGGAATGGAGTGAAGTGATACCATAAGGATCCTCACTTCGGAGCCATATTTTTTTTTGCCTCATACAGGGTCGTTAGAAAATGCGGATACTTTGTTCACATGAAAAAATGAGTGGAAGTCAATTTTTTCAAATGGAACATTTCCCTGTATTTTTCCACATTTTTGAGCTCTACATCCAATTTTAGATTGACTTTGTTCAGATAATCCTATTTCGATTTCGAACCGTTTTCGAGATAAACTGTTTCAAACAGAAACTGACGTTGTTTCCTTGCATTCATCACTTATTTTCGAGATTTTACATCTATTTTATACTATGTAATATTTCTTTTAGATTTAGTTTTTCAACAGTCACCAATCAGTCAATTCGAAAGTGATATGTTCCTTAGAAAAAGTTACAATTTGTATGCATTGAGGTATTGAGTGTCTCTACCGTACAACATTGCAAATTAGTATTTTTGCATAGTGTGCTTTGGAAATATAAATGATCCAATTTTGAAACGTCAAACGTTCGTTGGTGGTTTTGACTGATTGTGATACCAATTATATCCAAAAAATGTCAAGATTAGGTTACAGTAATGAAGATTTCTTGAATTTATTGATAATTTATGGTGAGTGCAGTAGAATTGCAAGTAGAACATGCCGAGTATTTCATGAAAGATATCCACAACTTCCGAAGCCGAATAATAATGTGATAAACCGACTTCTAAAAAACTGTAGGTTGAATGGAACCTTTCATCCAAAAGTTATTCGTAGAAAGCCTGAAGTGGATGATGATGACAATAACATAACAGTTTTGGAATTTTTTTATGCATTTTTAAATGCTTTTCTCTACACGAAGCTGAAAGGGAGATAGGTATACCCTACGTGACAATTTATCGCATTCTTAATAAGCACAAATGGCATCCCTATAAATTTTACTGTGTCCAACATCTGAAAGAGACAGATTTGCCTCGTAGAGTGGAATTCTTTTAATGGGTACTTATCAAGACTCAAGAGGATGAACATTTCCTAGACAATATCATATGGACAGATGAGGCCAAGTTTACAAATAATGGAATTTTCAATTGACACAACAGTCATTATTGGTCGCCAGAAAATCCCCATGTCGTTCGCCAAAGGGGTATTCAAGAAAGATGGCAATTTAATGTATTTTGTGCCATAAAGAATGAGTCAATTTTTTATATCGAGTTTTATGATGATAACTTGAATGCTACAAAATATGAAGATTTACTGAGAAATGGAATTCAAATGATTTCAAATCATAGGCCAGGAAGAGAACGTGTATGATACCAAATGGATGGTGCTCCACCCCATAATTCTCGTTCAGTAAGTGAAGCTTTAACTGAAATCTTCGAAGATAGATGGATTGGTAATAATGGACCTTTTAGTTGGCCTCCTAGAACACAAGATGGCAATCCACTAGATTATTTTGTATGGGGTTTCATTAAAAATATGGTTTATTCCGACCCAATTACAACAATGGGAGATATGAAATCGAGAGTTAGAACTGCTTTCAATAGTTTAACTCCAGAATCAATTAGAAGCGCTACACATGAAAATCTTCTGAAGAGATTACATGTTTGTTTAAGTAGAGGAGGAGATGTGTTCGAACATATTCTGAAATACAGTGATAATTGAATTGACTTACTAATTCATGAATTTATTTTCATTTCGTGTGTCAGCGTTAATAAAACTATTTTTTGAAGAGAAGTTTCATTTGATGGTTGAAGAGTATTTTAATAATTATTTATTCATTGCAATATCTGTGACTGATGAACGTGTCAGTAGTTTTAAAGCCAAAAGTTGTGTGGTAGCATGACTGAATCCTTATCCGAAATCCTCTATTGGAAAGCGAGTAATAGAAACTCCGTGACAGACTCCAGCTTCAAATAGAAGAATTATTTAGATGCTGTCAACAATACGTGTCCTAAAAACCCTATATAAGTATTTGTAGCAGTTTGACTTTATCTGAAGGCATGTCTGTTCAGATCTTGTCAAAGGCTTTATGAATATCCAACAGGACGGTCTTTCGTTCTGGACTGAGGATTTCTATTATTCAGCGATATCTTGCTGTGCCTTTCAGAAATATTTATATAGTGAGATGATACTCAGATTCACGGGAAACGTCCCAGTAACGTCAATCTTTCCACCAGTGTCAACTCTACAGACCCGTCAAACGTCTCTCTATATCAGGACCTTCTCTTTCATATAAAAACTAGACTTTTTTCATTTTGTATTTTATTGAACAAATACTGAAATTTTTTTTTTCGAATGTGATCGGTTACTCCATGATCAAAGGTTGGAGAGTCATATGTGGACTTTTGAAATTTTGAGTGCACTTTCCAATTTTTCTTCTAATAAATGAAAACAGGTTTTTTTGGTTTATAATGAACATTAATCGTAAATGTATTCCTGAATTTATTCGTTTATAATCCATCTATTCAGGGAACAAACCACTCAAAATGAGATAAAATTAACACTATTGTTTTTTACAGAACTCCGACTCCGTTGGTTCGCTCAAAATTAAATTTTGCATCCCGTTGTTCTACTAACGAGTATTCATCAGGAAAACAATAAATATTATAATGAATGGAGTTTTCTGTTCATTTCAATTCGGTTTGAGTTAGAAATGTTCTCTTTCTTTTGTGTTGACTAGCGCCTAGTAATTAGAACTTTTCGTTGGCTTCCTAAACTTCGCAAAATGTCCAATTTGAATATATTAACTATGGTCTATACTTTGTTGAAGTTACAGAATTTCATTCAGGGTGTTTCGAATTTCAGTGTCAAGATTTTGGAGACGTATTTTTCAGGTCAAAATAAGATTTTTTTTAAATAAATAAGTGATCGCAAACGCTTTGTTACCGATCTACAGAGCGATGAAATTTCAAGATTTTTTTTCATTGCTCTTTCAGTTTTCGAGATATTGAGATCAAATTGAAAACATTGGTTACGTTTTGGGGCTTAAGTAATTGTAATAATCTACAAGGAAATATTTTTTCAGGAGCCGAGCCCTTTTTCGTCCCATAAACTCTTTTATTGTGCTTCGCTGGTTGATTCTAAAATATGAAATGAATTCTTTGTTTTGTTTATAAATTCTTTTGTGTCCTGTGAGTTTTAAGCTTCTGTAACCGTTGTCTAGAAAAAAAAATTAAACGAATTGCCCGCACAATGTTCGAGAAAACTCATAAATTCGATCAAAAAACAAATAAGTAGCGTTTTTGTTTCCATCGTGATGAAAGGATTCCTCTATTTGTTCAATTATTTTTCTAGAATACAGTCGCATCAGATGCGTTAAAATTAAAAGAGACAAAAATGTTCATAAACAAAACAAATAATACATATTTCTTATTTCAGAATCCACTTGCGATGAATCACAACAAAGTTTATGAGCAAAAACTGACTTGATACCTGAAAAAATACCAGTAAATTCTTGCAATCACTTGGCATGCGAAACGTGTAAACCCCTTAAACGTGAGTATGCTCCAAATTTGATTTTAATGTCTCAAAAACAGAAAGTGTTATAGAAAAAAGAATAAAAAACATCGAAACTTCAACGCTCTGTAGATTGATAACGAAGCGGTTTGCGCACAGTTTTGTCAGAACTACATAATAATAATAAGACAAATTTTACAACACGAGTGAAAATGAGATAAAGAAATGCTTCAATGATAAAAATATATCAACTTTCAACAAAAACTTAGTCATGGAAAACTGGTCCCGCAGTTATCAACAAGAAGACATTGACGAAGCTTTCAGTAAATTTCATAATTTATTGGTCTACAACTCTGAAATCTTTCTTCTTCTTCCAAACGAAAAATATATGTTAATAATGAAGACAGAAAATGGATAAATTATAATACCATGATATCAAGTTTAGTTCTAAAAAACCTTTTCATTAAAAATAATCAATATAGCACTAACTGACACTTGTAAAAAAGCTAAGAAAGAGCATTATAATTTAATACATGATTCAAAGAGAAATATTACCAAGATAAAATACACTAATCAGATCATACAAGAAGAGTGGACTTCAATAAGTATTTTCTGCAGGCTCCCATGGCATTGGTAAATAATATTAATACAAATATTCTTACAGATAACACATATCAATATAAATCTAATTCTTACACTATTTTTCTAGATATTTTTGGTAAATCAGAAATAATGCAAATGCTGAGTACACAGATGAAAAACAAGAGATCTACTGGAATGAACGAAATACCAGCTGATGTTCTGAAAAAAGTTTTCATTTCCATCATAAAACCTATCATATTTTTAGTAAATCTTTCGTTTGTTTACAACTGGTACCTTTCCAAATATTTTGAAATCATTTAAAGTATTGCCGAATCAAAAGAATATGGATTATTGTTAATTGATCATTTTAGACCTATAGCCATTCTACAAAGTGTGTCAAAAAAGTTTGAATATGCCTTTTAAGATCGTCTATTAAACTTCATTGTTTTTACTCCATAAACGAATTTCATTCATTCAGATGTTTATGAATTACTGAATGAATTTCATTTGATTATGACTCAATACTTCGTAATGTATTCTTCTAGATTGACTATACCTATAACGTAGTTTTGTCGTTTAAAGAGAAAAAAATGGATTTGACTGATTGAATGACATGTTTATATGGAAAACAAGTTTAATTTTGATCTGAGAAATATACCCCTGAAATCTTAATACTGAATTTTGAAAAACCCTGTCTATGATAGTCCAGAGCAAGAAACGAGTTACCAAAGATAGGGTTTTCCAGCATACACCGAACCTATTCGTATCGATTTTTTTTTCGAAAATTCATTAAATTGAAGCTCTGGTTTTCCAAACAGGTGTCAAACAAACCCTAGTCACTGTTAGAGATCAATTAAATGAAAACTCGGATGCTGTACTAGTTTCACTATATCATTATCATTATCTAACATAACAATATGCATTTTGTTCACCATGTGAGTGTGTGAAAAATGTCCAGATAGTTGATACAGAAGAATAAGGATTGTGTCAGAATTTCTGCTAGAGTTTGAGAAGTGCCCCTCATTCTCAGTCCCAAATTTGACAATCTTATTTGTGTTGGTGATCTCAACATTGATTATTTCGATGCAATGAGTACCTATTCCGTGCGCCAGAATAATCAACATCTTGGATTTATTAGGCTTGAAGCAAATAAAAGATAAATCGACATGATATAATGCGACAGCCGTAGTCTCCTAGATCTGATCATTTGTTCTGAAGCACTGAATCGGGATTTATTTGATTTTTTTTTAAATTAAGCCGCAGAAAATCCAGGAATCCAAAGTGCCTCACAGCAAACATAGTTCGAAGGATTGCATGTTAGTATTAATTTACCGTCAATAGTGTCAATGGGTGAACATTGATATTCGAAAACACACGACTCAAATTTTAATTGCTGTGAAATTCACTCGTAACTTCTTCGCAGAAAATTCAGATGATTTTTGCAATTAATTTCATCAGTTCAAATAATAAACAACACTCAATGCGTATATTTTACCGAAATTTCAGACAATGCTCCCATCTACATAACAAACGATTTTCCCGCCTTTTGCTCGCTGGAGACAGCTGAAAATGATCGCCCACTTAATCACAGTTTATATTGAAGCAAAGTTGCGAGTTTTTAATATACACATTCTTGGAAGTATCCAGCTGAGATATGTGTTCGTCTATTGAATATTACGCAATAACATCGCGATTTGAGCTATGCACATAAAATATGCGGAATTGCATTTTAACATGAATGTTGACGTGCAGTATAGAATTTAATTCTCGTTTATTACCTACGAGCAATTTACATGTTTATTACTTACAATTTGATATACATGTACATGACATCTAAATGATTGTTCACGCAGTATAACGATCACAACATAAATTGTCTTGCCTTCTAGTTATAATAGTAGAGAGCCAGCATTTGAATTTTGCAAAAGAAGATGATATACCTATCAACTGAAAAGCCTCAAAATGTATTGTCTTATTTGCCATTTTTACAAATGTGAGGATCGTCAATAAACAACAATGAAATTTCTATGAATAGATTGAAAAAACCATATAATTATCATGAAGTGTAAAACAAGGATATTCAAAATAAATATTCAAAAATTTCTCATATTCTGTAATTCATCTCTAAAATATTTTTGCCTAGAATATTTCTCAATTTTAATTTTTAAATTTTTGTTTTGATGCAGTGCTTTGGAGTCTCTTGGCAGCAAGTTATATAAATGTGAACTAGTACAGTGTGTTGCAATTTACTAAGCCCCCACCCCCGTATTTCTGTGGATTTTGGAAATTTATTTTTATGTTTTTTTTTCAATATATACTTCTCGAAATGCTCTATCTTGTCAGGTAAAATAGTTGCATCAATCACCTTCTCACTACCTACTACGACCACAGAATGTATGCCAAAAATCGATAAAAGGTATAGGCATTTTTTTAGCAAAATTTTGGTTGGTAAAATTCCAACATGATATCTTTTATGAGGTGTTTTATATACCTATTATAATTTTCGAGAAAGGAAATCTTTCAAATCACTCAAAAAGTCCGTGTAAATTGTGTTGTGTCTTTATAAATGATTTACAACGTGGATCCATAACTGAAGACATTTATTTGAGATTCAAATGAAGCTAAGTACATTACATGAAACAGACTACTGACAGACCTATCTCTTCTACCTAGTGTTCAAATACAAACAATATAATATAATATATAACATTTCTATCCCCTTGGAAAAACACATTTCAAATTCTTATTCTAGATATCTTGCAGGCTTTCTTATAACCCTGTAATAACCTTCTTAATGCTACAAATTCTTTTTGATTTGAAACATTTGGAGGACAAGAATCGACTCCAAAATATATAGTTGAAGTACCAGGTACATTATCATGTACAATTGTTGAGTTTTGAATTTCTTGTTTGGCAATTCGGACAGATTCGGTAAATTTGTCATTATAGGAGATTCTGTTACATTTGGACTCGATTCTGCCACGGGTGGTTCATGTGTGCCATTTGGGGGTTCCAACAAAATTGGTGTGTGAGCTGCTCGATTAAAGTCATCATTTGTAACATGATATTTTCTCAAATGGTCCACATGCACGAATCTAGCGTGATCATCTATCAAAACAATATAAGTTACGGGACTAACTTGTTTAACTTCGATGAATCAATAATTCCATTTTTCTTGTTCACCTCTAACATTTTTAACATAAACTCTTTCACCCTCTTCAAAAGTGACATATTTTAGAGAACCAACATTAACATTTTTATTTTGCAAAAGTTTAGTTTGCTTATATTGTATATATTTATTGAAAGTAGGTTTTAACATTGAAATTCTCGTTATTGGTTTTTGTTTTAACATTAATTCTGATGGTGATATTTGAGTAAGGTTGTGCGGAATGTTTCTATAATAAAATAAAAAGTTATCTAGTTTTTCTGATTTGACATTTCTGAAGTTTTAGTATCAAAATTTTGTTTTAAAACATTATTTTTGAATGTATGAATGCTTCTTTCAGTAATCCCATTAGATTTCTGATGTATTGGTGGTGATTTTACAACTGTTATGCCCTGACCTTTGCAAAATGATTCAAATTCATCTGAACTGAAAGAAGGGCCATTATCCGAATGTATCTCATCTGATAATCCAAATTTAGAAAACGTTTGCCTCAAACAAGCAATGACATCACTGGCTGTAGTTGTTTTCAAAATCCATGCATCAACCCACTTACTGCTTGCATCAATCAAAATAAAAAAATTAATTCCATTTTTTATCGCTAAATCTACATGCAAACGTTGCCATTTTCTTGGACACCATGACCATGACGTTAATGGAGCATTAGGAATATTACTTGCCATTATTTGACAAAATTCACACATTTTAACCAAACTATTAATCTCACTATTTATATTCGGCCAGTAAACATATTGACGTGCTAACATTTTCATTTTCACAATTCCATGATGTTGCTCATGCAACAAATGTAAAACATGAGCTCTTAAATGTGCAGGAATAATAACGCGATTATTAAATGTTAAACAATTCATATCCACATTCAAATTTTCACGATTTCTATACTCTTCACGGTACCTTATATCATAATCGTAGATGGACAAAGAACGCTGACATCTAGCTGCTGCTAATGTAGGTGAATTTTTATTCGGTTAAAAAATGCTTTGTAAAGGCTTATGATCATTATACGAAGTAAATGTTCTACCAAACAATTAATTGTGGAACTTTTTAACCTCAAAAATGATAGACAAAGCTTCCTTGTCAAGTTGACTATAATTTTGTTCTGATTTCGATAAAGTAGCAGACGCATACATGACTGGTCTTTCACCACCATCAGGCAGTCTGTGTGCTAATACCGCACCCACACCATATTTCAAGGCGTCACATGACAAAATTATAGGTAGAGTAGGATTAAATGTCATTAAAATGGTGTCCCTCAGGGATCCATCTTGGGACCTCTCCTTTTATCAGTATATATCTCGGACTTTCATGAGACCATAAAAGATGCTAAAATTCATCACTACGCTGATGATACTCAGCTCTACATTTCTATCAATTGCCTCCACCTTGATGTAGCTATAGGAAGTATGAATAGAGACTTGAACAATCTTTACGAGTTTTCGACTGCTCATAACTTACGACTTAAAAAAAGTCCCAGGTTATGATATTCGGTTCAAAAAAAAACCTGCAGGATGTTCGCGAGAACCTAACAATAAAGATAGGGAAAAATGCACTTCCTTTAGTGAATGAAAGCAAAAACTTAGGTCTGTGGTTTGATACTGAGCTGAGATTCACCAAACACGTCAATCATCTTTGTCAAACATCCTTCAACGTTCTTAGACAACTCTTTCCGAACAGACACATGATGTCTAAGCATCTGAAGCTGAATTTATGTGAAACATTAATAACTTCCAAGCTGTCTTACTGCGACGTCATTTATGGCCCAGCTCTGCTTAAAACTGACCAGATTCGACTTCAGAGAATACAAAACTCCTGCATTCGTTTCTCTTATGGCATCCGAAAATTCGAACACTTGAGTGCAGAATTTCAAGACTCTGGTTGGCTGAGGTTGAGCGATCTTCAAAATCTACATATACTATCCATAGTACATAAAGTTCTGAAGACGACTACACCCAAATATCTTTTTGAAAAATTGAAGACGTTCTCCAATCTGAATGATCTTAGATCACGCAACAGAAACGTTCTAGTGATTCCTCCTCATTCCTCTGCAATGTTCACTAGAAGCTTTTCATATAATGCTGCGAAATACTATAACCAGTTACCAAGTGAGTTCAGGCTTTATACATTGAGCAATTTCAAAAAAAGACTGAAACGATTAATAAAAAATACCCCATCTTCTCTCAAACGTTGACGACATATCCAGGTTTGGCATATAATTAATTAGAAGTTTCTGAAAGCAAATGTATACTTAGGTATGTACTAGTTATATTATATAAAATTCTTCATTATATTGGTAGTATACTTTCTGTTTCTATATTCTATATGAAATTATTTACGATCCCTTTATTTGTAATGTTTTTTTATTATTCTCATTTTTTTATTTCTTTAATATGGTCAAGTTGAAAAACAGCTTTAGCTGACACTTCGCCATTTCATCAATCTGTTTCACTCTTAGCATCTAGAATGTTCTGTGTTCTCTTTAATATGTGAAGATACTGACAATGAATAAAGCCGCTTTATTATTATTATTATTATTATTAAAATATTTGAAGATGTCAAAAGTCTCTTACTCTTTTCAAAGCATTCATCAATTTTTTCTTCCCAATTCCAAGAAACATCTTTTCTTAAAAGTTTGTACAACGGAGCAATTTTATCAGCCAACATAGGAATGAATTTCGCATAGTAATGTAACAAACCCAAATAGGACTGTAATTGTTGCTTGTTTTCTGGTTTTGTTGCTTTCAAAATAGCATCTAATTTACTTTCATAGGGTTCTATACCATGAACAGACAATGTGTGACCTAAAAATTCAACTTTCTGGACAAAAAATCTGCTTTTTTGCCAATTTATTCCTACGTTGTACTGTTTCAATCTATCAAGTATTTTAAGCAACTTTTAGTGCATTTCTTCGTTAGTTTTTGCTGTTATCAGACAATCATCTAAATAACACTGTACACCTTCAATATCTTTCAATATCTGCTCAATGATTGATTGAAAAATGTGAGGAGCTGATTTGATTCCAAAGCATACAATCCAGTAGGTGTATTAACAACTAACAACTTCTGGCTTTCATCACTTACTTTGAACTGCGAATAAGCATTTTTCAAATCAATAACTGAAAATAACTTACCTCCAGACAGTGATGCAAATATTTCTTCAGTTGTTGGAAGTGGATAATATTGATTTTCAATGCAAGGGTTAATTGTTATTTCAAAATCACCACACATACGTATTTTTCCATCAGATTTGGGCTCCACAACAATTGGACTTGCCCATTCTGATTTAGTAACAGGCTTAAGAATACCATCCTTTACTAAATTTTGTATTTCAGTCTCAACCGTTTCCTTTCAAAGCATAAGGAATTCTGTATGGTTTACAAAATTTTGGAACTGAATTTTCTTTGACTTTAATATCGACCACAAAATCATTGATGCAACTTGTTCTATTCTGGGTATCCGAGTATTTATTTTTCAAATCCTTAATTATATCACAAACCAAATCATTACTAGCTACATTATTAACTGAGATCTCTGCCTTTTTTTACCCAATATTTTATCCTTTCAATCAGCTACTAGTACATCTAACCAATACCTACCCAACAGACATATATCATTTTCATAATCTACCACTTCCATTTCCAAATTATAATCAATGTTCTCAAAATTCACCCTAACCATGGCTTTATAGACTGGATTTGTGACTTGACCAAACGTGTTAACTTTACAATTCTGCTTGGTTAATGTGACATTCGGAAACATAGACCTGAATTTTTTATATGGCATAATTGTACTGTTCGCCCCTGTGTCTATTTCCATATTGACTGGTTTCTCATTGATTAGAACACTTACTCTAGCAGGACAATGTTCGCCTGTAGTTTCAGATCTGAAAACATTCTCCTCGAAAATTCTTGACTCTGCTCTTGATATTCCTCAGTATAATGGACTTTATTTTTGTGACGTATTGATGACTTTGACGTATGACCTATTTTATTACATGCAAAACACTTCCAATTCACTGCTAGACATTTTGACGGATCTCTATGTATTTTCAAACATCTACATCGACTGTTAATACTTTTTTGGTAACTAGGCATATTACTGCTTTCATACGTACCAGACCCATTCGATTTTATTGGCGGCATATTTGACTGTCTCTTTTTCTGACTGTAATTCCTACCATCACTTGATTCAAATGTTTTTCTAACAACATGGAACTTATTTACTATCTCTGATCCCAGGGTTTTTGCTTGTCCTTCTGCCAACTCCATGCCAGAAGCAAATTTCACAGCTTTATCAAAATCTAACTGCTCTTCAGTTAATAGTTTTCTTCTTATTGTCTCTGACTTTATACCACATACAAACTTGTCACGAAGTGCCTCATCTAGGAATTGACCAAACTTACAACTTTTCACTAAATTTCTCAACTTCAAGGTATAGGTAAGTATCTTCATGACTTTCTTGTCTAGCACAGTGAAACTTATACCTTTCTGCTATTACTAAACACTTTGGACTATACTGTTTTTTAAAAACTTCTTTTAACTGACAGTATGATTTGTCTTTTGGTAGTTCGGGAGTTAGTTAATCTCTCAAAACTTCATAAGCATCACCTCCGATCAAAGTTAAAAACATGCAGATTTTATTTCCTCCTTCTACTCCATTACACTCAAACAATTGATCCATCCTTTCCATGTATGAAGAAACATCTGTATCTTTAGGTTTGAATGGCTCAATACTTCCAATCATTGCCATTTTAGTAAATTTTGAAGGTTTTTTCTCTAGACTGGACTACTATTTCACGTTTTGACGTACCTGCTTGACACAGTTTCTTTCCACTTCAAAAGGCAGATTCCAGACTTGATTTATAAAATTGACTTTTTTTTCAGACTTTGACAAAACGTCACGTTTTACTATTTATTTTTTTCTCGACTTTTTTGGACTTTTCCAGTAACGACTAGGTGAAACTTCACTTCCACATCTCGTAGCCATTATGTTGTATCTTTATAAATGATTTACAACGTGGATTCATAACTAAAGACATTTATTTAAGATTCAAATGAAGCTGAGCACATTACATGAAACAGACTATTGACAAACCTATCTCTTCTACCTTCTCTTCTACATTCAGATGGTCTGTTTATGATTGTTCATAAAAACTCATTATTTCCACACTTTCTGATCAAGTTTTGTTCTACTCTTCGCAATTCTCCTAGTGAAATTTCTCTGCACAGTGCCAAAATTCATCGTCGCAACTCTTCTTCAGTACATGGTCGAGTTTCATAAACATTCTATTTAATATTTTCCCAAAAGTAGAAATCCAGAGTGGTGAGATCAGGCAAACGCGACGGCCAGTGAATTAACGGGCTATTGCATAATGCTGGTAATGTACGAAGATGGTTGAATTAAAAATTTTCTCTGAAATGAATTGGTCGCAAACACAATTCGTTTGCACAAATTAAATCTTTATATATTGAGTATATGTGCCCCAAGTTAAATATTTACATCATCAAAGGCAAAATCCTCGCAATTATTTTACGTATCTGCAGCCCTAATTCTATGTAGGTAAGGCATGAATTCCAGTTTCAGGAGAAATTAATATTCGATAACCTCTAAAGTAATCAACTATTTACTTTACCTTGCTGGGGGATTGTGACGGTTGATCCGTGAGGGTGCACACTAATCATAGCTAATCTTGGAAATGGACAACCCCTGAACTGGGTGGTGGGAATGTAGTAGTTGTCTACTCCCGCAATTGACGATGGTCATCAATAATCTTCCTTGAAAGTGCCACAAAAGATATATTTCCGAAATATAATTCATAAGGAAGTCTGATATCATTTTAAATGAGAATTCCAAGTTGAATGTGAATACTGAACTAACTGGAATGTTTCGACTGATCTAGGATGAACGTGACCCAAGGAGGAGAGTGTGGTTGTTGTAAGATTGATTATAAAAAAAACAAATTGTGCAATCAATTTTATACTAAGTTTTTCCAGCTAACACGAGACTAAAAAGTAGATAATAATGGATTTTTTATGAAAAATATTCAATAGTTTATTACGTTTTAAAAACCTATGCAGCAGATGATTGATGCCATTGTTCAATTAAGTCCTAAACATTTTTATTGCCCAGCAAGTGATATAAACTGAGACCATTACCTACACTCCTTACTATTATCTATTGCATGCGCACTACATTACTCGTTTTGAATATCACAAGTATTTTCATAGCTATTTTAAAAAATCCCAATTACTACTTCCAGAACAATTTACATGAGTTTAGGAATCTGCATGGTCTTATAAATCTATGGGACTTCGAGAAATTATTTCATAATTTTTAGTCCATTTTGAAAACAAAGTGAATTAAAAAAATGTTTTCAAAATCTAGATGGTCCAGGAATAAAACGCGGGCTTCGATATCTCCATTCAGTTTCCTCTGGGCGGGTCTCAACATAGTTTTTTAAAATGGCAACTTATATTTTTCTATTAGTTTTTTGGTTTATACTTGACAAATGAAAACTACTATATGTGAATCTTTTTTTTTGAAATATTGACTCTTTGAGATTTTTAGCATGATATCTGTTTTTTCAATATTCGTCACTCATAATAATATTTGCAATCATAGCATTATGCCAAGTCCCATTAAAGTTCATTTTTATATCTAAACTCGACTTGTGATATACAAGGTGCGAAACAGCTTGCCACACATTGCAAATGAAAATATGCAAAATCTTCCTTACTTCAACTGGATCATCCTGTACAAAATGTTAGGGAGAGAATAGCTAATCAAATTGGTGAATCATCAGTTACACCACAGAATAAAGTTGCGAAACTTCTTAGAAGGTGTGAAGATTGTTCAACGCGTAAAGATCGCTCTATTGTTCTGCCTTTTTTTTTCAATATTTAATAGTAGTACCTAATTGTGTTAGACATAAATTCAATATTCAATAGCGTTAAGTTGAAAAATTATCAGCTTTCCTTTTGTAGATCAATGAAATTTGATTTTTTTTTTCTGCACAGTTTTTTATTCTAATTTACCAACGAACCAATAATACATTCTTCAAATATTCCATGTATTAATAATATTGCTTTCTATACTCAATTTCAGTTCTATTTGTTTTGATTTTATAATTCATGAAGTCACAGAAGAAATAAGTATTTTTATTGAAAATATGTGGTGGGCTCACTGTGGGGACACTGGGACTCTAAGGGTGTTTTGTTACTGGTAGAATTCAAAATGTGTATGAGCTGATGACTGATATGAACCAAGATGAATTGTTTCAATTTATAGAAGGAATACCAAATGATAATAATAGTGAGCTAGGGAATGTTACTGACGACGATATTGGGGAACATGAAGTAAATAATTCTGATATTTTTGACATAGAATCGATGCACATTATTCTTGCTCGAGACAGTCCTCTGCCTGATGACAGCGATAATAATAATTTGCTATGGGATAGTGATGATGATACTCCACTCTCTGTAATTCGAGCACAAGAAATTGCAAAAAGGTAATGTGGACTACATCCACATCAAACTGCAAAAAAATATTGAAAATATTTGATGACACATCTGCACCCAAAATTGATATCAATATAGAAACTCCAACTGACATGTTTCTATGTGTTTTTCCAGAAAGTCTTTGAAACAACATAGTATTTCAGACAAATCTGTATACATTACAGAAAGCTGGTGGTAATGCAAGTGCATTTGCACCTACGAATTTCCAGGAAATGAAGAATTTCATGTCGATGAATTTGATAATGGGACTCAAGAAATTGCCGAGTTATCGAGACTCTTGGTCATCCCGGCTAGAGCTCAGAGACACATTCGTCAGCTCAGTAATGTCAAGGGACAGATTTGCATGGTTGTTATCTCACGTTCATCTAAACGACAATTCGTTGGAACCAGGGAGGAATTCAGCAAATTTTGACAAGCTGTATAAGTTGCGACCACTTTCAGATAAACTTCCTAAATTTTTTCGAGCCCAGTTGCAATCTGGCAATTGACGAATCAATGATTACCTCCAAAATGGAATCGGCGAACCGCAAACAAAAAAACGGGAACATCCAACCAACAGCTTGACCCGAAATTGTAAAAAAATATAACGAACACATGGGCTATGTGGACAAATTGGACGTGTTGAAGTCATGCTACGAAGTTGATAGAAAGTCTAAAAAGTGGTGGCACCGTATGTTCTTCTATTTCATCGACTTGTCCCTGATGAATTCCTCCATTCTATATAAGAAGAGAACTGATTCAAAAACGCTCACTTCGAAACAATTCAGACTTTCTGTAGCACTGGGTTTGGTAGGTGCTGAAGTCACTAATGTAAAAAAAGGACGTCCGTCATCGGCATCATCAAGTCGTCATTTCAAACAATCTGTTCCATTTGAGATTCGATATGATTCATGTTTATTTACAATTTATATACATATTTCGCAAAATAATGATAAAGTTTGATTTTTTTCAGATGTGACGTAGCTTTATGCCTAACGGATAAGAAAAACTGTTTTTTAAGTTATCATAAGAAATTGCTATTTTTATATCTTGAAATAAATATTTTCCAATTATAAGAGTACTTTTTTGCCTAGTTGTTCCACAGTGTGCACACCCTCTAAAATAAATACCTAATAAAAAATTATAGAAAAAATTTGATAAATAGCTTTCAAGTATAAGTATTAATTATGTACTACACGAATTTTTATTTTTTATGAAATGATAATTCCGGCCGCAAAGGGCTAGGTATGACGTATGTCACACCCACTTACGTCTCGTGTTCAATTTTGCAACCTTACCTGCGACGGGTTAACAATCATGTGTCAACGAGTCAATGTCGACATCGCCATCCAACTATGTATGTATGTATGTACATTTTCCACAATGACCATCAAGTTCATCATCCATAAACAACAGAAATGCTATTCAATTCTAAGCCCAGGTCTTGAAAAATCTAGAGCTCAGTGAATAGCCATTTTCTTTGTTATTGTGTTGATCATGAAATAAAACCGCCTTGGAAGCAATTTGTTACTATTAGATAAAAATGTATAAAATTGTGTATTTTACGACACTATAATATGAAAATATTTTATCACCGTCATAAAAACGAGAATAAAGAAGGGATTAGGTACAATAACGTAAAAACTTGATTGAGTTGACAAAACTCCAGTAGCTTCCCACCGCCTGAAACATTGTATATGAGATGAGGGGAAAGTAGCATTCCAAATTGTTTTTATCCAACTTGGGTAGCGACGCTTCGTGAGAAAATATTTATGTTCCATTTCTTTTCCAGATGGAACATATTGGGTTCAAATGACTGAAATGACCATTAATCAGTGAAGTTCTAAGAGAAAAAGCAAATCACATTTTTTTGGAGGAATTTTTAACACTGTTTTTAAAACGTGATATATGCGCAACGATATGTTCTATTTGGAAAATGATGAATACGATCGAACAATTTCACATTAGAATGTTTGTCAGTCGAATACGCCAATAAAATTGTTATGAATTACGAACAAGGTGTTTTGAAGGTTATAGACGATATAGTAATTTGATTACTCAGGATTCGGACGTCCATCGTCTTAATCGGTTGAAGGATGTTTGAACACAAAAAGTGGACCCAACGTTGAGAGACATCTAAATCGGGAATTGCTGACCATGCCTGGACTGAGCACTATCAAACTCTTTAGGACGAGGCTTGTGTTCTTCATCCAGAGCAACATTGAAATCAATGGCTCTTTCAGTCAGCCGAGCGTGGAAATTAAATACGTATGAAGGCCTCTCCTAGACCTCCTTGAAGGAGAAAATGCGCGAAACTACACGCACCACAACACCGCCATAATTACACCCTAATTACACCACATCACTAGTCCTATATAAAACCTCGTAAACTCTAAACTGATCGGTATCCACCTGAAGACGATTGCGAATACAAGCAACGTTGTGAAAAAGTGAAAGAAGTCAACCCATTAAGACGATGGACATTCGAAATCCAAGTAATCATGAACAAAGTGTTGTGAAATAAATATTATTCGTGTCCCGAGGAAAACTGGGCGTTCACACCACAATTTGTTCTCAATGATCTCCGAAGAAAAAATTGATTCTAGAAGTATTTCTAGATTCATACGGATCTTATTGGAGACAATAATCTTCAATAGAAAAGATAAAACAACTTTCGCGGCTGATTTTATTTAAAATACAATTTTGTGTTCCGATGAAAGGAAGTGAACATTTATGTAGCCAAAAGAAGTCAATCAAATGTTATTGCTATGAAAGTGCAATTTACATACGATTCGTTCTATTTCATTTTCAACAAATTCGTATCTGTAGGTATTAGTCAGGATTTTGGTTTTCCAAGTAAATAAACTACAGGTGATGTGTTGTCTTGTTCTTCCTGATTCATTCGAAGTAATGAATTTGAAGGACTACGCACTTTTCTTATGTATTGTGACAAGCGATAAAATTTTCTAAAACTTTGGTATGTTGTTGTACTCGACCTGGCAACGGGTCAACGGGCCCAACTCAATCCTATGACTAGTTTTCTAGTTACATGGTGTTGAAATTGAAAATTTTCCAGATTTTCGGATATTTTTTTTTGTTTACCCACGAGCTAGATTGAGTTTTTGTAGCATACACACGTTTACTGCTCGTTTTATTAATGGAATGGCTAATAAATTTGAGTGAAAATATTCATATTTACGAGGTAACTCACAAATGAATGACAGTACTTTTTTGCAGAATCGCATTTTTTCTACTTTGACATTAGGAAAGCATATTTTTGAAAGTTATCCTCTACTATACTATTTTAAGGAGAAAATATTACATGTACACAATTTTTATACAGGGTGTTTAATAGAGAGAACCACAATATTAAATCATTCCTTTTATGGATTAATTCAAAATCCTGTACTTACGGATTGATTTGAGGGAAAATTAATATCACTAATGTATGGGTGTCTCTGAACTTCAAGATATACGAGGTGGCTTATTTGTCGAAATTTATTCTATTTTGAGATAAGCACAAAAAACATGAACACTCTGTATTCCGAAATTTCCCAGGTCAAATGTAACCGTTTTATCAGTATATAATTATTTTAATAACTCCTTGAGCGGTATGATTTCCACATCCGATTACATGACCAGTTTTCTAGATACGTGGCGTTACAGTGGAGATATGCTGATATCATCAGTTTTTTTTCCCTCAAATTGAGGATCTGCATTGACTTATATGGCGTATGTTAGTCAAGTATAAGTTTTGGTCAAAGGCATCTAACTGTGTGTAAATCTTTGACTAATCTTATATAGTGAACCAATTTCTATGGAATTGTTTTAAATAATTATCTCCTAAGATGGAAGTTAATCTGGGCATTATTATTAAAATTCACCGTTAAGCAAAGATTTCTGTGTAGAGAATCATTATTCAAATTGCTTATTCGAGTTGCTTTTCTTGATCACTAGAATAATATGAGTACCTTTATCTGATATGAAACAAATTGTCAAAAGTCAAAACTATTGACACAGCTTACTGTTTTTTTTTTTAATGCACACCCTGTTTATCTTTAGATATTTCAAAATACTATTTTTCTTAATACACTTTCCATTTCTTTCCATTTTTTAGCGCAATTTGGTGTAAAAATTATTAAAATTGTTATTTTTCTAGAACTAGATACCTACTCGCGTTTATTAATTGATTTCCAAGAATTGTCATGGTTTCACACGAATTATTAAATGTCATATATGCTAACATTGTTCTTGTTGTTCAATTATCAAAATGCGAAATTTGATAGAAAAAAAATGTTTTATGTTCAATATTTGTCGACAAAGTGGTAGTATTACAAGCTCTTAGAAGATATACAGGGGGTTAGGTAAGTACGTGGCCAAACTTGAAGGGGTGATTTCGTGGGTGATTTTAATACGAAAAGTTCATATAAACATAGGTCCGGTGATGCTTCGTTTTCAAGATACAGGGTGTCAAAATTTTCAAAAGAAATCGTCGTTTTCGTATTATTATTACTATTGAATCAATTTGATAAAAATTCTAAGACTGGAGTAGACTATTTATATCGAAAAAATAACATTAACACCCTAGTTTTTGATGGTTTAGTAGTTGAAATGTTTTAGTGTGTTGTCCCAGGGACTCACAATAAAGTGATTTTTATGTTTTTTCTCAAGAACAAATCAAGATATGGAAAAAATTCCAGATATAAAAAAGTTGAAATTTCAGTTGCTCAATGTGAAACAAATATAAAAATTGCAAATAATCATTGGCGCACATTTCTTCTGTCAAAAATATTGGTTACGGTGCCTTCCGGGGCGCCATTGAACATGATACATTTTATATAGTTAGGGCTAAATCAGCCCATCACGACCCTTAATAACACTGATAAATTTTAATGAAATCGGTTGAAGGATTATTAAGATAATTACGAAAAAAACGATTTCTTTTAAATACACCCTGTATCTAGAAAACGAAGCATTACCGGACCTATGCTTGTATGAACTTTTGGTCTTAGAATCATTCCAAAAATCACTCCTTCAAGTCTGGCCACGTACTTAAATAACACCCTGTATAGCAATTTCCAGGTAGAAGAGCTCCATCTTCCGTCTAAAAAAATGTTTCCTAGACTTGAGAAGTTTTTCGAAACTGGTAGCTTGAATAGAAAAAAAACTGTTTGCTCAAAATCTGATTTGACAGAAGAAAGAGAAATTAATATTCTAGTATGTATATTTCAGAGCGAATCCTCAAGTTTGAACGATGTAGTTAGAGAATTGCCATTGTATATTGGATCAGCCCACGCAGTGACCAAAAATTACAAATTTCGCCCATACAAGCTAAAAAGGGTACAAAAGTCGACCCCAGCGCAAAAGAAACTTAGACTGCATTTTCCAGACATATCGTAAAAATCATTCAAAGGGATGCCACATTTCTGGATAAAATGTTGTGGACCGATGAGTCGTCGTTTTCCACTGCCATCGCCAAAATAGACACTATTGGTTCTATTCAAATCCTCATCCAATACAGGAAATTAGTGGTGCGGATTAATTGGTGAACGTGTTTTGGATGCAATATTTTTTTATGATTAATTGACTGGTCAGGTTTATTTGAATTTTCTAAAAGCAGAAATTGAAGAACGTTTTGACGATTTATCTCTAGCCATATTAAGATATTCAATTTGGCAACAAAATGGGACACCGCCACAATTCCTTCCTTCATTCGACCTTTCAGTTCAATTAATACATTTTTACTGCCTTTCAAAAGTTGAACAAATCACAATGAAAACACTGTACCTATATGTCATATCCTTTGCATCCCAGTCCATTTAACGGACGACCTATTCTATTTATTCCAAATCGAGCCTCAAATTGAATGACAAAAATACCATCGAATCATGAGATACACGCCAAAACTCGCATGCATGAAATGACAAATGACATAGCAACCACACCGGACTTTCTCCCCCATGCAGAGACAGGCGAGTGGAAATAAAACAAATATAAAGATGATCACCATAATAAGCCTGTGGCCTTGCTAGGATCACGATAAAATAATACTACGGCCCGAGACAGATCAATTTCATCACGACCAATTTCTGTCGGGTAATTTGAAAAGAATATATCGTTTATTTGCACGGACGTGCCTCCATATATCATTCGCAATCTTCTTTCAAAATTCCTGGAATTTTTCATCAAATCATAGAGAATAAGATAGCAAACAATATACTTTTGTTTATTCAGTATTCATGTTAGTATCGAAATGTATGCTGAATATGTTTGTTCTATTATTCTGTCTACCGCATTTCATATCCTACAAAAAGGCATCAATTTTGGTATCAAATGCTGATATTTGTCTATATCCACTACAAAGAATAATTCACCGAGTGTTCCCCAACAACACATATCTAACTGAAATCTGAATGAAATAGCAATTGTCACACTTTTCAATGAATATAATATACCTATTATAACATAATGCAATTATTTGTTGCCTTATGCTGTATACTTTTGATATCTAGAAAGAGTCTAGAATATTGGTATAATTTGCTGATATTCCTCCACATCCACTGTGAAGAGTGTTCTCCAACAAACCATAATAATCTACAATCTTAATGAAATTGCAATCGTCACACTTTTCAATAAAGTGTAATAGCAGAAGTCCGCGAATTTGATTTTGACAGATAATGTAGCTTTAGTGCTAGCGGTGCGGTTCTGGGTTTCTCTACAGTTGAGAACAAAAAACTCCACCAAAAATTACCCCGGAATGCCTCGGAACATAATAATATTAGCCTTCCTCTATTCGCACATGCTTTGACTTTGGGTACACTCTACGAGTGTTTATTATTATTATGGTAATAATAATAATGATTCTGGCTGAACGATCATCGTTCGAAAAGAGTAGGAAAACAAAGTAAACATTGAGAAACGCTCTTTGAACTCCACAGGCTTCTCCCAAATCATTCTGTTCTGGTGGTTCTCATCGAAGGGGTTCTTGGTGGAAAGATAGACATACTAGTCTCGAATCTGAAAACTGTATCGGCTTGTCGTAACCGTCGTAAAAACTCGCATAGGTTGCTTGCATTCTGAGTCGTCTGTTCCACATAATTTATACTTCCCCAAAAAATGGGGAAGCCGTGGACTTTTGAGTTAATAATGACTCTATTACAGAATGTTACTGAATGGAGTCTGTAAAGTCACCAAGAGCTTAGTACGCGACTATACAAACAGGGAACAAAGCAATCTCTTTCAGTGCAGCCGATGATCTTGGTCTCGAATTCAACACTGAACCAAAATTTTGTCACCTAGTTGAAACTCGTTTAGCAGAAAGCTCACGTTGAAGCTGTAGAGAACATTGGAATCCTTAGCTTATCCAAAGAATCTGATCTTCGCACTTCTCGGGTCGAGTGAGTTGAAGTCGGAGATAAAAGGAATTATCAAAACTTGGACGGCATAAACAAGGTAGTTATGTTGCTCCGGGCGATATTGAGTCCGTTGTGGAGAATGAGAAGCGCCGATTCTATAGAAACAACTCATTCTCCACCTTCAGGTAGATACAAGCCAATAAACCTGATGTACTTTGCCATCACCACCACCTGGCAAGCTGCTATTGATTCCTCGGTCTCTGACTTCAGTCCACTCCACCTCTGAGGAATAAAGAGGTACTATTTTTCGATAAACCAAAGTCTTCAATGTCATTGAAGTCTCTCTCATTCTCTTATTCCTGTGTACCTCAGTCGCCCCAAATCAAATGTGATATTTTGCTAAATGGCTTTCAATTTGCATACACAGGTTGAATCACCTCATTCATATAGACACTCTAAACACCTACGGTTTTCCTGTTGTCTGGGAAATTATAACCGTAGAAGGAATGATTTAGGTAGCAAGGCCTATGATGATCATTTTACCAGTTTTTACTTCGACATGGTAGGGAGTAGAGTTAAATTAACGATAAACATTCATTGACAGAGAATAATCCAGTGATACATTTGAGGAATAGGTAACAAAATTGGTACAATAAACCATTCCTTCTCTTGCATCTAGCGAATAACAAAAAAAAATATGGAAAAGAAACGAACGTTGGACCGAAACGGCAAGCCTATTAGTAGAAAGGACTTAGTACCCGACAGCTATCTGTTTGAGTTTATTCTGATACCTTGTTTGCAATGAGTTTTCAACTTTTGGGGGGCGGCGTTGTTGCACCCCCAGGGTAAGTATAAGTTTCTCTGGTCTCAATATAATGTAGGACACTTCCGACTACTAACTGAAGACATATTTTGTCCTTTTTTGAGATAAAACATTTCCTGTTCCAAAAAGATGCTTGTTGGCAATTTGTTCAATAAAATCAAAATCTTACCGAAACCACACTTGCTTAAAGTATTGCCAAGCCTCTAATTTTCCTATTTTTCAAAAATGTTCAGGTTTGCAGAATGCTGCCCATTCATAATGTATATTTCACTACGATATAGATCTTCCGTCAGGCCATTGAACGTGATATGAAAAATAACTATCTTCATTTTTAGGGGTGATAACATGTTGAATGAATGAACAACTGAATACATTTCACCTAATGGATCAAATTTGTTTGGTATACACTTCATTTAATGACTAAAATATGTTATTATTCGAATTAAAATGATGCCTTCGTCCTTTTATCATGATAACTAAACATTTATAATCGTAACTCACATTTCATTACATTTCATTCTGATACATATCACGAACCGGTTGTAGTAAAGACGCGGTTGTCGAAAAGTGATTCATCGACGTAAGTTTACTTGTCTACAAAACTAACATCAATATGTTTTATTGCCACGCCAAGAAAGTTATCGTAGGTATACCTAATGAACAGTAACATAAATCCTGCTATGCTTGGTATCTTGCGGGGTGAAATATGGATATTGGGAAGCTGATCCAAAAATATAAACTTTGCAAAATGAACCAGATGTTACTTGGTATATGAGAATATTATGTTACAACCTTCATGCCACTTCTTTCGATATGGTAGATATTACAGAAAGAGGTTATATGTCCTTAGTAAAATGGAAAAAAATTCCCGAACGCGAAATTTCCTTCAAGAGCGCTACATAAGATTTTTTAAAACCCCTGTAGGAAAAATCTTGATCCCAGCTCAGACGGAATAGTTATTTATCTACCTAACAAGTGCGGAAAGTAGTACTTCAGCGTACGCGATGGCAGTTGCACGAACGAAGCGGATCGAAGTTCGGGCAAGCCGTCAAGGGTGGAAAAGACATTTTTCACAAGAGTTAGGTACAATGTTTTTCCTACGAGTGTATTTGTCCATCTTATTTATGAAAAAAAAATGGTTTTTAATAAACATGATTTTATATTAATGCTACAAAATGACATATATGACAGAATTGTAGATTGCAGATTGCAAGGGGGTCGTACAGGCTGTGCACAAGCACTTCGACCTATAAGTTCTTTTGTGCGTGACCCTTGATCTGTTAGAGGACCGGGATTCCGAGACTTCTTGCGAAGTTTATCAGTTTCCTGGGAGCAAAGTTCCTGATGTCGGAGGGCAATGAGAAGGCCCCTTTCAAGAACTTAAGCCTCTTGCAGAAAAGCGCTGGGCATTCGCACAGCAAATGTTCTGCAGTAGCGGCAACTATCACTCTTTGATTAACCCATCTCTCTGAGGTGGTACCCCAGAGGGTAGTGTCCAGTGAGAAGTCCCGATACCATCTTCAAGTCTTTCTTGTCCAACTTGAGAAGCTGTTTAGCTTCCATTGGCGATAGACACACCAGTCTTCTCGCTTGTGCTGGCACTTTATTCCAGGGAGATTTCATCCAATCAGTTCCCCAAATAGGACAGAATATTTACATAGATTATTTAGTTAGTCCTAAATATACTTATTGTCAACTAGGTATACAAAAATCGTGCGGAAAAGTAACTTTTCCGTACGATTTTTTATGCACTGTAAAGTACAATTCTCAAAACGAAAAATCGTGTCTTTTCCGCACTCTCGTAGGAAAGGGTACTTACCAAAAATAATATCGATATTATTGATATTTGTGCCAAAAATGCACAAACAAGAGGTCGCCTGAGGAGCATTTCAACTAACTTTAGTTTGGATAGTTATTTCAAAATACAAGTATTTTTCTTGGCATAATAACTACTAGATCCAAATTATAACTAGACACAATTCATTTAATTATAACAAATACAGTTATTCCCGTTTGAAGATTTTATCAGGAAGTGATATATACAACTAATTAGCTCAATTAGTAAAGCGTTGAGCTTCGGATCAATTCCCGAAAATGAAACAAATATTTACACGTCCCAATAGATTGCTTATTGTGCTTCGAACGAAAATATGACGTAAGTAAATCCGTATAAATATAATTGACAGCGGCGGTAAATCTAAACAAAAATTATGCATTTGACGCTTATCCTGATAATACTTTCCGCACGCGTGTCAATTTAAGCCACCTTCAGTGCGATATAGGTACTTTACTTTCCTATGTGCTCCTTGGAAAATAACTATATCAAAATGCCCGTTATACACAACGTCTTTCTATCAATAACACTCACTGTATTTTTCAAGATATGTGTTGATATTTTTCATAGCGAAAGTTCATTTCCATTACCCGAGAACTTTCAGGAATCATGTTCAACCCTATATATTTATGTGACCAGTGGAATATTAGTTTTATTTTACTCTCAATCTAGTATTACACTGGGGGAAATGCAATAATGAGTTGCAAAGCCACATCACTGGCAAAAAAGTCATTTAAACAATAAGTCATTATAGTAAAATAATTGCTTTTTGAATAACATTCCTAGATTTCGATATTATGGAAATGCTTTGCACTGCTAATTTTCATTTAAAATTATTGATGAAATAATGTATATAAAACTAATTTAACATCGATTATATGTTATTGTCGCATATAGGGTTGCTCGCCCTATAATGTGTGCGAACTAGGGGTCGTAGCTACAGATGGCACTTACTCTTTGAAACTACCATCTGCAAGAACCAGAAAGAGCCAAGCCTTCAGCCAGGACTACTACCAACGTCTGGTCCTCCGCCCACACCAAATTATATATAGCATGAATACAAAGAAATATTCCATAGATTTAATGAATTCAATCATAAAAATTGGTCCAAAGAACAAGTTTAATGTTCGAATGAACACGACAGCATTAATGTATATTAAACAATATTTTATTATGAAAATTATTGTGTACGTTGAATGGATGTAGTTCCTTTTTCCTTGTATTGAAGAACTCGGGCATAGTGACAATGTTTTTCAGTCCTGAGTTTATGGAAATCTTTCTTTGATTTGATGCATACAATTCATTATATAAAAATGATCCGTATTCTTTCAAAGTTGATGAATCAAATGAATACGCTATTATCCCTCATACATTGTTTACATGAATATAGGTTAATGAGTTGATGAATACAATTCTTCGAATGAATGAATCGTATTCTTTGATTTGATGTAACAAATTTTGACACAATAATCACCAGGACATTTTTAAATGAATTCACGAGTTGATGAACTCAATTCATTGAATGAATGAATCGAATCATTTAGTTCAAAAAACCAGATTTATTCGGTGCCATTATGGTGAACCATTGAATCTTGAATAATAATAATAGATTATTGAAAAAGATTCAAGAATCATACTAATTGGAATCATGGTGCACCCTTGCTATCAATATTATCTAATAGATATTTCAGGAATTGAATATTATTCAATAAATGCTATTATGATGACTCAAATGGCTTTCGAAGTAGAATTGAAGTATTAGTTGGGGACTACTAAAGTATACTGAATCAATTGAATGAAATAGAACCATTCATAAGTCGGAAAATTAGAATGGGTTTAAATTTTATATTGTTGGTAAGTGCTCTCGATAATGAGGAACAGTGAGTTGTGCTTGATTAGAATCATCTAAATATTTCAAGAATAATTATTCACAGAAGGAAGTATAGAATACAGAAACGAGAACTTAGGGATACCTCATGTACAGGGGTGCTCTCAGAAATCAGTGGGATATGATATGAATATGCCAATGTACCAAACATCTGTTAGCACCTCTATAGAACTGGTGAATACAATATTGGACAACCATTTTGGACAGGTTATCAGAATTCCTCAAACATGCTCAAAGGGTGCTCGGTAGCAAGGCGGTTAGATGCCGGCCTTCTAAACTTCCGCTTGCATTTGGCCAGGTTCGAATCCTGGACTTCTTGTGCTTGCTTGGAGTTCGCGCCGACCACCCGGAGTGGTGCTGTAAGTTTTCCGGGTTTCCTACAGCTGAAAATTGGATACACCACCAAAAATCAGTGAGTCGCCCTGGAGCGCCACAGCAAATAAAAATAATAATAGCCGTCCTTTACCCACACAGGCTATGCCTTTGGGTACACTCTATGGGTGTTTATGAGGGAGTATTATTATTAATATAGTAGAAGAAAAGGGGATACAAAAGGTCTAATGGTTTTCCTAGTATCATTGGGGCAATAGATTGCACCCACATAAGAATACACTCGCCGAAAATTGAACATGAACAGTATCCAGGGTTATTATTATTAAATAGGAAGAAATTCTGCAGTATCAATAAATTGATAATTGCGTTTTAGTTGTCCTATTTTTCGTTGCCATAATAAGAATATGGCAACACAAATGAATCTGAATAAACTTCTTCAATTTTTATGTTTTCAGATATCAACTTTCAACATTTTCATTTTTATTGAAACAAAAAACGTCTGAGTATTACTTCTGCACATTGTCAATTGCCATTCCCAAGTTCAGAATGAAATATTCATTACTTCAAATTGACATTTAAGTGATGTTGGCAAATCTTCAATGGCTACACTCACTTTGCTGTAAAATGTCTACTAGATATTTCAGGAATATTAATGAGTCCACCATAATATGCCATTGAATCGTATATTGACCATTTTCAATTATCAATAATGAATATTGATAATTTTTCAATGTTCATGATTAAGGATGATTGGCAAATGTTCATACCTACAGGGTGGCCTAAAGAAAATTAAAATGGTAGTTTTGGATAATGACAGCGTAGTTGTAAAGAAAGTTTTTTCTGGGCGCATTTTCTAAATCATACCCAAAGTATACCTACGTGGTTATTGGCATTTGAATGAACATGACATTGGTAGTTTTTTCAATGTCACACCCAATATATTTTTCAAAAATTTCTTAAAGATTATCGTAACGATTCAGGTTTGATCATGTCAAACGGATGCGAAGATATGAACAAGAAACTCTCTTGAAGTTATGTCAAATAATTCCATGAGATACTTTTAAACTTCTTACTCCTTTTTAGTATTGGTCACGCTCATTAGACAGTTGTTCTCGACATATTCCCATCACATGATATCACTGAATTGCAAATATCGTTTTTACTCAGATGTTGGCAACCCTGTATATTTCAGGTATAGCTAAAAAAATATGCCGCTCAAAAAACCAAATCCACCTGCTCGAGCAGTTTTTTCTTTCATCTAAGCTCTCATCACCCAAAATCCCCCATGTCGTTGGCCTCTGATTTTTTCGACGAGCGAAATTTTTTAACAGAAATTACTTTCTGCAATAGAATAACGTGTTTTCTTGTAAACGAAATCCAATTCAATATTTATTACTCTAAAAATATTGGGTTGGCACAGTTAATTAAAACTTTTTCAAATATTGTGTATATATTGTGTATATATTGTGTATATATATATATATATATATATATATATATAGTAAAGGAAGGGTAGTCGTTGCTGACTAGTTAGGAATGGAACTAGTAAATAGTGGGGCTATGCAGCAAAATCAAAGAGTACTCTTTTAAGTTTGTCCAAGCTTTCGGAAATTTAATTAATCGTTTCCATCATCAGGGATAATCTTAGTTGAGGGTGTTTGACGCGATGTTATTCAACACCCACACCCACAATGTGCCCCCTTTTGTTGAATAACATCGCGTCAAAGACCCTCAACTAAGATTATCCCTGATGATGGAAACGATTAATTAAATTTCCGAAAGCTTGGACAAATTAAATGAGTACTCTTTGATTTTGCTGCATAGCCCCACTATTTACTAGTTCCTTTATATATATATATATATATATATATATATATATATATATATATATATATATATATATATATATTTATATATATATATATATATATATATATATATATATATATATATATATATATATATATATATATATATAGAACTTCTTGCTCCTCAGGTATTCCAGGTGATCTTACGTGGCCTGGCAACTTTTTCCCCAAAACAAATGATTCTTGCTCGTGTATAGGTACGAGATATTCGTGCGTAGCCCACAAAATAACGGCATTGCGACTGTCTCAGAAGAAAATGTTGAATAATGTAAGTATATTGCAAAATAACACACTGTAATTAAGAGGCAATTTTTTTCAAAAGCATTCCCACGTAAAAGGGTTACCATAAATCGCATGAGCCAGTAGTGGGAAAGAAAAGGGGGTGGAAATTTAAAATTCACATTTTGACCTGTATTCAATAATCTCTTCTCTATAGAATTCAATTTGGTCAAATTCTTCACTTGGATTAGATGGAAATAAATTCTCCCGGATCAGTTCATCTAGTGTAAATATTCTTTCAATCTTGTCTTCCAATTGTCTAAGGCTTGCTAGCACTTGGTCGTTGCTTACTGTCTTTGATGTAAGTGCTTCAAATTTTTACTGCTTTTTATAAAAAGTCTCCGAAGATGTTTGTTCTCTTCTTCTTTTACAGTTTTTCATCGTCGAAGGTCCTGTCACGGTCGCCACAAATGTTTTATCTCTATGGAAATATCTCTTTTGGATATAAAGACTTTATGACGTTTGTACAATTATCAGACATTTATTGGACAAACACAACAAACAACATTCATTTTCTTTTATATACGAGGTAATTCTGGATGAAGTAATAATATTAAATAATATGAATAAATCCCTACACTCATAATCTTCTTCTTCAATATCTTCCTGGTTATGATAATATTGAGCGTGGGAGAACATCTGAGCACAGATCCGAGCGTTTTTTGGGAGATCGTTCGGAAACGAGTATCATCACTCTGCCCGCAGAAATTATCATTTAGATTTCGTTAATATCAACATAGTTATTAAGACCTTGGGACTGATAATTGTTTTTGAAACTCCTATCATTTTATACATTATGTTTCGTAAGAAAATTAAAGTAATGTAATGTTCAGAATACATCGTGATGATCAAAGTAGGAGATAATTGGCGTTTCTATCAATTTTCAGTAGGCTGTACGCTTCAGAGAACACCTTCCCACGCAATAAGTTCCTTAGCTTCGCCCTTTCAGAAGAAACCTAATCCATTATGCCAGTCTTGATGTGAATGTGAATGGAGCAACGATTGATAATAAGAATTTGAAACTAGGATTGAAAATTTGCTCCAATTAGTAGCAAACTTACTTATTTAATATCAATATTACAGTGTACATTGGAAGAACGTCAATTTTGTCAGTTATATTGAGAAAGTGCGAGGTACGCAATTAAATCCCAGATATGCCTGTGGTACTATTTTTATTACGATCCTCAACATGCAGCGGTATTCGCATATATGCGAGAGCTAACAGTGTGGTATAGCTATTAACATACCAAGGGTGAAAAATATTGCTTTTTTTCTCCATCGGACCCAAACGCGAAGCGGAGGGCATTACACCTCCTAAGTTATACCGGACATTGTATCCGGAGAACTTCGGCTACGCTGCTTGTCAATGCAGGTGGTGACTTGGTGACACTTGAGCAGCTTGGAGGTTGGCAGTCTGGAAAGATTCCTGAGAGATTTGTCGGGAATTCACTTCAATGCCAAATTCTTCTTGGGATCATGTTGATAACTTTGAGTCTATAGCTTTCTTCATTGGAAAGTAACCTTGCAAGCAGCCACACTACATCAATAAGTAACCATCAACAAGGAGTGGTTGATATTTCAGTGGAAAATGGGTTCTCAGGAGGGGCTGTTTTCAATAATTTGACAAACTATAGAATCATTTGAGTCGTTAAGTTATTTATTTCATGTATTAGATTGTTGTTTGATAAAAAAAAGGATAGATGCTTATTTATATTCTTTATTTTATCTTCATAAATCTTCTCACGGAATTAAAGAGACGAGGAAAAAAAAATTCGCTCATGTGAAAGTAAAAAAAGGAGGATAAGTTTTGTTCTCCCGGCGGGTGGAAAAGTACCACTTCCAATACACTTTCTTTAGTTTTCAACAATCAAATATTCTGGTGAGGTAGTAGAAAAAATAATTTGTTGAACCTGCGCGCAATTTAGTTTGAGGGGAAGTGTCATACTCCGCACAAGTGCGGGAAACATTTTTCCGTGATTAGGTTGTTTAAAATGAGTTTTACCCGCACTAGTACGGGAAAAAAAAATCGAGCATGCAAAAGTTTTAATGCGCTCGTAGAAAAAATCTTGATCCCAAGTCATACGGAAAGATACATTCTCGCATTCGACTGCTTACCCTAAATCCGCTTTGCGTCGTTCGGCAGTCGCATGCGAGAAAGATTATTTTTCCATCCTTGTTAGAATATTACCAATTTTTTTTTTCAAGTGTTCGTGATTTCCCCTATGCCTACACGTGATTTAGTGGGAAAACATTTTTCCACATGCTAAAGTTGTTTCAAGTGAAATTTTTCCACACCAGAGTGGAAAACATTGTTGTTCAAGAGCGCTACAGTTACTTAATGATAAGTGGTAATATAGTGTTTCAAATATATTGAGCGATTTTATATTTTTCAATATACTCAACGAATTCAATGAATACACCCATTAACATAGCCATTAGTGTTATTTTGGAACCCATGGACCAATTTATAAAAGGAAAATTTCAAGTTATAAGTATTAATTTATTCTTTATAAAATTGTATTGAAAGTTTTCTCAATACTAAAATTGAAACAATAGAAATTAAAGTTATTCTCTTCAAAAAGAAAATCATGCATAGGTGCGTTAAAAAGAGTTTTTAAGTGACGCCGATGGATAGAAATCTGTTTATTCTGCCAAGGTGAATATTTTCAGGGTCAGTAAAAAAAGTATGAATTTTGACATTTGTCATCATATTACTATCACCCTAAGTGAGATATTGGGCTGAAACTTGGTATATAAGTGTTCAAATTAAGCCCAAATCGAATAGGCTTTCCAATATTTCGAGATAAAATGCAAAATATTCAAAGTGGCATTATCCAGAACAATATTT
The DNA here is from genome assembly GCA_958502065.1 of Chrysolina americana. Classification (NCBI taxonomy): domain Eukaryota; kingdom Metazoa; phylum Arthropoda; class Insecta; order Coleoptera; family Chrysomelidae; genus Chrysolina; species Chrysolina americana. The sequence goes on from OY293413.1 coordinate 18,807,192, forward strand.
CGGACATAGTTTGAGAAGAACATCTTTTCTCGATTAGGAAATGTTGGACATTTTAACATTAAAGAAACATGATAGTTGGCGCTCTTCAAGCGTGACGAAAGAATATATAGATAAGTCAACTGTCAAAAGCAGTCAAATTGCAAATCATCAACATCAACAGAAGCAACCATTCCATTGACAATAAATTCATCCCTCTGCCATTTCTTTTAATTGCAATACGAATAACATACCCACCAAATTCTTATCTCCAATTAACTTCAGCAATGTTGTACATTCACTTTTTCCTTAATAAGTTCTGAAATTGTTGAAAAATTAAATTTGATGAAAATATGAACTGAAAAAACACCTGTATTTATGTGAAAATGTACTACATTCAACCCTAACTAGGGAGGAAACGTCAATTTTCAAAGGTGTAAAAAAAACAATTTTTTCCATGGTAGTAGGTAGATACATCATCCCAATATAGGTTCTATTATGAAGTACTATCTTGATACTGTATTTTTTATCAAGTGAAAACTTTTGTAAGACTTGTATGTTTTTTCTCACTTATGAGCTTTACTTTCAATGAAGTGATTTTTTCTTGAAATATTCGAATGAAGATATATGCATCTTCTAGTCAAGTGTGAGAATCCTTAAACATAAAATTAGCAATTACTGGAAATATTTGTTATTTTTTCCACTCAAGTGCGTGAAAAATTATCAATAGAAAATTTTTCGAGAATTTAACAATTGGCCGAAGCGGCAGCGTCATATCTTTGGCGTTTAGCTTCAGTGTTTATACTTGGATGATTGATATTTTAGTTCGTTTACTAGCAACTCGATAGTTCTCAAAAACTTATATAAACGTTTCATGTACTTTTACAATGGTCTGAAAATGTGAAATTTACTTGTTACTCCTACAGACTGTATAGGAAATTTAATTTATACATGAACGTTGTGATAATGTTATCAAGGGAGCATAAAGAAAAAATAGGGATATGAAAAATAAGCCCAGCGTTGTTTTTGTTGAAAACTTTAAACTATTGAAGGATTATTTCACAGTTTTTTACTAGTGGAGAAGAAAAGTGGAGAAAACGATTTTTTGTTCAACTGTCAAAAAAACTTGACATTTCTGCATCTCTACTGATACATAAATGTTTACTTTTTTCGTGAAAACAAGGACTTTTTTTCACTGCTAAAATAATTCACAAACTAAACATGAAGTATTACTTTTTGAAGGATTTATTTTTAACAAAGTCAATCTCCGATCAAGTAACACAACCTAGATGAGTAATACTCAAGTAGAACTGAAGGTAACATCCTTTCATGACGTTATCCCTCAAATCATGACATTATTGCCATGCCGCAATTTTTTAAGGATAAAATAAGCACGTTAGCTAGATTTTGATATCTGTCGGGTAGATTCATGGCAACGAAAACCCTTAGAGGTATAACAATATTTTCTTTAATATTCAATGTACTTTTCAGCATTGAGTAGACACTCCATAACGTAGGAGGTTTCATATTTTTTTATTTTTCTTAAAAATAGCATATAAGCTCATTTTCAGAAACCTTTTTACATGTTTCTTGTCGCATAATTAGATTTGCTTTCTCAGATATATCTGATGAGGTATCACTGCCACTATTATAATCAACATCCATCTTCTTGAAAATAACTTGAAATTGAAGCAACGACGAAGAAACACAGTCAAACAGTCAGACACGTAGCGTGCCAACAAACCGTATCTATAGTAACGACACAGAAAGACCACTGGATGCTGTGAAATCTTGTTGGAAGTATTGATAACATTAAGGATAACATGTATGGAAGAGAGAAGTATTATTTAGATATTTTGGACTTATTTTTTTAAGACAGGACAAATTTTTTAATACGATTTCACTGAAAACATTGAATCAAATTTTCAAGACAACAGTCGTTTAAAAGCGATAACTTATCGGGACAAAAAACCACGTCATATGATGTAATGGGAGTATTTATTTTTAATATATTTCAGACGAAGTGAATTCACATTCACAGTTGTACAAAAAATGTTGTTTGTATTTCGTGTATAAAATTCGTGTTTTCATGGCAAATTCGAGATAATTTTTGGCCTCGACCTGCACTCTCATGTGCCATTAGGGGGATATGAGAAAAAACTCAGCGTTGTTTTTGTTGAATACTTTAAACTCGTTAAGGATTGGTATGGTACAGTTTCCTACTAGTGGAAAAAAAAGAGAAGATTTATATTGAAATCAAAGGTACATATTGATAGTAACGATGTTTATTTCGCTTTTTATTTAGAAATAGGTAATATGAAATTTACTATTCACCACTTATTTTAAATTTAATGATGGTTTTTAGTAGGTGAAAGTTTGAGTAATAAATTTCTGGGCATTGATCAATTTTTGTAGGTTGGCCTGTATGCCAGATTAGGTATACTATGTTGATTTAAAAATTCAATAAATTTGTATTTATATCTGTCAAATATCATTAGTTGACCATCGTGGTATTATCCAGTGTTGTGTTTATCTTCTGTCAAATATTTCGCGTACATTCGAACCTGTAGGTTTATTGGATATAAGATTTCTTTTTTGTCAAAATTATTCGCATTATGTTGACATGCCCCAGCAAACTTCCCTTACTCTCGCTGTATCTTGGTATTCCAATTATAAATGACTGAATTATGTGATGCAATTGAACCCACTTTCCAACGGGATTTCACACGGTCTGTTATTCCATGTGAGAATTTCGTAAAAACATCACTCGTGCTAAGGGTTTTTAGTAGAAAGTGCCATTTGTTCATAAAAATGTTCAAATCGCAAACAGAACTTCAAGGAAGCTGTCAACGAAATGACGCGAAACTAAGACTTTCTATTTCAGGAGAAAAAATAATAGACTTGAGTCAATCTAGAAATAGAGCGATAAAAATTCTAATAGTTGCGGATGTGACAAACCCGTTCATTCAGAGAAACTTTTATAGTCATGCATAACATCCAGTATGGGTTTTATTTTCAGACACCAACTCATGCAAAATTGAGCAAGGAAACACGAAAAACTGAGATAACTCTGGAAAACTCACTCCTTAATGTCATCCACTTTATATTGGCCTCACTTTTCGAAGGTATGGTGAATTTTTAAAGAAACACTTTAACTTGATAGATGGCCGGCACTTGGTGGACTGCAGGTGATTTTTGTGAGAACCCCGCCTCGTGCGTGGTCCAGTTGCCAACTTTGCCAGAATCTAAATAGATTTCGAGAGATGACTGTGATAAATATTGCCGCACCCACTGAGCTATCTTTATACATGTATACGGGGAAAGTTTCATATATTCTTGTTCCTATTATTTATTATTATTATTATTTTACTGTTTCTTAAAACCATTACAGTTTTACAACAAGGAGTTCATGTTTTGTGTCGATAGGCTCTTTACAATAGGTAGTTATTCTTACAAAGAAATATTAGAGAGCTAGATATGAAAGACTAAACTAACAAAAATAAGAGAAAGATAAAAAAAAACAAATTCATGATAAGCACACAATTTTAGAATAATTAATATCCTTTTTTTTTATATAACATAAATGAGATTATTCATTGAGAATGAAAGCTCGCAGTTTCAGGATGTTCCATATATAACTTGCTATAGTTTTTGCAAGGGAAGGCGTAATATTCTCGAGGGCACATATCAAGGAAGTAAAATCTAGAAGATGATTAGAATTCGCAGGCTTCATCGTGGAATATATAGGGCATTCGAACAGGATGTGATGAATTGTTTCGAGCTTATTTTGGTTGTAAACAGTACAATCATCGTGTTGGTCGATCCGATAAGTGCAACCATTCAGCGTGAATCTGATTACGTAATTATTGCACATTCTCAGCTGGGCAATAGTTCTTGTTATTTGAATTGGCATTTTGAGAAGAAGATAACTCTTTGGATGTTTGTTATAGGTAAAGTGAGTGTGGAAAGACATAAAGTGAGAGTTGGTGGATAAGGCAATATCCTCTTGGTGAAGTTTATCAAGGAACTGTGCTAATATCTTGTGTTTATTGAGCTTAAGATAAGCCCCGTTGATGTTCGCCATGGGTTTGGCGAGACTGAACGACTCAAAAATTTGTGACACTTGTTTGGCCCATTTAGATAATTCTAATTGTCGCAAAAAACATATCTTTGGCAGTCTGGAATCATTCATACTGAATATTTTGATTAGCCAGTACAATGTTGCTTTGAGAATATTAAAAGCTATTTTGGTGCACCCGGTATCTAATCTAACTATATAGTCTGGGGTATTATTTGGGAGGGATAGGAGACGTTTAAAAAACATGAGCTGAACCCTCTCTAAGATATCAACATATCTGAGGCCCCAGACTGGTAGACAGTTAGACATGACACTAAGAACCATAGCTTCGATTAGTTTTATTCTGGGTCGCCAGAGATCCATTTTTGTTTTAGAAAGTAATGGAAGTATAGCGCCGATGGCTTGTTTTGATTTGTCAGCAGTAACGAGTGCCATCTCTCTAAAAAGAGAGGATGCAACAAACTTTACACCCAAGTAAACATTCACTGTATCAAGAGTATTGCCATTCAGACGAAATTTATACTTTTGATGCTGAAAGCCGCCTCTCGAGAAACAGATAACTTTAGATTTATTGATATTAATTGTAAGTAGGTTAACAGCTGTGTATTCCTCAAGGATCCTCAGTTTTTTTTGTAAATCTATTTCGGATTCAGCAAGAATCCTATCGTTGATTGCTCTCGTATGTAGAAGAATGAATCAATGAAATTTATTGGTATGAATGTGATGATAATCACAACTTGTTCTTATTCCCATTAGCATATTATGGACACATACTTCTTTAATTTTTTGAGCAAACTTACGAAAACTCGGTTAATGGTTTAGATATTAGTTAAATAATATATCAAGTGGCTGTCATCAACAGAACATAGACAGAACAGACACAGAATCCGATTTTTTCCGTAGTTTTTCCTACTGCAAACTGTACAATGGAAATGCCAAATAGCCAAATGCCTAACCGAATTAATTAATTCTCCTGCATAATTTGGAGGCGGAAGGGAATCTCGAAAAACTGCGACTTATTTTTTTAATCGACCGTTGAGCAAATTTAGCTGTCAGCTATCTCTAACCTTCATTCATAGTTAAGACAAACCGGCAGCTATTCTGTTCGAAGTACCAGTCAAGCTTCTAACTGATGGCTAGCGAAGTGGCGCAAGCGCATTCTATAGAAAAAGTGTTGGATTAGGAGTGACATTTTTCAATTATTATATTTACCTATAGGTGTACAAATTAGGATAGAAATAGTTGTATGGTTGATAAAATGGATGCAAGTGATTTCATCAGTGGTAACGATGAAGAAATAATTTTTTTCGTCGAATATGAAAGAAGGTCATGACATGGACTTTCATGAAAAAAATTTTAATTCAAATGGCGTAGCTTTCGCAATATTGAAATAAACTGAACATAAAAGAATTTTCACAAACAGATTTCGACACTCCCAACGAACAAAGACGTAACTCATTTTTCATCATGTTTCAGGAGAGCCAAAATACTGAAATACTGAATTTTTTTTTACAACTTTTTTCAAGTACATTTCTTCTTAACTACTTGGTCTAGAGATACGGCTTTTTATCGTCAGCATCAGTTTTTCAAGATGAATATGCCTATTACACCTATAACTGAAAATAAATGAAATTTTAGTTACGGCTTTGGTCATTGGGGGTATCGATTTGTACTTTTCAGTTATATCATAATACATGTACTCATAAGTACATCGATATTTTCCTGTAATAAGCCATAGACATAATGGAAATTGTAAGTAATAAGTTTTGAGTTTTGCGATTTTGGATATCAACATCGAAATAAATGAACGGATGCAAAAAAGAATTGAAAAATAAAGTTTGAATTCTACAAACAAGATTGTTTGTGGGGAGTGATCAGAATAATAAGGCAATGATAGTTTTGTGTAAAAAGGGATTCTAAAATTATTAAAATTTAAACCAAAGACATAAAACTTCCATTGAGTTTGTAATAAAACAATTTGTAGCTGAAATAATTCTTGTCATTGTAGTTGCCTGATGAAAAGGAGAGAAGAAACAAACCCCAATTTTTTATAAAGGTAATTCCATGAAATAACTTGATTCCAGTGGTAATGATGACTCCAATTACTCTTCAAATAACCAGCTTACTGATTCTCCCGGTTGAAAAGTCATATCTATGTATTTAATAAAACTTCGTCTTGATTTTCGTCTTTTCGTCGATAAAACTAACATATCTATATAAAATTAGTCGAAAATAAAAAATCGAAGCCACGCGAAATAGACGTTCAATTGACACTGGTCCTACAATGCGAGTTTCCCTACAGTAACAATGTGGAAAGCAAATGAATAATGAATTATTTAATTATTAAGGAATGACAATTGACACACTGAAATTCATAGTGGCCAATGAGGAAGGGTAGCCGAAATATCATTGGTGCCAGCAAAAATTAAAATGAGGTTAGCTTCAAGCTAGATAGCCTAGAGCCAAATATTTGAAGAAGAAACGCAAAAGTTTGTAGCAGACACTTTAGCTGTCGGTTAAGCTTAGCCGACAGCTGGGACTTTTAGCAGACGTCTATGGCACGCAGTTTTCCTTTTATTTGACTTGCAATGCCCGATAATTTTATTGAAACAGTTTTGGTTATCTGTTTTGGTACTTATTTTCAATGCTAATAGCAATGTGAATACAAATTTTTTTGTCACACACACCAATCTATCTTTTTTATTTCAGTTTATATACTGTTTATGTTTAATCATGCACCTTCGATCCAAAATAAAACACAATATTTCTATTTCCATGCCACATGCATCAACATTTTACTTCGATCTGAAAATAGTAAATAGAGCCCTTTCCATACAAAAAGTACAAGTTTCTCAAAAATGGCAATACAAAAGGACTTTGTATCAAATGTTACATGTATGTTCTTTTTCATTACAAATAAAAGATTTTCAATACCAATAGGTATTAGGTACGAAAGTGCCTTATAAATTACATTAATTTCCGTACCACATACATTTTCATTTAAGTTCAGTTTAATTTTTATTCCACTTTGATTTTTTGTCACGATGACAACAATCTCGGATGAAACTAAAATTCAAGTTCCATTTACAGTGTATTTGATTTTTATGGTGATTTTGATGTCCAGAACAACAGAGTGTATACATGTGCAAATGAGAAATTAATTGATCATTATTTAATTTAAACTCCGATACCCACTGCATTGTAAAGAGCTATCCATGTACCATCTAAATACGATTCTAAGTAAGTCACAAAAATGAAATTATTTTATTTGGATTCTTCATGTTTCCTCAAACGTCTCTACAAATTTTTATCATCAAGCTGTACTTACTTCTTTTTTTAAGATCGCGAATATATAACCTGTGGGTTCAGTAATGGCTCAGACGCGTAGAAAAGATCGTTAACAAGGCAAAATCATCACTGATCGTGTGCAGGATCATTGCAGGAAAATCGTGGGGCTGTAACCTATTAATACTGCGATGGATGTACACCATGATAGTGAGACCTATGATCACCTACGCAGTAGTAGTGTGGCACGGCAAAACCGAACTCGCCATAACAAAGAAAATCCTGGAGAAAGTGCAAAGACTAGCAAGTCTTTGTATAACAGGAGCAATGAGGTCGACTCCAACAGCAGCAATAGATGTAATTCTGGACCTCACTCCTTTCCATATCATGGCGAGGGGAACTGCTTGAGGAGCAAACCCCAGGTTAGCTAAAGTCGGACTCAAAGGAACAGCACACAACGTAAGGGGCCGAACCCCCACCGAAAGTGCACACCTTGCCGATCTCCCAACTGACGAACTTACCAGGAAATTTAGTTTTGAGAAATTTTTACGAACGGAATTGAATTCCAATAGTGGATGGAGCATAGAATCCATTTGAGCACTGGAAAGGAATACCATAACATGGTACACGAACGGGTCCAAAACTTCCGACGGAACTGGAGCAGGAGTCTTTGAGCCTCGCACCAAATACTCCGCACCCATGGGCCAGTTCCCTAGTAAATTCACGCCATAGAAAGGAACCATTCAATTCAACCTTGACAGGAAATACCGTAACAAGGAAATCGCAATCCTCTCCGATAGTCAAGCAGCCATTAAAGCGTTGAGCTCATATAACATCAACTCAAAGATGGTGTGAGAATGCCCAGACAAACTTAATGATCTAGGCAGGAACAACAAGGTGATCCTCCTCTGGGTGCCCTTCAGTTGTATGAAAATACATTGGAGACATATTGTGTTGCTATTCATGATGAATTTGTCTTTTTCTGATAGATATAAGGGGAGAGGCAACCGATAACCGATGACATTCAAATACAATGACAATGCGAGTGAAATGTTTCATTGTATCAAATTTTTCAATGAATGCAGCTTTACACTCTCAAGAGCCATTCGAATTTTTTCTTAAAATATCATTACAAGTAGAAGGTAACCACCGTTTAGATTTTTATTTGAGATTGCTTTCAGATTTCACTTTCAAATTGTTTTCAATTCGATGTTACTCTAGAAATGTTTGACAGGTTGATTTTCCTTCAAATTATGGATGAAAACACTACTTTCATTTCGAATGGAACATATAGTTTCAGATATTCGAATAATTCTCTGAGTGATGGATAATTTTTTATTTCAATGACTTATAAATCGTATATTTATACTGCATGTGCCAAAATAATCATATTTCCTGTATTTGTCCAAAACATCCAACTCATATCAATTGTTATTTTCAATTCGAATGGGGACTATCTCTGACAAAATTTTCTCTATGAATCTTTTGGTAAATTTATATACCGGATGCCTTTTTATTAGTATTTCCAATGGAAACCAACATTCAAATCATTATTAGTGATGCAAATAGATTATACGTTAATGGAAACTATTTGATTTGAATTAACGCGAATTGAACAATTGATATGATATTAAAATGTGATTTGGAGTGCACGTTGTATAAAAAATAAAACGGCTTGCCATAAGGATCTGTTTCAAGACCTGGGACAGATGGTAGTATTATTTTCCCCGTTAATGGAAAACCCGTAGGTAGGAATGAACCAAGACGCCAGATGTTGCTTAACCTTCACCATACCCCAATATCTTGTGGTACAGAGATGGTTTTAACACATTTTTATCTACTAAATTGTGTAGATTGTAGATTGTAGGGGGGGTCATTCAGGCTCTACAGCCTCACAAGCACCTCGACCTATAAGTTCTTTTGTGCGTGACCCTTTGTCTATTCGAGGCCCGGGATTCTGAGACTTCGAGCGAAGTTTATTAGTTTCCTGGGAACTAAGTTCCTGATATCTGAGGGTGTTAAGAATGCCCCTTGCAGCAATTTAACCCTCTTGCAGAAGATCGCTGGGCATTCGCAAAGCTGATGTTCTGCAGTTTCCGCGAAGTACTCGCAGTTGCGGCAACTATCACTATCTGACTCGCCCATCTTTTTGAGGTGATACCCCATAGGGCAGTGCTCAGTGAGTAGTCCCGTTACCAATTTCAAGTCTGTTTTGTCCAAACTTGAGAAGCTGTTCAACTTTCGTTAGCGATAGACTCACTAGCCTTTTTGCTTGTCTTTGTCCTGGCACTTTATTCCAGTGAGATTTCATTTCATCGGAATCCCAGCGTCGGAACTCTTCCTTTAGGTGGGCTTTGGAGAGTCCACAGAAGGGTTCTGGGCCGGAATGGTGTGTTTTCCCCTTTGGCAAGGTAGTCTGCTTCCTCGGTGCTTTTGCCCATGTGACCTGGTACCCACATCAGGGTTACCTGATTGTTTACTGCCAGTTGTCTCAGGTTTTTTTTTACAGTCCCAAGTCAGCTTAGACTCACAAGTGTGTGACTTCAGAGCTTTCAATGCTGCTTGGCTATCTGATAGTATGGACATTTCTGCTCTTCGGGTGCCCCTTTTAAGGCATTCCGGGGCACATATCTCTAAAGCATGAACTTCTGCTTAGGAAATGGATGAAGTCTTTTGCTAAGAGGTTTCGAGAGCCTGAAATTTGGCCCTGTAATGCCCACTCCAACCCCTTCATCCATCCCATCTGTGTACTACACTGAGGCATCCGTTGGCAATTGAGGTCCGTTCTCTGAGCAAACCTGGTGGTTGTTTATGACCACTTCATACTGCACTTCGAAGTCGTACCTGATTGGCACATTATATTAAATTGTGGTGACGTGTTATAAATTTTAATTGTGAATTCAATGAATAAATACATGGTATTCTATTGTAATGTATATAAGGAACAGTGGGAGAAAATGTACGAGTTCTAACAAATGAAATTGAATAATGATTCAGACAATATGAGGTGCTACTTCAAATGGACAGTTTATGGAGGTATAAAATGGGATTTTTTCCATTTTTGCGCAAGGTACTCATCACTCGGTTCGAGTTGCGAATGAATTTGTATGTTCGACATATAGAACCAGATCGATGGATGATCCTTCTCAGTTTATACACTGTCCATGAAATGAGATATACATTCCAATATCTTCCGCACGTCTATACATGCTACGAAATGACTTTAAAAAAAAATAATGTTCATTATCTGGAAATGACATATTGTGTAGAGGTATTTCAAGGAGGTATTTTGTAGCATATAACCATAACCTGATTAATTTCATAAAAATTCATCGCTTTCTATTTCATTTGACTCTTTCCTATAGTGACTCACTGTAATTGAGTGAACGATTTTTATAAAATTATTCTGGTGTCCATTTTTTCTTCTATAGTTGTTATAGGTCATACTTGGTAATTGCAAATTTTCAATTTCAAATAATACCAAGTCAATCGCATCAAATCTTCGACGAAACCATCATAAGTGAAGTATTCGAAATAACGATATATTCTGAAGAATTATTTTTCCGTTTCTGGCTTCCATATTCCAGTTCTGTGTAAAAAAAAACTGATCCTATATTTCGTCAGCATTCAATGTATGCGTGTATGTGAACAATCAAATATCGAGATCGGTATGTGTTTGAACTCGATATCATTGTTCCAACATGTCTCTTTGCGAAGGGGTCTCAATTAAAATCGTACACGTGTTCCACCCATTTTCATCCCATCAATTCACAAGGTAACGATCAAGTTCGGAGTTATATCGTGATGGGATGAATATTGCCGTACGTGTTCGTCATGCTGTGATATCAATCCCGTCCAAACATTTTGAATGTTTTGGAGCATGAAGAATAATGAGCCAAAAATTTATACAGTGTGTCCCAGCTAAAACTTGTCACCCCCCTAATATCCGAACTCATGAAAAAAATTGAAAATCGCTCAGACCCGTCGATTTTTATTTCAAGGGGGAACACTTTCACCTAATACACCATCATTGTGTTGTCAACCCCCTCAACCCCAGCACCCCCTACTTCAGAATTTTCAATGGGACTACTATACTTGTGATACATCATTTTGAAGGGAATTCAATCCCAAATACATCGGTGTACTGAAATTGAGGATCGATCAAGTGTTGTTGAAGTTTTCATGAAAACTAAGTTTTATCCAGATATTTTAATTTTTCATCACCTCAAATGTTAGCGTCGTAAGAAAGGTTCACTGTGGGTACGCCACTGTATTGAAAAATAATATGCTGTCAGAAATAATAGTTTCGAAGGTGAGACAGACGTTTTTATGTGTTTTTGTATACGCATATCTTTGTTTACGCCTTGGTAATTGATGTATTCGAGTCACTGCATTCAACAATTTGAAAACATTCGAAAATGGTTTATACTGTACAAGAGAGAATATCCATTGTAGCTGCGTATTTTGAAAATGGACGATGTGCTAGAGCTACGGCTCGAAGTTTCAATGAAAGTCATCCAGAAAACACCACATCATATCAGTACGTGCTTCAATTGATGAATAAGTGAGTCGGGATCAGTGCTGAATAAAAAACATTAACGAGAGAAGCCTATAAGAAATGAAGGGGTCGCTGTTGCAGTTGTAGGACATGCAGTGATGGACAAAATTCAATCGTTAAGACAACTTGAGACTATTTCTTGAGTTTCGAAAAGCAGCGTACTTCGAATTCTGAAAGACGCAAAATTCCATCCTTATGAAATGCAGAATGTACAAGAATTAAATGAAGATGATCCTGACAGACGTACAGAGTTTTGTGAAATCATGAGTCAATTATTGATTGGTGATAATAATTACCTCTACAATGTGTGCTTTTCTGACGAATCTTCTTTTTATTTAAATGGACATGTGAACAGGCACAACTGCAGATACTGGAGTGATGTAAATCCCCATTGGTACAGGGAAACTCATTCACAAACTCCCCAGAAATTGAATGTTTGGGCTGGTATTCTGGGAGACCATATTGTAGGTCCATATTTTATTGATGGTAACCTCAACGGACAAACGTATCTTGAACTTCTTGATACAACTGTGAACCCCAGAATCACTCAGTTACTTGAAGACGATGATAGGTTACTTGACGGTCAGCTCACCTTTCAACAAGATGGAGCTCCTCCACATTTTGTTGCACCTGTACGTCAATTTTTAGATGACAATTTCACAGGGCGATGGATTGGAAGGCGAGGACCAATAGAATGGCCGGCTAGATCTCCTGATTTATCACCATTAGACTTCTTTTTATGGGGTCATTTGAAATCCAAATTTTATATTACCCAGCCAACTTCTCTTGATGATCTACGCAGGAGAATTGTTGTGGAGCGTCGTGCAGTGACTCCAGAAATGTTGAGCAATGTGCGAAGAAATTTTGAAGATCGCTTATACTTCTGTATGGAACTGAATGGATCACATTTTGAACCTTTCATACGATGATAACATGTTAGGTGATGAAAAATAAAAATATCTGGAAAAAATTAGTTTTCATGAAAACTTCAACAACACTTGATCGATCCTCAATTTCAGTACACCGATGTATTTGGGATTGAATTCCCTTCAAAATGATGTATCACAAGTATAGTAGTCCCATTGAAAATTCTGAAGTAGGGGGTGCTGGGGTTGAGGGGGTTGACAACACAATGATGGTGTATTTGGTGAAAGTGTTCCCCCTTGAAATACAAATCGACGGGTCTGAGCGATTTTCCATTTTTTTCATGAGTTCGGATATTAGGGGGGTGACAAGTTTTAGCTGGGACACACTGTATAGGAATTCATGTATTTACAGTTTCAGAGATTGGCAATACCTACGACTAGATAATAATGAATATTGGGCAAAAATTATGCTGGTGAAACCTACAATTTCGGTGAATATTTTATTTGACAGTATTTAATGCAACTCTCACTTGTCAGATGAACGAGTAGGTAAGTTCGCTTCTCAACCAAGTCATTCAGTAAGGGCATGGATTTAAATCCCAGCCACGCTCCTAAAACTTTTGGTTTTTGGATATAATGGAATGAAATATGAGGGATCGGGTTTAGGCATAAAAACTGCATTTTTTGACAATAAACTTAAACTTAACTTCAAGCAATTTCAGCATTCACCGAAAGTGACATAAATTTTCGGTTTTCAAATGGGACACCTTATATATTTTTGGGTTTTTTGTCTCTATAATGCAATTAGAATACAATCATGTATCAGTTGTTACTTTTGAAAATACATATTTTATTTTTCACTTTTCCATAACTGCTTTATAATACCTTGGCAACGGTTGCTATTAACATACCCATAACGTCCGGGGCGTCATGGAGGGCATTATGAATTATAACGCCCGCTAAATGTTTTTTTCTGTAGTTCAATAAATTAATTAGTCAGAAAGGTATTATTTATAACTGTACATAAAAAAGGGACTGATTATTTTCTCTCAAATAGAAATTATAATTTTCAAATGTTCCTGAAAAATTTGTACCAAGTTTGAAGACTTGTGAGTTGACCGATGATGAACTCCTCAAAGTGAATTCGGTTTCGTTCAGAACGCTAACATTTTCTGTTTCGGAAACGGAATGGGCTATCATTGTAGCAATTTTTTTCTTCGAGGAGATACTTCCTTAAATATAGCTCTCCGCTACCGTACTACTCTTCCATTTTTCATGTGATTTTAGTGCTTCAAAGGAAGCACCACCTTGAACAAGAAGCATTGACGACGTTTGGCGTAGACAATGTCCGGTGTGACCTTTCGGGTTTTCCAAATAAAGTTATTTCGCTATGATAGAAAGAACACTTCTTATAGTATTTTTACTTACAGGTAACTCAATGCTTTTATTATTTCTGTAGGTTAAAAATACATACATTGTTTACATCCTTTTGGTCGTAGTGCAATGTACTTTTAAACTAAGTTCAAGGCTCCTATTTCGCTCTCTTCAAAAATGGTGAAACTTTTTGAGATGCAGATTTTGGTTCCTGGTATCTTGATCAGTAAAACGGCTGCTCTGTCTTCAATGTTATCAATTGTCATCTTGACCATTTCATCACCTCTTAAGCCTCCAAATACGCCTATTACCAGAACAACTTTATGTAGCAGAAAAGTATCATCTGGAGGTTTTCTTATGAAATGTAATACATCTTGTCCACCTTCCAACACCTTTGATTTTTTACACTGCGGCCAATGGCCCTATTGTGGCTCACCCTATGGTTATATTTCTCCCAGTATATCTAATCTCTTAACGAAATTAAGGAGTACATTGGGAGAACAATTTATCAGGTTCTCTGGCCTTACTGTTGTATTGCCAAATGTTGAGAATCTGGTTCTGGCCGCTGCGGGGCATGTACATAAAATGTGTTTCATCCTCCTCCGTGCATAGACGGCACTCTGCATCTTGTGCAAGTACGATTTTATGCATGCGGTGTTTGAGTTTTCAGTGGCCAGTGAGCAAATGTACTATAAATCTGAGATGTGCTCTACTGAGTTCTAGCAGTTTGTCGGAGTCCTGTTTTTTCCTTGTGCTAGCAATAAATGCTTTGGAATGGGATAGGCCCGGTAGACTACGCCAATACTCGAGACTTTTATTATCTGCCCAGGATGTTATAACATTCTTGGCAGAGCTATGTGCTATACCGATTACCTGTTCTGACCCAGTGAGCGTTATTTCGGCCCCCCTTTTGTTAGGACGACCGCTATTTCGTTACCTTCTAGGCCCGTGTTACCTGGTATCCAGACTAGGTTAACATTGTTGCGTTATGCCAGTCGATTTAAGGTTTCTCTGCAGTTCCATATTGCTCTGGATTTAAAGCAGTTGGATTCAAGCGCTTTCAGTGCTGCTTGACTATCTGAAAATATTTTTTAATGTGTGTGGTGTCGATTTGAAATTAAGTACATTCTCAAAGTAAATACTTTCTTAGTTTCGAACTCTTGAAATTTATGTTATCAACTTATCAAGACTAAAAGAACCCGAACTTTTATAAATGAAAAACAGAATTCAACAACACTTGAATATTATATACAGTGAGTCTGCTTAAGTTGGCTACATATGGGAAACTTTTTTATTATTGATTTTAAGAAAAAAAATTATTCTTCATAAAAAGTTCTGCATGGTCTAAAACCCATGATGCATCCATCAGATATTGGATTTTATCAATCTTATACGAGGTAGGTATGTCAATAGATATGAATTTTACCCAAGAGTAAAGTAACTTTATATTTCATAATATCGAAAATTGTTATTATGAAAAGTTGTTCGGAATTAAAAACTAGGTTTCAATATGCAATTACATCCTTCCAATTGGAAAAAAAGTTTTTTACAATTTTTTTTTAATTACATATCACTAATATTACATTTAAATTTAGTTTTATGAAAATTTGCTTATTAATTTATAAACAGACGGAAAGGTTAACATGTTTGTAATATATTATAAATGATAATTGTTCGGTATTGATAATTTGAGAAAAATTTGTGAAAAATTATTTTTTCAATTAGAAGGATGTAATTGCATATTGAAACATAGTTTTCAATTCCAACTAACTTTTAATAATAAAAATTTTCGATGTGAAATATAAAGTTTCTTTACATATTTCATATTTTTTGACATACCTCGTATAAGATTGATGAAATTTGATATCTGATGATTGCGTCTTGGGTTTCAGACTATGTAGAACGTTTTATAAAGAATAACTTTTTTTCGTAAAATCAATAATAAAAAAGTTTCCCATATGTAGCCAACTTAAGCAGACTCACAATATTTATAATGAATTAATTAACGAAATAAACAGAAACAATCAAATATTCGATAAAATATATTCAGAAATTAATTGCTATTGAAACTGATTTCAAAATATAGCACGAATTGATGGTAAATGAAATATAAATGAGGCAAGATAAATTACTAACATCTTAAAGATATGTAAAACAATAATTTAGTTCCGTCAAAATACATTGATTGCACTAGAAGTTGAATAAAAGAATCATATTGCTTGATATGAAAGTTGATTAGAAGAACAAACTTTCCAGAGGAATGAGAAAGATTGTTTGGAAAACTAAATTAGTTATACTGAAAATGAAATTATTCTTCATTTTGAAATTAGAGTTGATACCAGAAGCCTTATGAAAAGCAACCGAATTTACACAGACAATATAAAACATACTCAAAGATCACATCTGGAGTGTTCCTAGTTAAAATTACGACTAACCATTATTTCAAAGCATGATCCAAATTTCGACGAAACGGGGTGGTTGGACTATCAAGATATCTTACCTCACACAGAATCATCAACTTATGGGTTATAAACATTTATCTCTGAAATGTCCCTGTTAATGATATTTTCGTTCAACACTCCAATACTTGAAAATAATCTCACAAGTGTTTATATATCAAAGGATCTTTTTTAACATTTATTTCGAGGGGTTCTGAAATTGAAGATCGAGTCGAAAATCAAAACTGTACTCGAGTGGTCGACTTGGATAAATTCTTACGACCGGAGACAATATTTCACGGTGTCCTTGGATACTTTTAATGATATTTCTGTTGTACCTGTGATCAACACAACTGAAAAAATCATTAAATTGATTCAATCAAATTTGACGTGTCGACATATCATTTGACATCTCTTCTACAAAATCAATTAGCAAGTAGTTATTGTATGCAAAACATGAAAAATAACAATATTTATACAAGAACTGAAAAAGTTGATTATTATTTTGAAGAGTGTTGGCAGAATTCAACCAATGCTGCACATCTCTACGCACAGAGATATCCTGATCGGTGTCACCCGATATATAAGTTCTGGTATACGTTCAAGTGAATATTAATACGTCACTCAGGGAGATCACAAGTGAATGTGATATGATATGTCAAATTCCCATACACAATTCTCTATACTGACGAAAGCCGTTTCACTAATTTGGGACATTTCGACAGAAATAGCGATATTGGTCCGTGCAAATTTACACTTGATGGAGGAAGAACATTTCCAAGAACGGTTTAATTTTAATTGTTGGGTTGGGATTTTAGAAGACAGAATTGTAGGCCCTATAATGTTTTAAGGTCCCATGACCGGGGCTAGAAATCACGCAGGAAATCGAGCATTTCTTGGACAAAGTTCAGTTGATAAATCTCTAGTTGGATTATTTATCTATAAGATGGTGCTCCACCACACAACATGAGGGCAGTTACGGAATATCTGTATGAAACACAACGAAGACTGAATTGGAAATATGGGTCCAGTTAAGTGGCCGGCGGGGTAATATAGGGTTATTTTCACTTTATAACTTTATTTATACCTTTTCAAAAAACTTTTTGGATTACCTGACCTTACGCTTCATGATTTTTTGTGTGGATCTATTAAAAACGAGATTTATGGTGTATATCCTGCCATACGACATGAATTAGAAGAAAAATTTGACAGTTGGGAAACGCTGTAGGAGCAAAAATAAGAAAAGTTCGCATTTGTCAGCACAATGTTGGAGGTCACATCTGGAATATTCAATAATAAAATTAAAGAAACCTCAATCACTAAAGCATACTATTCAATTAACGAATACCTTACAGATAATAACTCAGCTCCAGCTAATGATGTTTGATCACCATTTTTGTACTGGTTGTATTTTTGCGTTCATCCATGTGTCCATTGATTTTTATTAGAAATTTTGTATTCATTAAGTATATATTTGTGGGAACTCAAATTTTCCTATACTTTTCTGGAAATACATCTATTTTATTCTATCCTTGAATGAGTATTCCGTCTGGTCCAGGCGCTCTGCTTCATTGGAGTGCCTAAGGATGGTTCTGATTTCCGCTGGTTGGGTCCAGGGTTACGTGTGAGTTGTTTGTTTTGTTCTTCGTCTCGGTGACTTTAGCATCATCAGCGAGGACCTCGTTTTCTCGTCATTGGCTCTCGAAGAAGTCAGCGAATGTAGTGGTTTCCACACTGTGTAAAGAAACTGGTATAGGCAAATATGATATTTCCAGAAAACATTCCGAACCTACAATAATCCACTGTCTTCATAAATGAACTCTCGTACCTGCTATGCACAGAAACACTGTTTAAATTGAAATATTTAAATCTATCTATCTATCTATCTATCTATCTATCTATCTATCTATCTATCTATCTATCTATCTATCTATCTATCTATCTATCTATCCATCCATCCATCCATCCATCCATCCATCCATCCATCCATCCATCCATCCATCCATCCATCCATCCATCCATCCATCCATCCATCCATCCATCCATCCATCCATCCATCCATCCATCCATCCATCCATCCATCCATCCATCCATCCATCCATCCATCCATCCATCCATCCATCCATCCATCCATCCATCCATCCATCCATCCATCCATCCATCCATCCATCCATCCATCCATCCATCCATCCATCCATCCATCCATCCATCCATCCATCCATCCATCCATCCATCCATCCATCCATCCATCCATCCATCCATCCATCCATCCATCCATCCATCCATCCATCCATCCATCCATCCATCCATCCATCCATCCATCCATCCATCCATCCATCCATCCATCCATCCATCCATCCATCCATCCATCCATCCATCCATCCATCCATCCATCCATCCATCCATCCATCCATCCATCCATCCATCCATCCATCCATCCATCCATCCATCCATCCATCCATCCATCCATCCATCCATCCATCCATCCATCCATCCATCCATCCATCCATCCATCCATCCATCCATCCATCCATCCATCCATCCATCCATCCATCCATCCATCCATCCATCCATCCATCCATCCATCCATCCATCCATCCATCCATCCATCCATCCATCCATCCATCCATCCATCCATCCATCCATCCATCCATCCATCCATCCATCCATCCATCCATCCATCCATCCATCCATCCATCCATCCATCCATCCATCCATCCATCCATCCATCCATCCATCCATCCATCCATCCATCCATCCATCCATCCATCCATCCATCCATCCATCCATCCATCCATCCATCCATCCATCCATCCATCCATCCATCCATCCATCCATCCATCCATCCATCCATCCATCCATCCATCCATCCATCCATCCATCCATCCATCCATCCATCCATCCATCCATCCATCCATCCATCCATCCATCCATCCATCCATCCATCCATCCATCCATCCATCCATCCATCCATCCATCCATCCATCCATCCATCCATCCATCCATCCATCCATCCATCCATCCATCCATCCATCCATCCATCCATCCATCCATCCATCCATCCATCCATCCATCCATCCATCCATCCATCCATCCATCCATCCATCCATCCATCCATCCATCCATCCATCCATCCATCCATCCATCCATCCATCCATCCATCCATCCATCCATCCATCCATCCATCCATCCATCCATCCATCCATCCATCCATCCATCCATCCATCCATCCATCCATCCATCCATCCATCCATCCATCCATCCATCCATCCATCCATCCATCCATCCATCCATCCATCCATCCATCCATCCATCCATCCATCCATCCATCCATCCATCCATCCATCCATCCATCCATCCATCCATCCATCCATCCATCCATCCATCCATCCATCCATCCATCCATCCATCCATCCATCCATCCATCCATCCATCCATCCATCCATCCATCCATCCATCCATCCATCCATCCATCCATCCATCCATCCATCCATCCATCCATCCATCCATCCATCCATCCATCCATCCATCCA